>OX438805.1:11709691-12909691 GCA_949316475.1 Hypomecis punctinalis
GAAGTGGGTGAATGTCGTCTTACTTGTTACGACTAGACGTTCATTATTTTATCACTTAAAAGGCAGTCATGTACATAAGTTTATGATCATATTTTATGTTAGTTACTAACTGAAACCTGTCTTTTTACCTGATATGACACATGGATCGTTTACTGTTTTTTTGGGAAGCAAACTACGTGGTATCTAAGATTTAACTATGAAAAATTTGACATAGCTAAGCGAAAAAATTACATATTCAATACATGGCATATTGATATTTACGAAATACTTTTTACTTCACGATGTGAAATAACAGGATATTCAAATATAATGCATACATATTAGGTCATGGGGTTGAAAGGGTGGCAGATAGTATCGCGAAGCGTAAAGATATAATATGCAGGGGAGGCGCGAACATAAACATGATTTGAATGTTCACGCAACAAAAATGCTCCAATAGCGTTTTATGATTATTTGTGTGCGCCCTTCATGGGCGCTGATGGCGTGCCATTCCAAAATGATAAAGGTAATCTCATGTTCTCAGATGATAGAAAGTCTTGCAACATCTGTGTCGAATGTTTGAATCGTTCATTGTGTGCGTATGGGTAAATTATGCAATAGACATCATCGTATAATCACATGTCATACTGTAATAGGATCAGCGCTATAGACGTTTGCTAACTAGATGTACAATGCATAATAGATTCAAAACGTCATCTTGCGCTAATATAATCAGCACAGCTAAACTCTGATCGGTATGCAACGGACATTATGTTGCTCGAGCTCGATGAAAAATTCAAATGTAATAAATCGTTCTGAAAAATCTGACAAGAAAGATAAGAGGCACAACAACAGAAATGATAAGAGAGATAAACATTGCAATCAGCACGACCTTCGACACTACCGGGATTCCTTTTCACGGCGACCCATCAGTACTGACTACAGACATGTCATTTGATCCATCAACACCCCAACTTTACCTACTTACGTTGAGAAAACAATATTATCCCTTACGTTTGCAATCCGATCACGCGCAGCGCACTATCGAGCCTACACATTAAGTTATCGTTATTAGGACACTAGTGTTGTACACACCGTGTAGTGGTGTATCAGCGTGACATTTCCCGGCGCGGCACGTTGCGGGCACAGGCGAGCGTGACGGATGCGCGAGCGGGAAACTCTCGTAACGTGGGGGAAGGGAAATACAGCGACGAGCGCGGGCGTGCGGCGGGCGGCGCGACCGGCGGCGGACTGCCGGTGATAACACCTCGACGCGACGCGATACCGCCGCCGGGAAAATGGAAAACAATGGAAACGCGACGTGTTATGGTTATTTTCATGAGATAACAGTAATGAGATGATACGGGATTTGATTTACAGGTAATTGAAGGAGGTGTTGCTACGACGACGCTTATTTTTCATTGCGTCGGTAGACGGGCGTGATTTGCTTTCAGAGATAAGGAAAATGAGAGCTTAAAGCTTATGTTTTATGTCAAACCCAAAATAAAAAGGGATAAGCGAACATTTTGTAATACGATACGAGTATCATTGTTGGATTAATTTTACTTGTATATTTTTCGTATATGAGATTGAGTTATTAAAATAGCAAATATATCGATTCAGTAGAATAAAATTTGTAATTAATCCAATACTTCTGACTCATATATTTGCGTCAATACACAAGAGGTGTCTCTCGAGAACTCGGAATCAATATTGGAGCTAATATAGTGTTTGCCCGAATTATTTGTATAGTTGGTTCGTATATTAACGAATTTCCCTTGACAGTCGACCGACGAGGGTAAACAAAACAAAAGGAATGGCGGCAGAGCGCATATAGAGTCACACAGTAGTCGTATCTTAGAGGCGCCCTTAAATTCGCACGTCGTTCGGCGCGACAGGAAAGGCCCGAAATAAACTGGAACAAAATATCTGGAAATAAACCGAAACGTATTCATTCAGTTCTGGTAACTTTTAATTTGAAACTATCGGTTCTATCTACCTACCACATATTTTTGTAAATATTTCTGGTTTAATTAAATGTTGAAATTGTACGGCGATGTGGCAATGCGACGAACGAACGCATCGTTCAAATAAGATTCCATATTTTACTACGGGACCGTAAGAATGTACTTTCGACGAAAGTTTTAAAATTGCGGAGGTCGATTAAAAACACAACCAATCGGGCTAGTATACGCACCACGAAATATAATTATTTTGACGTGTCACTTATATATCTGGCACTTTTTCACACGCCGACAAAACTCTTTTCGTGGTCGTATGCTAAGCTAGCATAATGAGGTTACGTTTATATGCTTTTGGTATAGGAAAGAGAGTTTTATTCTAATTGTATTTAAGAGGATTCTGAATCGACCATGGAGTGCAGTGTTTTCGCGTTTTCTGTAGGACATCGAGAAAATTCGCGGTACATTTTTGATAAAATTTTCGTTCCAGAAGAAAATACAACACTATTTTATTTTTTTCGGCGAGAAATCTCTTTTTAAATTGTAACAAAATGTTATGCTTTTGGTATCAATCGCTTGAGTTAGAAATATTGTCGTACGTCTTATTTTTTCAGAAAAGATTTTAGTTTATGTTTTCAGCTAAATTTTTGCGAAAAGATACGACTTTTCAGAGGAAAAAAATCACTCCAATCGGATAATATTTAGAGGTAGATGGTTATCTACCTTTTCTTCTCATTTTGTATGGCCAAGTTGGCACTTCACAATTGCCAAAGCCTTAGTATTTACATGCATCGTGTGACCACAGTAGATTTATCAATGTGCATCTCTGCTTCTAGATCTGAGGCACTTTATAAACTTCAACTATATAAACTCACGATTTTTTGACAGTAAACAAACAAACAGAACGAGTAAGAAGGGTTTTAAGCGTCGTAATACTTGTAAAATGTAGAGCTCTATTATTATAAACAATAACTTCATTAGTCATATTCACTACCCATTCAATCAGTTACACAAGCTACGCTATGACTGTTTACATTGTCAGCTTGACCACGATAAAAAGCTCGTAGCACTAGCTACGAAGGAAAATAGTAGGGGAAAAAGTTCTTATAAGTATATACGTTTTTTTATTTTTTGCCTATCAAAGTCTAGGCGTTTCACCAGATTTTATCAAATACCTACTTAATTACCGTTAATGTCATTGGCGCTTCTTTTCTAAAATTCGTAAATTAAAATACATAATCGATTGAAATCTAGAATTGTTCGAAATAGTGTGTTGCTTTTTCGATCGCATCGTTATTTCCCAACAAATGAGATCAAGTATAGTAGTAATCTAAGACAATGAGTAGACATGTTGTGGTGAAAATTGGTAAACATACTGCAATGATTACAGCAATTTAAATAATCATGGTGACACAATACAGTACATAAAATGACGTCATCTATAAAATACTGCATCCTACTTAATATTATACACGCAAAAGTTTGTGTGGATGGATGGATGGATGGATGTATGGATGTTTGTTACTTTTTCATGCAAAAACTACTGAACGGATTGAGATGAAACTTTGCAACAATATAGCTTATGTATCAGAATAACACATAGGCTATAAATTATAATGATATATTGCGTATGCGGGCGAAGCCGCGGGTAAAAACTAGTAATATTATAAACGCGAAAGTTTGTGAGGATGGATGGATGGATGGATGGATGGATGGATGGATGGATGTTTGTTACTCTTTCACGCAAAAACTGCTGAACGGATTGAGATGAAACTTTGCAATAATATAGCGTATAAATCAGAATAACACATAGGCTATAAATTATAATGATATTGTGTCAAAAATCAAAATATCATGCGGGCGAAGCCGCGGGTAAAAACTAGTATTAAATAAATTGGGTATGTAGTGGAAAATTTAACCAGAAACACGTCATTATGATCATTACATCAGTTTCACATCGGAGGTCCTACCCTAAGCTTGCCTATGAGTAGTCATCCACGAAAAGAAAAGAAAACTGAGCTATGTTAAAGACCAGATAATTCTGCAGAACAGATAAATAAACGACGTTGGCAATAATAATGAAAGGAACAAAAATAACATGTGTTATTTTTTCAAAAAATCATGAGTTTATAAAATAAACTTGTTATTTTTAGGATTCCGTACCTCAAAAGGAAAAAACGGAACCCTTATAGGATCACTTTGTTGTCCGTCTGTCCGTCTGTGTGTAGGTATGTCAAGACTTTTTATCTCGAGAACGCGTAAAGATATTGAGTTGAAATTTAAATTGTATACGTATATCGATGAACTCTTGCTGTTGTGGAAAAGACAAACTTCTCAGTTGTCGTTTAAAAAAGTTAGAGTCGTTTATGTCGTAAAAAACCGCATATTTCGACACTCACAAAAATCAAAACCTACAGGGTACTTCCCGTTGACATATAACTATGAAATTAGGCGAGAAGCATTGTCTTAGAGTACACATATAGGAATAAATCTGATAACTGTACATTTTTATTTAAGTCAAAAAAAAATAGGGCCTCAAAATTAAATAATTAAATGAAATATGGGTTCAAAATTCAAAGTGAGTAAATGGTATCATGTAAGGTATCATATGAAAGAACTTCATTAGCACAAGCTAAAACAGGTTTTTAATTATTTGTTAGTGTTTGTACGGAACCCTCGATGTGCGACCCTGACTCGCACTTGTCCAGTTTTTTTTCAAAAAATCATGAGTTTATATAATAATTGTTATTTTTTTCCTTACGTTACTATTGCAAAATTAATGTATATCTGTAGTAATCTGTACGTACATTCTTAGTAAGTTAGTTCTTATAAGTGGTTGGCCCTGGTATCAGAGTTTTACGGCCTCTGATATGGCCAAATCGTTAAAACAACCGTAACCGATTTGGCGTGTCATCCGAGCCACGGTAGCGCTCGGTAGTTCTCAATGAGAAGCCATAGAATGAGAAGTCCTCGATATCAAAATCTATCTGACCGTCAGGTGAAAATAACGCGTGACCACAATACTAGTGGTGATTTGGCCGGCTCACCGTATAAGCATTGCCATTCAGCGTGGTAGAACTGCCAGCATAAATACCAAATAAATACCAGCTCGAGCTTTAGATTCGATTGAACGTCGTGCTTTGCGGATAATCCGAGATATTAAGCTTGTCGCTTCCAAACTGAAAAGTCTGGAACACAGGCGTAAATTAGCGTGTTTGGTAATTTTCTATAGGATCTATTTCACAACAGAACAAGCCGGAAGTCGCATAAATACCATCCCTACATAGTCGACGTACCACCTGCTCGTACTAAGCGATTCGCTTCTTCGTTCATAATGCGGACCGCCAGGGATTGGAACGCCCTGCCTCTGTCATTGTTTCCTGACTATAACAATTTGGATATCTTCAAGTCAAGAGCGAACGGGTATTTTCTAGGTCTACATACTTCGTCTTCGGCTTCAACTTCGCTTTCCATCAGGCAAGTCGATGATCAAATGTAGACCTATGCTATCTTATCCTACTAATATTATAAACGCGAAAGTTTGTAAGAATGTATGGTTGGATGTTTGTTACTCTTTCACGTAAAAACTACTGATTGACTGAAATTGTCCAAAATATAACGATAAGTGTCGAGAAAGAAGGAAAACTGCAATCTGCGAGCTATTCTAGCGTGCGCTGCAAGAATGTGAAAATAAACAACTGTCGATCGAATAACTGTCAAATCAATCGATGTTCAGCCTTTGGATATCAGCATATTATACTATACTATAGGTATTTATAAATGCGAAAAGTTAGTTGGTTTGTTCCTCTTTCACACAGCAACGGAGCAACGGATTGACTTGATTTTTGGCATGGATATAGTTCAAGTCCCAAAAAGTGACATGGGCTACTTTTTATCTCGAAAAAATAAACGGTTCCTGTGAGATAGCACGAAAGTCAAATTCCACGTGGGCAGAGCCGCGGGAAAAAGCTGGTTCTACATAAAAAAACATGCTGGGCACGCTGTCAACTGTGACGTGCAGTGACGAACTTGAGTATTTGGGTCATTTATAAACCGTTTGTAGATGATAATTGCAGTAGTAGTCAATTTGTTGTAGTAAGTATATCAAATGTTTTCCTCAGAAACAGAACGCAGTACAGAAATTGAAGAATCAAAAGTTCTTCCTAGCAGCGCCGGGGCCGTCCGTTTGGAACCCGTAACCCGAGCCGTCTTCATCAACACTGTACAAACCAATCTGCGACGTCTACGTACAGCTATCTATTGAGAATCCATCTATTTGCGGATTGTAGGTTAAATTGGTTTCCTGTGCAAATACCGAATTTCTACCGAATACGGCGCCTTAACTGTTTTGTTGGGCTTTAAATCTAGGTTGTTTTTGCGCCCGCTGCGTGGTGGAAGGGTGATTTAGAATGTTTGTTGGGTATTTCTAGAATAAACACGACCGCAGTAGCTTGAGTAATCCAAGATCAACAACTATAGTTTTTCCAAAGATTATATTAGTGACTTACTGTTATATGATGATAAAGCCGTGGTGGTCTAGGGGTAGTGACACCCGCCTTACAATCGTGAGGTCGTGGGTTCAAATCCACGGTCCCGTACCAATGAGTTCTTTGGAATTTATGTACGGAATCTCACACCACTGGCTTTTCGGTGAAGGAAAACATCGTGAGGCAACCTGCATGCGTCCGTAGAAGAAATTCGATGGCGTATGTGAATCCACCAACCCGCACTGGGCCAGCGTGGTGGATATGGCCCAATCACCCATCGTGGGTAGGCCTACGTCCTGCAGTGGACTATTAAAAGGCTGGTACAGTACAGTACAGTACAGTTATATGATATACCATTTAAGTCTTTGCAAGATTGTAGACCACGCGTACATTCTTGTACATTTTAGGTAACATCATTTAATATCAGAAATTGGTCAAACCTAAATTTAGTAAAACAATATGAACAGAAGAAAGGCCAAGTCGATGGTTGAAACATACAATGCCAAACGTCAAACATAACATGATTGCCATTTAAAAAAAATTACAAGAAATGTTTGCTCCACCTTCCTCATTCTTAGATTAAACGACAAAATAGATATAAAATATACCTACATCAAAGATAAAATTGTCCATTTAAAGAAGAGCAAACGGTATTATAGTTCTGACACCGATGCAGACATTAGACAGGTCGTTGGGATCAAACAAATTGCCCTATTATAATATCGGGGCCGCCAAATTAGCTTATCCAATATCGATGTCCCCTGACATCTGGTATTGCATTTCCATGGAACGGGCGCTTAATGAGATGCATTATTCATTTTGGCGTTTGATTTTCGAGAATTGCGTATAATTCGATGTTTTTGAACATTACCAATAATCGCTAGTAGCTTGCGTAGTACGTAGAAGTTATATGACGGAGTCACCATACGGTGACAATCATCTCATTTGAATAGAGCTGCGACTTGAAAAGATTTGTTTTGATTTGTGGGGTTGATTTCTCATCACCGTCATCATTTCAGTCGTTAACTTCCATAAATGGATAATAGACCTACTATGGATTTCCAATAGGACCGATCGTATATGGCTTGCACTCAGCGCGTTCCTGCGATTTTAATCAGATTATTTAACAGTCTACATTGTGGGTGGACGTCCTTTTACTACACTACGTATCCATTCGAGAACTTTGAAACTCTACTGACTATCATACCAGGGACTTGTGTGTGTCTTTTATCTATAATCTATAACATACTCGTATTTTATAATTTTAGTTGCTGACTGTATCTTCCTAAACAGCAACGCGGCTTTACATCAGACAGGAAGTGAGTTACCACAATAGCAAAATTGGAACAGCTAGTCTCAATTTTTTTAACGAAATAATCGATGAAACTTAAAATTGAATCCGCCTATAAAACTATAAGTAGGTACTAAAATTGTCGATCTAAGACTGGCTTTAGTGCTAACTTTTATAAATTTTCTTATTTTTTCGCGATGAAAACTATTACTGCTTTTTATGATTCTTAGAGTTACATACTCGTTAAAGAATAGATACTTGGGTATATAAATTGAATTAACTTTTTCCCTAACTTTTTTCATATTCAATATTGACACAGATTGTGACGGCCTTGAATCACCAACAGTTGTCAGCGTGAACTCATTCATAACTTTAGACTGTATAATCTAATGTAATTTGCATCCCAATGCGCTGTCGCGTCACCAAAGGTCACTTCCATTTTATTATATCACTCGACTACAATATACACAAAGACCGCACAATTTATTATTCCATTAACAAGTTTGGCAAAGGTCTTCTCATTAAATTCTGCCCTTTAATCTCAGCTATCTCTATGGCTCTCATTATATTATACCTATAGCCTAGTAGCTTCTAATACAAAGCATGAAAATAATAAGTGAAGCTATAGTCTACTAATTATTTTAGACAAACCTCAAAATTAAGATGTAGATTGAGTGGGTGCCTCAGACAACCACTCATATTTCTACATCAAAAGGCTCCTGAACTCGAATTCGTCGAATAAAAGCGCCCCGATGAACGTGGACTTTCAACTTGATGAATCAAATTAAAAGATAAGAATAACAGTCCTAACTAAACAGAAAACTACAAATAATTTCGCAAAACTACATATTTTAGAATCACAACTACAAATAGTTGAATGTCGATATTTAAACGTGTGACAACAGAGATTGGAGTGTTCTCAGAAACGGAGGACGATAATCCCTGGGCGCATTCAACGCGTTAATACGATTTGATTATCTCGAGGTATTGTTTTGTGCGGGGTAAGCCTCGAGGCGGGCGGCCAGGGGTGCGTGCTACCCGTTATTAATTTAACCACAACACTAATTAATCTTGCCCGATGCGGAGTTTCCCACGGCGCCGGCGGTCGGGAGCCGCGCGGATGTAGCGTTTGAGACCAATTCAGATTTGACTTACGATGACGATTGTCCAAATGCTAAATTACATAATTGAAGTTATTCAGCCGGCTTCGCGGAGTTATGACGTGAAGTGATTCGTAATTAATGAAACGAATTGATTATACTCTTACATGGACTCATAGAGTTGAGACGTGTATCTATAGGTATTTGCTACTATTTCTTCGTAGACAAGTATTATCTCATTTCGTACTTGTACCTAAACTCTAAGGTATTTAATTGATCGGCGGAACAACTGTTTAAATAATTGATTAAGCAAGTGTGTTCATAAATTCCATAGCAGTATAGTCAGATTTAACTTCGATTTAAACAGGAAAATACAAGGGAAACGGAAATCCCAACCTACTGTGGATTTCGGTCACTAACGTCAAAATATAATCATTAAAAATCCTTGTATTTTACTTATGCCTATTATGACGCACTTTTATGATGAAACTGAATATTTCTACATCACATTTATTCATGGGAAAATTAAATATTTAAAAAGAAAATAGGTGTTATTTTTTTTTACGGTAGAGTTCAGACATAACAATATTTTTTCATAAGTGCTCATTTTATTTATTATTTTATTATTACTACAAATACGATGATAGGTAATAAATAAAAGGATTTATGTTAAAATAGTTAACTACCAGCTCCTGGTAACTTCTAAATTAGTATGTTACATTATAGACTCTACTTAATATCAGAGAAAAACACGAATTTGAAATAAAAAGTTAAACGGTGATTTATTGGGCAGATATGAAAGGAATACCAAAATAAAGGTAACAAAATCATATTTTGTAAAACAATACGAAAGAGCTTTTGTGGGATTATGATGGGAATTTATATCCAGACAACTCCTGACACACTACGTTTCATCAATCAATCCAATGATTGATTCAGTGTAGAGTGTCGTCAATCAATTTGGATGAGCCATCAGTAAAAGTAAACTATAGCCCATTTCGAACATGTACCAATTTTCAGAACAATACCTATACATTGTTATCGGTATCACAGAGGTTATAAAGTTATCAGTGGTAAGAACCGAATTTAAATAAAAAAAAATATGACGTAAACTAATAAACATTGACTCATCGCATCGGTGATAAGGGTTTCCGAAAACCACGACACCCATTCTAATAATGAAAAAATCTCAGAATTAACAGATACTTTGATAATAATAAAAGGATGCTTGGCTCCAATTACAAGTAATTTAATTAAATTAACCTCCATTTCCTCCAAAACAGCCGTGGTGGTCAAGAGGTAGTGACACCCGCCTCACAATCGTGAGGTCGTGGGTTCGAATCCCCGCTTATCGGTGAAGGTAAACATCGTGAGGCAACCTGCATACGTCCGTAGAAGAAATTCGATGGCGTATGTGAAACCACCAACCCGTACTAGGCCCGCGTGGTGGATATTGCCCAATCACCCTTCGTGGGTAGGCCTACGTCCTGCAGTAGACTACTAAAAAGGCTGGTACAGTATAGTACAGTACAACCTCCATTTATTTCACAAAAAATGTGATCATCAAAAATTAAGTCTTTTACGATCGGAAGAATCCCGTTTTTATCTTTTAAACTACTTCTGTGCCTCAGAAGGAAAAAAAATAACACATTTAAGATGACATTGTCCACAAATTTATTTTATTTATACCTTCAATACAAAAGTACAGGATATCCTCAAAATGTCCCGCATTTTGCTCAGATGTACAAGCAAGTAATATAACAATTTGATGGATTTTTCCTGCCCATTGGCCCTCAAGATTGGGAGGTCACTCGTGTTGTTGCCATTGAGGTATGTCACCCATTTGGGTTGCGATAGAATAAGGAAGGACTTTTCTTTGTAATATTACTTAATGAAGTTACATTGTATCACATATTAGACCTCAGGCGTTTTCTGCAGATGAATTTGCAACGTAGATTTGTAGGAGCACCTTAGGTACTTCTATGTTCAGCAGTAGAATGTTAGAATAGTATCTAACTTCACATTCGCCGAGACGTATTATTCGGCCTACACAATAGAAGCTTTTTTCCTATTCATTAAAAATAAGAACTCTTGGATATTAATTAAAAATAAGAGCTCCAAGTAGCCCAACGAACTATGGAGAGGGCTATGCTCGGAGTCTCTGCGGGATCGAATCAGGAATGAGGAGATCCGTAGAAGAACCAAGGTTACCGACATAGCCCAACGGATTAGCAAGTTGAAATGGCAATGGCAATTATATATATTATATGTAATTATTAATTTTGTAAGAATTTTCCAACTAATTTGTATAACCTGTGTAATTAATTGATTGTTCGTAACTAATGTAAGTGGTAACTATTGTGCCGTTTTAGTTATTAAATAAATAAATAAATGGGCAGGGCACATAGCGCGGAGGACTGATGACCGGTGGAGTCGAAAAGTTCTCGAGTGGAGACCACGTACCGGCAAGCGCAGCGTAGGACGTCCACCCACAAGGTGGACGGATGACCTCATTAAGACCGCAGGATCGCGCTGGATGCAGGCCGCTTCCAACCGGCCTTATTGGAGATCCATAGGGGAGGCCTATGTCCAGCAGTGGACGTCCTTTGGCTGATGGATGGAGGAAGAACTCTTGCGAAACGATGACGAATTTTTTTAGTAGTTTAAGTAGTGTAAGAATTTTTTGTCAGCTCCAAAACTATTTTTAAGAAAATTCCACATTCGCAGTGTTCCATTTTCTAACATTGAATGTATACTAGCGAAGTTATTAAATACTTGACCATCGGCTTGTATAAGAAAATGCATGCCAAAAGCTGCGATAGAGCTAAACAGCACCACGTAGAGCTAGTTCCGTATAGAGGAGACTTTCGTCTGAAATTTCGCCGAGTAAACAAAGTTTCATTAGCAGTGTATGCCGAGGTTCATAAACCGAGCTTTGGAGGATGTGTACTGTGTGCCCTGTAGTGAGACGTAATTTACATTCAACGCAGTTTACCTACTACTACAGTGATAGTACAAAGGCTTTGAAAGATATAACGGGACGATTTTTTATTATCAGGATATTTCTTGCTTCTGGTGGATGATGGTGCCGTAATGTTTTAGAATGGATACCAAGCACATGGTCAGTTTAAGTTAGTACGAGTACCACCCTCAAGTTAAGACTGACAAAATGATTAAATGTGCAGAACCGTTTGGATGTAAAGCGTTTCCAGGCGGTTTATTTAAATCTAAACAAGAGCAGGCCTAAATAGAGCAGTGGACGTTTTACATCTGAGGTGATAAATGCTTAATTTTTTTATTATTATTTTTTTAATATTTTTAACCGACTTTCAAAGAGGAGAAGGTTCTAATATATGCGTTTGAACGTATTTTTTATTGTGTATGTTCTCTATTTTAGTATCTATATTTTCGCCAATTATTTTACGAAACGATTTAAAAAATATAGATTAGTTTGAAAGATACATAAGTATACTCCCCAGGTAGACCCATTTAAATTTTAAAATAGGCTGAGTCGTTTTTAAAGATATATAAGTATACTCCCCAGGTAGACCCATTTAAATTTTAAAATCGGCTAAGTCGTTTTTAAAGATATATAAGTATACTCCCCAGGTAGACCCATTTAAATTTTAAAATCGGCCGAGTCGTTTTTAAAGATATATAAGTATACTCCCCAGGTAGACCTATTTAAATTTTAAAATCGGCTGAGTCGTTTTTAAAGATATACGAGTATAAGTACACTCCCCAGGTAGACCCATTTAAATTTTAAAATCGGCTGAGTCGTTTTTAAAAAATCAACAACAATCTAAAAAAGAGTACTTCGATTCGTGCGAACTATTCGAATTCTGTACACGGATGTATCCGGTCGGTTATATGCCATTTATGGCGAAAAATAATTATTACTCTGTATAGATACAGGGTTATTTCTAATCAATTAGCTTCCTTTTAGGGGCTTATTCTGTACATCAAAACTAACAATTTTTGTTCTACGACTTTAGTCAAAACTAAAAAAAAATGGTGTTCCATAGAAAAATATCGTTCACCCGCGACAAAATGTACGCCAAATAACTCATTTTTATTTATAACAGTGTAAATAAAGTCAATTCAACTAAAGCATCCCATGCCAATATAATATAGGTCCCGGCACGTAAGTTGAACAAAAAAATATCACTCTCTCTCTTTCGTTAGCAGAGAAAACAAAAGAGAGGTAGCTATGGTTTAACGTTCAAGTTGTTTGCCGGCAACTAAATCAGAGTATTCAGGATATTCATTCAAGATTCCTGAGTTCCGCTACAGGGGTATTTAACACTACAATCAATTTTGGGATTACACTTAGCGTGTCTAGGTCTATTCTAAGATCTGGGATTTGTAGATGGGATGCCTATCGTAATACCTGTATCAGACAAAGGAGCTTACGATCAAATACAGTTGTAATACCTTACTTAGGTCGATTTATTTCTTTGTACACGCGTTTCAAAAAAAATAGACGTAAGGGTTTCAACTGTTACTAAATGACGGAAAAAATTAAATGAAACTTTTCCAGCGAAATTTGAGGGCAACATAAGACTTAAGATAATAAATTAATATTAGGGAGACCGAGTGCAGTGCTGTGCCGTTTTAAGGTGCGCTGTAAGGTTTTGAAATAGTAATAATCAAAATTTTGCAAATGCGTTGCGCGTATTGATTGTCTCATAACTCAATAAAATAAAGAGTAAACAATAAATAAGAATAGTTCAATTCAGCATAGCCTAAACTTGAAAATATTTTTTAAGCTTCGTTGCACACCACGTAAATAAAACGCAAATAAAACAACTTTATTTATTGCAGCGAAAAGGTACTTGACCGACATATTTTTAAAGATGTTCAAGTACGCATGTTTAATTTTACATTTCGTTTCAATGCAAATAACAAAACGAAAATCCCGAGCGTAATTCCAATTAGTAACAGGTACATTTATAAATCTCAAGCGGTCTCATCACTTGTAAAATTGGCATAGGCATTTCATTCTTAAATCTTACTCCGACTTATTTCAGTATTTTCTAATGTAACAATATAGGCTCGTTATAGAGAGAGGTCGTGCCAAAAAACTGTCGTTTTCTAAGGAATATTTTTAACTGTCGAATGTGGCATGGAAATTCAGACGCGTAGAGACATCTGTCGAGGATCTATGGAAATTATAAGTTTCTTATTGAAATTCACAGATGGCGCTATCAGTTTGAAATTTATAGTGGTAAATTTTACTAAATCACCGTGTGCTAAAAACAATGCTCAGGTAGAGACATACAAGTCTCTGATTGAGTATTTAAAATAAAAAAAGATAATAATTTACCTACAACAGGTACTTGTTGTCTGATTAATAAAATAAAATGATGATCGCATAATTACCTATTAATGTATGTACAAAGCACCTATTAGTGTAGATATATACTTATCAATGTATATATCTTTTTGTGATCTATATATCTCTTATATCTACCAGAAGATCAGTATTAGTGATAAGGCTAGTCATTTCACTAATTTCAAATTTATTTATTTCTTTGAACTTATGTTGTACTATTATCTTGTGTGAATCAATGAAGAGTTTATCTATAACTGGAATCATTCAACTTGACGGCTGTGATATGATTAGGTACAAGCTGCGGATAGGATATCAGGATTGGGCTATCCGCAACTTGTAGCAAATATAACAGCCGCCAAGTTGTGTGATTCGACTAATACATATGACAGCAATGCGCTAAGCGATGACGGTATGGAAAAACGAAGTCAATAACACTCGAAATATGATTCGTGTGTCGCGAGCCCCCCTGCGGATACTTCCGGTGTCGAATGCCTTCCGGCGAGCGGTCTCTGACGCGGCGCTTTGTTCGGGACCCCGACGCGTCGGATCTCCTGGACTCAGGTGACTAGCCACGCGGAAACTCTACCAACAGTCCTATATTTTATGGCCCATTGCTAAATTGCGAAGATTTTTGCGTACCTACGTCGGTTACTGAGGCATAGAAAAAATGTCACAAAAACAGTTTTCAATAAAACTGAAATAATATTTTTGTAAATAAATATTTGTATGATAAGTACGAATATTTACGGCTCTAATGACTCGCATATATAGAGTTATTTACAATATTTAACATGGTAACGATGGAATTTCAAGACAGGAAGAAAAAATTACATATTAATATGTAATTTTAAAGTTGTCCAAAATCTCGAACACATAGGATAAGCTATTTTTATCTTTTACTAGTTATCATCTTATTATTTAGTATAATAGTTTATGTAAGTTTATGTATTTTATTTATTTTGAAATTGTATCATTATTTAGTATATTTATATATTTTTTTTATAGTTTTGATCTGTGTTGATTGTAGTTAATTTATCTCTTTGTCTATTTATTCATGCCTACTTCCCAATGTCTTCTACCTGTAGGTTGACTGGTAGAAAATGCTATTTAGCGTTAAGTCCTCCTTTTGTACAAATGGTGTGCAATAAAGTGTTAAATAAATAAATAAATAATTTTTCAACCTTGTATTTTTGCGTTAGACACTATTTAAATGGATGTTAAAAATGTTTTATTAATTTTAACAGTTTTTTAAATAACTTGAGTATTTCTAACCATTATTACTCTGTAATATAATACTAAGCGTATATTTCAGTCAGAACACGTCTTGCCCATACATCAGCAAAAGCCGATTCGAGAGACAACTACTTACAAAGTCTTTAAACTTGCATACATTGTAAAGATCACGCCCATCTCTTTATCGTAGTTTAAATTTTAAAATAATGTAGAAAATGTAGTAAAACCGATGCATTATAACCTCGTCTACTATGAGCGTTGCCTAGGCATTTAATATTGTCCCGTAAAGGGTCGGGTACAGGGGAAAAGCAATTATTTATTTGATCGGCCAATATTATAGAGTAATGGCTGATGTTAATTGAAATGCCAGCGTCATTGCTTTTGCACTACCACCGGCGGAGGGTCGAGATTGGACAATTTAATTGACGGTGATTGATAATTTAGATAGAGGTTATTACCGACCCCTCGCGCTCTCGGCTCACAACACTACACATCGCCCGCCATATAATTATTTTTGTATATTACGACGACGGCACGAACTTTCGCTGAAAACTAGACATATTTACCTGCGCTGTTAGGTCATATTCTATTTATTTTTAACAGTGATCACATCTAGACTTTGATGCGTGATGCAATCGTGTGGTTTTCCTATCAACAGGAATCGTATAAACCACGTTCAATACGCTTCTTATGCGATGCGAGCTGCAAAATAACGAGGTATTCGTTTGCAACTTTGAGTCACCAAAGGCCATTTAGCACAGATTTAGACGGTCCAAATATTTTCACGGGCGTCGCACTTGCCTCTCACGGCAGGCAAATTTTATTTACTTCATCATTAAGACTGGTGAAACAGAATCAGCGTTCATGTGGATACTGATAGGTACTGGTGGAATTATTTACTGCAATGTTATCTACCGCAAATGTGAGCGTTATCAATTTAATTATTTGCAGTCCGATATTTGGCATGACTTCTAATTATTGCGTAGAAATTATGAGCTTTGATGGCGATGATTATAAGGTCCAGTAGCGAACGATTGGCGCACTACAAACTGGAATGCTTGAACAATTTTATTATTATTTCCGTTTTCGTGAAGTAAACATGACGTAACAAGGTTGTAGCAATGTCACGGACGCAAATGAATGCATATTTACATACAATATTTTCAAATTATTAAATCAATCGGTATCGACTATATATGTAAATGTTACGTACCATTTTAAGACTTGAATGTGTTAATATTCTTGGATTCTGACCTACTCATAGGCCAGATTCAAAGTGAGAAATGATAATAAGTGCATATTGCTTGCGAAAAACGTGTTAAAAAATAGTAATGTATTTGAATTTGAATGTAAATCGAAACAGAATTTCGCTAATCTACTTCTCTTACTATCTAAATATAACAATATTATACCCACCAAATCCATGCACGTCAATATCGTATCTGATAAACACACTAAATGTAACCTAATGGAATGGAATACAAAATTTATTGGTAACATTACAAATGCATACGTTCCTAAAATGTTACTGATTCATTCTGAAAATTTCCATTCAGTAAATGGAACACGTTAAGATGTGTGGAAAGGAATGTTAAATAAAAATAGATTGATAAATAACATGTGGACCAAACTTACCGTTTGATAATTTTGATAACAAATCGCCAATTTTTGAGCCAGTCGCTGGGATGAATCCTGTTAAAACTGCTACAATGGTGACAAACGATTTAACGGATATTGTTTAATAAGCTAAAACTTTACAATCATGCAATGGCACACACTATACATACAAGCATACAAATAAACAGAAACAGTCTCAAATTACACAGTCAATGTTAGCGTCACTTATTTCGTAATAATCGTAGGAAATATTTGCCAACAGCTAGCACTATAATAATCACTGCACACCAAATCATAACGTGCGGGGATGCCGGTTCACTCTTCGACTCACCGGAGCTGTCAGCTCTATTCTCCTTCTCTTTTGCTGTGAAACGAACAAACTCCTGCAAATGATTCGGCAAATTTGTTACGTCCTTTTCTTGACCGCCTTCAATCACTTTAATTTTATGTTCTATCACTTTTGGTTCCCTGTACACGGCATTCCCATCCCTTTCGTCTTCTGTTTCAGGATCTTTAATACCGAGTTTATCCCATCGTTCACGAGCTTTAGAAATAAATTCTTTCTCGATACGATTATTCACCTTTGAATCTAGACTATCTATAGACGGCATGCTTTTTGAAATTTTACTACTAGTTGTAACCGGAGTGTTTGTAATTTTTATAACTTTATGTTGTTTTCTTTCCTCGCGCTGAGCCATCTGAGTTACATATTCTGAATACATTTTTTCACGCTGTAACTCTTCTTGGCTGCTGGAAAAAACCGACGAAAGTTTTCCTTTTTCTTTGTTGTGATTGACGTTCGGTAAAAATTTTCCTTGTTTCTCTGAACCACTTAAACTTGCAAAAAAGTCTCTTCTTTTTGAAATAAAATAGTTATTAGAGTCTTTAATATGCTCATTAGTTACTTCTGTTTCAGATATCAAGGGAGCTCTAGGACCTGTTCTCTGTGGTGAAGAAGGCACATTATTTCGGAGAGACTCAAGACGCTGGATTTCAGCTTCTACTTCTTTCTCTTTCTGTCTTATGTATTCCATTTGCTGATCGCATAAATCTTTAGGTAATGATGGCCTACGAGGGCATTCACTTATATTATCTCGAGTATGTGTGTAATATCTATGCATATTTTGTATAGTTGATATATCATCTTCAATTTCTTTATTCAAATTACCTGTAGAAAAGTGAAAGAATTTACGTTCACTTTTCATAGAACGTATTGAACTATCAGTAAAATCTGATTCATCGCTCTCATAAAATGATGACGACAATTTTTTAGGTCTCGGGGGTGGAATAGGTTTAAATGTATTATTAGTTTGCGAAAGATCTAGCAGATTATGATGTTTTGTCGATGTAGTCTGAGTTTTAGAAAACTTTTTCTCTAGTTGTTCAAAATTATTCTGTTTTTTAGTTATATTGACATTGCTAGTAACAGTAGGATCACGTATAAGAGCTAACAAGCGGCTCCCAGTTTGAGATTTGAAAGGCACGATCGAGGTAACATCAGTAGATTTTTCACTGGTTTGATCTTTTTTAGCATAACGATCATCATATCCTCTTCTATCTACATATTTTCTATGCATATCAGCCAGTTCACTTGCCTCCTCGGAAGATATTACGGTATTTGTTTTCTCCATTAACATTTTTTGTGATGGCGATAAACAAACATACACCGGTTCTGTCTTTGTGGGTACCCCTGTCCAAGCTTCTTCTTCTCGAGATTTCTTTTTTAGTGAAGAAAGACGAGGTTGTACTGGTGGTGGTGGTGGAGGTGGTGGGTGTACATTCGACTTTGTCGGTAATTTAATTTTTTCTATGTGTGATACGTCAGGTAATGGATAATAAGGCATATTACTTTCTTTATAATTATCTTGTATCTTATTACCTGTGCTACTTTCTGTAGTGTCTATTGTAAAAGCACCAGTAATGTTTTGTATACGTTTCGATACTGACGCTAGTTCTTCTAAAATTTTGTCACCAAAAGGTAAGGAAGCTACTCTTTTGACGCATAAATCACGCAAATGTGAAGGCCTTTTAGTAGTTATGTCAGTTACGTCAAACTTGTTCTTAACTGCAGTTGTAGTTCCTGTAACATGTTCAAAAACGTCTTTGACATGGCTGCCTGTAGATCCAGAATTATTGTTTGGTGTGTTCAAAGTATTATTGGTTTCAGCTGTTTCATCATGCAACATGTTAGATACATCATTTAAGGACGACGAAGTAGGGTTATATTTGGCGGTGCATTGAGACGAACAAACACTACTTGAAGAATCCTGACGAACAAATGTCTCATTAGAATTTTCGTGTGACTCTGAATCAGAGACTTCTTTTATTAAATTGTTAATTGCATCATTCAGTTCGCATTTTAAAACTTTGATTTCTAAATCATATTTATCATTGCTCTTTGAATTATTTTCTTCTTTGGATATGTTCGACTTTTGCGAAGATAGATCTGTTTCACTATCATTTTTTAGTTGCGGAGGTTCCACATCTTTTACATATAAATTAGTTTTGATATCATCTGTAGAAAGAACTACTATTTCATGAGTATTAAGAGGCGAATCTACATCATTTTTTTCTGGTTCCTTTTTTTCAAACTCGACCTTAATTAAGTGTTCATGTGTTACATTAGCATCTTGTATATTTGAAGTTTTATTTTGATCGCTAGCAATAAAAGAATTTTTGAGAAATTTTTCGGTGTCCGTAACTTCTATAGTAGGTGTTATCATTCGCACTGATACATCCGTTTCCATTCCATCATCAGTTTCATCGCCGTATTCATGCAAAGAACTAGTACTACTAGAAGAATCCGTCAGATATACTACTTCTGCTCCTGTCATTTTTTCTAATGTCTGAACAGTCCAATTACCTCCAGCTTCAGTTATTTCAGGCTCTTTAATTTTGGCTCCAACTAATACACACTTTTGCGGTACTAGTCGTCCAAAACTTCTTTTATGAATTGTTGTTTCTGTTTTCCGGGCAATTTTTTCTTGAATTTTATTTTTATCTTCAAAAACATCGTCTTCCAAATCTTCATTGTCACTTTTTCTATCACTTAAATACGACTGTCGTCGAGAAGACTTCGAAGAGTCACCACTACCTTCTTCGTCAATAACGTCTAATGTTCGAGGTGGGCCAAGCCTTTGCGATCCAAAATCTTCCGCTAAACCTTTTTTTCTTAATCGATGCCTGATTTCTCGATTGATGATTTGCTCAATCTCTGCTTTAATTTCTACAGAACTCTCAGGATGTGTTGATAAATCTAATGTTTGCAAGTAGCTCCGTAAAGATGTTTCGACTTCAGGTGACAATGAAATACTTATTTGTTGACATTGGGCCACGTTAAATGGAACTGTCGAGACAGACAATGTTCCTGTTGCAGCGTCATTTAACGTAGGAACATCAACATCTCCAGTTTTTTCCCACTCTATATCAGAATCGACATCAGAAACAAGAACGTTACTTGTGTCTACTACAGATACAGTGCTATCTTCTTCAGACTGCAAAGCAACATCTTCCGTAACATCAATTATTTTTGGAGCATCATCATTGTCTAAACTTTTACTTTTACTTGTGCTATTCAGTTTAGGTTTACTTTTCAACGACTGTTCAGGAGATTCTACAATGTATGCTTCACTTTCTTGTGTTTCATGGTTTTGGTCTTCGACTTGGTTAAAGCTTTGCACAGGAACTTGTAACGTTTCTACAGTTACCGAACTACTATTGTTATTCACATCTTCGCTAGTGTTAACAATGCCACTGCTCATAGCACACGGAATTTCAGAAATTCCTTCATTTTCAACAGTCACATTTTCACTAAGAAGATTGTCTGATACCAGAGTTTTATTATTTTCTTCCGATTCAGGCACTAATTCATCATTAACGCTACAAGATTCTTCACTTTCCTTTTCAGTCACTTCACAATTACTGTTACTATTGTCAACACGATTATTTTTATTTTTACGTTTGTTTTTATTTTTATTTTTCCGTTTCGACCTTTCAGGCATGTTAAATAAAGAACTTCACTGTTATCACTAAAACGACGTAATCATTATCACAAACACACGTCTAATAGGCGAGTGTACGCGTCTCACGACACCGGTATCAATTGCGTAGGAGTGACGGCACGAGCGAGGTGCGTCCCAGCGAGCGTCGGCGGTAGGGTTTTCGTGTATTTCGCGGATAAGGGCCCGCGGGACGACGACGTCAGATTCGGGTTCGAGGTTAGCGAGCGTGATTTTTCGGCGAGCGGACGCCGGCCGCGGCAGTCGTGCACTAGCGCGGCGATTTACTGATAATTATAAATGGGTTGAAGTACGCGAGCGAGCGCTGTGGACTTTATTTTTACGCGGAGACGTGTACGCGAGTGGTGCGCGCGCGACGCAACACTCGGCCACGAAGGGAGCGCGCGCGCCGCCGCCGGTTGCCGCTCCGAGCCGAATTATCCACGCGCTTCTATGTAAATTCCTAATTAATATTGCACACAGGCTCGTTCACCTTTTTAGGGTTGGATAACGGGGAGGAGTTCGAAAACACAATAGCTTCTAAGACTTATTAGGGTTTGAATGGACGCAAATAAAATTAGTTATTCTTAGTTCACAACTCTAAACAATAAAGCATGCAGATAAAGTGTATTGAAGTGTGTGTCTGTATAACTGTGCATGGATTTGGTTGAAGATTTATCTGTTTGCTTGCTCGTAAAATATCAAAGTAGGTAGATCAAAGAAGGAAGCAAATTGTAACGAATACTGACGTTGCAGAAAACTATGATTCCATTATAATAATGGCCAATTCAATTTGCCGTAGATAAGTCGACTGATGTAGGCTAGCACTCGAGCATGGCCAATGCTTAATGATAAGGATAAAACAAATTTATCTTTTGATTACCTTGAGATAAAACAATAAAATTGATGCTTGTTGTTTTATAGATATAAACTCTACATTCATACAAGGATATTTAAATACTTTCTATAGCAAGGTTTGTTAGTAAATAATTACCATAGATTTACTAAAATTATCCTATTATAAGTTTAGATAATACTTATTATAATCATTTGACTTTTACTTCAATTGAAAATTACCGAAATGTTCATGAGGACACCTTATAATCTAGCTAGATCAAGCTAGTTCCGTGAATGTCATAGTTTACTTACGTAGGAACACTAATTATACACACCCAAAATCATAACTCTCCTTTCTTGGGCAGTCGAGTAAAAAGGAAAGTTACCGCATTCTAAATACTAAAACAACTTCCTCTATACGATATTACGTCGAATCAACTAGTTCATAGCCGGGATGTATTAGATAACGGGGTGGGTGTACTAAAAGCGGTATAACTAGTCCAGTGTACCTAGTGTCTAGGCTTGCAGGCGAACTAGGCTGATTGACCACTTCCAGTGCACGACGCAGTTACGTTCAATCATTTAAGCTGGTATTTTGTACTAATGACTGCACGGGGTCACATGGAAATGGGGCAGGAAACATTGACGGACCATTTCTTTGAAGTTTATTTTATTAACGTCGTAACATTCGCATAGTTATGATTAGTATCTCGAACACTGACAAGGTGGACCAACGATCCTATCAAAACTACACATTGAACTCGCTAGATGCATGCTTCTCTAAACCCATATAAGTGGAAGTCCGTTATGGAGCTCTATGTCTAGCAGTAGACTTTATACGGCTAATTTGATGATGATCTTGAAACTGCTACAAACGCCAAAGACCTAACCGGTACAATGGTATTAAAACTTATAAGTTTAGCATGTGCAGATTTTAAAATCTGCATTTTGTACTCATTCGGATATACCTATAGAGACCTTTCAATCTAATACTGCACGCACCTCCACAAACTCGATTGCTTTAGCTCGTAACATGAATTATTATTACAATGAAACTTTTCTCTGTGTGCACTGCAGGCACGGTAATGATATCTAATTACCGTGACTGCAGCAATCCCTGTACAATACGTTCGATTATACGTAGGTACATAAGTATTAAGTAGACATTTCAATATGTATATCATATGTTTTCCGAAATTAAGCTATCACGTTTAGTGGAAAAGTGCACACTCCTGTTTTGACTAAAAGATCTCTACCTATTTACAGATAAATTCAAAACACTACATATCTGCTCAACATCAGGCAGTATGTAGTCAAACGCAAACTTATACGGAATAAAACAAAACTACCTAATCATAATTATAATCAATACCTATACACGTATATGTATTTCGAAGATGAACTCTCGCAATATTTGATCTAAAAGAGTGAGTCAATCATATAAATCGTGTACTTTAATTCAATCTGTCGAAACAATGGGTAATTCAATTACGTTGACATGATTGAGAATGGTTCATGGTCACCAGTTCATTTCCGTTTACGGACATTAAATGGAGAAAAAAAATCAGAACGCATTTTATAGCACTAATTTTTAGTGAATATAAATTGACGTTTCACCCCACCGGCTTCCGAGCGGTCTTATTGGGTATCCGTAGAGGAGGCCTATATCCAGCAGTGGGCGTCTATAGCTGATGTATGGATGGAATATGTCCAGAATACGCATAAAAAGGAAGGCTATTATTACCTACATCTATATCAATAAGGAAAGATTTGATTGTTTGTTTGTTTGCATTTGAATAGGCTCCGTAACTACTGAGCCGATTAGAAAAAATATTTTACTGTTGGAAAGCTTAGTTATTTTGGCGCTCAAGTACGGTGTGCAAAAAAACCGGCCAAGTGCGAGTCGGGCTCCCGCACGAAAGGTTCCGAACCATCATCAATAAAAGATAAGTTTCTACCTGTTTATAAAGGTCGAGTAAAAAGTGCCTAAAAATTCCAGCGATGCGTCGAGTTAATGTGACCGCGTTGTATCTCCGGATGATATAGGCCAGTGTTTTTCAATCTTTTTCATGGCGCGACCCTCTTTACTCACTGTATTGCATTTGTAAACTTGTTAAATATGTTCCGTTTTAAATATTGTAATACTTCACTACTTCTATACTTTTATCGTTTTTCCGATAAAAACTGAAGAGAAAAACTAATCAAATAGAAGCAGTGTACCGAGAAACGAGAGCGAGAAAAGAGAGAAACCGAGAAACGAGAGCGTAGTGAGCGCGGAATTTTTTAGGTGTTTTTTTTTTCATGTAAGTATAGAAATCCGATGCTGCGCAGACCCACGCTTAGATTTAAGTTTAGTCAGTAAATATACATTTTAAAAGTTATTTTTTATTATACCGAAGAGTCGCGAACCCCCTTTAAAGACTTTGCGACCCCCCAAGGGGTCGAGAGGGTCTCGACTTTGAAAAACACTGACATAGGGTATATTAATTTTCAAACAAAATAGGTATCTTTACAAAAACTCCCATACCTACATTAAGTGGTTTTAAGACTTATAAAATTTGTCTTCTTTACTCAATCGTACCCGGGCAAAGCCGGGGCGGGCAGCTAGTACAACTATAATTACATAAACAAAAACATTATTTTCCTTACTTCGGAGACGAACGGAAAATTGCTACCTCTAGCTCTAAGAATGTATTTTAGCTATAAATCAAGCAATGATATAAAACACGGAAGTCATTTACAGTACCTAGGCAAACACATTAGACTATAGTGCCTCTTTTTCAACCGAGTAAGCATTTCAACCTTCGCATACGAGTGCTAGAACCAATTCAATAGATGTAAAAAGTCAGCAATTCGTTCTGGCTACGCGTGTTTTTGCCAAACGAATATTTTGTTAGGCATTACGTAGGTGCTTGAAATCAATCTAGGCGTTACCGAATTATGTAGTTTCCCCAAAATAAAGCTCGTTTCTGCCAACATCTCCGCTTCTCATAGACGACTGTTGCAACACGATGAGATAATGCGCTTTAATTACATTATTTTTATGGCTGATTGACGTCTGCAGAACCGTAATAAAAGAGTTTGCAAATACAGTTTTTCATTAGTGTTTACTGACTACAATAACTAAATTGATCTGATTAATCAACTATCCAGAACGTTCTTTTGTACCTTGAATTATTATTATTATTTGCGCGGATAAAACGTCATTAATAAAATAATATAAAGGTGACGTCCACAAGTGGTATATTATTCAGAGAAAAATCGAACCAAGATGATTTATACATCATTTGAAAGCTTGTTTTATGGGCTTCCCAAAAACATTTAATTTAGATTTTTTCACCCCTCCATTTTTTTTTAAATGTGGAAAATAAATTGTATGAAAAATAATAATACAGCTTATTACTTATTCTAGTTTAGCAAAGATAAAGTGCTTCTATCGTTATTTTACTTGCATTCGTTGCTGATTCTTCCACATTTATCACTTAATTTGCTAAAATTAAAAATGATAACCTACCAGTGTGACCAGTTAGTAGGTACAACGTGACAAAAAAACACTTTAAAAGTGTGTCTAACTGGTCAAAATGCTTTTATTTAACAATTTGGAGGTTACTTAATCAGGGTTGCTAGAGATAAACTTCCGATTGAGCCAAATATATTTATTTATCCTAATAAATTCAAAATTAATTTTAAAAAAATCGGAGGGCTCTTTTTTGTTTTTAACTGTTGTTATAGACTCAGAAAAATATGAACTTTCTCGAAATGTAACGAGTGTTGTGGTTCGAATTTTTGATTATTATTATACCAGCCTCCATACATTATGTGGACATGTCCTTTCATAAAATTTCCTGTTTATGCATTATTTTTGCTATAATATTTTATCATGATAAATTAGTCCCATTAGGTCCCATGGCCGATGCAAACGACAAATCGTAATGTGAAGTCGAGCAAGTTAGCTAAAACTCTTTGTCATATTTTCGAACACTAATAAGCACCGCCCAGAGGTTGTACCCCGCCCTTTATTATAAACATGGACATCGTACGTTGACGAAGCTGTGACGGTAGTCTAATGAGACAGTTGGGAAATTTTAACAGAATATTGCGTAGTTTCTGAACTAATGACTATTCTGGCATGGCTAGGAAGCTATATCAGAATATTCAAAATTGGTAAAAGTTAACTACACGCATACAGTCCAGACTTCTATTGAAATCACTAAAACGATAGCAGATGAAAATAAAAAAAGTTATGAAGAAAAATAAAACGTACACAAGAAAATAGGTCAAGACTTTCGATCTTGAGTTTATACGCCGTTTAAATCTGGACTATGGCTACGCTCATTCAGAAAGAGTTATTTATTTTAAGCAATTAGGTATATGAAAAGATAAGTATTCGTACATATTAGAGTATAGAAGAGAATATTTACTGACCAAGCAAAGCGATATTTCAGTATTATCCGCAAGAGCTTGGCAAGATTTCATGTACTAATTTAAGTTAATTAACTTTTAATTGCATGCATTCTTTACACATTTTCGAAGGCAAGTAGACCTATCTATATTATACCTTAACTATAATAAAAAAAATATAATATACTAGTTTTTACCCGCGGCTTCGCCGGCATGATATTTTGATTTTTGACACAATATCATTATAATTTATAGCCTATGTCTTATTCTGATATATAAGCTATATTATTGCAAAGTTTCATCTCAATCCGTTTAATAGTTTTTGCGTGAAAGAGTAACAAACATCCATACGTCCTCACAAACTTTCGCGTTTATAATATTAGTAGGATAGTAGGAAGTAGGATAGGATGAACTAAGACGTCAGTGGAGTTATAGGAATTGCAGAAACAGGCCTAAGCTACGAATACATTGCCCGTACAATTCATACGAAAATCCTGCGCTTTCTGCAAACATCCAGCCAGCTTGCACGCGTGACCTTCCAGAAATACCCCACCCTCACGTCGTGTCGCTTTCTTCGCGACAATAAAACGCCATCTTGATATTTGTTTGCGGGAAAGCGTGGTACAACAAACGAATTGGAAATCTCTATGCATGACATAATCGCTGGATAGAACCGGGCCAATGTGCCAAAAGCGCCGGCCGCAGGAGCGCGTACACAGAACCGAGACGCCGATTTTTTGGCACGCTGTCAGAGGGTTATAAGGTGAATGTGTCGACTGCATGCGTGAACTGATAAATCGTGCTGTTTAAATACATGGACGCATTTAGAAGTTGCAATGGGGGCGCTAACAAGGGCTTTCAGGGTTAGCGCCGCAGCATTACTAATTGAACGCCAAAGTTTTTATACTGATTGACTGTACGAAACAGTGGTATTATAGTCCGCAAAAGGCTTGACGTGTATTTTTCCTAGAGTTATGTACCCGGTTTTTACTAGATTTGTAAACTTATATTTTATCCTAACACAACTTACTTGTTAGAATACGATTATGGTACATAGAAGGGATGTAAAATAGTAGTTTATGCAGTAAAAAAAAAACTTTTTCTGATAAAACAAGTCTTAAAACCTAGATAAATATATGTAAATATGTAAGAACAATGTATGGGTTGCAATTGAAATACAACTACGACCGCTCGGTTACCTACTAGGTCTGCCACGAAGTGTTTAACTTGCAAATACCGACTCCTGCATTTGAGCAAATAGGAGACACAAAAACATTCGAGTGACTTCGATGTCGAACATTACCATACCGAAATAGAGCTCAATGTCAATATTTAAAACTATAACACTATGAAGTGTTTATTTGATGCTTCAATAGAATGGAATATTTGAACAGCATATCAGAAAGAAATGCAACAGAAAAAAAAAATCTTAGGTACGTATTTGAAGGTATATATTTGTAGTTGTTTATAGATTGAGCTATGTAATTAATGTAATGATTTGATTTTTTGTTTCTTATGATTGAATAACTAAACTGAGAAAAGTTACTGATTGTAGTTATTCTTAAACAATTTATGTTGTTGAGTGCCTTTTAATGTTTGAAATTGAAAGTGAATTATTGTAATATTTAGATGACCTGTAACTAATTGTTATTAATAAAAAAGTATGAGTATGAGTATGAATAATTAAGAGGTATATATTTTCATTCGAACACCAACGAAGTGACCTTCCATGTGAATCTGTGTGTCTTGCAGTCATTTTAGTCTACGATGAAGTATCATAGTAATATAGCTGTTATCGTTGACTTCAAATCTAGAGAAAGTCGGATACTGTCTAAATAAGCATAGTGCTTAACGTTAGTATATTCCGTATTCCAAATTGCCCACCAAATCATTTTTCGCCAAAAACCAACTTCTGCCGTGTTGGTACAGAATTCGAATAGTTCGCACGAAACCATGTTGTTGAAAATCTAGTGTGGAAAGCACTCAAAATAAAATCATAAACCATGTTGTATTTTTTTACATAGTTGTTAATTTTTTAAAAACGGCTCATCCGATTTCGTTTATGTATTATTGGGACCACCTCGGAGGTATACTCGTTAACTAAAAAGAAATCTAAATCGGTTCACAATTGGCGATAATACCGATGAACATACACAAAAAATACAGACAAACATAGTACCTCTTCCTTTATGAAAGTCGGTAAAAATTAGAACTGAAATAGCCGCAGTGGGCAAGAAACCAGCAAATAATTATATTATTCTGTCCAAGAAATACGGTCAAGAAGTAGCACCAAAAGTAACATAGGTAGATAAGTTCGGATGTCGCATATCCAACCCCCAAATTATGGCAAACGATCTAGGGTCGCTGTATGACAATCGCGTATTTTACTTGCTAATACAAACTGACCGACGCGACGTAGACGTAAGCATAGACAAATAAGTACGCAAGTATATAGTCATAGGTATATTGTTATCTTGATCTCTATGCCGCATAGACACGGATAGACAATCTAGTCTAGTCAAAGAAATGTATTCGAGTTAACGAGATCTTTATTTTCGGGAAAGAAACTAATTTATACTTAGGAGCGAAACTACTTTTCTGGTATAATTACATAAAAATTGTCTGGTCTTCAGAGGTGCTTTTCGGCTATTTTCGAAAGTAATTAAGAAACTGTTTATGTAGTGAGATACGATCTAAGCTTTATCTAAGTTTTTGCCTATTCACGCCTCACTTTTCCAAACACTACCAATTACTCGTACCATAGAGTAGCCATAGAAGCGCTCAGCTGTAAATGCTTGGTCACCTACCTCCTTACCACAAAATATTTTAACACAGTTTAACCGTGCAATTTGTAGTGTTAAACATTGTCTAAAGCGTGCGTAAAACTTTTGTGTAAGACATCAAGTCGCCTGAAGGTAAGTGACGTTGTGGTCATATAAATTAACTATCGAGATGCTGGGTGACTAGCGACCGGTTCAGACGGCCTGTTTGCAGACCAAGCTGTCTGCTGTAAACGTAGACAGCATACAATGAGATACAGTTAATAAGAAGCCCGATTAATAAACTTCGTGAATTTATTTCAACACAGTGAATCCACAGAGCGCGGCTCTTGGTGAGAAATATAATTTAATCCGCGCATTTTTGTAAGATTCGTTTGTAAAAGCTTTCATAAATGCGTTTTAGAACGACTTTCGCGTAACCTGCCAGGAATGCAACGTGTTCGCTTTTATATCTGTACCTAACCGTTTCGAATATAGGATTTGACACAATACGAAGCAAAAAATAACCTAGTCTATAATAGACTGATATAAATATACAAAAATAATATTATAAAGCATCAGCTCTATACTACACAGTACAGTTAGATTTTGGTCATCATGACTAAGGTCTAACTCTAACCTATTTCATGGACAGGACGATGCTCAATCAATACAAAGCCTTTTTACTACAAAGCCAATAAAATGATACGATTAATATTTGTTCTGTCTCTGGGTGTACAGAATACATAACAAAGACATGGACAGCTTGCCTATGTCCAGGTTTTTGTTACTTGTTCTGTATTCCGTGGAACCTGTTAGACGATAACCGCGAATCCTAATTAGAGGTCATGAAAAAAACGTACGATAAAAAAAAATACGATAACGATCCAAGTACCTAGAAGGGTGAAATTAGAAGCATACCATAGTAACCATAACCATAGTAAAAAAAACCCAAAACTACTTGTGTGGTGTCACAAAAGGTAACTTAACCGAAACTCTCGTGAGTAAAGGTGTCAAGTTGCTAAAAACAAAGGGGTTTTCAATCTGAACAAAAGGTCCGTTTTGGGTGGCTACCATAACACAATACCCCAAAAAAACTTCTTTACTTGGTGTAGATAAACTACGTAGTTACGAGTACAGGTATGAAGGATTTTACAGAAAAGCTTTTCTACAGTACAGGAGGTTTCACACACACTATAACATATTTAGGTATAAAACAGTCACAAAGAAAACAGTGTTCGCAATTTATACATACTTATTTAAATTCAACTCGTGGTACAACGTTACACTTTTAAAGTTATTTTCACCAGATTTTCAGCTTCAAATTTCAAAAGTAAAACTTATGTATAGTTTTACTACAATATTCTTTGTTTTCGCTTTTTTGTACTTATTCAAAGTTGTTGTGGTGCTGTGGCACAATACATGAATTTTGAGTGAGGTTAAGGGTGAGTGAATAGCGCGATTGGCTGTCTGCTCAACCGGTTCTTTTATTTTAAAAATTTAAAAGAGAGGCTTTTCTGTCAAGCGTTGAAGGTTCTAAAACCGGAGATGATTTGAAATGGTTTAAATGTACTTGTAAATGTAATTATCACAAAATAAAATCCATACCTAATTTTAATACTTTAACATTATTATAAATACCGTAATAAAGACTTGTAACAACGGTATTGCGGTAATTATTTGTAACTTTTATGTTTCAATTAATCTATTTGTATATTTTATATCATGAAGGCGCCATCTTAATTATAGTTAGTTAGACTATTTCTGTTTCTTTTTCACTTTATTTTAGGCATTCGATAGAGAGAACATTTTTGACGTTGCTATTAAATTTACGATCACGCCTTCATAATTGGGCCTAATAAGCTCTTTAGATTTTATAGGTATTAGTTACATATAACTCTGTATTTTTAAGTGTACAACATGTATTATGTACTATGTAGGCTTATTGTTGTATTTACTCACGTTTTTGCGTAGGGCTGAGGACAGCTGTCGCTAGTGAGCTGGGTGCCTTCAGAGGAGGCTTCTCGGTGACCACCTCGCTTGGCGACTCCGCTGCAACGAGAAACCAACTTAATTCTCTCAAGAATAGATAAATAAATATTCTATCCATACAATCAGCCATAGCGTCCACTGCTGGACATGGGCCTCCCATGTAGATATCCAATAAGGTCGGTTGGTAGCGACTTGCATCCAGCAGGATCCAACGCGATCCTGCGGTCTTAATGAGGTCATCCGTCAACCTTGTGGGTGGACGTCCTACGCTGCGCTTGCCGGTACGTGGTCTCCACTCCAGAATTTTTCGACCTTAGCGGTCATCAGTTCTCCGCGCTATGCGCCCTCCCCACTGCCATTTCAACTTGCCAATCCGCTGGGCTATGTCGGTAACTTTAGTTTTTCTACGAATCTCCTCATTCTTGATTGGATCTCGCAGAGATACTCCGAGCATAGCTCGTTGGGGTACTTGGAGCATATTAATAAGGCCCATAATAAGAGACCACGTTTCACGATTAATAAATATTAGTAAGACTAAGACTACCCGTGACCACGGTCGATGCAACTCGGCCGAAACGTCGGGATGATGAGGTATTTATTTATCTCGTAATTTTAGTGCGCGATTAGTCCCGTAGTATATAATAATTATGTGTTCGAATCGCGAAAGTTTAAAAACAACATAATAAATATTAGATTAAAGTATTATATTGAAGTTCTCGAATGGGGACCACGTACCAGACAAGAGCCGCGTAGGACGATCACACAACAACCGGTTTTATTGGAGACCCATAGGGGAGGTCTGTGTCTAGCAGGGGACGTCCTATGGCTGATGGTTGGATTGAAATATAAAATTATTGGACTAAATTGAAGCATATTGTATTAAATAGTATTCATTTTAATACTTAACAAATAAATCATCAATGTAACAGCCCTGACACGGTCTCGTCAGAGAGTATCTACAGAATTAAAAAATAAAATAGTCTCAGCAAACTGTAGAGTATTTATCGTCCGATAGCTTAATCTCAATCGTTATTGCATTTGCTTTGTTTCAATGACGGTGATGTTGCTCTATCTTAGTATCGTGCTTGAATTGTTGAATTTTAGATCGCAACACAACTTAATTCAGGTAATCAGATAGGATTATATTCCACCCAAATCTATCCATAATAATAAAATATCGCGTTTCAAATGTAATGTAAATATAGAATGACCATAATAAAATGACGGATTACATGTAATAGATTTAAGAACGTTGTTGCACAAAAAAATTTAATCATCTCATCATCTCATTCAACAGGTCAGGTCAACTATTGAAAAATATTTTTGTTAAATATTATTGAAATATATTTAAAACATTATAAAAAGCTATTGACTGAAAATATTTTACTCGTTAAGTTAATACCATGCCATTTCTGAAATACTTCATGAAAGTTTAGGTTACGCAAAAACATTGAAAGGCGACTAAACTATATTTCGCTATCAAAAAGAGTAAGTAAAACTAGAGTACGTATTTAAATCTTTTTAACCAAATGTAACTGAAAACTTTTCACTAGAACATAAATATTTACTCGAGTCTCGGCAACTATTTGAGTAAGAGTCGTCGGCGTCGTCTCAGAGAGCTTACCCCGCTCTAATAAGGCGAGCAGCAAAGGTAAAAGGAGCGAAAACAAATATGAAGTCGCTTCTTTACAAACAATAAATTATTCCGGGGCTACAGTCAGCGCCGACTGTGTCGCACTTTGTTTGTATTTGTCTGACATCACGGCCCGGCCGAGTCACAATATTAACGCTGCTGTTATTTACAGAAGTATTTTTAGAGAAAATTTCAAATTGCAAATACACGCCACTAACAGCTTTAGATTAGAACCTATGTGAGAGAGTTCAGAAAGCAAGCACTCGCCTCGCGAAGTTGTTAAACCTGAGGGAAAATTAATGCTTCCCAACGCGCGGCTCTACTAAAAAACACCGACTAATTTCGAGAAAACAATAAAGAAACCAGGCGAGAATATGCTTCGACATCAATCAACATAAATAACCGCCCACGATTACCGAGAACAAGTCACTTACCATAATTTCGGACGGAGTAAAACGATACGATTGCGGAATAGCATTCGGGAGAGCTTATTCGGTAGAATCAGCAGAATTTCAACTAATGCAGTTGTGATCGGCACAGTGAAGATTAGAGCGAGAATAACATTTTCCGGCAGGTTTAAAATTAGTCGGTCCAATGAAGCCCGTTTTATAAGGATATGTTGTAATGAGAATGGTGCACTTCCCGGCGATCGGTTTGCAGACCACTGACACGAGCTCGCACTAAATAACTAGCACGAACGCTGGCTGCATCTGGTACCCACCAGGAAATGAGTTGATTGGACTTGGCACAGCAAAGTCTTTCTATTGACCCGGTCTATCCGCTGGCTAAATAAAACTTCCGACTCACCGTGTCCCACTTACGACAATTTAAGCTAAGAAACCTGCATTAATCGTTCGATTTGAAATACGAGTAGGTACTGCAACTAAGATGTAAATCAAATGTAGCGTTACCCTGTATCCTTCTAAATTCTTGTATCAGACGTAACATAACAAAGACTCAAGCTAAAGGAAAAGCCATATAAACAGAACTCACGAAACGTATTGCATGAACACCGCTACATTCGTTAGAGAGATCTACCAACAAACCAGGAAAGTTTATTTTTATTGAAATGGCTACCCAAAACAACACCTTCGTGGTACACAGTATAAATTTCCTTTCGCCTTTACATTTTCCGCTTGATCGCTGATTAAACTGAGCGACTTGTCTGCACAAATCGTAAACAAATCCAATAAGCATCGAAAGGAAATTTTAATAAGATTCAATACTTGGACGGGTCTCGACAAAGCTTTCAGTTTATTTTTCGAGTGGTGCGATTGACGGGGTGGAATCGTTACTCGGTCGCCCCACTTCGTTAGCTATGAAATCAAGCCGACACAAGTTTCGCTTCAGATGTCGAGCAAATTTACAAATAAAGCTGTTAAGGTCGGTACGGCAACACTTTGTTCCAATAAACAGATCATCTGCCGATGTTTACGGCCGTAATTTGTTTTGGGGTGTATTGAGGAAAATCTCCTTCGATGAACATCTAAAGATCCCGATTTCAATAAATTCTTGTTAGAGCAGCCAACCAATAAATACTGCATCGTGCGATACCGTAAATAATTTAAAAGAGATCGTGGAATGAAGTTTTCCACAAATGGGAATTAACGGTTCAGATTTACTCACATAGTGAAATTTAATTTGTTGGTGTGAAGCGAGAGCGTGTCAAGAGGCGGCGGTGTTAAGTTCACTTCACTAATAGATTAACCTTATAAACGCGTCGCGGGTCAAGTGAACCGGCAGCGGCGCTGGCCGGCGGAGGCCGGAGGGCAACTGTGACAGGGCGAGCGCCCACAATGGACATTTTCTGTATGTAAATCACAATAAAATACCCGCTTTGTACACACATTGCGACACGCTGAACTAAACACAGAACGGACCATCCTGATTCTATCCGATTTTTGAGCAGACAAACGAACATTGGCTTTATGCTGCATACGATAGGTACACATTTAGTTTCACCACTTCACTGATACGGACGGTGACGTATTTACTTCTGAAAAAATATACTTGCAACACGACGATCTAAAACATCTCCCGCGTGTGATCAAGAATAGTAAGTTCATAAAACTTTCCTCAATTTAGGGTCGGCCAATTTCAACACATTTCCGCGGGTCAAGTTCTTTCCGGTGGGTAAGTATTTGCATTTTGATATGAATATGAATAGATAGATACCAACCTATTCGTATATCAACACTAAGAGCATATTTGCAAATTGGGTCCCGTCGAAATGGATCATAAATGGACGAACATATGGATGTATAGTTTCTCATGAGTGACTTGCTCATTTTTTATGAAGATATAAATAGGCCAAATTGAAATCGCGTAAAGGCATAGTTCCGTACGCGTGACCAATGATTGACATGCGCTATATTGTCCGAAGGCAAGGTGTGGTGGCGGAATGTCAGGTTAATTGTGCGAGACCAAATAAGTTTGGTTGGGTCCATCCATCACTCTGATACGTGTCAGTCTATTCAAAGCCGCTCCACTAACCGACAGAAAATGTGGAACATGTATAATTTGTCATTTTAACGTTGATATTGATTGCTTATTGTTGTCATCGAACCAAAGTGACTCATAGGTTTTTAATCCTAATTTTGTTATAACTTTCTCTTTACAAGTTTGTACCTACTAATGCATTTTAAATTAAGCAGGTCGATAATAAACATTGATCAAGGTAACTTTACATAAATTGCTTCACAACAATTCAATTTACGACAGAAGGCGCGTCCGGTGCGTCCTTTAGTTCCACTCCGCTTTCGATCGGATCCAACGTAAACTGATCTTCGGTGCACAGATGGACATAACGAGCTGTAAGAAGCACATCGGTCTATTTAGACTGGTGATGTTTATTTGCGCGGGAAAAATCATCAATGGCTGATTATGCAAGACCGTAATACGCCAACACACGTGTGTGTTGGAGCGTGACGTGAGCTGAACCAATCGAATCGGCGGAACTCTGGCTGTCGGAATAACGCAACGCGTAGGCGCACCCCTTTCGATAGTGGAAAAGCTATCATTGTGCTACATCCGGCGGGGTTTTATTCTGGCGTAAACATCTACGGCCACTTTATGAATGAAATAAAACCTATTAGTTCATTGAAGCTATTTTCTAGTTAACAATGATAGTAGTAATGATAGCCTTAGTATTGTGCGGTACAGCCCAGCCCAACTACTTCTGTCACAAAATTTATGTCTGTAATTTAAGTATCTGTGTGAATTGTAAATTCGACCATAAAACCACTTGGTTGAGTAAACTATAAAATTTTTGATTTCACTCTATTTATTAGGAGTCCTATTTATTTTATTCCAATAAAAAGACATGGGAACAAATGCGGATGCATTTAATGCAATTTTCAACATTTTAAGAATTTACCTCATATAATATGAAGATATTCCTGTTAGTGTTCATATACTTCTAAATCCATCTGATGATACTAATAGATTAGCGGTTTTAGGGCATAAACTTAATGGATATGACCAACAGAAATAAAAATTTATCGCATTATACCTATAAATTATTCTTCTTTGCGTGCTACGTGACGTAGCAAACTCTACATGCGCAATGAAATTGTTAATATTTTAATCGAATTAAAAATATATAGCGGAATTATGTGACTATTTATCCAAATTAAACTAAATACCAATTTATCCGTGACGTCACGCACCTAATTGGTACGTAAAGCAAACCAGAGGTCTAATCAAATCTATACAAGCAATCATACTTTGTTGATGTGCCAAATCCGATTCATTCTCATTCTAGCACAGTATCTGAGTAGCTTTAACAATCAAGAGTATAAATCTTATCCTAAAACGATACATGAATAAATGAATGCGTCAGAGATATGTGTGTGCGATTTAATAGGTTTCACTTCGCTCCGTAACTCTTCTTCTTCTTAGTTTTGGCGTCGCATTATTGTGCATTTGCCAGTGTCAAGTATTAAGTTTTAATAATTTTTGATAATATTTTATCAAAATAGTCACTGTCGTAGTCTCGTCATAGTCCAATAAAGTCGCGGTCAAGTCCAATCATAGTCCAAGTCATACCTCAGTAAAGCAGTGGAGACTTTACTAGAGGCGTCTATGGAGTTTTGGTAACAATACGGAACAACATGATACGTCACATTATATCACTTGCCTACACTCATGCACGTAAATCAGCTCATAATCAACGAAATACCACTATTTTTCACTAATTATCACTAATAAAAACACAAGTTTAACAAAATAATACAATGAGGCGACATGATTTTTCCGCGTTCCCGCCAAAACTCTCTCCGTAACTCCTTAAGTAATTTTGTATAGGCCGGGCTAGTATACGCACCACGAAATATTTCTTTCGGCGTGTCAGTACGAGACAGAGATATGGTGAAGTATACATGTATCTGTCACTTTATCACACGTCGACAAAACTCATTTCGTGGTCGTATAGCTCTCGCCAGCTAGCCTAATTTTAAGCCGTTTGAAGACCTCTGACATGTTTACGCGGTTAAAAACACAATTAAACGTATCATCTGAAACACAGCAACGCTCAGTTGTAAATGTCACCTGCGTTCACCCGTCCAGAGACTTTGGTGATCGCTAAGAAACACCATGAGTGCTACTCCCGTAACTGTTGAACTACTTACTATGGATGAGATCGATGAGACCAGTAGGGCTCTGCCATGGGCTTTTAGCACGAGCTTAAATTAGATTGCATGGTTTTTACTCGCTTTTTCTCCCGATCCCTTTGAGTTTTATCGCGAGATAAAACTCAAAGGGATCTAGTACAGTGCGCTATGCTAATAACAATATTCTATTAACTGCAAATTGTTATCAATTTCAGGTTCGATCCTATAGTAAAAGCTATCACGAATCATCACTATGAATATAACACAAATACTTTCACACACATGGTGTTTCTGTAGTCTAGACGACGGACATAACATAGGTAATATTTTAGGTTATTGTAGTCACTTCACTATTATGACCAACTTTTAACACACGAGACTAACTATGAATCATGAAAAAAAAATTACTGCTTCATAAAAGAACTGTATAGAGCAACTGATTTTTTTGCGATTTTAGAGACAGTTTTTTATGAGGTGATGACGTCTTGTAAATCGATGAACGCCGGCTACACGCACGAAAATGGTGATAACGTCTTATAAATCGATGAACGCCGGCTACACGCACGAAAATGGTGATAACGTCTTATAAATCGATGAACGCCGACTACACGCACGAAAATGGTGATAACGTCTTATAAATCGATGAACGCCGGCTACACGCACGAAAATAGTGATAACGTCTTATAAATCGTTGAACGCCGGCTACACGCACGAAAATGGTGATAACGTGTTATAAATCGATGAACGCCGGCTACACGCACGAAAAAGGTGATAACGTCTTATAAATCGATGAACGCCGGCTACATGCACGAAAAAGCTTGACTCATTGTCACGTTCCGCTGGATTCGAGCGTGCAAGCAAGAGCGCGAAACAAGCTATAGAAAGCACGACCGACCTAAGTGTTCAGCTTGTGATGCATAATTATGACGTTATCAAGTAAAATTATCGTCCGTAAGCAGACTTTACAGGAAGCATTTTTTTTATTCGTTACAACCTACGCCCCGTGGCGTTACTTTACTCGCGTTAGCCCGAGATAAAAAGTAGCCTATGTGTTAATCCAAGGTCTAAGTTACCTCATACAGATTCCATCTAAATCGGTTCAGCCGTTTGTTCGTGAAAGAGTAACAAAAATCCATACATACTCACAAACTTTCGCATTTATAATATTAATTTATTTTTAAACTTTCGCGATTTGAACACATTATTATTATATACTACGGGACTAATCGCGCACTAAAATTACGAGATTGAGTCTACCCGTGACCACGGTCGATGCAACTCGGCCGAAACGTCGGGATGAGGAGGTATAATATTTATCTCGTAATTTTAGTGCGCGATTAGCCCCGTAGTATATAATAATAATTTATAATATTAGTAGGATAGGTTTGTATTTGATTACATTCTGCGTACTTTCATACGTACCTAGAATATACCTATTTATCTACTCGAGATTTGAAGACACCTAATTTGTATTTTAGTGGAAAAATTGTCCCATAAAAAACATAATGATGAGTTAAAAGCTCAGTCCTGTACTTTGCAAAGCAACACCTGTACATCTTAAATTATATAAAGTGTCCGACCATTCTGCTCGTACTCGTACATAGCTTCGTTGTAGGTCTAACTAATGACTGCATAGTTCCAGATACGGCACCATTATGCGTCCACAATGTTGCGTATATTTTAAGCAACGCCGCGTATGGGCAGCATCGAATCTGCAACAGGTCAAATGGGCCGGATTACTTAGCCGTGAGTGCGTTGAACCAATACAAATAAATAGCCAGAATGCCGGTGCATGGTTCCGATCATTCACGGAAGCGTTACATTGTGCCATACCGAGCATAGGCTCTACGGTATGCATAGCACGCTGCTTCGATACTATAAATCTACAGGATGTATCTCTAGACGACGGGCATGCGTTTATTTAAGTACTTATTTTTACAGGAATGGAACAGCTAAGCTAGTTTGCGCTGTTCTAGAGTTGAACCCATAGTAAAAGTTCGCTCATTAATAATAATAACAATGATGATCACAGAGAAAATTAATAAATATACAGAATTAAAAGAAGAGATCATACGAATCTGGAAAATGAACAAAGTTTTCATCGTGCCTCTGGTTCTTTCCAGTACAGGTGTAATTCCAAAACACCTCCTCCAATTATTAAAAATAATAGATATCGCAGAGCACACATATGTATATGACTATGCAAAAAGCTGTGATACTGAACACATGCCGCATTGTCCGGAAATTTTTGCAGGAAGAACTTAATAACCACGAAGTAGAAAATGATGCTCACTTGGCTTAGGCCCGTGATCATCATTAAAGCGAAATATCTTAAATACTTCAAGAATCGAAACACTTACTGAATAATAACAATGATAATATCCTAAAATATGTCCAACATGTAGAGAAAAACCAGTGGAGCAAATGGTCATCTATCAAATAAATATATACTAGTTGTAATATTCCACAGCTGAGCGAAGACCGTCGTCGTCTTTTTCTGTACGCTAAAATTAAATATGTCTATACAAGTTTTACGCCAACGATGGGCATAGAATCTTTACGCCTTTTTTGACCCTTTCTATACTAATCTAATATAGAGGGTACAATAATATATCATTGGCGTACTTGTTAAGAAAGAAGAGAACCTCTACCCTGTTCAGTGCTAGGCATACAAATTCCGAAGAATACATCCTATATTGAAGCCATAACTATGTTCGGATGTTCAACTAACAAATCAAAATCGAGACCATTACATTACGGAACAATATGGAGGCCCGCATGTACGTTGTAAAAGGTTTCGGAAAACGGAACGGAAATATGATATGAGAGAAAATTCTATCAATTCGTCATCCGAAGGCGGCACCTGTTTCCCTAAAAATATACAGGGTTATAAGATTGACATTATACTAAGCCAAAAGGAGGACATTGTATCTACTTATCAATCTCTAGGTCAGCTATTCTCAAAGTGTTCTTGACAGAGCCCTATAGAGTACCGCAAAGCCTCTGTAGGTGCTACACGTGGTTACTGATAGTAATGAGAAAAAATAAAAACAAAAATAATCTTTTAGCTACTCAGAAATGTTTCAAGATGATAATTAAGTTATATTTAAATAATTTTGCCAATATTTCACGTAATGCGCGTGTTCTTCTATACGACGGATATGTTTTAGGATATCACTCATCAATGTGACCAAATTTTATTAAGGGGCCAACTTCAAAATCGCAAAAAAATCAGGCATTTTTTACGTCTTGTCCAGAGTCGGTGAACTTTTTGTAAGAGCCATTGGACAAATTTTGCAGCAACACTTTGATGAGAATAGCTCAAAAATTAGGGATAACACGCGACAGAGACAGGAGGTTTATTCCCAGCAGTGCATATGGGCTGAAATAAACTGCTGAAAATAATAATGGGACCAATCCTGAAAATAGTCGGTTTATACACTTTTCGAAAAGTAAATTAGCATTATGTATGTGGTAGTATATGTTAATTTTCTTTAGTAATTTTACGTTCATTTCAGTCTTTATAACCTAACATATTTCACAGGAATCTATCGTTTATGTTACAAGAATACGTTAGCAGCACTTCCACTCAACTTTACAGATAAATCGTACTGTATGGGCGTTTATGACGAACCCTACGAATCCTCATTACCCACAGAGCTCTATTGTTTCGTAAACTAGCGGGATGAGTGTGCTTTACGATAATCGCGGAGTTTCCATTCCAGCAACGATGAGTATTACTTGAACGCTATATACTTGTAGTTTTGTAAGAGTTGCGCTGGTAAATCTTCAACAGACACTGGAAGTTAAAAAGCTTAATTGACCAAAATGCATGAAAGCTCCGTATCAACTACAAAATAAGTGAGATAAAGAAGGACAACATTGTGAGGCAACCTTTGTATGCATACTTTTGTCCGTACAAGAAATTCGATGACGTAAGTAAATCCCAACCTTAAGTAAAACATAAACCACACTAGGCCAGCATAGTGACTCAATCACTCTTAGTGGGTAAACCATATCACATAGGCACATTGTTTAAACATCGAAGAGATGAGCATATTTCTTCGATGTTTAAACAATGTTCCTATGTGATACGGAAATTCTTAAACCATCATTTTTAGGGTTCCGTACCACAAACGGAAAAAACGGAACCCTTATAGGATCACTTTGTTGTCCGTCTGTCCGTCTGTCCGTCAGTGTGTATGTCAATCTCTAACTCTTTATCTCGGGAACGCGTAAAGATATCGAGTTGAAATTTAAACTGTATACGAACATCTATGATTTCTTGCAATTGTGTAAAAGAAAAACTTCTCAATTATCGTACAAAAAAGTTAGAGCCGCTTATGTCGTAAAAAACCGCATATTTCGACACTCACAAAAATCAAAACCTACAGGGTACTTCCCGTTGACATAGAAATATGAAATTTGGTAAGAAGCATTGTCTCAGAGTACACATATAGGAATAAATCTGAAAACTATACATTTATGTTTAAATCACAAAAAAATACGGCCTCAAAATTCACAAAATATGGGTTCAAAATTCAAAGTGAGTAAATCGTATCATGTAAGGTATCATGTAAAAGAACTTCAATAGCACATGCTAAAACAGGTTTTTAATTATTTTAACAACGTGTTTGTACCGAACCCTCGATGTGCGGGCCTGACTCGCTCTTGTCCGGTTTTTTTATGCTCATATAGCATTCGTGCAATTCCACTGCAACAATTCAGCCCGCAAGTACAAGCTGATGAAATCGATAGAACACACCTAAACTTGCAACAGAGAATTATTTTGATGGGGATTGGACTTTACAATAAAACGCTCTCTATCTTTGCGTATAAACATGAACTTAACCAGTCAAAGATCCGAAGAGACGAAGCGCTAAGATTTTTTTGCTGTAGAACAGAAACATATATATTATAAGCCGAATCAAACTTCCTGGCGGATGTGAAGTTAGCTACAAACTGCGAGAATCTCATCCCTCGCGGATCTGTTAAGCGAGCTTTAACGTGACCAAAATGCTGGCCTCTATTTTGCCCAAAGGATCAGTATTGCTATCCAACGTGGTAATAGGGCCAGCATTTTGTGAACTGTGCCCGCTGGTAGTGAGCTTATAGATTAGGGTTTTCATCGTTATCTATACATACTATTTTTTTTTAGTTCAAGTGTTTTTTTTTTGCTGTTGAGTTTATGAACCTCACGATTGTAAGGCGGGTGTCACTACAACTAGACCACCACGGCTTTTCAGGTATACGTATCTAATTGTTAAATTGCCACTAAGACATTCTACAAAATATTGTACCCAACACAATCGTAAACCGCGCGGGTGAAACCGCGGGGCGCAGCTAGTTATAAATATTATATAAGCTTTAACGTTAAGTCAGGATTGGAGATTGTTTGCGCAGCTTGTAGCTAACGTCGCAGCCATCAAAAAGTTTGATTCGCCTATATCTACAAAAGTTTAAGACTATTGCCATCAATCCCAAAAACTCACAACTTCCAGAACCAAGCCTGATCGTGATAATAGACCCATTTTCTCAGCTTTCGCAATAATATTAACATTCCGCGAAATCGAGACTAACAACTTCCTCTATTTCAGCAAATCAAACCCAGAAATACCAATAAGGCCGGAATCGGGCTCGTTCTAAGAAATGTAAGTCTGGATGCAGTTTCTAACATCGACAGCAACTAATGAAGAAATACGTTTGAGTCCAAAGTGGGCCGCAAAACTGCGGAGGAAACTTTGTTGCTAATTGACTTAAATGAATTTTGTTCAGATTGATAGATTAGATAGAAGGTAATAATGATACATGTGCAGGTACCTAATAATCTAAATAAACGAACTAAAATAAAACTTAGGTGGAATTTATTGATATACAATTATACAAGTACCTAAAATGTAGAATTTTTTTGGAATACAAATATGGGGTTTGTCGCCACTAGTACCATTAACAGTTCCATGTTGGAACTACAGTTAAAAATTTACAACACTAGTTCCATGAAAATGATTTTTATCGTGCTTCACACACTAGGTGTATAGAAACTTTCTCTTTGTGATAAATAAGCACGATGCATGAAGCACGATAAAAATCATTTTCATTGATTAAGCAATGCGTCATTTCTTGTTAATGGTAAGAAGTTCTAATAATTTCACATTAAGTGACTGGTTTAAAGCAGTTCTAACAAATGGCGCTTCCAACAATGTAGTAGTTGGTAAAAATGATAAACATTTCCACTAATTCGGCGCCTTCGCAGACAGCGTTTTAGCTTAATTGGACAAAGCATCTGGGCCGGAATCCCAGAGAGATGCAGGTACAAATCCTGCGAACGCATCAATTTTTGAAATGTTTATCACAAAAAGAAAGTTTCAACACTAGTTCCAATCAAAGTGGATCTTGAAATAATGGAACTAGTGTTGATTTTGAGTTTACACTAGTACCATTTACAGTTCCATGGTGGAACTACCTACTGACAAATATTTTTAACACCAGAACCATCCATAAAGTTTAATGGAGGAACATCTATTTTGCAGCTAAATCTAAACCTTGATTCATTATGAACCAAGCTCCGCTTATAAATCACAGGTTCATTACCTGAGCAGTTTTTTGACAGGCTTCACCTATTTGAAATCTATGATATTTTGAGTATGGCTCACAATTTGCCTTGTGTAATTTTTGTTTTAAAAAATATTTTAACTTGAAAACTTACTGAAACGAAAATAAACGTACTGCACCAACCTCGCCAAGTGGGATAAGGACAATAAGATAATGATAACAAGTATGTGACGTAATAACTTAACTAATTTTGATGGACTGTCTTGGATTAGGTATCACTACATAGTATAAAACAAAGTCGCTTCTCTGTCTGTCCCTATTCTGATTCTGATTTCTGACGCAATATCATTATAATTTATAGCATATGTGTTATTCTGATATATAAGCTATATTATTGCAAAGTTTCATCTCAATCCATTCAGTAGTTTTTGCGTGAAAGAATAACAAACATCCGTACATCCATCCATCCATCCTCACAAACTTTCGCGTTTATAATATTAGCAGGATACACCTGTGCGAAGCCGGGGCAGGTCGCTAGATTGTAATAATTGAGCCGTTGGCTACCTTTTGATCATTGCAAAATGATTTGTGATTATTTTGTGGTTTACTAAGAGGAGATAGCAATGCGTGAATAATCTTGGGGTTTCAAGCCTCCTAAAACATAAGGCGCAAAACACAAAGCATATTTACATATCACTTAGTCAGCGTTTAAAAAATAAATTACCTCAAATCGTAACCCTGACTTTGTTCACAAAATCAAACCCAACAAAAAACAAAACATGTCGAGAAAACTGTGTACTCATTATTTGTTTTAGCAAATTCTTTAAGTACCTACTTGTCCAAAGGCTTTTACAGCGTTTGTGTTCACTTCACTCTACTGCACACGCATAAGGATAATGTTTCTTTGTGTTCGCATAACTCCGCGCCCATACAATATCTCTCGGCGTAATGGACCAGAAATAGGTCATCTAAGCTAACTCTTCCCTAAGGAAACGTTTCACACTGACCAAGCTATAATCGATACATGATTTGATAAAAAAAAAACTTAACAAGTCGATCGGCCAAGTATGGGATTCTAAATCTAAACTTTTCCATTGGCAGTTTATAATCGGTTACTTACTGAACTATGTTACGATAGGTCCTATTGAATAGTTAAGGTACGAAAGCAATTAATGTAGCCAAGTAGCTGTCCGGAAACAAGTCGGTTAACAACGGTCTAACAGTAATAAACAAAAATACAGTAAATAATTATTGGAAAAATCTGCCACTATCTGCAGTGGAACTTTAGCGACGACGTGAGACATCCACTAGTTTTTGATCAAAGGATACGCAAGACTATCAAAACTACGCGTCTCCTTTATGTTGCCCACTGACCCAAATATTTTGTGAAGACTCCTAAAACTGAAACAACTATCTCATAAACAAGCTATATGTTAAGAAATAAAATGTAAATATTTGTTTCACCGCCACTAAGTGACAGACGATCACACTAATGAAAGAGAAACGTGTTTACACCGAGTCACAATCTTGTAGAGAAATTAAATGTTTCAGTCAAACTAATACCTAATTATAACTCCAGAAATAGGGTTACGAACTCTGTAGAATGTGAAAAGTCCACTAACCCTTTCCGACTGCCGGCTCGACTAATTTCTTGACTTTCTTGGTCGCGCTCTTCTTGATGTTGCATGTTAGTCTCTCGATCGCTCTCAGTATCTTCTCGCTGACTTTGTTAATAGTTCTCGATTTCGGATCGGCGTACTTTTTCGTTCGGTTGCCGTCGCCTTCGCCATCGACAGTTTTCTCTCGGCCCGAGTCCGCGCTATCGTCGGACTCGGTGGCCGAAGTGTCCGATACCGGGTGAAATATGTACGGGCTGCTCGCGAAACAGGGCGAATTCATCTTGGATCACGAGAACACTTAGCACTGTCCCATTCCACGAGCAGATAAAACCGTTTATTTTTTTGGAGACACTGAACGTCTGTTCTCGGTAAAGTCTAGGAGAGTGTTGGGCAGTCGGCGGCGGTACTGGATAACATCGGAGATGATGTATCCAGGAAGGCAGTGGAGCGTGGAACCGCTCCTCGAGACGAGCCCCGGAGACCTTGGCTGTCTTATTAAGATTTGTGGGCGTAATTAACCGGAATTAGGCTATGTAGACTGCTCAATGGCGAAATAAATATCTAGATCAGTGATTATTATGGAGATTGGTTGGAATAATGTTGTTAGATGCTTAGACAATGACGTATTATAGGAGCAAAGATATAATTTTCTTTTAAATGTAGATAGGTACTGTTAGAATTTCATTGCAATCCGTTTTGCTTTTAAAGTCATATTAGGTAATTAGGCCCAATTTTAGAGATCGTAATTATAATAGCAATTTAGAGTAGCCTTGTTTCTTTTTCACTATATGCATTTGACATGATATATGATTTCTTATTATGACCGCAGGATCGCGCTGGATGCAAGCCGCTACCAACCGGTCTTATTGGAGATCTATAGGGGAGGCCTATGTCCAGCAGTGGACGTCCTATGGCTGATGAATGGATGGATATGCATTTGTTATATGCAAAATAGTGTTTACTCTATGTAAACACTATTTTACATTGCCATTAAATTTACGAGTAGGCCTTTAATTTGGACCTATTGTTTAGGTAATTCATTCTTACTTATTTTAATTATTCTTTCATAACTTAACCCATAGGCAAGCATAATATATGATTAAATTAAAATTACACTGTATGCTGAAGCAACTAAGTATAAAATAATTCATGGCAACCAAAAACGTACTTCTCAGAATGAGTATTTCCGAAGCCTTAGACGAGTGTCTCTAACCGATTAAGGAAGCGATTAACTTACAGACAATAATTGAGTGGACAAAACCGTTTTTGTATCAATTAGCTTCCGAATATACAGAAAAAGATAATTTTCTGGTCGGGCGCGCGTACGAAGGCGGCTCGCGGACAAGCTCATTTATCTAATTTCAAGGGTCTTCCATCGCTGCCCGGGGGAAATAAACATGTATAACCTTGTGTCAAAAGGTGTATCATCAATCTGACATCGCGTAAAATATTGCAGTAACCTGCTACGGGATTGAGTAGAAAAGAACGAGTAGGAAGAATGAACCTAATTTTAGCAATATTTAGACTACTTAAAGCATTATTTTATTTGCCTCTAGAGTTAAATTGAGAGTACCTAATATTACAGACAAGATGCTTCTCACGACCTCACCCCTTACTATTAGAATTTACCTGGGCACTGTTAGGAATGCAATTATTTATCGTATTACATTATAATTATTCTAAATATTCAAGAAGAAACAAGCTAATAAGTCTTGGGATTTGAAGCCAAATCAACTTTTCAACGAACTAAACGCCTGCGATAGTTATAATAGCATTGCCCGGAGAGCGAACCACAATATACGAGTATGACTATTTTAAATGCATTAAGTTTGATTTTTACCGTCGGAGATTTCAAATTTAATGTTATACTTCTTTAAGACACAAAATATTCTTAATATTTTCTTCGAATAGTTGTACCATAGAAGTTATATCCAAAACAATACGTTCTAACGCCTATCGGATTTAAGATAGCAAAATGTTTGAGGATTTTTTTTTTATTTTATTCTAGCATTTTTAAATTTCAACATGTCTCTCCCATGCGCTAGATTAGGTATGCATACATCTATCCTTCAAGTACAATTTTCAACAACCTTACAATCCTCAAATCCTGAGCAAGAAATATTCCGCATTCAGGGATGCTGATACTTGCGCAGTACTTGCACACTTCAACTGCCTCAACAGCTCTTTAAATAAGTCTGGAACTGAGTACTTGCCCTCAGTTCGCGCAAGGACTTAGTCACTCCACTTGAGTTTTAAAACTTAACCCAGGAGTTGCCGTAATGACTACATTTGGTGGAGCTACGCGGCACCCGCTCGATCGGTAGCTAGGTATATGACAAAGTTTGACACGAACTTTTAAACTTAATATTTTTTAATATGATGAGAAATCGGTTTCGTGCTATAAATAAACTGATGACTGATTCGATACACTGATACACTGATTCGTTTAATGCAGGTATATAACTTTAACTAAGTACCCAGTCATCTTAAAGACGTATATATAGGCGACTAAGTGAGCGTTTGGTGTCAACACTCGGTCCGACTGCTAAGCACATAGGTACCTTTTCTTATTCTGAAAAATGTAAAGTAATTATCCTTTTCGCCAGCTAAATCTGCCGGTTTGGCAAACATCTCGTGAAATCATCGAAAACATGAACTGAATGTTCAGGTTACAAACTTTACTAACACTTGAGATTCTTAGTACTAACGAGTCTTTCTATATGTAAAACACTAGCTGACCCGGCAACCTTAGTTTCACCAACTCAGAAACCTTCTTTGGCTCATGCACAACAACTTTGCTAAAGATTATTACATGATCAAATGCATAGTTTTCGATTATATATAGGACATACAGACTTTCATTTTTATATAAATAGAAGATGTGTGTTGTAGTTTGTATAAAATGTAATACATACTGAATTGTTGGTGACGTGTAACATATATCTGTTATTAAAAAATAAACTGAAACTGAAACTAAAGGGTGCAAATCACTGGTTCCTTTCGATAAATATAACAACGATTAGTTTTTAATCTTTCGCTAAAAATATTTCTAGCAACTAAATGGAATGAATACATAATTTGCATAACTGCAACTTATCTCGTGTAAATATGCTTATTTAGGATGCTGTAAAGCTAAGCCTGGATGTGCACACGTTTGTTTAGCATCCACATCCTTTAGATATACGCATCAGAAGCCAAGTTTACGAGCCTCTTACGAAGGCAGTGTATGACGGGCGACGACGGTTTTCTCATACAAATTAAGCCCGCCTCCTTCGACGATATAAAAGATATGAGTGAATATCAACGAGCTCGACGTATAAACACGAAAATTGTTTGTGAAGCGGTAATAAATACGTCACCGACACTTTGGTGAATCTATTTTGGAAAATACGACCTTTTGGTTTACGAGTTTGGGCATAAACAGCTGCGTAAGTTAAGGCAGACACAGATTTAGAAATGAACTTGATATAAAGTGTCTTACCTATTATCATAGACAAACATAGGTTTTTACTGGACTATTTGCTACCTTTATACCTACATAGATTGAATAATTTCTAAGTAAAATGACTGCGTTACAAAACCTAAAGGGAAAATAGCCTATTTTAAACTGCAATACAGATTTAAAATAGAAACAAATGAACAGGCTTAAGTTTTTTTTTTAATGATATTTTTCTTGCGCATTTTTTTTTTATTCGATTCAATGTTATTCATTATTTTACACAGTATATCATTTCGTGAAATATTTAATACGTTGATACAAGTAGTAATTTCAAAGGAGAAAAATTCATCAGACTGCCTTTACCTCAAAAATATCTTATGATACGGCGTGTAAGAGTTGCCTGCTCTAAAATTCAGAGCAAAGCGCGCCCTCACGTCTGCGTGCCTATTTCCACATTATTATCTAGGATCTAATTACACATACGTTTTATGAAGTTTACTCATGGGATACGTGACGGAGAAAGTCATCGGCATAAATCGTGTCGTATCGGAACTAAGCCCGCCCTGTAACGATCTATCCTGTTTAACTACAGCCTACCCCCTTTAAACACGCACATTTGAACTCTACCACACTCAAATAAGATCCAATTTGAAAGAGAACTACGTAATAACTATTGTGCTTTGCAATTCCTATGAGAATTAACTGTGCTTTACCTCCGCTCTGTAAATTTGTTTAGATACTTGTGTTTGTGACAATTAATATAGGTACGAGGAAAGTGCATAATTTTATGCCGGTCGACATGCATGTCTGGTAATTACTAATTTGCAAGCCTCACGAAAGGATATAGAGTTTATTTTTGTTTTAAATAAATAAATGAAGAAAGACTTTCTTACCTGTGTATTGGCCGATGTATCCCTTTTGCGTCGATTGCCGTGAAGTACTCGAGGTGAAATTCCTTTCCTCCTTTTCTTTTTGATCGAACGAGGTACTAAAAGGTTCGTTTTGTTGTCGGCTCGGGGTTATAGGAGCACTTTCCCTCCGAGGCGATTGTTGACTCGAATAAAACTCCTTAGTTTCGTGCGAACTGAAGGAATTCGTCCTGCCTTTACTTTCGGGAGACTTAAAATATCCATCGTTGGAGTCTTTGGATTCTTCGCGGCCGTTGAAGATGATTTTCTTAATCGTCTTCACCTCTTCAACTTCGTTTATCTTGTGCTCGGTAATCGTTGAGCACTTGGTCGTTTTCTCATTACTCCTGAAGTTACTGTCGCTCATCGAACTCGGCATAGTCTTGATATCGTGTTCGTAAGTGCCGTTCATGTTGCTCTCTGATCGCAAGTACTTTTCGAAAGGGTCGCTGTTTCGTTTCGTATCAAAAGGGTTTTTAACTTTATCATCGTTTGGAAGACTCGTATTGAACTGTTCAAACTTTCTACTGTAGGAATAGTCATTTTTACTAGATTTCGGAAAAGACTCGTAACCGTTAGTGTCGGTGCCGTTGTAAGGAGAGTACGGGAGACTGGCGGGGCCAGAATCTGTCCTAGTGAAAAATGACGGCGATTTTAAACCGCTGCTGTAATCACTGAGCGGCGACTCTTTAGGTTTACTCCTATCTAAAGTGGAAAAAGATGGTCTGCCATTCGGTACGGGCAGTTTGGAAGCACTCGGGTAATTCGACGGGAGTGTCGTATAAAACGGGTTTGTGGGGTGAAATCTGGGCGGATCCTCGCTCGCCGCGGACCTGACAAGTGGTGTGGAATTTAGTGCGGCGGGCAGAGAGTTGAGAGAAGACCTTATTGATGGCGGCGGCCTGTGCGGAGATTGCGAGGGCCTTATCGTAGCGTACACCGGGGCCTGCGGTGTCGCGCGACCGCTTTGCGACTCGGTGATCAGTTGTGATGGCCCTGAAACCAAATACAATGTTAAAAACATCGACTTAAGTAAAATTACTAACAGATAACCATGAAGTCGGGTAATTACTCCATAGAGAAAATCCCCGTGAATAGTGAATGAAAGAATTTTGTGGTGTGGTGAATTTTTTTTTTTTTTTTTCAAATAGGTTTGCGTTTGACTACACACTGCCTGATGTAAAGCAGATATGCGGTCTAGGATGTAGAATTATTTTTGGCCATTAATTTCTTAGATATGAAGTTGTCGAACCTTGAAATACGTAGCTACATTAGCAAAAATATCTGTTTTCTTTTTATAGCGACGTTCCAGAACTATTTGCTGAGAATTATACTGAAATAAAAAGAAAGCAAATTTATTCGAGACGACCCGAACAAAATTATGATGGACGTACTAAATATTTATCTAATATTTTTGCTGGAGTCTGATGAACTTTTGATGAGTTCACTGGCTCCTCATCTGTGAGAGAAGAAAATCGCCAAGCAAAATCGATATCGGGCACATAAATCATGACAGGATAACCCTAACTCAAGATAAAAGTCTAGACGGAGAAACGCAAACGTGTGAAGGAAAATAAAACCTTCACATAAACATAGATTCGAATCAGTTCGCATATTGAACTTGGGCATGAATACTGAAACTCCAGGCTCGAATCTCGGTAACCAGTTGCTTTGGAACGTTTGCGAGCAAACGGGATGATAAAGTCGTCGGCTGTCTCGCAATGCTCCTGTATGCAGACGTGGGATAAAGTATGCCTCTCCTGCATCTACCATTGTGCACAATGCAAAGGAAATATATCGGGAAGTAAGTAAATATTCCAGTTAGGATTCAAGTATCTATCTTTTGGTTATACTTATTTAGAAAGTGTTCGACCAGTGTGTGGTGCTAGTGATGGCTTATGGCACTGAAACGTGGTCTCTAACTATGGACCTTATTAATAAGCTCCAAGTAGCACAATGAGCTATGGAGAGGGCTATGCTCTGAGTCTCTCTGCGAGATCAAATCAGGAATGAGGAGATACGTAGAAGAACCAAAGTTACCGACATAGCCCAGCGGATTGGCAAGTTGAAGTGGCAATGGGCAGGGCACATAGCGCGAAAGACTGATGACCGATGGGGTCGAAAAGTTCTCGAGTGGAGACCACACACCGGTAAGCGCAGCTTAGGACGTCCACCCGCAAGGTGGACGGATGACCTCATTAAGACCGCAGGATCGCGCTGGATGCAAGCCGCTACCAATCGGTCTTATTGGAAATCCATAGGAGAGGCCTATGTCCAGCAGTGGACGTCCTGCTGATGAATGGATAGATGGCTATACTTATTGAAATTAGATTACAAAATCGGGCGATTGAAACCTTGCGGCGCTTAGCGTACATATAATTACTAAATTTGAATCCAGGTAGTTATAACTACAACCTATCTATTTACACGTACCTACCATCTAGTAAGTAATTTGGTTAATTTGTGCGGAAAGTGAACTTCTGCAACCAAAATGTGAAATAGCACTGAAGAAAAAATAGACCCCGCATTTTTCTGGTGCCGATGAAATATTGATCTTAGCTGATGCATCGAAATGCATTTCAATATTATTGACATGGTCACAAAAAAGTATTTGTGCACAACAGCGCGCTATTAAATTGCGACACTTTCCATTCAGCACAAACTCTAAGAATTAACATAAATCATGAAACATTAAACGACCGGCATCCACATAAACAATAAAGGATTTTATATACAGACTTATATCCGAGAAAATACGGGGAAATGTTTACAAAACGAAGCGATCCGGTTCCTTGCAAACTAATTAAATTAAATGGAATCTCTTTATCAGCTCGAGTGACTTCGCAGTGAAGATTATTATAATCACATTGCTCTCTTAGCGTCGATAATTGCAAACGGTGGAGTGGAGTGAAGTTAGGTTTAATCCTTGGTTGCGTCGTGGAAGTTTCACGATAGGCGTAGCTTCAGGAACTCTAGCATTTTTAGTGTAACTTTTCATTCGATAGCCACGTGAAAAAGAAAATGGAACTGCGACACAACTGGACGTAAAAGGTTATTATAATCAGTTTGCTCTCTTAGCGTCAAACTTTGCAAACAGTGAAGTGGAGTGAAGTTAGGCTTAATCCTTGGTTGCAACGTGGAAGTTTCACGTTACGGTGCGGGGCGTCGCTTGAGGAATCCTAGCATTCTCATTATCTTAGTGTACCTACTGATTCTAAAGCGACATAAATAAGAAAATGGAACTGGACATAAAAGGAAGATTATTATAATCAGTTTGGTCTTTTTTGCGTCAATATACAAACGGTGGAGTGGAGTGAAGTTAGGTTAAATCCTTGGTTGCGTCTTGGAAGTTTCACGTTACTGTGCGGGGCATCGCTTCAGGAGTCCTAGCATTTTCATAGTGTACCTACTCATCGAATAGCCACATGAATAATATTGAAATTAAATGGAATATCTTTTTCAGCTCAAGTGACTTCGCAGGGAAAATCACTTTGCTCTCTTAGCGTCGATAATTGCAATCGGTGTGAAGTGATATTAAGCTTGAGCCTTGGTTGCGTCGTGGAAGGACGTTACGGTGCGTGGGAGAAATCTCATAGTGCACCTATTCATTCGAAAGTCAGGTGAATATTCTGCTTTTTGGACGCAAATTACATTTGAGCATTAGGTAGATTCAAAGGTATACTATAAAAAGTAGTAGGTAGCAATATAGCTTTTCTTCGACTGTTATTTTAAACATAACTGAACTCCTGATTGCTTCTTTACCATGCCTACCGACTGACTGATGCTTCTAGTTACTCAAACTATAGGGAATGGCTGTTTGACTGATTCTCTACACACATTTTATTTTTGTTTAAATCTCAAAACTTAGTAGGTATTAGCAACGCGATTAAGTAGTATGCAGCTATGGGGCCGAACCAAACTTCTTGACGGCTGTGATGGTAGCTACAAGCTGCGGATTACCCAATCCTGACGAGAATTAGGTTTCGGGCAGCTTGTAGCTAATTTCACAGCCGCCAAGAAGTTTGATTTCGGATTGATTAGATTTGTTTTTAAGAAACCTGTATTAACATAGTAAAATTACAATGTTTTGTAAAGCTTAGCGTTAACTAAATAAGTTACAATTTACCGCAATATTACAGTGTTTTGTAGGCTAATGTCAACTTTTAAAACTTGTATCTAAACATAATGTTATGAATTTACCAAAGTTCTCATTAAGTCATAAGTAGAGGGTAGATAGGAAATAAATTATATTTTTTGGTACGTATTACTTTGCAATTTCTTACGTTTACAACATGACCAAGTTTACGGGTTACATAGCATAATTAAAAATATAAAATGAAATTATAATATTTAGGAAAGACAAATAAAATTATGACAATAAATACCTATTTTTGACTACCTTACAGCGAAGTACTCCATACTAAATCAATATAGATTGGGATAAGTTACACGAGAAAATATAAAAGCAATTAATTTATTAATTAACGGCTTATAATCGTACTTAAAGATTCAGAAAAGTAAGCTATCTAATATTTCTATAGTTAAAATAGTTTCTAGGCAGGGTCAAGCGAGTAGTGTTAAACCATAATGTAATTGTGGGTGATGGTAATGAATTTGATTTCAGACTATTCATACTATCATCGCGTTATATTTATTTCCTTAAAATATTTTGTATGTAATTAAAACTAACACCTTTTCCTACTACAACCACTAGGAAACAATGTAAGCGAAGATTCGTTAATAATTAAGAAAATTGTGCTGCTAATTGTGTTAGAAGTTAACTATTAAGTTCGAGGCAGCTGTTTAATTTCAACGGCCTGGAGGCTCTAGTTACGGTATTTAAAGTAGAAATCAGCAGGGTTGCCAGGTCGGGGGTTTTCTAGCAAAAATATAATATTGAACAAACAATCGGTCATTGGACATATTTAACTTGTTGGCGAGAAATTTTAGCGGTAAACTTAATTTTAACGGTAAACTTTGAAGATTTAATTTCAAAGTACGAGTCTAAAACAAGATTTTTCCGATTCTGAGTTGCGATTTTTTTTTGTACGGTACAGCTGATTTTTAATTGGTTGGCTCCGTAGTAAAAGTCACAATAATGATCTTATCTTTCTCCTTTTGGCTTAGTACAGGACAAGTAGATAATCATATAGGTATATGCCGCGTCACATAAGTTGGCGGAAATAAAGTTAGCTACAAGCTGCGCAATATCCAATCAACGCGCGGCTTTGTGTGAGCTTAAGTCAGGATTAGATATTGCGGTGGGAGGCGGCAGTTTCCTTCTGTGAGCATGTTATACTCCAGAAGGAAATAGCGGAACGCGAACGGGAGCTTGCAACAGATCTCAGAGAGAATCGGGCGTCGAAGGAGGCTTCACGCCCTCCTTCAACCCCCATAAAAGGGGCCTTGAGCGACGGACTCGGGGGAGTCCGCCGCTCGACAAGTGCAGCCCCCGAGATGGCGCGCGCTGTGTTTCCGCGTGCCTGTCGACGAAAAAATAAAAAAAATTGGATGAAAACCATGAGACGAGTCCAAGACGGACACCGCTGCTGAGACTGCGGACGAATGCGCAAGCGTACCCGTACCCCAGTGTTAGCGAGTAGTAGGAAACACCCCAGGGTTTTTAGTGGGTATACCGTCCAACGGGGACTCCCACATAACCTTGCTTCCCCCGAGGCGGGGTGGTATCCATAAAGGATTTTCCCTGGGCAAAAAAAAATGATTAGATATTGCGCAGCTTGTAGCTAACTATATATAAATTCATTTTTGCCAACTTGTGTGACGCAGCCTGAAATTATGAAAAAATGATTTGAGCCTCCTGTCCGTAAAAAATTAAATATTATAAAAGACATATCTTTTACAAAAACGCAGGTAGAATACTGTAAGCATAACATAAATCAAGTTATCTAGATACAAAACTTACTTTTCAGCTCGCTGCCTTTTCCAATAGATCTTCTTCGAGGTGACATCTCACGGTCTCTGGCGACAAGAAAACTTAGATTAGACAACGAGGCGCGCAAACAACTTGCAGAATCACATTACCAACTTAAATATACCACTATTAGTTAACATTGTCTTTACGTAAATATTTTATACTGAAGGTAAAAGATAGTGAATTCATTTGGGAGATGTCGATACTTCTTTGAATAATTACAACAGGCATTATGAATAAAAAAAATATAATTAGTAGGTATGTCAGATTGTAGATAGAGTGTAAAGTTGATTTTTAACCGCGTGATCAATTTTGATAACCGAGCAAGCGAAGGATTAAAAATTATAATCCTGAGCGTTAGTGAGGGAATCAAAAAAATAAGGTGAAAAATCTTTGCACTCGTCACTCAAGAAAGATTGTGGTCAAGGCTATTAAAAAATTCGTCCCGCTCGAATGGTCAAAATCACAAACAGCCAAAAACGCGATTGGTCAAAACCGTGAATTGTTTCACTGAAGCAGTCCTGCTACATAACTCCATTCTTCCATTAATTGAACACAAGGACTTTGTATACTATCTGGACTACGCTCAGACGAAATTTGGCTCAAAGTTAGTTTAGGAAAATTCAACCTTAAAGCGTTGCAACAAAACATATATTCCTTTGAAATGCCATAAGAGAGACGCTGTGCCGAGTGAGACTTCCCAAAGTGATGAAGGCGTCCCGCTCGCACTATTGCCATTTCGAAAAGACACTAATATATGGTAGAATTATTAACTGTAAAGCCGCGACTCTCTTAACCATTTCTAAGTTTTTATAACAATGTAGTTTGATGAGAATTTCGTTAAAATTGCGAATAGATGCTAATAAAACAGAGTTTGATATTTATTTTCTATGAATACCTACGTCTTTATAATTAATGGTTATTTTTTAATTTTGACTAGAGTATCACCGTCGATTGCAAATGCCGTACTATGGTGTATACAAAGAAGTGTGGTAGGGTGACTATGCTTGACATATTTCTTAAACATGCTGGGTGTACAATAGGAGTATAGTCGTGGGTGTCGTTGTTCATTTTCTTGGGTTGAAGATTTCAAAAATGAAATTAAATAAAGCGGAAGTCACTTTTTGCAAAAAGTTGTCATTGGTGTCGTTTTTTAGGTTTTTGGAGGTGTAGATTTCAAAAATGGCATCCATTTTGAAATTAAAGATGGTTGACGTCACTTTTTTGAAAAAGTCGTCATGGGTGTAATTTTCGAGGTTTTCGGGGATGTAGATTTCAAATATGGCATCCATTTTGAACTTAAAGATGGCGGATGTCACTTTTGCAAAAAAGTGGTCATGGGTGTCGTTTAATAGGTTTTTGGGGGTGTAGATTTCAAAACTAGCATCCATTTTGGAATTAAAGATGGTGGACGTCACATTTTTGAAAAAGTCATCATGGATGTAGTTTTCGAGGTTTTTACGGGTGTAAATTTCAAAAATGACATCGCTCTTGAACTTAAAGATGGCGGATGTCGCTTTTTTGCAAAAAGTCGTCATGGGTATCGTTTAATACGTTTTTGGGGTGTAGATTTCAAAATTGGCATCCATTTTGAAATTAAAGATGGTGAACGTCACTTTTTTGATAAAGTCGTCATAGGTGTAATTTTCGAGGTTTTTGGGGTGTAGATTTCAAATATGGCATCATTTTGAACTTAAAGATGGCGGATGACACTTTTTGCAAAAAGTAGTCTTGGGTGTCGTTTTTGAGAATTTGGGGGTGTATATTTCAAAATTAACATTCATTTTGGAATTAAAGATAGCGAGTATTACTTCAAAATGGATGCCATTTTTGAAATCTACCAAAGACTTCGAAAACTACAACCATGACGACTTTTTCAAAAAAGTAAGTTTTTTATTTCATAATGGGTGCCTTGTTTACAACGGAAGCCTAAAAATGATTGTGACTTAACGTAATAAAGTCTATTAAGATTTTTCGTGACAAAGTCTTTTCGTGATAAAGATTTTTTGTGATAAAGTTTATTTGTGACAAAGTTTTTCGTGGTTAAGTACTGACACGGATTGCGTGATATGTGTCAAGATTACATCTATGAAACTTAAACGTTGTTTAACACCGTAAATATGGATTCCAGACCATTACTGTCACCACAAAAGTGAAGGAAATCATTCAGATCTACATTTCCGATGACAGCTGTCAAACTTAAAAGTGGTTTTGTCTCCTTCATTATCAATTCTAGACCATTGCTGTCTTAACAAAGGTGAAAGAACTCTTCGACAGCTACATTTCCGATAACAGCTGTCAAACTTGAAACTGAATTATCTCCGTATATATTAATTCTAGACCATTGCTTTTATGGACATTGGTTTTTTAGAGATCTTTAGGGAAGGCCTATGCCCAGCAGTAGGCGTCCTATTGCTAAAACGACGACGATGACGAAAGACGACGATTTAGGGGTAAGATAACTGCGATTCCTGTGTGCAGTAACATTCCAAAGAAATATTATATCCCGAGATGATCGAGATGTTTTGGGCATCCTACTTGGAAAAGAGACACAATCATCTGATGTGGTATCCTTGTCGGCACGTTTTTCTTTGCCACTACTCAATCCTGTTTATATGATAAATCCATGATTGAACACATGTTCGTCATTCGTTCACTCAGTGAACATCGTTCATTCACTAAGCGGTTCAGTCCGTGTCGGGATAATCTGCAGATATCCAGGCCGCCTGAAACGGCGTAGAGTTATCAGATTAGCGCCTGACGTACTGACGCAGCTGGATCGACCGTCAGGCAATAATTGAAAATGTCCTGCATTATCTCGCAATAGGAGAGTCAAGTCAGCTCACTATTCTGTGAGCTTTCAATTGAAACTGAACCTGCAAGCTAACCCGGCAAAGAAAAGCTGTAAACAGTAATCCAGCCAGTTTCGTTTCTCCACTTATTGAATACATGTTCTTCATTCGTTCAGTCAGAGAACATCGTACATTCACTAAGTGGCCTGTCCGTGTAAGGATAATCTGCAGACGTCCAGCCGGGCTTAGATGCGCACCACGTAATATTTCTTTCGACGTGTTAGAACGAGACAGTGCTATGGCGATGTAAATGTATTATATCTGTCACTTTTTCACACATCGAAAAGAGTTCTTTTTATGGCATTTCGTGGTCGCATGCTAAGCTAGCAGACCCGCGTGGAGCGGCAAAGAGTTATCGGATTAGCGTCTGACGTACTGACTCAGCGGACTCGACCGTCTGCAGCGACAGTAACTGACAATGTCCAGCACCCCTAGCGCCTAAAGCAATAGCAATCGTAATAGCAATCGTTTATGACTTCATTTTAGTCATTTGGCACCGCCTATGTGACGTTAGCCATCAAAGTTGTTCATTCGACGATTGCTTTCGCAATCCGCGCAAAGCAATTGATGGCTAACGTCACATAGGTGGTGCCAAATGACTAAAATGAAATCATAAACGATTGCTATTACGATTGCTATTGCTTAGGCGGTAGGGGGGACTGCTGCATTATCTCGTAACACGAACAGAACATCAAACTCACTGTTGTCCGAGCTTTTGATTCGAACTTGACATGAAAGCTGTCTGAACAAATGGAGTGAACACAGAGAAAAATACAAACTAAGTTGGCAAAGAGTCATCATCATCATCATCATTTAGCCTGCTTGTTAGTAAACGTCAACGTCGATTATTATTTATTGATAGTCGCGATCGATAATCTAATTTTTGTAATCCCAACAAAGTTTGCTCGTGCCTTTCACGCAATGCACCAAAACTTTAACTATTTATTTATACCAACTTAGCCTAAGATAAAATCATCCCTCTCCCTGTTTAATCTTATATTGATTTTAAATCTTTATGTACCTAACAAAAGTCTAGATTGTGTCTAGACAATGTAAATAAACCCAAAAAGTATTGACATAGATACATTTTTGGATACATCCATAGACCCCAAAAAAGACGCATATCACGAGAACTTCGTAAAATATTTTTTCACTGATGGTTTCATCTAAATCTGAAAGATATCCTCCAAGTAAAGGCGTCGTGAGTAAATCTAAAGTTGAGTAATAAGATTAAAACTTGTCAGTGAACTCTGCGTCGTCGGCTGTATAATGCACCACCAAGAATAAGATTCGTATAACAGTCAAAAAAAAATTGTTAATACTATACTAATAATGATGAAACAGTAACGATTTTGTTTTTTAAACGGTTTTCTTTACCTTCACTCGGCCTTATTTTAGGTCATATCTAGTAATTGAAATTTGACCCCCTACCCGTGGACAGATTGATATGATATTTGATACACGGCTTTAGTTTCGATGACAATATAATTTTTTGTATTCAATATTGACAAAAATACAAGATGGCCATCTTGTATTGTAAACCGCCACAACATGGCGGAATACATTTTTTCAACCCCTTCAATATGGGTATGAAATGAAAAGGCTTTTCATGTAAGAACACAGTTTTTTAGTAACAAACTAAAACACAAAAACAAAATAGGTAAAAAACTTTTTGTTATCAAACGGTTTCGTATACTAACTCAAAAATAAAATCGTGGGGCGTAAGGTAGGTACATAGTAAACTCTTCAAGGCGAAGGCCTCACGATTTTATTTTTGAGTTATTATATGAAACCGTTTAATTTCAATAAGTTTTACTTATTTTATTTGGTATACCTACTTATACAGGTTTTTTTTTTTTTTAATATATCGCGAAATATCCCTGACATGATCGGGGGTCTTAGTACAGGATTATCTAGAAATGGTGTACGAAGCCCAAAGGAGATGACTCAAACCATCGTTACGAACAACTTTTGCTATGAATTTCCCCTCGGAATTCGAGAAAATAAAATTAGCTGTTTCATACATTTTGTAGAATATGAGTTGCAATTTTGTATGGAACAGCCGAGTTTTTTTTTCTCGAATTCTGGGTTGGACCCATAGTAAAAGTTGTTCATAATGATGGTCCTAATCACCCCCTTTTGACTTAGCACAGGGCAATCAGATGGCCCTGTATATTCCAGGTAAACACCGAAACCACTACACCTGTATAACGACTTAAGATAGACAATTAGAGAAAAACATTTAAATGATTGAACACATAACTTCTTTCTGACACTGAAATTTTCATTACTCCCGAAGGATTTAAAATAAAACTTGTAGGTACATAGGTACGCGTATAACCTTGTCTGAATTCTTTGAGCTAAATCCTAAGCGTGCGTTTCTTGTAAAGAGGCATTCGTTTAGCACCCCAGGGTATAGTACGATACGTGAGCGAAGACTTCTGAACAAGAGGGCTTAGATGTTAGATATCACATCTAGGTCAGCCCATCAGGCCGCGTCAGGTCAGAATACACCTGAAGTATATGACTTATACAGGGTGGAGAGCTGACGCCGACATTAAAGGAAATAACATATTTGGCCTTCTGTTTATATTTGGCCTTCTGTTTTAAAGCCTTCGACATATTAAGAATTTAATAAATATAGCTATTTGCTTAGTTATGTACAATTTTCTAAAACAACATTTTGAAGCAACCTGTTAGATACAGGTTGCTAAAAAAGCGATTCGAGCTATTTTGACATTTAGTAAAAATAGTGGGAATAACTAGTTTGATTAGTCTGAAATTGAATAGCATCAATTAATTCCTTATAGTAATAAAGTATGATGCCTGATTATTTATTTTAGGTATTCATTATTTAGTTTGCTTGAAATTTATTTTCTCAATTCAAGGATTTGTTCTGGTTACTAGTTGTGGGCCAAATTAATGTCGGCGTCAGCTGACCACTCTGTATAATACTTGTGAAGAAAATTGACATACAGTTTCTTCTTTGATCAGTTTGTATGTTTAGAGCTTCCTATCTGAGCATGCGTTATCGGCTATTCCACCGAACTGAGCACGGGCCTCTTATTTACAAGAAGGTCATAGTTAGGATTAGTATATGGAAAAATATCAGATACTTCTTCTTCTATGTGATCCTAGTAGAGACAAAAGCGATAATTTAGATAAGTGGGCATATTACATCAAAAACTCTAGGACGCATATATTTAAGCCTCAGGACAAGATAGTAGCTAATAAATCTGAGCGACGCGACGTGTAAAAATTGGTGTCTCTAGTAACAATAGAATGTTCATTAAAAATTACGTTTTTTTCTTCGCAAAAAAAATACAACAAAAAATTGGTCATCAAATTGATACAAGTGTCGTGGCTTCGAATTGTTTTACGTGGCAGCATGTAACACGATTCCAAGTGCCTTTGTGTCTCGACGAAATAAAATAGACGCAAATAAGTAATAGGTACACTTTAGTGAAACCACATAGATTTGTTACAGATACCTAGTGCATTTAATTTATTACACTATGCTTCTTGCCGACACAGAGAATATTGTGGTCTAATATCTTAGCTAAGTGCACGCTGTGTAAGCGAAAACCAGCAATCATGTACCACCTGAAGTGAGCGGCGCAACATGACAGTTTAACTCTAGGTCCTAGAGTAGGTTCGTATGTATATGTAAAATATGAGGTGTTCCATACATATGGAATGAAATAGAATATCATTTGTTTCAGAGCAACCATGAAATGGTAGAAAAATATCAGCTGTTCCAAACATTTCGTCGAATTATGTACGTATTGAAGTATTTTCTTTTCGCAATTTCAGGGTCAATTCCATAGAGCTGAATAAATAATGCTGTATAGCGCGAAACAACTTATTTTTCGTATGGTGTATAGTGCATTAGAGCGGTGCCGCAATAAACGTCGCAGCATTGTAACATCAGAAAGAAAATATTTTGCCACGCAGCGCCGCTCAAATGCAATTTGACCCGTCCAAGCTTATAACGATATACAAGTGTTCAAAACAGTAATTTATGTACGTACTGTACGCTCATACTCACTCATTCAAACCCAACCTAAGGACGGGGCCGGCGGACCTGAGCATAGCATGAGCGTCAGCATTGCTCATGCTCCGCGTCGGCCGGCCGTTGATGGAGGATATCACGTCGCCCTCTCGGATACCGCACAACGACGCCTTCCGACCAGGGTTCACCTGAAACGATACGTGGGGGTATCAGGCCTGCTGGGTGATTGTCTATGTAAACACGCGTCTAAAGGTTTGGATGAGATTCTTCTACGAAATTGGTTAAAAACTGATCGATATAGCGCGGATGATAAAAGATAAATTGATGGGTTAGTTGTGCGGTAGAAACGAGGTCTTTCACAGTGGAACTTTTGATTAAGCTCAAAATATCCTAACGTGCTATGCAGAGGGCTGTTCGGCTCTCTGCGACATCGAATCACGAATGAAGAGATCCGCAGACGAATCAAAGTTACCGACATAGCCCAGCGGATGGAAGTAAAATTGGCAGTGGGTACGGCACATAGTTCGAAGAACGGACCTAAGTTATCGAATGCAGACCAGCAAGTGCAGAGTAGGACCAAGGTGGGCCGACGATATAAAAAGAATCGCAGGAAAGCTCTGGATACAGGCCGCTTCCAATCCAGCTTACTGGAAATTCATAGGGGGATAATTTTAACTAAATAAATAAATTTTTGAATATTTTTGGGACATCTTAAACACGGCCTCTGACCCCAAACTAAGCAAAGCTTGTGATATGGCTGCCAGAGACTGATATACTACATATACATATTTTTAAATACATACTTATATAGATAGTAACTAAATAACACCCAGATACAGAGCAAACATCTATGTTCATCACATAAATATTTGGGTGGGGATCGAACCCACGCCTCTTTGATCCAGAAGATAGTCTCACTAACCACTGAGCCACCGAGGCAGTCGCATTCGAATTCATTCTATGTCCAGCAGTGTCCTTCGGCTAATGGATGGACTATAACGAATTAGTAAATTAGTAGAAGTAGTAGATTAGAGAATTCATTACGTGGTGACTGACAGATAGTATTTCCGAAATTGAGAATACGGGCCGGGAAGCAACGTAGCACATCATCCCAGAAGCTGCCAAGCTAAATACCGCTTCTTTTCTAAACTATCTTCTCGCAAGTAGCCCTTTGAGTACCCCAAGACCATGTAAGTTAGTCAATAATTCTATTCGAAATCATAAAATCTTCTTCCTCTTTTACAAATCAAATAACATTTTTTGATTCTTAAAAACGTAGGAAAACAAGTTCAAAATTCAAAGCAGGGATACTATATTTATCAAGCAAAATTATACCGCGTACATTAGCGGCGGCGTAGTCGGAAACAAGTGAGCAACTTTAGTTACAAACCGCATTCGGTTCCCGACGCCTTGCCGCCGGTGAGCAGAACTTCAACATGTTTCCTTCCTGAGCCTCACCCTCTGCCACCCACTACACCCGATCTCACACACGCCTACACTTATCAATATTCATCCTACGACACACACACTACGTTGAGAAAGGTCATTGCTATCGATTGCTGATTACAAGACTGTCATCTAAGAACGGAACGATTAGTATGATTACACGAGTAATGACGGAACAACACGCGAGGCACAATCACAAAATGACACAATTAAGCCTGAATCGACCGTAATATTTGCGCAACGTTCAAGAGCGACCGCGGTCATGGCTGCCCCAAGAAAGCCATGGGCGAGACTGAACCACAGAAGGTGGGCACGCGACGTAACAGCCAATTTCATCGAAACATTATATGGGCATTATTCGAAAATGCATGCGCCGCCGTGAGGGACACACGCCTATTGTTACGTCGGGACGATCGCTCGCCAAGAATATTAATCTTGTCGAAGGTATCGACTGTCGTGCTCTTGACGAACACCGTATACTTAATGGGACAATGAACTTCCACATTGTATGGAAAAAATATTAGATTACTACAACTGCGAACATTATTAATCCCTTTTTATGGTTGCCTATAGTATATATCGCCAAAGGCGATAAGGCCGCCCTTGTACAATATTTTTTGTGTAGGTTCTGTTGTACATTACTGTATTTTTTGGTGTACAATAAAGATATATTTATTTCTTTTATTTTTTTTAATTATGATAAAGCGGCTTTTCCGCCAAAAATGATAAAGTATGACAAAGTAGCTTCACTCACGCGCTCTCATTATGGCGAAATCTTAATTAGCTCCAAGCGAGTCAAGTGGTAACACAGTAACAATAGTCATAATGTTACCCTCGTGTATAATCATGAGTATCCTTATCACCCAAGGGATGTAATGTGAACTTGAGCTAATGCAGGTACGTTTACACTGAGGTTTAACGTAGCAATAACATTATGAAACTTATTATATTACAGGTTCCGATTCTACTACTGTCTGTGTGACTAAAAATAGTTATATTTATATTTTGATGTGATCACTTGACGAGTTCAAATAGGTAACCAAAAATGTTTTAAACTGACAAAGAATACAAGCTAGACATTTCTAAATGTAGTTATCCATCCAACAGCCACAGGAGGCCAATGTCAACTGCTGGACATAGGACTCCCATGTGGATTTCAAATAAGACCGGTCGGTAGTGACATGCATCCAGCGCAATCCTGCGGTCTTAATGAGGTCAACCGTCCACCGGGTGGGTGGACGTCCTGAGCTGCGCTTGCCGGTAGGTACGTGGTAACGTAGTAAGTATGTCAAAGTATATTTTGATGTACGAAAATATCTATTAAGTCCGTTGTGTTAGCATCCTAACACGGAAACAGTAAAAGCACTTACGATAAGCGCCCCAGTCTACGCCACACCACCCGACACCCGTGTAAGGAAATGCGTTGTTACTAGCCGCTGAATATGGAAAAAGAAAAGACGTTCGCTGCAGGGAAAATTCAAATTGCAAGCCCATTGTGCCACGGCCACGAGGACGCTGGAAAGAGCTTTAACGTGTAGAAAATGCTGAGCTTAGTAGCGGATTAATGCAAGTTCTCGGAAGCCGATGAAGAATTAATATGCGCTTTACCGGTAACTGATCGCTATGTAAAATAGCGCTAATGCAGATTCTATGCTCTTTCCGCGATTTAGAATTACAAAAAGGAAATGCAATTTATTTGCGTGTGTTGTTATTTGCGCGATGTTTATAATTATACACCTAACAAACTCTGTATCTGACTCGCACGGATAACATGAGACTTTAAAGACTATAAGAGAGAGACCTATTAGCAGCAGCGGGATAAGGAAGGAGCAAACTGCGAATGATGATGGTGAGACAATAAATAAATACTGCATATGTTCCAATTTTCTTTGAAACGTAAATTAATTTAGAATTTTCGTTATTTACGCTCTAACACAATGAACATAGTGTGTTTAGCCCTGTAGAAAACTTAATGTAACAGTTTATATGTAAAGCATGTAATTTTAAATAAAATTATTTATCGACAAACTCTGTAGCAGTCCAGCAGTGGTGGCCTATGGGATATAGGGGAAGCTCGTCTTAAAATCATTAGCCATAAGTTCAAATCAAATCCGTACCAATAAGTTCTTGGGGTGAACATCGTGAGGGGACCTCCATAGGTCCGTAGAAGAAATTGATGGCGTATGTGTGTCGCACTGACTCAGCGTAGCGAATATGGTGTAAAAGTGTTTTTATATTCAAATAAAATCTCCTTTTTGACCAACGAACCACCGGAGGAGGTATACAATTCGACGCGTATATTTTTTTTATGTTTAACCACGCATTACTTTTTTCGTAGTAGTCCGATTTCAATAATTCTTTTTTATTGGAAAGAGTATTCTTCGAAATTGGTCCCATTAAAATTTTATCGAAATCGGCTAAGTCATTTTTGATAAATCAACAATAATGTGAAAAATGCTACATCGATCCGTGCGAAATATTATCGAACTCTGTACACAGGTGAAGACGGTCATGCTATTTTTTGCAAAAAAATAATCTTGTTCAAAGTCGGTACAGTACAGTAGAGCCAAACTAGCCAAAATGTAATTGAATAAATTCGGCAGTCTCGAGCGTGGGACATCTCCCCACGAGTATTTCGCCTTCTCGAGTATCATAATTACATGCAGAACTTGCCGACGGTGTCTTGTTAGTGCAATTAAATCAAGTGTAGACTGTACAGCTTCGCTTTATTCTGACAACTTCATTCGTTTAAAATATTAAGGCTGGGAGTGCGGTACGTTTGAGTAATGGTGTGTAGAAGAAAATTGCAGCATTCCGTATATAGCACGCCTTTTACTCGAAATGAGTAGTAAAGCATTTCGAGTAAAGTAGATAAAACAAAATTTTTAGCTATATTGATTGTTTGCCTTAGCCATTTTGGAACATAAAATGTAAATAGTCGTACATCTATCTTTTTTTTATATAGAACTAGTTTTTACCCGCGGTTTCGCCCGCATACGCAATATATCATTATAATTTATAGCCTATGTGTTATCCTGATATATAAGCTATATTATTGCAAAGTTTTATCTCAATCCGTTCAGTAGTTTTTGAGTGAAAGAGTAACAAACATCCATACATCCATCCATCCATCCATCCATCCATCCATCCATCCATCCTCACAAGCTTTCACGTTTATAATATTAGTAGGAAGGATATGGCCAAATGAAGACCTTCATTTGGCCATCAACTCGCCAGAAGGAAAGCGAAGTTGTAGCCGAAGATGGAGTATGTAGACCTAGAAGATAACTATTCAGTCTTGACTTGAAGATATTCAAATTGTAATTGTCAGGAAACAATGACGGAGACAGGGCATTCCAATCCCTGGCGGTCTGCATTATGAAGGAAGAATCGAATCCCTTAGTACGAGCAGGTGGTACGTCGACTATGTAGGGAAGGTATTTATGCGACTTCCGGCTTGTTCTGTTGTGAAAAGGAGATGAAAGAATCAGGTCGTGGAGTATCTAAGTCTATTCAATCCTAGAATGAGTAAAGTCACATTGCGAAATTACATACTTTTATTTTTCAGCTAATAAATACAACAAATAACAATATGCAAGGTGAGCTGCTTGTATTCAATAAATACTTCCATTATTAAACCACAAAAGGAACGCTAATAAAATTACGCGATGTGTGATAGCATGCTAAGATTCGGGATGTTCTCAATTCCCCCAATATAAATTGAGCCCTTTCTCTTCTGTATGCCAGACAACTTGAGAGGAAGATTCAAGGGTTAGAGGGCCAATATAAACTGGACACGGTTCGTAATATTGGTATTACGCGCACGTAAGCGGCGTGACTCCAAACGCACGTGTGTAGATTCCCCGATCCGCATCGCATATCTACTCGAATCCTATGCCCAATTTATCCTACTTATTTCGAGACATTCGGTACACATTTACCACTCTATACTTTGTGTTCGGTGTCAAAAGTCAAAGGGATGAGCCGAACAGAGAATAATGGATTCGGGGAAATTTACCTTCCGGGAGCGAATCAGTGCCTTACTTTAGTTTTATACTTTGTTATTGGAGAATGAAAATACTAAGAAACGGGCACCCAATTTTTCTGTTTTCTTCTGAAAAGTTTATGATCAGATATTTTCATAATATTGTACCTACAAAGAAATAGAATAGCTATCTAAATAATACTTCAAACAACAGGTCGAATGATAAAGTTTTCTATCTTCTTCCCCTTTATTTGGTTTTATTTGGCAAAATCTTTTTTATGTTGTAAGTATAGCAATAGTTTAACGGTAATATGTCAAGTAGAAAAAAACATCCTAAAAGTTCATTTCATGCCTTTTTATGCATGATATCCAAAACAATGGTAGGTACTAAAATAGCACTAATAAAACATGCTACAATACGGGCTTTGCTATACCACCTCATACGAGTCGAGTATTACGGGCTTCATAAAATATTATATTTTATTTAATTTTAGAACACAAAATTCAAACGTACGCAAACACGCATTAAACACAGCACACGCGACTTAATCGAGCTGTTACACACATGACGATTTTCTAAACGAGCGCTTGTACGTAATGCCGAACCGGAGTTACAATTTACGCGTGGCCAAACGACAAAGCGTCAACATCAGCTACCCTTGCAATCTACGTACCAACATTACTAACAATCTGTGAATTTAAACGAGGGAGCCACCGTCACATAAACTTAACAGAACGGAAAGCTCGTCATTTGTTATTTTAGTTCCGTCGTTTGCTCACTTAAGAAGATGAATTGGTCGCACTCTACAAAACTCGTGTAATGATCCCTGGCTACCACCCTTGACGTTCGACTTTGTATTAGACTAGGCTTTAATCACGCATTGTCTGGACTAGAGATTATCGAGGATTAGAAACGTTTAGGTACAAGTTTTAAACTGAGAACTTTGTTTACAACTAAGTTGGGGTTTGACCTTTGAAGATGTTGTTAGTACGTCTTATAAGTAATAAATAGAAAGATAAATTGTAGTGTAAATCAAGTTTTTTCAAATAAAGATATCAAAAGCTAGGTCTCACTATATTTATGTATTTTCTATTGGATATTCACATTACCAAGTCGTGGTGGTCTAGTGGTATTAACACCCGCCTTACAATCGAGAGGTCGTAGGTTCAAATCCCGGTTTCGTACCAATGAGCTTTTTGGAATTTGTGTTCGAAATTTCACACCTCTGGCTTTTCGGTGAAGGAAAACATCGTGAGGAAACTTGCATATATAATGTCCGTAGAATACATCTTATAGCGTATGTGAATCCACCAACCCACACTGGGCCAGCGTGGTGGATATGGTCCAATCACAATCACCCTTTGTGGGTAGGCCTATGTCCAGCAATGGACTATTAAAAAGACCCGTACATTCATAATACGTGACTTTAAATTTTTTAGTTAATTTGGTATTCTATTATAACTTTTTACATTTTATATGTGAGATTGTAACAATTGCTGTGATTTTAGTTTCTGAGTCTAAGTAAATTAACACGAGGTAAATTAAGCCTGGGAACGAAAAAATAAACAGTAGAATCGACACAGTGTTATCAAAAATCGGCACAATCGATCGTTTTAGGCGCGGATACCAAATACGCACACAAACAATAGGTACTTAGATGGATACTAAATACGTCCAAAATATCACCTGCCTTACTTGGATAGTCGTGTAAATGCATGAAGTGACTGACTGTTCACTTACTGAAGCTTACATTTGCAAAGAGTCGTTGTATTCATACATATAACATTTTATCACATCATATCAAAAGGATCCTGAAATCGTGAAAGAAAATGAGGGAGTTGTTTTAAAGGAAAATATAATTTTTTGAACAAGAAACGAAACACAAACAGAACACTACGTTTTCCCCCTAATTAACCATCAAATCCTTCTTCTAAAAATCTAAAAAAGAATAACAAGGTTTCAGTATTTTTGTTCATCGAAATCATTAGTAGCAGGATTACAGAAAGCTCAAGCTCAAGATTTTCAATAGCAAACCAGAATTTCTTCCACAAATAAAACCACAAATTATTCAGGAACTTCATAACAGAAAATCGAGATAAGACCACAAGCACGATACAATAACAAAAGGTCCCTAATCTTTGATACTTACCGAACCATCAAAACGATATAGAGATCTTTAGTATCTTGTTACAATAAGCAGGGGATTTAGCCTCTCTGTCAGCGACGTCTACCGTCCCGGATACTTCGAAAATACAAAAGAAAATTCAAAGAATAAGGTCGCTTTTCTTTGAATTAAAATTAATGCGAGTGAAGCTATCAGGACCAAATATTTCTGAGCTAAGTCGGTGATTAAGTAAGACAAGCAGTTCTAAGAGGACAGGACGGTAAAACTAATGGCCTTTAGAAGATTAAAGCTAGATTACTTTTTGGGTAGTAGTTTCAGTTGAAGACTATTTTGGCTCGTCATTAAATGTGACCGCAAACGGACTGGAGGCCGTCCACATACGCCGGAGGACCTTTAAAGGTCGCTAAAGGTCCGCCCGCTCTACATTATAAAGTAAACTGAAGTTACAACTTACAACAGTTGTCGCTAAGCAGTACTGCTACAATGGCCTAAGCTAAGATAAATTAATTAGTGTTATTTGCACTCCCTAGCCTTGAATTTTATATAATCGTGGATCAAGTACATAATGTTAGTGATACCAAGTTTTGTGGTAGAGTAATAGTACATTATGATATAAGTGCGGTAAGTTGAAAATTACAGCCGAGGCGATAGCCCTCGCCTACGGCTCGGGCTATAAGGAAGCAGGGGCTGTAATTTGCAAAGCGCACGTATGTCATGCGACATTTTATTACATATTTGCGAGGAAATTAATAAAACTCTGACTTTCTTAAACGAATAAATCTTTAATTACTTGTTAAAGCAATTATAGAATTTTGAACAATTTTTAAAAGTGATTGTTACGTTGCCAGTTGGCATTTTTAATGTTGTCAAGTTATTATTATTAGTTATAATTTCCTCAGCCTCTCTCTCACTCTCTTGAGTGAAAGTAAATTCATCACTACTTGAAAAACAATACAGCGAAAAGAAAAAGCGTATCGTTCATTTTTAGACGGAGCAGCTGAAAAAAACCGTGCATGTTACTTTATTAAAAAAAAACTCGTGCGTTTTACATTACAATAACGCACAAGTGCGTAATGAAATACATTACGATATTGAAATTGGTGTAATTACAGCCACTTTACGAGCAAATCTATTATATAAAAGGCTTCCCTGAGTGACTGACTGACAGACAGCCTACAGCCCAAACCGCTTAAGATATGAGCTTGAAATTTGGAATATAGGTACATTGAACGACGTAATGGAGCACTAAGGACGAAAATTTTGAACTTTCGACCTCTAAGGGGGTAAAACGGGCCCTTTTCGTTTGTATGTAACTTTTTATTCCCTGTACCGATTGACTTGAAACTTTGTATACGTGCTTTTCAAACAAAACAAAAGTTACGTTTTTTCCTGTTTTTCCGAATTTTTCTCATCTAAGGGGTCAAATAAGGTCCCAAAGTTGGTGAAAAAAGCGTCAATTACATCGAACCAGCTGAACGGTTATGGTTGAAAATTGGTATGAAAGACATTAAAACTTATATTAAAACACAGCATGTTTTAATACAGGAACTAATAAAATCCAGGAAAATCTATAAGGTTCCTTAGGGATACGCAAAATTAATAAGTTTAGGCTACAGCCCAAACCGCTGAAGATATGAGCTTGAAATTTGGAATATACGTACATCGTACGACATAATGAAGCACTAAGGATGAAAAACGTACCCAACTCTAACTTTACGGGGTAAAACGGGCCCTTTTTGTTTGCATGTAACTTCTTATTCCCTGTACCGATTGACATGAAACTTTGTATAGATGCTTTTGAGACTAAATAAAAAATATGGCTGGACCTGTTTTTCTGAATTTTCCTTAAAAAAATCCTTAGGGGTCAGATACGTTCCAAAACTTTAATGCGCTTTTTTAAATAATGTAGTATCTATAATAGGATTATGATAATGATAGTTTATCTTTAAATGGGGCAAAATGGGTCCCCATAAGTTTACGATTTTTTTTATTTTGTGAGCCAATAGACTTAAACTTAGCGCACATATGGATCAATATAGGTATTTTACAATGGGATCAACCCTGACAAGCGAAAATTACCTACATTTCCCATACATTTTGTCGCGGGTCCATAAACTTTTTGTGTTGAACAGCTGATTTTATTCACGTGCTTTTGGGGTTGGTACCATTGTAAAAGTTAATCAAATTTTGAGTATAATAGCATCCTAGAACATGCCTGAGTAGAATTACGACTTGTGTGCCATTTTTTCATTTGCCTGGAAAATTAAATTTCTAATGACTTAATGAAACATGTCGAATACCAGTACCGGCCTTAATTAATAGTGCACTACTGAAAATAGGTACTTTAAAACAGGTGGGTCTTAAGATGAACATGGACAAGACGAAAGTCATGTGTAATTCCCATGTTTTACCTACCCTGATTTCTGTGGGAAACTCGGTTCTTGAAGTCGTTGACGTTCGTCTACCTAGGGCAAGTTGTCCAGTTAGGTAGGTCCGACTTCAACAAAGAGGTCAATTGCCGAGTTTAACTCGGCTGGGCAGTGTACGGAAAAGTGCGTAGTGTCTTCTCGTCCGACATACCTCAGTGCCTCAAGTCGAAAGTTTTCGACCAGTGTGTTGTCAGTGATGACTTATGGCACAGAAACGTGGTCTCTCACTATCGGCCTTATAATAGTAAGCTCCAAGTAGCCTAACGAGCTATGAAGAGGGCTATGCTCGGAGTCTCTCTGCGAGATCGAATCATTAATGAGGAGATCCGTAGAAGAACCAAAGTTACCGACATAGCCCAATGGATTGGCAAGTTGAAATGGCAAAGGGCAGGGCACATAGCGCGGAGGGCTGATGACCGTTGAGGTCGAAAAGTTCTCGAGTGGAGACCATGTACCGGCAAGCGTAGCGTAGCGTACCCACAAGGTGGACGGATGACCTCATTAAGACCGCAGGATCGCGCTGGATGCAAGCCGCTTCCAACCGGTCTTATTGGAGATCTATAAGGGAGGCCTATGTCCAGCAGTGGACGTCCTTCGGCTGATGGAAGACTGAAAATAGGCCTTTCCGCGAAGGGTGATTGCGCCATATCCATCACGCCGGCCGAGCACGGGTTGCTGAATTCACACAGGACATTGATTTTTTCTACGTACGTACAGGTTGTCTCAATGTTTTCCAGCAATGAAAAGTGAAATTTCTCACATAGTTACTCATACAATTATTTTTGTTGGCTCCCTCGGTGGCTCAGTGGTTTGTGACCCTGACTCCTGGGCCAAAGAGGCGTGGGTTCGATTCCCAGGGCAAATATTTATGTGATGTTCATGTGTTTGCTGTGTCTGGGTGTTATTAATGTATTTTTATTTATTTGCTTAACACTTTCTTGCACACCATTTGTACAAAAGGAGGACTTAACGCTAAACAGCATTATCTGCCAGTCAACCTACAGGTACATGTACCTATATGTACTTAGTATATCAGTCTCTGCCAGCCATATCACAAACTATGCTTAGTTTGGGATCAGAGACCGTGTGTGAGATGTCCCCCAATATTTATTTTACATATTTATTTATTATTGAGTTAATTTCAGAAATTCGGCAATTTATCATCCAGAAATTCACGTACTCCGTAATAAGCTTTAGATACAAGTAAATTAAATAACCAAATACTGAGACAATTCAGGCTAAGCCGTGGGCATTATTTTGCAAGTAATACAATAATAGGCTCAGTTACGAAGACGCCATGGTAAATATAATAACAACATAAAAAGAATCCTTAAATTCTTAATCTCTTGAATGCTTAAAGTGAAAAAAAAAGATATAATTATGATAATTAGCTATTATAATTACGATGGCTCTTAACTGTGGGTTTTTATCATTTTAAGCAGTTACGAAAATAACGCGGGCCAGACCGTGGGCTATTATCATTACAAGTAATACAAAAACGCAGGCTAACGGCATGCTATTATAATTTTAAGGATTTATTAAGACAACACGGGCCAGACCGCGAACTATTAGATATTATTATAAGCAAATGCCAAGATAACGCGGGTTGAACCGCGGGCTGTTATTTTAATCAAGTAAGTATTAAAACAACGTGGGCCAAACTGTGGGTTATTATCATTGTAAGTACCTAATTATTAACACAACGCGAGCTAAACCGCGGGCTATTATCATTTTGAGCAAGTACTAAGACAATACGGGCCAGACCATGGGCTATTATCATTGTAAGTAATACGACAATGCAGGCCAAACGGCAAGCTTTTATAATTTTAAGCAGGTACTAAGACATCGCAGTCCATGCTGCGTGCTATAAATAACCATCTTAAGCAAGTACTAACAATACGCGGGCCAACCGTGACCTATTATAATTATAGGCAAATACTGTTACAATTTTGACCAAACCGTGGGCATTATCCTTGCAAGTAATTTTAAGCAAGTATTAAGACAACGCGGGCCAAATCGCGGACTATTAGATATTATTATAAGCATGTACAAAGACAACGTAGATCAAACCGCGGGCTATTTTCATTTTAAGTACCTATGTACTAAGACAACGCGGGTGAAGCCGCGGGTTTTAAGCTAGTATGTTATAAAATTTATTTTTTGTATCTTATAAGGCCAAATATCAAGTTAAATTTGATAGTAAAGGTTAGTGAGGTGATTTTTGACACATTTACTCACATCGTATGTGCGGTACGGAGTATCGCTCAGACTCTGAAAATAACAATCGGTGAAATTAGAATATGAGGGGTTTCACAACGTGCTTTGCTTTACATTTTTGAGGTATTTTAGTATAAATAAATTTAAATAGAATAAGTTAGCACTTTATTTTTTATACATTCTCTTAGCAGCAAAAAGTCTAACATTTTCTAACGAATAAAATTACTTATTTTTGATAATCTAAGTAACGGACTAATTATAATGATTTTTTCACCTATTGCTATGATGTGACAACATAACCAACATATTCTGATAAGAGCAAGCCGGAGTTTCAACGAAATATCATCCAACTATGATGTTGACTTATTTAATACGTCCGTTGCATGTATGAAACGATTGCTATCGAGCGCATTTTTTGAATAGCTGGGATTTCGCGGGCGGCGGTCGGCTGCTTGTCTCTGGACTCGCGACAGCGCGTTCGGAGTTGGGTTGGTGATGGCCGCTTGTGCATTCACTGCTATTTATTTAATTATTTATACTTTCTGTCTACTCGATCATCAATCTCATTTAAATTTACTCGTGGAACCCTGTAATTGGCCGTCAATAATTATTTTTTTAATCTATTTTTGTAACATAGCTGTAAGGTTCCCAATAAAAATAAAATAAAATAAAATAAAATATAATACACATATACTATTGGCATTGTTTATAGCTTGAAATGCAAATTAATTTATATTCACACTGAATTACAATCATTTTAGATTAATGAACCGAATTCCAAAAAGGAGGAGGATGTTAGTATGTACGTATTTTTTTGTGTACGTTCATCGATATTTATATTTCGCAATTGTGAACCAAACTAAAATATTTTTTTTTAGTTCTAATGGGTTGTCCCTTAAATTTAAATTTTATCGAAATGTTTCGAAGTTTTTGAATAATTATCATTAATGTAAAAATTATATTATACATCAATTCGAGCGAACTATTCGAATTCCGTACTTTATGGAAGTCGCTTTTGCCATATTTTGCGAAAAAATAATGATGTATCAAAATATTTTTTTGTGGAGTTTCTTTCAGGTTTTACGTTACCAAAATAATTTCGATCAAGGCAACGGGGCGAGTAATATCATTTTGCTCTTTCCTCAACTTTGATTAAATGAATGAAGATATCATGTTGATCAGGAAAGTTTTTTGCGTAAGTAACTAGCGGGTGGATCGAGTTGCCTCAACTTCGCTCCACTTTTCATAGGGTTTCGTTGATGAAAAACCGTGTCAGGTTTCGTCAAAACAAATTAAAATCATTGAAAACAAAGACACTCAGTTTTTTTTAATTTTAAGTTTTTGGAAGTAGATACTGCAACCCATATAAATGCAACCAGTATTAAGATTTTGAAAGGTTAGTCTATACGGAATTTTCATATCGTTTCATATGCAAACACAAACAGCGTCCCACATATACATTGCGCAAGCCTCCGCCATTCATATACGTAGGTTCAAGTTCTGTTTTACTAGGCAGAAGCGGCCTAGGCATAGGCTACGCAGGCCACCGACTACGGCCTCGCGCCCTAGGAGACTCACACCGCGAAGGCAGGGAGCAGTGGAGCCTGTGCTCGCCAAAGTTGGCCCGCCAAAATCCCAAAAATCTAAAATTGATAAAAAAAGGGCCTCGCAAAAAGTAAGTTGCCCAGTTGCCCACATGACATTTTGGGAATACATGCATGCAAGTATGGGGGATTGGGGATATTTCAGTAATTTTTTCTAAGATTATTATTGGATTATAGTATATGACATAAGCCCAATACGAGTTGGTAGGCTTAATTTCCTCGAGAACAAGAAAAGGTCCATGTTTCTGGCGATATTTTCTTTAGCTGTTTGAAGCTTTAGGCAGAAAACATAACTTTGAAAAGACAGGTGTGAGTGCCTTTTATAAACAGTAGTGAAGAAATTCAAATTAACTTGGACTTTGCGAACTGTGGCTTTCTCAAGAATCCTTTTATAAATAAAACAATGCTGGCAAGTGGGCGTACTCAGTTTGAGCTTTGTGATAGATTAGGCTACAGTTGCTGCCATAGATCTCGCTAGATGAGGCATGTTATCTCGATCAAGCGCGGTGCGGTGCAACGGCGCGGCGGCGAGCTAATATTGAACGAAACGGCCAATGCTGACACAATTTTTACTCACAGAGTATACAAATTACTTATTCATATTCCGTGCCATCACCAGTCACCAGTCCTCTGTGTGCCCTTTTTACAGCCATTTCATCTCGCCAAACTACATACTGGACTATGTCAGTTCTTTGTTTTGGTTCTTTTACGGATTTCTTCAATTGGGATTCGACCTAGCCGAGACTCCGAGCTTTGCCCTCTCGTTGACTACTTACTTACGTACTTTGAGTTTGCTCATAAGGCCTATATACGTATTTGCTACATATAAATTGTCCCGAGCAATGGGCAGAGAGAAAGCCTTTCTTTAGGTTTGTTTAGTTGCTACGTTCCGTAACCACCAAGCACAATTCTCTCGACGGACCGCCGAGAGTCGTCGCCCGAACAAAGTGCTCTTTACAAGTGACGTTTCTCGGTTTGCAGCGAGACTTTAATTGCGTAATCTGATGCTGAACCGTTCTACACTGGTGCTGAGTTCAGGAAAAACTAAGCCTGATTAAGTTAATTGTTCATTGGCAAGGCAATTTTACGAACAACGGCTATAGTGAGGACGGAATTTCAAAAAGATTAAGAGCCTCGTTCTCGTTTCAGCACCCTTAGCATTGCAACAGAAATTAACCATCTTATCCACTTTTAATGTCAGTTGTAGTGATGGTCTAGTGGCAATATCACTCGCCTATCAATCGTGAGGGTTCAAAACCGGGTTGGAAAGTCCGTACTTTCACACCACTAGCTTTCCGGTGAAGGAAAACATTGTGAGGCAACCTGCATACGTCGTCCATAGAAAAAAAAAACTGGACAGTGCGAGTCAGGCTCGCACATCGAGGATTCCGTACAAATCTAGAAAATTTCAAAAATTGGGAAGTAAGTTGTTAAAATCTCAATTCTATAACCATCGACAAAAAGTTTTTTTTTTTCAATTTTCTCGTCATACTTCGAAAATTACACATTGTTAAAATACTTAAAAACCTGTTTTAGCATGTGATAATGAATGTGTTATATGATGATGAATGTTTATATGATACCTATATGATAAGATTTACTCACTTTGAATTTTGAACCCATATTTTGTGAATTTTGAGGCCCTATTTTTTGTGATTTAAATAAATTTCAGTATAATATAATGTAATCCTACTATCCTTCCTACTAATATTATATACGCGAAAGTTTGTGAGGATGGATGGATGGATGGATGAATGGATGTTTGTTACTCTTTCACGCAAAAACTACTGAACGGATTGAGATGAAACTTTGCAATAATTTAGCTTATATATCAGAATAACACATAGGCTATAAATTATAATGATATTGCTTCAAAAATTAAAATATCATGCGGGCGAAGCCGCGGGTAAAAACGAATAGTTCATAAATGTACAGTTTTCAGATTTATTCCTATACGAGTATGTGTAGGTACTCTGAGACAATGCTTCTCGCCAAATTTCATAGTTCTATGTCAACGGAAAGTACCCTGTAGGTTTAGTTTTTTGCGAGTGTCGTAATATGCGGTTTTTTACGACATAAGCGGCTCTAACTTTTTTAAACGATAACTGAGAAGTTTTTCTTTTACTCAACTGCAACAGACCATAGATACGTATACAGTTTAAATTTCAACTCGATATCTTAACGCGTTCCCGAGATAAAGAGTCTTGACATACACACAGACGGACAGACGGACAACAAAGTGGTCCTATAAGGGTTCCGTTTTTTCCGTTTGAGGTACGGAACCATAAAAACGATTGCGGATGTGAATTTACCAACCTGCACTGAGCCAGCGTGGTGGATATAGCCCAATCACCATATGTGGGTAGTCCTGTTCAGTAGTGGACTGTCAAAAAGGCCGGTACAGTACAGTAATGACAGTTGTGAATGCCAATCTATACTTTGCTTCCTCTTCGAGGGGATAAATTAGTAGAAAGACAGTTTTTTTCTGTGTGCCATGATAAGGGTTCACTGGTACAGGTATAGCATAAATTCCAAGAAATGACAGAAATTATGTAAAATACGAGTATAGGTACAATTAACCTGCATCTTGTCATCGAGACGAAAAATTAGGGTTTAAAAATTAAGGTTATTGTAACAATTAAAAATTAGGGTTTTTGTAACACAATTTTATAAACAGACCTCACATAACAATATCAGAGTCCGATAAATTTACAGGGATATGGGGGAAACACCTATTAGAACCGTATAATTTAAAAATAATGAATAATCGATAGATATATGTATTTCCAGTTTTACTAGCACTTTATTTCGCTCTCTATTCAGTACATAAAACCAAACTGTATAAATTCAAAAGACTCAGTGAGGACGAATTCTTTAGGTTAGGATATTGGGGATAGAAAAGTTCCCTGATATAAATAATGAGATTATAGTTGCGACAGCAAGTTTGCTAGAAGTCGCCTGATTTGGCGTAAAGTTTTCTATCATTTTGACTCGAATACATTTTCGTCGAGATTACTTCGAAAGTTCAGCTTCATTTCCAAAATTTTCTGCTTGGATTAGGTGCGGTGATGTAGCGCTTGGGCCATCTTAGCTTCAGCCATCTCACTGCACACTCAGTGTTTTAAATTATACAAATCATTTCAAATGTTTGTTTGTTTAAAAATCACTTGACTGCCTCGGTGGCTCAGCGGTTAGTGAACCTGACTTCTGGGTCAAAGAGGCGTGGGTTCGATCCCCAACCAGGGCAAGCATTTATATGATGAACATAGGTGTTTGCTCTGTGTCTGGGTGTTATTTAAGTGCTATCTATATAAGTTTATTTAAAAAAATATGTATATGTAGTTTATCAATCTCTGGCAGCCATATCACAAGCTTTGCTTAATTTGGGGTGTGGACCGTGTGTAAGATGTCCCCCAATATTTATTATCAATTTACTTGTATCATAGGTACCTAGGCTAGATAGTAATACCCGAATTACTCGATAACGTCATTTGCCCGATGCCCAAATGGGATGATGTACCAAACATTATAAAGAGAAGAATGGGTTAAATTCAATAACAAACAAAATGGTTGCTGTTATCGAAATCGATATCGAATCTATCTATCGTTATAACTAATCGTTGTAATCTATAATCGAGGTCTATACCAAGTATAGGCCGAATCAAATTCCTTGGCAGATGTGAACTTAGCTAGAAGCTGCGCGAAATCCAATTCTCGCGCAAGTTAAGCATCAGTCAGGATTGGGTTTTCCGCAGCTGGTAGCTAAAATGACACCTTTCACACTTTCACAGTTTGTTTCGACCTATACTGGGATGATGAGATTTTATAGATATAAGTATACAAAGTAGCATACCCTGGATATCCGAAGCGGCTGATTATGGTCTGCGCCGCCATGCATGCGGAAGCCCCAAGGCGCGCCGCCGCTCAGCTCCACCTCCCGCGCAGTCATCGCCACACTTCACTCCATCCCCACTCCACACACCCAATATCCCGATATAAGCCCGCAATCTATAAAACACCCCCAATATTAAAGCGAAAACTGGAAGCCCGTCATTTCAAATATCACAATATAGCTCAGTCGCGCCGGACGCTGCGGTTTCTGAAACAAACAATAATTACTTTTGAATGACTGGCTATAAAATTGCTGTAATAAAGAAGGTTGGTTTGATGACGAGTAATTAGTACTATGGATGTTTGTTACGGGATCGCTGATGTGTCACTTACTCTAAATTGCCACCGCTGAGGGAGCTATTAAACAGTGTTTATATTTACTGACGCGTCGTATGCAGTCTGATTAATCAGTCAACTAAGTTAATACTACGCTTAGTACCGTCGGTCTACAACTAACAAGTAGGACTAATATTCTGAGTAGCTCGTCTGTCTGAGCGAGTAACTCTATTACGTTAGTATATTTAGTTTTATTGACAGTCCCTGATCGTTTAAATGCCTCATAAAGTTGCAAAGATGCATAAATAAACGGTTGAGCGTAACAGATGTAGCTTTTGAAGGGAGCTCGTAACCTATTTGCTTTCTTATTTACTGGTATGGCGTAGCAGACTACCTAGAGAAAGCGAGAAACGTAGGAAACGGTTTGACTGACGTTTCTGATCCTTACGGCCAGGGAAAGGAATAGACTGCTGGCTTTCCAGTTTTCTGAGAGATATAATATTTTTTCTAATTTCACGTTCTTTATCTTCAGTCACAATGTCGCTTACTATCAGGCAAGTTGATGGCTAAGCGAGGACTTATTTAAGGTAACTAATAATTATTTTTCGCAAAAAATGGCAAATCAAATGGCAAATTCCATCGTGTACAAATTTCGAATTATTTTCTTATTTTTATTTTTAAAAGTTCTTTATTGATCGGAAAAAATACCTTACAAAGTACGTACAAACTAGACACAGTCTTAAAAATTTGTATGCAACAATATTGTACAAATGACTTTATCAGGCCAACATCGCCTCCGAAAGTCTTTCAAAAATATTATGAAATGTGTTACAGTCAATAAACTAAACAAACACATTTATATGGAAATATAAACATACAAATAATGAACCTTTTGCACCAGGCTCATTTTTTAAAGAAAAAGAAAAAACTATTTTCTAGTTCATTTTATCACAATAAATTTCGAATAGTTCGCTTGAATTGATGTATACAATTTTTACATTATTGTTGATTTTTCAGATAAGCCGTATTTGATAAAAATTAAATGAGACCACCTCGGAAATATATCCTTTCGAACTAAGAAATATTTTTTTGATTCGGTTCACAATTGGTGAATATATCGATAAACATAAACAAAAAATGAGAACCTCCTATTCGAAAGTAGGTTAAAAAGAAAGGGAACGTTTCAAAAATTAGTCCAAAGACGATAATTATTTTGGAAAACCAACCTACAAAATTCTAGTCACCACTAGAATACTGAAACTCTCGTGAAATACTCAATCTGTTACAGTAGGTACAATAGCACAGTTCTACCGAAGTGTCATGGATAATAGCCTAAATAACAACAATCGCGCTCCGAAACTAAAACTCATTCAAAAAGGAACAACTCGTTACAAACTTCAAGCCATTGCAACGAGTAAATATAGTTGTGAACAACAAACAATACGAAGTTGTAACAAATTACTCCAATATTTTAAGCGCAACTAGGTAAAGAACACCATCGTAAACTAAAAGTAATATCCCGCGCGAGGCCAGTGGGCAACGAATTATTTTCAGGCCATGATGCAGTGTTACATCAGTACTGAAGGTCGGGGAATAAGTGGAATATGAATCACTTTTTAATTTGCAATGAGCTGGACCATCTACCTGCGAATCATCGTTTGATCATCAACTAGTATAATACCTAGGATAGTTGCTTAAAATATAGAATTCGTTCATTAATAGCATAACCTTAATTATTTTTCGCACGAAAATGGCAATACCGATTTCCATAGTCTACAAAATCCTAATAGTTCATTCGAATTGATGTACCTATGTATACAATTTTTACATTATTGTTGATTTTTCAAAAACGGCTCTGCCAATTTCCTTGAAATTTAAATGGGACCACCTCGGGAGTAGGTAAACCCTTTCGAACTGAAAAATATTTTTTCGGTTCGATTTATAATTGGCGAATATATCGATCGAACATACACAAAAAAATACATACAGACGAACATAGAACCTACTCCTCTTTGGAAGTCGTTTAAAAATGTATTGGACACGTATTTTTACAAACTTTGAAACATAGCCCGTGACAGGTTGGCGGGAAGCTGTTTTTTTTTTGGAGCCGCTTTTTTAGCTTTTTACTACAACGTAGCGTGATTACATGACGTCGCGAACTCCTAGTCCCAAACGTGCTTATCTTTGTAATTTTTTTGTTTGATTGGCAAAAGAAAAATATTTGTCTTCTATTTTTTGGTATTTTAACTTATGGACTAATTATATTTCTTTTTACCTAGGCATCATACCTATTGTATCTAAATAAGATAATTTGTGAAGCATCCAATAGATAGACAAGTCGTAGAACTCGTAGAGGTCAAGTAGCTGCGGAATTCAAGTCGCGAGCCATATGTAATGAGATCATACTTCTGACAAGAGTAATAATGATTTGCGACAAAGAAGGCAGGACATATTAAAATTTGACGTGGTCATTACAAATCATGTTAATAACGTTTAAGTTGGTACTTATTTTGTTACAAAAACCACTAGGTAAACAGCGTCATTACAAGCAATGGAGGCGTAGAACCAAGGTTTGTGGCAGTATTGTTTTTTATTGTTATTTGTTAGAAATTAGACCATATTAAGTGCAACTGCACTGCTAAGCCGTAGTGGTCAAGAGGTAGAAACACCCGCCTTACAATCGTGAGGTCGTGGGTTCAAATCCCGATCCCGTACCAATGGGTTCTTTGGAATTTATGTCCGGAATTTCACACCACTGGCTTTTCGGTGAAGGAAAACATCGTGAGGCAACCTGCATACGTCCGTAGAAGAAATTCGACGGCGTATGCGAATCCACCAACCCGCACTGGGCCAGCGTGGTGGATATGGCCCAATCACCCTTCGTGGGTAGGCCTAAGTCCTGTAGTGGACTATTAAAAAGGCCTGATACAGTACAGTACAGTAAGTGCAATTGGCAGTTACAAATTTATATTTTTCTGAAATAATGATCTCATTATGTATTTTGTCATGGTCCCTCATAGTCCACCGCGAGCTCAAGCCGCTCTTCTTGTAAATATTTAACTCCCTTTACTTCGCGTCCTTCAAACCGTCATTTATAAGCACAGCCTTTCTCTACAAATTAGCAGCTGAAAATAAATTGCCCAAAAGTTTCATAGCTCATTTCGAGAGATCAAACTGTCGCCCCATTTATCTGGACATGGAATACCCCAATTAAATAATAGCGGTTTTAATTAAATTGTGATAGCGGAGAAATTAATTCAACGCTGCTCGTGTTATGTCAACGATGACGTCTAACTGAAATGTGCGGTATATGCGGTTTGTTGCCGGCCGCGCGCCCGCCCGCACATTTGCGAGCGATGTGACACATGTGTAAACATGTTGCATCGCATGACTGCCGTAAACGTGTGCCATGTCAGCTGATAACTTGGCTGATGGAATTATTAAACAATATTCGCAAATTACTGAAGAGAAGAGAAAAATCTAGTTATAATTATAGGAGCTCCAACATTTTTGGCAACGGCTACCTGCGCCTCAGCATTTGCTTAGTTTCTCATAACGCAAGTGTGAAACTGGAATTGCACCACCCTCTGCCCGCAGAACAGTTGCCTGCTCTGTCGAAAAGCAGAAACAAGAGTCAGAACCTAGGCACCTTCTTTACGGGTCCGAAACACCAGTCACCCGACTAAAAAGTAGGAAAAGCTTCTTAAAAGAAACCACTGCTCTAAAAGTACATGCTGTCGAAGCCCGCCTCAACACATGGAAAGCACATATCCACCACCTCTTGACTTTATAGAGCTTTCCGAAACCCTCCCAGAAGGCAGTGATCTCCCGTGACCCACATGGAAGTCTCTGAACCGACTGCGGACACAAGTGGGCCGTTGCAGGATCAACCTAGCCAAGTGGGGATATTCTGACACAGCATCAGTGCAGTGCGACTGCGGAGCGCCAGCGCAAACCATGCAGCACCTTCTTTCGTGCCCCCAAAGCCCAAATGTGTGCACTATGTAAGACCTTCACGAGGCCACCCCCCGAGGGAAGAACTTAGCCAAATACTGGGAAAAAATAATTTAAAAACTGAGGATCATCGACACGACGAAGAAGAAGAACGCAAGTATGGCTATGCATAGATCCTCATCTTTGCGATTGTTTGCCAATTACCAAGTAATAGGCGTTGAGTCGATTGATAGGGAATACCACTTATACGCTAATCAACAAACCCTTACAGCATTTATCAGTAAAGCAGATTCTGCGGTGTGCACAGGTGCGCCAGCAGCGCCACGTTGCATACGATTTCATTTAGGTACAGATTGATGTCTGTACATTTATGAAATACCCAAATTTGTAGTGAGCAATCCAACTTTATTTGAGCCATATGACAATATCCTACTAATATTATAAACGCGAAAGTTTGTGAGGATGGATGGATGAATGGATGGATGGATGTATGGATGTTTGTTACTCTTTCACGCAAAAACTACCGACCGGATTAGGCTATAAATTATAATGATATTGCGTCAAAAATGAAAATGTCATGCGGGCGAAGCCGCGGGTAAAAACTAGTATATATTAGGGTGGCTCTTATTTCTTTACCTTCAAAAAGTTCACGCGGCACCCTTTCATATTGCTTATTAACCTAAAATAATAGTCTAGATTTTTTTTATTTTTTTTTTAACAATAATTAGGGGGTGCTACCACTTGTTGAAGATTGAGAAAAAATACAATTATAGTATTTGACTTAGGAGTATAAGAAGGTTAATATTTTATTATATTTTAATGGTTCGAATGTAAGTAAACATGCCCGAGACTCGTCAACGTTTCCTACGCTCCCGCACCCCCCTTACCCCTCTCACTTTCAAGCAGATTGTACCTGACAACAGTGATAACTCAGTACGCTTTCATCACTCACCGCGAGCGCACTCATTTCTGTTCTCTGGCCAATCGTGTTATTATAATGGCGTCTACAAGTGCCGGCACCAATTTATCAACACGGAAAAAGACAGACATATGGCTTATAGGCCAAACATCATCACAGTTGGTTCAGTCGAAGTTGCCAACAATTATTGAAGTATTAGTATAGAAAGGAGTATCATTCAGAATGCCAGCTGGTCTTCACCGTGCCAGATGGATGGCAAAAGCAATATATTGTCTCAAGGTCTTTTTATTTCGCCATCAGTTTAAATTATCCAAAAGAGAAGAAACAGCTATTAAAGAGATTTGCGTGTTCATTGTCTCGATTTATGTGAAATATTGGTATCAAGCACCTTCCGCCTGTGCAGCGCCAAGAAACGATCTGCAGTTACTGAAAGATCTCGTTTCTTTCCAAAGTATAAATAAAGCCATGTCACAAAACGCAATACAAAGAATTTTGGGTCATCTGTGGTACTTGTCTGAAGAATTGGTATGTTTAGCTCTTTTTGACGATGCTCTTTCTTTAGACGACAAACGCAAGCTTTAAACAAAGAAAGCCTCGAGTTTTGTGCAAAACGAATAAGCGTCGATGTCAAGTACATACTTGAAAAAAATATAGAAGATTTTGTGTCCAGTAATTCAATGCGATTCAATCACTTGGCATATCCTTGGAGTTTTTAGATGAAAACGTGGAAACATGGCAAGACGACGAGGGATATCAACGTGGAAAGCAAATTGTGCAATCTATGCGCGTAGTAAATGATATTGCCGAACGAGGAGTGGCCCTGATGGAGGAGTATAATAAACTGATAGGTAACGGCAAATGAAGAGCAAAAGCAATACTTGCTTTTAGTTGTAAAGGAATTTAGAAAAAAATACCCAGATGCAAAAAAATCCACTCATAATAATATTTTGTGTAATGACATTTTTATTTGTTGAAAATACTTCTAATATCATATTTTTTGTGTAATTATGCAAATTGTTTGCTATAAGTTGATTATTTGACTAAATAAAAACTTAAATCTTTGAATTTGAAATATATTGAGTTTTTTTTTGTATTAAAAAGTTTGAGAGCTGGTAGCACCCCCTAAATATCACATTAAAAAAATAAAAAAATTACTGTAATAGTTTCTCAGGATATGGCATCAAATGGCAGGGTGCCCCATAAAAAAATCGAAAAAAAAATTTTTTTGTCCATATAAGAGCCACCCTAGTATATATATATATATATATATAAATAAGAGAACTGCTTCTCAAGTGCGTCTCAAACTACCACAGCCTAGACTCGAGATGTTTAGGAAAAATTATGTTCACATGGCTGCTGTAATCTTTAATTATCTTCCTAGTGAGTTGGTTGAACTCCCATACGGTAGTTTTTGTTTCCAGTTGAAGAAGTGGTTGGTGGCAGTGTTTTCATAAAGTGGACGATTTCCTTAGCAAAAGTTCATGTCGATTGCATACATACAATAGAGCTTGTAATAATTAATGTATCTTGTAGAATAAAATACATAACAATTGCTTATTAGAACTTTTCGGCGATGATTTAGAATGTTTCTATTTTTGAGTTTTGTTGGATTTTAATTTTAAATTACGATTTATTTTTTTGTACGCCTCATTATGGTTGATAGTGGATGGATATGTATATTTGTATAATTTTAAGATCTTTTGTACCTACTATCATGCAAATAAATACTTTGCAACGCGTTAGTCTCGCGGTAACGACATATTATACACATTTATTGTTATATAGCAACATATTGGTCACTTCATCCATAGCAATGTACGAAGCCTTTGGGCATGTTGCATCATATCACATTCTAGATTGCTTGCTTATTAAAAATCGAACTCTCTCGATATACCAGAGATATTTAAAATACACAGGCGTGTTGGTAGTCAAGCGCGGAGTTACTCGCGATAAAAATGTAAACCAATTGGTATTGCGTCCTTACTGTCTACTTTTACAGCCATTTTCCACGTGTTTTGTTTCAATGAGTATTCAATGGACGTGGGCGCGATAAATAACTATCTAGCGAGCATCCCCGATGGCGGAAGCATGCGACTGACATCTGAATCGAAGTGAGAGACATCTCAGTTGATACGTCACGTATCTACAAGTTACATTGAACGGTGGTAGTAAGGCGAAAGGAGCTCGTAGTGCAACATGTTAGTGACAACTGGTATACCAGACCGTATTCCGAATTTATGTGATACATTAGGCAATATATCTATCAAAAACATTCGGAATCACAGTGTAAAAAATTGGTATTTTGAAGTTTAAATTATTTAGAAATGGCAACACCAAACAGCCTCCCTAAACGACGAAATGACAAAAACATTGTATTTTTTTTTTCTATTTTTTTGGCTTGTTATTCTTTCACGCAGCAACAGTGCAACGGATCGACTTCATTTTTGGCATGGATACACTTAAAAGGTCGGTAAGTGACAGACTTTTTTATACCCGAAAAATAAAAGGTTTCATGTATGGGATAGCATGAAAAAATAAAATATCACAGGGGCGAAGCCATGGGCAGAGGCTAGTAATAAATAACATTCTTCCTCCTCTCTTTTTTGTTTGGTATGACTGTTCCGTGTAACCCTGTTTGTTGACCTAGTTTGAAATGCGATTGATGTCACTGATAATATCTACTGGACTTTGTTTTAGTTTGTGTACATTGGCAAAGTTACTCTAAAAACTTATAGTAACATTCCTTACGATATTGAATTTTTTTAAGTCTACTATACAATTCATTCGTCCTTGTCATATTGATTATTAAAACAATTACTATTTACTCGGAATGTATCAGACAGTATCTTCATCTCAATACACAATTCAAATAAAAACGTTACGAATCTATGTTAACATTCTATGTTAATTGTGTAATTAATATTTCAATAACAAATGAACTCCAGAGGCAAACTTTACTGCGGAGGCATTTTTCTTCAAAAGAATTTTCCAGCTAAAATATATTATAGCTTTTATGAATGTTTGATTATTAATAAGCCCGATTACAGAGGCGCCAGCGTAACTATATTAGCTAAATAGCATAGTTCTGTTTCTTTTTCACTTTAGGCATTCGATAGAGAGAACGCTTTTTACGTTGCTATTTAATTTACGCTGGCGCCTCTGTAATCGGGCTTATTATCCTATTACAATTTTCACAAATAATTTTACTCAGAGCGCTTATGAAAATTATTGTAATGCCTAAATTAATTTAACCGATTTCCAAAAAGAAGGAGGTTGTATAATTACAATTTTAAACAATGATAACCCTATTGTTAGTAGAATTAAATTAAACCTAGTGTTAGTAGGTACAACTATTATATTGTTATAGGAATTCCTTCCTGGGTATAGGCCTCCTCCAATTTCTTCCATTTTTTCCTGTTTTGTGCTACTTCGATAGAGTTTTAGTCCTACTAATATTATAAACGTGAAAGTTTGTGAGGATGGATGGATGGATGTTTGTTACTCTGTCACGCAAAAACTACTGAACGGATTGAGATAAAACTTTGCAATAATATGGCTTATATATCAGAATAACACATAGGTTACAAATTATAATGATATATTGCGTATGCGGGCGAAGCCGCGGGTAGAAACTAATATTTTATAATATCAGCGCATCATATTTTGGAAACAAAAATCAATATCTGCATTTTACTTCTCGGCTCTACGTTTTATCATACCTTAAAACTGAAGGGGCTATTTTGTGGGAGGTTCAACTTTGAAGTATCAATATAACTTGAACGAAGTACCTAATAAACTACAAGATTCGGTGAAAATGGACGGTTATATCATATTTTAGAGTAAAAGCCCGCACCGGGTAGTTTGCGAGGGAGAATAAGCGGGTAACAAAAGGTAATAAGTGGTTTGTTGCTTTCTCTATATTTCTAACTCTACATTCTAGTAACAAAAATATAAATAAGCATGTTAAAATCTGAATGTTGTTTTAAAACTTTCGCGATTTGAACACATCATTATTATATAAGAAGCTTCAGCTTCGTCAGAAGCTTGGATCCCCATGAATTCTGATAACATTTTGACAGTGCGAGCGATATCATGGTCTAGTATTGGCAAGGTTTTACATAAAAAGGTTTTAGGAAGATTAGTTTTTTGTAAAGAAGGATGCACGGAATGATCTTGTCGATATTTTTTTTGTTAGTAAAACACAAAACATCTTTTCAGAAATGATATGTGCTTTAAAAATATAGTGATTTTTTTGCTGTTTTCATATCACTAGTTGAACTTAATATTAGACCACCAGAAGAATTACAATGATTTTTTTATTGTTTTTACATTATGGATTACATACATAAGAAGTGGCGGTATGGCTTTAAAAGCATTAGCCTGCCCAAGAATGGGCGCATTATTTAAAAAAAAAATCATTATTTTATTACTGTTGCTGTCAAAAAAAAAGGAAATATCAAATTCAGTCAATCAGATGATGTATTCAGAGTTGCCAGACTTCGTTTTCGGTATTCTGATTTAGCTATTTTTTGGAGGTGATGACATAATTATTTTCTTTTTTAACAAATGGTACATAATCCTGCCTTAACTCGTTTTAACTAGTAATATTTACGAACTGAGGTATCTTTTTACATATTTTATAGAAACATAATTTTTTTTAGGTATACTAAAAGATTATCAAAATGAAAGAATACTCATATTTTTAGGTTTCAATCATGTTACTACTAACAAAAACAAACCTGCAGTTGAAGTTATCCGAGATATTTGTGATCATTTTCATATTACATGTAATAATCCTTAAAGGGCTATTTGAATCTCGGCTGCAGGCTACAGCTGCAAGCAGCACTTGCAGTAGCTGCACGAAGCCGGCTGCGGCTGCACAACTGATGGGTTAGTCCAGGTTTACACGTAAATTGAAACTACAGCTGTTTCGGTATGGCTCTATACATTTTCGTACAGCGCCCCTGGCGGAAACGAGGAAGAACTAATCAAAATCTATGGAGCCACACGAGCATGCGACAGTTTAAGTAAACTACGCACAGCCTGGACTAAGGGCTCTGGTTATCTATTTATCTGGTTGTGGCAGTAGTATGAATTTCTGCAAAAAACATTCCAAACGCAGCTGCGGCAGCACGTGCTACCGAGCCTCGGCTGCGAGAGTTGTTTACCTGTTTAGACAAGTCCGACGTGCTGCCTGTCGCAGCACGTGCAGCCAGCATCACTCCCGACTCCGCAGTCGGCACAGGCAGCGACTGCGTGTCATGCGTGTGCGTGTATTTAAAAATCATTATAAATATCATTAAGACAATATGGACTAAAAATATATGACATCAAGTTTTTAAAATCTAGCACCTTTTTAGCACGCTATACATAGCAAACCTGGCAATCCTTAATCTTTTGTGTATAAACATAGGTACTTATAGCTTGAAAATTTTTTTCGTTTTTTCTCATTTTATATTCATTTTTAGCCAAATTGTACATATCTGAACAGTTTTAGAAGCGTCATAAATTACTCTGGTGAACATAACATTCTTAGCAATAAACTTGGGAGAAAATTAGTGTGTTCGTATACAGGGGCCTTATTTTGTAAGCGCTCTGACGTTCGGCTTTGCTTTTTCTCCTGCTCGCGCCAGTTACTCACGCCGCGAGAGCGAGCGGGAGGAAAAGCGAAGCCGAACGCCAGAGCGCTTACAAAATAAGGCCCCAGGTCCACGTATGTATGAGCTGCCGACATCCTTCTTTGTAACATTTAGACATCGTAGTCCATAACCTTTCCGTTGTAGAGCCCTACTGTTGCATAGTTCAAACACATCTCATTTTTCTGTATATGAAAACATCTCTATTCTCTATTAGCTTACTTAGTTTAGATTTTTGTAGGGGTGGCCAGGCCCCGGACTTGGATTTTCTCAGGCAGCAAGACTCCAATTAAAATAAAATTCTTTATAAATTATGTTTTCAGACACGTGGCGTGGTGATGGCATAGTGGTAGATGGAGTAGATGCCTGACTGAGTGGCTTCCAAAAGCGGACAAGCATTCAATAGGCAGACCATCAGCCCGATGCGATGGCTCGAAAACATCAGACCCATCGCGGGTCATGCGTGGATGAGAATAGCACGAGACGAAAAAATGGCATTAAGGAAGAGGAGGACGCAAAAGCTGCGGACTTTGATCAAAGGGACATTGTAAAACAAAATCTTTACGATTGTGTAGATATATAATAAAGATACTGTCAAGGCTTGAGATTGCTGTACGACAGACTTGTTTTACATGTTCCAGACCATGCCGAAATTAACTTCTGTATATGAAAACATCTCTATTCTTTCGCAAAATTGCCCGTTAACAAAACAAAGGATTCTGAGAAATATCTTATTTGTTATTTCACTTAATGTGTTTTAGATATCGGATACCCATTGATAATCGAAAGGTAGGATGTGATATGACGCAAATAGATCAGGCCGAAGCCAAGTGTCAGTACAAAGACGTTGGAGTCTTTTAATAGCCCAGACTGTGGCTGACTCATGCATTTGGTTAATCGAAGGTTAAGTATAATGGTAACATTACTCACAGACTTTATGTTACAGAAATCTCTCATTATTCAGGCGAGCAGCGGTGCTACCAACTTTCCTAAACGGTTCAAAGACCACAAGAGAGGAGCCATAAGCGTATTTGTCCTATACTTCTACAAATATGTTGAACGTTCTCTCATTTTGCCAAGTTTCATTTAAATTAGTTAGGTTGCAGTATGTAGTACCGTACGCACTAGGCTGATATGAAATTGAGAAGTTCACTTTTGCTACAGTACTGACTGCCTGCTGTGATTTCGATGGCGCATATTTAAAATGAACCCAATGTTATGAAAGGATAACTTACACGTTTAATTTAATTTGAGCGAAGAGCTGAAAATGTGCGAAGTTTCACTAAATAAGTAAATAGGTTCGCATAGGCCGGGTGGCTAGCCCTGGTGTCAGAATTTTTAGGCCGCCTGAAGGCCTCTGACATGGCTCAACGGTTTCACTAAAAACCTGTAGCAAATTATAAACATATTTCACAGAAAAGTGGAACAAATGATGTTCCAATAAGATTTACGAAAACAGTATCTTTTAAAGTGTCTTCTAAATTAGCACACCTCGTCGTATTTTCTTTTGTACCTATCTCTCTCCATCCTAAGGTTGCCTGGAAGAAATCACTTTCAGTGATAAGGCCGCCGGTTGCTTCACATGTTATAGCATCTATTTTTCCTCTATTTTCTGTTTTATGTGTGTGTGAATGTGAATCAATAAAGAGTTTATCTATCTATCGCTGTACATTTAAACATTATTATAGTACCTATTTAAAAATACATATTTTAATTTTTTTTAGCAGGTAATAGGTAAGTAAGTAATTATGTCAAGAATTTTATAAGGAAATAAAATGACATTTTGATATCTATAACATTCAGGTCTTAAGTATTTAATGGCAACACACACAACTTACGCTATATTTAGAAATGCTTGTACGTTTTCTATTGTTCTTCGCCAGAACTTCAAGAATATGTCGTAGGTTACGGCCCGCATTATTAATTTATTGATATAGACAAAATAAGTGGGGACAGAACTTTATGTCCACTCAGAATTTATGGACCACCGTAAACGATAAATAACAATAAATTTTCACATAGGCCGTAGAAAACAAAATAATACCTCGTAACAAAGGTTTAATAGGGCGCATGTCGCGGTTCGTGTAATTAATTAAATTGACCCTGCCCTTAGACCGCAAAGAGCACCCGAAATAACTTCCGAAGAGAAAGTAATTTGGACTCTAAATAGAGATAGCAAAAGACACTTTTGGATGTCAGTTGACAAGAATTACTATTGTCCGAGAATACCTTATTTTATTAGTTTGAATGGCTCACCTAGTGATTTGCTAAAGGGTCAGCTATTATGGGAGTCGGTTTATCCCGCCCTCTTACGTAACAAGTTTATATTGGGGATATGAAAAACCTTTTATTCACTTTATGAGTTCACTTGTTTATCGATGTTTATTTGGGGCCCAATTTCGTAAATAAATATCCGAATACAGTGGAGACGAAAATATAACCACGCTTGCCACGCTCTTCCGCGTTAATATTGATACTCCAGTTTGATCAGACTTCCGAAGAGAATGTTTCTAAATTGTAAAGTTATCGACATAGCCCAGCGGATTAGCAAACTAAAGTGGCAGCGGGTAGGGCACATAGTTCGAAGAACGATTGGTCGACAAAGCCGTAAAGTTATCGAATAGAGACCGCAAGCGCAGCGTAGGACGTCCACAGTCTAGGTGGACTGATGATATAATAAAGAATGCAGAAACTCGCTGGGTGCAGGCCGCTTCCAACCGGCCTTATTGGAAATCTATAGGGGAGGCCTATGTCTAGCAGTGGACGTCCTACGACTGATAGATGGATGGATGATGATATTTTGAAATTAACGACAACTGGTGAACGGGTTTCAAAAATTTAATTCTTGAATAAACAGACCAATTGCGAGTCAGATTCGCACTCGCAAGTACGAGTATATTAGGTAAGACATACAAAAAAAAACGCCTAAAACACAATTCTATCATAATAAGACATTTAAAGTGGCCCTTCATAGGTAGGCCTATGTTCAGCAGTGGACTATTTAATTGTCCATACCGGTACAATACAGTAAGCAACCTAAAAGTATCACATATAATGTCAGCTAGCAAAAGAGCCTCCGTGTTAGATAGAATCAATTATAATTCGGATCTAATGTATAAAACTGGCGACTGCGCTTCGTTGCATGTGCATGGAACTCCTGAGAAAATAGTTTGCTACAAAGCTTGCTTTATAAATGGTTAAGTACAATTTACATGTACAAGACAACATTTAAAGAGAAAATAAGTAGTAATTACTTTGAAAAATAAAGAATTACTAATCTGCGATTATTTTGTTCAATATACAGAACGAATCCGTTTCATTGTTTTTGTCACTTTCGTGCGTAACATTAGCAAAAAAGACAACGCAAAAAATCATATTAGCTTTTAAAATGATAATGACTTAAATCGTATACACATAAATGCACAAATCAACAACAGAACAAGGATTATAGCAGAATTTGCGGTAAATCTGCAGCGGCAGCTGATTTATTCAAGGCTTGTCCGATCCAGTGTTATTACCCCCGAAATGCAGCTGGTTACCCGGAGACCTATTTCGGAGCTACGCACTTGATGGGAATTAAAGCGGATCCACTGGGAATGGCAAACGCAGCAGCAGCTCTGAATTTGAATGCTTTCTTAGACCGGCAAATTGAAATATCAACATTGAAACATAACTGAGTACTTATAGGTACTTTTGCAAGCCGCTATCAACCGGGTTTATTGAAGATCTATAGAGAGGCCTATCCAGTAGGGGACGTTCTAACAGTCCTAAGGCTGATGGATGGGTACTTTTAAGATGCACCATGCTATCACAGGAAGCATTTTGTTTACATTTTACGAAAAATAAATAACTATAGCATAACAACCACATTTATGTTAATCCTACTAATATTATAAACACGAAAGATTGTATGTATGGATGTTTGTTACTCTTTCACGCAAAAACTGCTGAACTGATTGAGATGATACTTGGCACAAAAAATGCTTGTACATCAGAATAACACATAGGCTATATAATTTATACAAATATCGCGTGAAACGAAGTTCGCCGGGTCAGGTAATAATTCAAATAAATGAATGGATTGCTCTACCAAACCACTTAATAATTTAGCCTATAAAAATGTCCAGTAGAAAAATGTATGGGAATTCCCTCTAGTAGGTATGAAATCAACGCAAGCAACTTGAAAATCTTTATCACAGTATGCTGAGTGTGAGTTTTGTCGTAAACATGACGCGCTCTTCGGCGAGCGCGTAAGCATGTAATTTGTATGAAGTAATGGACAGCGCCATTAGCGGCGCATTTTTGAAACACAACAAGTTCATACAAATTACATGCTTACGCGCTCGCCGAAGACCGCGTCATGTTTACGACAAAACTAACACTCAGCACACAGTACACATGTGTCCCCAGTCTATTTTTTTACGTCGTGAAATCGTACTAATAGCAACTATTTATTTAGTTATCCAATCTCGATTTAACAAACATTTTAGCTATTGAACGCGGGCCAATGTCAAGTAAACATTTTAAAGGGCGTAACGCGTAGGTGCGTTCCTTTTCGATGAAAAATCCCGTGTCGTAACCAACGGAAACGGGTTTGATTCGAGCTATGTTTACACCGGTGGTATTTGCGTGATGGTTTACATGTGCGATCACATTGACCCAAATATCGGCCAACCATTACCGCACAGACAAGCTGGCTTTCAAGCTTTTAAGTCATTTAGAAAATCTGTTGATGTTTGTACGAAGTTTGGAGCGGAATTTAGGAGTAACGTCCGCGGTGTAAATGCCCGATTTGAGCTTTCATTACGATCTACGAGGTTAATCAAATTCATACAATAAAGTACCTATGTTTAATATACTTATACAAAACGCGCTTATGAAACATTTTACTGATGTTCACGTGTGATGTCGGAATGATCACGATTGCCTAAGAGATAATTGTTTAAACTTAGGAACCAGTGTCTTTGTGCCAGAATAAAAAGGTCTGCATTATTTTAGGTGTTTAAATAATTATATGTAGTGTATTTAAATGTTTAAGACAATTTTTGGTCTCCCGAAGAGCTTCTTACATTCAAAAAGTTGACATGTGAACAGAAAACGAGTAAAATACACACAAAATTTACTCAGCGTCAATATTGAGAAGCTTATAATAATAAGCTTCTCTTTTTTTAAAGTCAGTTAAGAACAGATCGGGAAACATCAGATTAAGCTTGTTTTCTCATAGACAGGCCATAAATAATGTTCTTATAAGAAAGTTTGTCCAACAAACTTGCATTGTTTTGGTATATTTTGATTCATTAGAAGCCTTAAAGTACCTCAGGCCATTTGAGTTTGAAAGTTGAGGTGATAAATTAAGAACAAATGATAGGTTCTTGTTTGGTTTAATTAAAGCTTTAAGAGCTGCTAAAGCGTCTTCTTACCCAATACCCATCTTCGCCCTGGTTATAAAACTAAGTACTGTATCAGCCTTCTTTAATAGTCCACTGCAGGACGTAGGCCTACCCACGAAGGGTGATAAAATATTTATAAAATTGGTTGGTTTGGTTGGTTTATAAAACTTAGTAGGTAATAATAAAACGTCATATAACTTTTACCTACAATAGAACCAAGTCAGGAATCGGAAACATAACAGCAGATATTCCATTTGGTAGGTACAATTGAATGAACTTTTTCTTGCCTCATAGTAAAAGAAGTAGATACAGATTGATGTTGGTACATGATATATGGTTACAGTATCAATTATTATTAGGTACACCTTCTGTAAACTCGTTGTATAAGTCACTAAGACCCCAGAAAAAGATTAACAGTGAAACAAAGCCTGGAGCGGCGCTACTTAGCCAAAAAAGTACTGACCAAACACAATGAAACAAGAGTAGGTACTTACAGTAATACCAAATTCATTTTCCCGGCGCAACGCAACGGGCCGGCCTTTCCCGATGTTTTTATTCCACGTTTCAGTTCGTATCTCATCCGTTTCCAGCGAAAGCCCACAAAACGTAGCGCTAACGGATGCTCGTTCATTTACTGCCAGTGAATTTATCGCTGTCATGCCACTAAATGCATATTCTACTCAAATTGCTAACATACTTTATTGCACGGCTTTCCGCTGGAAATATAAAACCCGGCTGTTTGCGAGGCGAAGTCGGGTGGACCTTAAGGATGATCGTCTCGATCAGAGAGCGAAATTCAAATATTTTTGGGTCTTTTGACATTTATAGATAAACTACTCATTTTAAGTTTACGACATCTCATTTAGCGACCATAAATAGGTAGCATTTACGAGTTACATACGCATAAAAGCCAAATTATTAGTCAGTTTATGCACGAAAGTGCATCAACTGATTTTCACCTTAGTTTTTAGTTAGTGGACTCTTATGTATAAACAGGTCATTATTTTGGTTTCTAGTTGTATATACCTCGTTAAAACTATCTGTTCATGGCGGCTAAATGAGTTCTTGTGAACTTACAATAAGCAGTTTATCTGTAAATGCTGAACACGCGCGACTCAGTGAATGAACCTTAAGGTGAAATATCGTTCATACTGTTGTTTTTAAACTTTCGCGATTTGAACACATTATTATTATATACTATGGGACTAATCGCGCACTAAAATTACGAGATAATTAAATACTTCCTCATCCCGACGTTTCGGCCGAGTTGCATCGACCGTGGTCACGGGTTCATACTGTCAAATTTAGAGTCGAAATGTCGAATTCGTATTTGTTGACATTGTATTTTTATTGCGCAAGAGTAGTTTTTGTATTTATACATTTGACTTCAACTATTCGTTGTGGCCGCTAGTAATTAAGTTACTATACCAAAAATATAGCTAGCCCAGGGGCCTGATTCTCTATCGACAAAACGTAACGTAACGTGGTAAGTATTTCTTTTATTTCCGTAATTTCGTTTGGAGAAATGTTTGATAAATGTAAAATTACGTTAAAATGAATAATAGACCGAGTTTAAGTTATGATATTAGAAAAATAAACATTTTTTATGCGAATTTCTTAAAAACAAAGAGCACGTTAGAGCGCGTTACACGCTTGTTTTCATACAGAATCACCCACCTGGTGTCAGTTTTTTTAGGCCGCGTTAAGGGCTCATAGGCAGTTTTAACTTACAGATAAGCATATATCTTGGCCTTTGGTTAGTTTAGCTTCATGAATGTTAACTGTCCTTAAACTAGCCTTCATCTAGGATTTTTAATATGATGGAGTAATTCGGGCTAAATCTGTTTTCGAAAACAGAGAAGTGGTGTAACAACAACAAAAGGGGTATGGCAAAATGCAAGAAAATTTGGCTTTAAGGCTCTGAGCGAAACGTTTCACTTTGTACATAAACTTCACACTTTATGAAAGCGACTTTGCATGTTTGAAGAAAGCAGAGCATAAATTAAAAGTAAGCAACGGAAGTGTATTCAGTGCGTCCCGTCCGCTGCAATGGTTCTATCGATCCACGGAGGGAACAGACACGGTAGAATTTCACTCTGACCAAGTTGACATTGTCTACTGTCCAATCAGGGGAGCAAATACCGATGGAAATACGATTTTCTTTTTAGGCGGTGTTGCTGTCTAAAATCAAAATGTCACGCAGGCTCTAGGGTAATTTTGTACAACAAATTGGCGCCTTGTTTTTTCTGATTACTTTAATTTTTTAATAAGTAATCTGTTAATCTACGGTTTTACTGGCAATTCGTAGTTTCAGCCCAGTACTTAATTTATATAAAAAATGAATTAATTTCACTGACAGATTTCTTCCATACAATTCCCAGACGATACTAACTTTACACCAAAGCATAAATTAAATTAAAAGTTTAAACTGCAGAAGCCTTTACAAGTATAGGACAGGTAAAAGAGTGAAAGATTTCTCGAGAAACTTGAAGAAGCCGCAGGGCAGTTTCTAATAAAAACAAAAGTGTAAAAGCTTAACGCGGTGAGCTGTTAGCTTGGGAGCTTGCAAATAATAAAGCCGATTATCTCGAGACCACGCTAAGCCACACCATAAATATATACCACAGCATGACGTTACTTATAATGGAATGCAAATCGGCTGCAAGTATCAAATAGCATGCAATAATGGCCAACAGTGGATCACTATGCACTCTTGTGCCGCTAACGAACCGATCTTCAGATGCACACTGTCAAAGGGCACTTTGTTGTTCAAAGATAATATCGGTTAATAACCCCAGATACTTCATACCACGCCATTGTAGCTGGCAAACCGACCTACCACTTGAAATTCGAGGTGGAGTACTGATTTAATAATATTTTGTGTACACTGTGTCAGTATCAGCTGAAATATAAAAAATCAAAATATGTACAAGGTTATTTAGAACTGGTGTACCTACTAAGTCGAAAGAGGGTGTTTGAAACGATGATTATGAACAACTTTTACTATAAAGCCAACCCAGAATTCGAGAAAATAAAATCAGCTGTTTGATACATTTGTCGATCCCGAGTTGCAGTTTTGTATGGAACAGCTGATTTTTTTTCTCGAATTTTGGATTGGGGCCATATTAAAAGTTATTCATAATAATAGTCTTAATCACCCCCTTTCGGCTAAGTACATGGTAAGCAGATAGCCCTGTATAACACAATACAATATCTACTGTAGCAGACAGAGACAAAATTGCACGTCTTAAGTACAAAAATATTTCTTAAATATGCAGAAAGTAGGTCAAGTCTCGAGATGAACTTTTTGGGTGTTTGTGCCAAGTACGAAAACGTAATAAAGTTATGCGAGCATGGGTTCGAATAAATTATTTAGGAAATAAGGCCATCGATGATGTAAAATTACCGCTCCTTTCAGTTGGAACATTTTATTTTAAAAATTCTCTGGCCTTTTGCCAAATCCTTAATTTGGCCGATCAGTACCAGATATCCTTTTGAATTTTCGTCTCTGAGTAATGGACCAATGGAATGGGAATGTGGCCTTTTATAGCAGTTATTCAGTATAGGAACACCACTACTGAAATGACTAGTTCAAAAACGACAGAAAATTCTTTTGTATAAAAATATAGAGATGTAACGAAATTTTTGGTGCTATTTGTATTTAACCCCCAAGTCAAAAAGAGACTACAATCTCTATGGCATGAAAGTTTCTAAACAAATAAGCTATTTTTGAAGTTGTTATTAGTAGATGTTGTCCGAGCAGTAGATCTCGCGACACATTTCTTTGACTGAACCTTCATAAGCCTTTATCTCCACTTGCTCGTCATCGATTTGGTTCATACTCACAATTCTCGTAAGGATTTAGACTCTAAACAATCTTGCCAAATATTATTGAAATCGCCTGATAAATAGCGCGACAGAAAATTGCTCCCCTTTTTCAGATAGATTTTTGGTAGGGCAGAAAAAATCGCCGACAACAAAAAAAACTATGAATATATAGAACCTGTACAAAGTTTCGTCGAGAAGCGTCGAAAAGTGCGAGTTAAGTGTGAGTTTTGTCGTAAACATGACGCGTTCTTCGGCGAGCGCGTAAGCATGTAATTTGTATGAAGAAATGTACAGCGCCGCTAGTGGCGCGTTTTCGAAACATAACAAGTTCATACAAATTACGTGCTTACGCGCTACTACTTAAAACTCACACTCAGCATACTGTAGACAAATACCAATATCTGGGCAGACGAAAGCAAAATTATACCGTGCTTAAAACTGAGATCTTTACTAAACACTGTTTTTGGTTACTTTCAATAACAACTTCTTTTGCCTTGTATCAACTTTTACAAATCTCCACGCCAACTTTATTCGTGGATTATTTCCACAAGTTTTCAAGTAGGTACGCGTCCGTTAACTAATCTAAGGAAAAACAGGCCGACAAAATGACCTCAAGACTAAATTAGGTGGCATTTTGTAAGATTTCTTTCGCAGCCATAAAAATAGGCCGTAAATAAGAGGACCGTAACAAAACACCGAGTTCGCTGATAACGAAAAGAGCTTCTTTGTAAGGGTGAGCAATGGAATCGTAAGGAGAGATGACAATCAAAGGAGATCACGGTATCGTAGGCAACGGAAATCTGCTGACCCAAGTACATTTTTACGGATCTAAGCGCTTATAAATACAAAGGGAAACTAACATTTCTGTACGTAGAGATACACGTGCCACAAGTACCTCAAGTCGAAAGTTTTCGATCAGTGTGTGATGACAGTGATGACTCATGGCACAGAAACTTGGTCTCTCACTATGGGCCTTATTAGTAAGCTCCAAGTAGCACAACGAGCTATGCAGAGGGCTATGCTCGGAGTCTCCCTGCGAGATCGAATTAGAAATGAGGAGATCCGCAGAAGAACCAAAGTTACTGACATTGCCCAGCGGATCGGCAAGTTAAAATGGCAGTGGGCAGGCCACATAGCTCAACGTACTGATGACCGATGGGGTCGTAGGGTTTTCGAGTGGAGACCACGTATATACCTACGAGGTGATAAGATGGTACCGGCATTAAGACCGCAGGATCACGATGGATGCAAGTCGCTTCCAACCAGTTTTATTGGAGATCCATGGGGAAGCCTATGTCCAGTAGTGAACGACAAGTGGAGGATAGATGATCGATGTGATACACGAGCTCTACTCGAAAAAAATGATAAAGCGCAATACATAAAAGCGGCACAGACATTGATAGATTCTGCTTCACCGCGTACTGTGCATTTACCGTGTATCTCCCGCCTGCGTACTTTACAGACGTTAGTGACAAGTAAAAATATCTTCGCTGTATTCATTTTTGCGAGCGCATTGTTGCGATAGTGAAGTACCGTGTTCTTTACAGTACCGGTCTTTTAATATTCCACTACTGAACATAGTTTGCATTTGAATAGTTTATCAATACACAGAGGCCTTCACACAAAAAGGGCGAACTAACCAGAATTCTCTAAAATAAAATATTTAGAGCACGTGGTGAAATAATGCCTTTTTTTAATTGTTGTGATAATGACCAGCTAAATGGTCTCATTCTGTAGCATTTTATCAAGCCAATAGTCCGACTAACGCAACTAAGGACGAACTAACAAGAATTCTCTGTAAAATAAAATTTTAGTACACGTGGCGGAATCAATCCATTATTTTCTCACATTGACATGAAAATGGACAGCCGAATGATCTAATTCCCTAGCATTCTACCAATTTAATAGTGCGACGAACGAAACTATGAATATAATTTCGATCTGATATTTTGAAGTAATAAAAGAGGTTAGTCAGCGAGAATTTTAATTCCCCAAAACATATACTCGTACTTAATCCCTAGATAACGACGCGGGGTTGCAGCAGGGGGCGTTCGCCGAGGGTAGGACGGTCAGCTGCCGATAACTAAAGACGCATCTGACAACGGATTTATAGAGGGACGTGAGACCCACAATTTAACCGGTTTTCGAGCAAAACTACTATTTTAGCCGCTACTATCTCACTGTCAGAAACTCTATTAGTTCAGTCTGCGACCTAAATATCAAACGATATTTCTGGGGCAATATTTTTGAAATTTGAACGTCTCGGAACGTATATGGAACTTTTGACAGTTCGAGAGACATTCGCGATATTTGTTTTATTAGTTTTCTTTCTAATTAATATACCCTTTGCAATCTATGGTTTCTTTTAAAATTGCTTTGTTAGTTTTACGTGAAATGGATGATCCTACTAATATTATAAACGTGAAAGTTTGTGTGGATGGATGTATGGATGTATGTTACTCTTTCACGCGAAAACTACTGAACGGATTGAGTGAGATGAAACTTTGCAATAATATAGCTTATATATCAGAATATCACATAGGCTATAAATTATAATGATATATTGCTTATGCGGGCGAAGCCGCGGGTAAAAACTAGTTTATAATAAATTTCGAGAAAAAAAAAGTCGCTGTATGTATGTATATACAGGGTTATTTCTAATCAATCACATAATAAGCCTCTAAAAAGGGCTTATTCTGTGCATCAAAACTAACAACTTTTTTGTTTTTCGACTTTGGCCATAACTCAAAAAAAAAATTGTTGTTCCATAGAAAAATATCGTTTACCTGCGACAAAATGCATGGAACAGTGTTTTTTTTTTTAGTTTTGACTAAAGCCGCTGAACAAAAGTTATTAGTTTTGATGTACAGAACAAGCTCCTAAAAGGAAACTAATTGATTAGGAATAACCCTGTATACGACCGAAGCTTGTAGTTAGAGAATAGAGCTCCAGAGAAGCTTTTTGAAAAATGCTTCAATTTCTCAACATAGTTCGAACAATGAGCATCAATTAGGTACCTATCAAATATTAAATTGTAACTCTTAAATTGCCTCGTGAACTCATGATTACGTAATCGTAACTCGTAAAACAGTTATAGACTATTAAATTGAACAGAATTAGGTGATGAGCTGAAATATAGAACACGTATTCGCAACAAAATTTTTATTTTTATTGGTTTAACAAAAGGCTGCGGAAAATATTTCAAGGTTTATTTTGTTTCAAATTGATCTTAACTCGGACGGAGCACATTTAGATTGTGCTTTTAACCGAATACCTAAAGAGGGTATTGTTTTCATGCGTAGATAGATATAGGTACATGAATGTTCTAGCGTGAAGTAGACTTTCCTTGATAGGCGTCAGGATTTCAGCTAGTTTTATACATAGGTATTTTCTATACATAGATTTTCAATAGAGCCGGTCAGAAGCCGCTAGAGTCTAGTACAGTCCTGCGGTTTTAATCTGCCGATTTATTGTTCCGACCGTCTAGTCACCTTGCGGGTTAATTTTTAACGCTGCGTTTGCTGTTGTTTGGTCTCCATTCGAGAACTTTACGGGCCCACTGATCAACAAACCTACGTGCTACAAGGTGTTACCTATTTTACAGAAAATCAGACAAGAATCACAAATTAAATAAATAAGCAGACGTTTGTTTCCCGTAAGCAGTTTCTCCGGAAAAAGACAGCAGATCGATCTAAAGAATGTGCTTAGAAAGGTTAACAGAAATGCTTCTGGCAACTGACGAGAATACCCAATGAAACGATCTTGATAACTCTCTCTACTCGTAGTTGCTATTCGAGATCCGAATACCAAAACGAATAGTTAACTGGTATACAATGTGTTTATTATAGACCTGGTATGAATCGGGCCTTTAAGCACATTGTGTGTAAACATATTTGGAAAAATTCGGGGTTGGTACCATGTATCGGCTTAATAAACACGTAAAGATGTTGTACTAAGACATTTGAAATAAACAATAAAGATTTAGGTACGTTGGACTTTTAGCAGTTTCTACTGAATGCTAAGTGTGAATTTTGTAGTAAAAATGACGCGCTCGCCGCGAGCGCGTAAGCATGTAATTTGTATGATGAAATGTACAGTGCTACTAGCAGCGCGTTTTTGAAACACTCTGCGAGTGCAAGTTCATACAAATTACATGCTTACGCGCTCGCGGCGAGCGCGTCATGTTTACAACAAAACTCACACTCAGCATACTGGTGTTCCCAAGACCTCCACCAAAATTCAGTTATGTCGGAGTTTTTCTCCTATTTTGTACTGTCTTTTTTGACCGGGCTATTGAGCTTAAACGTAAAATCGAAATTGGGAACATCAGCTGTTTCGTATAAAATGTTAACCACCTTCAACAATTAGATTACGGAATTTTCACGAACACTAAACATTAAAGACAAAACTCTCGCGCTGACCATCTGCTGAATATCTCTCAACAAAATCTACGGAACCAAATTTCGGAACATTGAACAAAACGCATATAATGACCTTATCTCGACCAACTCTCTCGCTCTCTGCACACACTTATTTAGGGAAAATCTTTATCTATTGTATTTTATTTCGCCGGCAACAAATCAAGTTTACTAAGTGGGTGTTCTGTAATCGCCACATGACTTCATGAGGGCATCGGTATAACTAGGGAGATATAAAAGGCCTTTGAAAGTGGCAGTGAAAAGGGTTGGGTCAGCTAGATAAGGCCGGACAGTTGCCAACGTCATTGCCAGATCGTAATGCCATCGCACCGGAGCCCCGTTTTATCGCAATTTCTTCCCAAATTTCAATTTGAAAGGCGATTGCCTTCAGACGTTGGTCACCGTTGAAGTGAAGAGCTTCTTATTTTTCCATTGATTTAGGATCAAAGTCCCTAGTATTAACTATATTTACAGTTTTTTCGATATCTTCGCAATGTCCAGTTTAGACCTCCAAATCAACAGTTTTTTCGGCGTCTACTGCATATCCTTCATTTAACACAAGCGAGCACAAGCTCTACTTTTTGAAATCTTAGAGAAGTTCTATAGTTTTAGTCTAGGTTGGAATTGGTAAAACTGATTTAGGGTATAATTTGTGAGGGGATTTATAAAGTTTCCAAATGAAAGTAGAGTTTCTTTGTACTCCGTATTGTGTCCATACCTATCATGTGGAGCCACATGAACACGTAGGCGTCGTAGGTACATACATTTATCAGGTAGAAGACATTCGCAAAATGGCCCCATAAAACGTAGAATATCATAGACTACAACTATCTATGTAAGTACCTACTCGTAGTTCGGTAGTGTCTCTACACTACTGAACTACTTTTGTCTTTGTGGTTTGTTTGATGATTTTTTTTCTTTTCATATGTATTTAAAAAGTGCCATATTTTTCTAGACATTATCATCCAAAAAGTAATTTCTTGCATGCAATTACGTAAAATAATACCGTCGGACACGAATATTTTTTTGTGAACACAAAAGAAACACGATAGAAAGACTTACAATGGAAAGACACAATAGAAAGATTGTTACAATACCTGGGAAAAGGAAAAATATTAGTACAGGTATTTCGTACAAGGCTTTAGGTCTAACTAAATGAGGGGTAATGATATATTAATGAACACAATAAGACTGGTTCAAAGCACGCCTTCGGGTTCCGTAGATACATATATCTATAACGTTCATCATACTATTAATATCTATAGGTATCTTAACACTGTATTTTTTTCTGTGTGGTAGAGCCATCCATATTTTACTTCGACAATGGAGAACTCATGATATACTTAGGGTTTTCTTTTCAAATATTTATCTACATATATTACGATACAGTGTAGCTCAAATTTTTAGGCATGTTAATCTGTTCCTGAAACAATTTCAAAATTATTAATGTGGTTAAGAATTAGATTGATTTTTAATTTATTTTCAAAACGTTTCCTGTTAATACCACGGAACCTTAATACGGGGCTCCTTCACAACATACATGATACTTCATACAGAGTACATAAACCGACTTTAAAAACACTTCAATTTGGTTACGAAATTTTTAAAACGTTTCGCGAACGATGGGCGCGGAAATTGTTGTAGACGTAAATACAGACATTTTGTATCAGATTTAACCTTATCCCAATTTTTTAAACGTAAACTGTTTATATCGGCAGATGAGAAAAACGGGAAGCATTTGTAATATCTAAGTTTGTTTATCCATAATCATGTGGTATGGTAGCCGACTATAAGCTGTAAATAATAGTGACGTACACAACATTCTTCACATACACATTACACATGTTCGAGAGAAACTGGCTGTCTAATGCCCGCTTTCCACTTTGAGCGAACCTCAGGAGCGAACGTTCAAAATTCATTCTTATGTGGTTTCCCTTGAAAGACTTCACTAGTATAAATTTTACCGCTGCAAACTAAACAGTGTACGTAGGTATTAATAAGTCTGGGCCACAGAGATACCAGAAGAATAACGCTATTGTCACTTCAGGCAATTTTCAGCCACAAAATGCATGGAAATTCTTGCCTAGCAACCTCAAAAGTGACAAATGTGTATTGGAATTTGACGTAGGTATGCCTAAAAATCCGGCATATTCTGTGGGGGATATTCCACCGAATCGAGATAGGTATTTTTCATGTCTCTTTCTAACTCGTACCATAATTTATGCATCTCTTTCAGATTTTCTCGATCAAGCACATTATCCCTCTGGTATCTGGTATCTTAGCAATGGTATGAGGTATCAGTCATTAGAGACCGCTTGTAGATGGGGCATAACTATATACACTCAAGCATTTTCATTCGGACAACGATGTATAAAATAATACTTATGTATAAGTTGTTTAAAATAAAGGTGTTTTTCTTTTCCATAAATCAAGTTCGTTTAGACCACGTCGTAGGGTACATGCACCGGTTGTGGCCATCTTAGTACCATTTGTGGCCACTTTGAATTTTAAGGATTAAAAAGTTATTTTATGTTGAAATAATATTTTTAAAGAAATTTTCAAACATTTAGATTTAGACAAACAATATTTTTGGTATTACATTGCTTATAATTATCATTTATGCAATAATTTTGTCACCAAATAGCCACAACCGGGTCAGTGTCCACAACCGGTACACCTACTATACATGTTTTTTAATAGAGAGCGTGCGACCATGGACGGAAGCAATGAGCTGAATAGTCAAAAAAGAAATTTTTGGTGTGTTCTTCTAGTTATACCAGGGCACTCAGTAAAGCATTATGGGAACCATATTCTACATAACTTTGCTCTACCCCTAAATCAGCCGGATATTTTATGACTAGTGATTCTTTCAAAAAACCTTCTATGTAGGTACGTAATAAGATTTTTGTGCGTTTATATAATAGGCTCAGTTTTTTTTTCAGACCACCTAAGTACCCATGAGCTTTTCCCATGACTTTTCTTAGTCGTAAGAAACACAATGACGACTAAAACTTTTGATTGACAAGCAAGAACGCTAGATAATTTTGTCGTCAACGCAGTCAAGATTTAGTTACCTGTTAGTAAAAAAAGTTTTCCATTACGGCTCTGATGAAGACAAAGTAACTAACACACGCGTGTCTGTGCTAGTTGGCACGTCGACGTGTCTTTTACGTAAGATTTATTACTGCCGGTAACTGGAAGATTTACATCTAGGTACATAAAGCATCTATACAGTACATCAAACAATGTACGGATGCAGGTTTACAGGAAAACGCATACATAATGGACCTACTGGCTGACTGGAACACTTAGGTATATAAAAAGCTAATGCATTGTAGTCATCATTACACGTTTACTATGAAACTAAATCTAAATTTTCTACAGGACAGATGATTTTTTTGAAAAGATGGGTAGGTACAACAGTATCCTAGCGTAGGTGACCTATGCTATAGGCATGAACCGTTCAACCTCACATTCAGTATTACACTTGAACAAATTTGAATACAAAATTAACGATGTTACAATATTATCTATCAACATTTACTACAATTTATTAACTGAAATAATTTCAGGCCCAAAACTAGAGGTAGCAAAGCTTGTGGATCGCTTACTAATGAACTAGTAATAGCAATAGCTTTGCACGAGGGTAGTTATATAAGTATTTCAGCAGTGGCAGAGCACGTAACACGGAGGATTGATGACTGATGGAGTCGAAAAGTTCTCGAGTAAAGACCATGTACCAGCAAACGCAGCGTAGGACGTCCACCCACAATGTGGACGGATGACCAAGACGGATCATCAAGATCGCAGGATCACGCTGAATTCGAGACGATTACAACCGGTGTTATTTGAGATCTATAGGAGAGGCCTAAGTACAGTGATGTTCCTGATACGACTATTGCTGTATTATGCGGCTTTCAAGCCATCTAAAAACCCGCAAAAAGACAGATACGGCACGGCTGCCCTTTAAAAGCCGTATTTTTTTACTTGGAAATCACGTCTTTTTTAAAAAATATTTTCTTTTTATCATATTTTCCTACACATTTTTATAATAAAATACGGCTTTTTGGAGGTTGACATACGACCACTTTAAAATTTACTTGGAACAACACTGCCTAAGTATATCAGCAATGGACGTCGATCAGCGTTTTTGTCAAATAAATCCGTGATATAATGCCGTTTATGGCAACAATTTGGTCGGCGATGCGCCTGTAGTAGCGAAACTATTCGCAAGTTCAGCCGTGGGAAGTTCCTCTTCGTTTCAGATAGCAATAACCATCAAGCTTATGAACATGCGCTTCTATAAGTTTCTCGGATTGCGCCGGACTACAGTTCACCTTTATGAGATAACTTCGTAGCCAGCCAAAAGCGAAACTTTGCATTTTGCTAGCAAATCGACACTAAACACGAATGTACGAGTACCTACATCCATTAAAAATATAAACAGGATATGAACTCTACGGAAGCGAAACGGTGTTTAGTCGGAATTCCTAGTCAGAAGTCCTTTCAACTCTACTTTGAGAAAAACAAATTGGATGATATTAGCACATCACAGGTTGCTTAAAGAGAGAGGAAGCTTATACTCTGCAATGGGCTGAAAATAAATGGAATTATTGTGATAACAGTTGCATCAGTAGGTAGACCCACAACAATATACCAATTACGCGGTCTAGAATGGAGCATATATGCTCCATCTAGTAGTATACTACTAGATGCCAGTTTTCTCTAAATCTGAAAACCAATATTTTGCTTGTGACTACTTTACGATACAGTACAGTGTGGAATTCAAACTCTTTGAAAAATGGCTCTCTGAAAAGCTTTCATTAATTTCAACGTCCACAATTCGATTGCCCACGGCTGATCATAGGCTGATCATCATCATAAGAAGAGGGGCATCTTCTTATACGCCACCCTTATAAGTTCTGTAGCAGTTGTATCTACATTGTTGAATTGCTTTACATAAAGCAAAAGGCTGCAGTTCTCGAAGTTTAAATTTTGTTTGGGCTACAATATACTTAGTGGACATCAACACTGTAGAAATTAACAGGTTATTAAACGTAATGAAGATTAATTGGATGCAATAGGGCGCGGGAACAACGTAAAACGGACACCGGGTGTGCTGACATCATTCATTTTCATATGGAAGTTTCAGACAGCGTCTTACACGCTTTTGAATGAAATTCGTGTTTCCTAATGGAATATTAAATTAATTATGTATTTGTATACGTGACATATACCGCCGACCGCCGACATCGAACTATTGGGGATGGCGAGCGCCCGACAATTATTTTCAAACAATACAGGGTTATATGTAATCAATTAGCATCCTTTTAGGGACTTATTCTGTACATCAAAACGAACAACTTTTGTTCTAAGACTTTTGTCAAAACTAAAAAAAACACAGCCGTTCCATACATTTTGTCGCGGGTGAACTAAATTTTTCTATCTGGTTAAAAACTACTGACTCTTTACTCTGCTCTAACATACTCTAACAACGTCTACCTAAGTGTTTACTGCTTATGACTTATTTACTCAGCAATTTGAAACAATTACAAGTACTAAAACAGTTACTTCTATTCAACTTTATTAGTATTCAATTCAGTCTCATTCCTTCCCGATCTTCTCAATATCGCTATACTCCCACTACCAAGTTTGTTATAAATTCAGCCGTTGAGTATCCTCTATCATGCGTCGAGTTATCTTATTAATTTATAAAACGATAGAGTCATACTCTAGCATTACTTGATTTCAAGCCATGCTACGCTAACTGATTTTTAGAATCTATTAGAGATTTAGAGATTCTTATGGCTATGCCTGCAATCCATTGTCCTTATACCCAGTTAAAACTATTATATTTTCCTTACTGATTGGACTTAAATTATTTTCTCTTTTCATTGCTGACTGCATACTTTTAGTTCGTTTTCATTTCCATTTCATTCAAATAAATATGTCATTCATGAAATATACACGCGGCATAAAAAAAGTAATTTAAAACGGCTCGTATTCCCATTACTTTGGCTAAAATAAAGAATCCGGAAAACTCGAACGTAGCAGAAAATGTGCACTGCGGGTAAACAAACATGAAATTTTTATGGGACAGCGCGGTAAAACCAGGGAGATTTTTTGAAAGAATGTAGTAATATTGATGCTTCATATAACTTTGTTATTTAACGTAACGTAGCATTTTATTTTATTGTAGTAAGTTTGGGATTCGTAAAATAAAAAAATCGTTTAATTCTAAAAGCGTTTTTATATAAATACGAATATAATGCCTACGTGCACTTTATAACTAACATTGTGATAAAGGAAATAAATAAATATTAGGGGACATCTTACACACGGAAATATTGTGTATGTTTAGAATTTTATTTTACCTAAAGTCTGAAAACAAATTGAAACAAAATCTTGAAAAAATATTTACAAAATAAAAATTTGTAAAATTCTCCAAATTAAATTAAACCTAATCTGAAAACAAATTGAAGTTCATTTCGTGACTTCCTGATTAAATCTTGAAAAAATATAAAACAAAAATTCTCCAAATTAAATTAAACTCACCGTGAATTCCCACGACCACAACAAAAGCGTACAATTCTTTAATCGTTTGTAAACGGCGTTCAACTTCGACAGTCCGATGGGTAAAAAACGTCAACACTGCACTGTTTAGCACGCAGATTACTGGCACTATACGTTTCCACCACGTGTTATACTACGCTAGGGACTAGGAACGATCCATATTAACAGCCTCATTCATGTCTCGAGTCTAACTGGAATCACTCCGCGCTTCACGCCCGCAGAAGCCGGCATGCACCCAATCTGTTGTCTTCGATACATAAACAAACCGTACGAGATGAAGCTAGCTGCGAACGCTCCTACTCTATTACCGTTTTTATAGCTACTTTTACTACCGATTTGTTTCCTATTCATTAGAGGTAATTATCAAAATCAACTACATACTTATAAAGAATCAAAATTTAAGTAAAGATTTAGAAAGGACACGGAAGTAAAAACGATACAAAAACAATATAGGGAAGCCAAGATTAGCGCTAGTGTGACGTATTCTTCCGCGTCTGCGCGTTGCGATTCGATTCCACAATGCAGGGCCAATTTGAACACTGTGTCCTCACGAGAGAGTCTAGAGGGGCAATATCACCCTTCAATGCAGCTTATCAGGAAGAACTTGGGTAATTTTAAACCATATTGTTAAAGGCAAATGATTCAGAATGCAATGAACGTGGGAAAAAGCACTGCAGGCGCGCGCATCGTGCGTAGGGGGCCCAGATGATTGCAGTTTGGAGAACGTACGAGTTCACGACCCCTCACAAAAGCGTAGGGTTTCAATACAAATAAAAGTCGTTCAATTCTGCTTTCGGTTGAGCCCACGGACTTATATTCGTCAGCTTTGTTCCTTTTAGAAGTAGGTATCTAAAGAAGCTCCCACGCGATCACTAAAATCGCGGAAAAAATACGAAGCACAATATCAAAATTTTCTGTTTGAATGTTACATAAAATCGCTCTTTCTAATAAAATAAATGAAAAAGTCTTTGGCTAGCAAAAAAATAGAGTTATACATAACTTTAGATTTACAAATACCAAAGGTTCTCTGGAAGAAATCGCGTAGGAGATAAGGGCGCCCATCTTTTTACCGGACTGTTGAATATTATTTTTAATTTTTAGGTATGTAAATTCCGTGTGATAATAAATATATCATATTGTATTGCTATGGAGAGGGCCATGCTCGGAGTCTCTCTGCGAGATCGAATCAGGAATGAAGAGATCCGTAGAAGAACCAAAGTTGCCGACATAGCCCAGCGGACCGGCAAGTTGAAGTGACAGTGGGTAGGGCACATAGCTCGGAAGACCGATGAGCGATGGGATCGAAAAGTTATCGAGTGGAGTACCACGTACCAAGCGCAGCGTAGGACGTCCTACGAGGTGGACTGATGATCTCATTAAGACCGCAGGATCACGCTAAAGCGGTTGGTATGCTTATAACTGGTCTTACTGGAGGTCCATGGGGGAGACTTAAGTCCAGCAGTGGACGTTATTTATCTGATGGATAGATTGCATAGTAAATATCATTAACCACCACGCATAGACATGGCGCATACAGGTTTATCTAAGAGACTTACCTTTTTACCAAGTTTTTCTTTACATGCCGCCGACCGATATAAAACCGAATCTTGATACTGCAAAGAAAAAAAACTGTAGCTGTACTTATTATGCACTAACATCGTTCGATTGATTTAGAATCGCAATCTACTAACAAACGGCAATATTCATAAAAAAATAATTTTAATTGATCAAAGTGAAAGTAAATATCAATTTCACGTGTAGATATAAATATCTATATAAAGCGCAAATTAATATCTAATTGTGCGTTTATGAATATGGTGTAATAAATACGATTTTGTTACTTTCTCCATAAAACAGTAGAAGATACGATTCTTATTACATGGACACACACATATGCAATTATGCACACGCTGAAAAGTATGCAGCTTCGAGCATATATCTACAGAGAGACAGTCCCTAAGTAAAAAAATGTCGCCGTCATACATACCCACTTACATATTTACATTATATAATTCACAAATACCCGTCTTCTCGAGTCTCGACGTTATGTATAATCATAGAATAATGTTAATAGCATAGATTAATGGTATAATGAAATATAAAATAAGTAATGTTGTTTTTAAACTCGCGATTTGAACACATTATTACTAATTGTTATTATATACTACGGGACTATTCGCGCACTAAAATTACGAGATAAATAAATACCTCATCATGACGACGTTTCGGCCGAGTTCAAAGAACATATCGCGGCAGTAAAAACCGCCAGATACAGAATTCTGCTATAGCTGAGCATTTGCTTGACGGAGGTAAGTACTGGTCATTGGATCGAGCTCCACGACCCAAGTCCTCTCAAGATCGACACTATTTTTCAAGAATAAATAGTTCGTGAAGCGGTGGAAATCAAAAAACATAACAATTTCAACCGAGAGGATGCATTTAAGTTTTCAGCGTCGTGGAATCCTGTTGTCAACAAATGTAAATCGCGTAGGTAGTGTAGGTAGAAGGACATTGTTAGATACCGTCAGTGTTGTGTGTCGTTGTGACAATTTTTCAAGTTCAAGTAGAATTGGCGGCACCAGCTGTTTCACTTTCCAGCCTACCCGTGACCACGGTCGATGCAACTCGGCCGAAACGTCGGGATGATGAGGTATTTATTTATCTCGGAATTTTAGTGCGCGATTAGTCCCGTAGTATATAAAAATAATAAAATAAGTAGTTAAAAATAAATAATATTGGCAAATGTAAACACATACGTACATTGATTAAATATAGGTATTGATTAATTAAATATTGATTATAATATAATCCAAATTCCGTGTCTCGTCAAAATTTCTAGAACACTTTGGACTTAAATAGTAGAATTTCAATCTCTGACACAACACACACTATAATCACCACAAGAATTAGATATTTTTTTATTTATGTACTTTTCTAATTCACTGTATTCTTAACGTTTATATACCGTTAATTTATGAACAAATAATTAAAACAGTTTTCATCTTAACATATCACTAATTACCTGTATCTCCTTTAAATATGTCTGCAATAATAGAATCTAGTAATTAATTGTTATTAATTAAAAATAAATTAATCATAAAGGTTTTCGAATAACGACATTTTAAACGGATATTTATTACAATTTATTTTTAAAACACATAAACATCAATTGACACATACTCTACACATGGCAGTTTGGTCATAATTTTTTATTTAGGTAGGTATAATGTTACGCAAATATAATTCAATAATTTACTCAAACATTTATAAGCCAAACGATCACAATATTCGAAAACTGTCCTTAAATACCGATAATAATATTTTATGATATAATAACATCCTGTAACTTTGGACTAGATAGACGTCATCATAAGAATAACGGTAACGGTACCGAGTACCCATTCTATAATACTTTTTTATAAATATTCTTATAATTTGTATAATTTACGAGATCAAAACTTTGTACCTATATTTGTAGTGAAACAAACAAATTGTGCAATATATTCACACTTGTGCGATATCGAATGCTAAATGCAAAAGCAAGAATAAAATTCAAATCAACACCTTATTTAAGCGATTAGGTCTTTTATAATGCGACTAGAAATACCCTGCACTCAGTAAGGATTTTTATAATTACTATTTTTGGCATTTACAAAACAATCGTCATACACTCAGACACACACTACCAGACGTTTCAACAAATACTTGTCTGGTCCCGCCGCAGAATATTTTTGCAAATCATACTTCAACAAATTCTATTCGAATTACTTTCAATTCCTCGATAAAGTATTCGCGATATAAATAAAAATTATCAATTGAAAGATCGATTCATGAAGTTCGAATCAAATATATTGGCTGCTGTGATGTTAGCTATACTGAGCGCCACACAAATCAACGGATGGGAAGTTTTGCAAAAGCCGAAATATAGGCATTCGCGGGAGCCAGAGAGACGAGGCGCCAGGGCACGCCCGGCCAACCTCATGCCTCCCGCGCGCTCCTTTCGCACTACGACACGCATCGTCGGAATGATGGGTATACTCCCAACGGCCGCCACTAAAACATCCCCCAGTGGTGGACGTTAGCACTAGTTAATATTTTTAGTGCCAACGTCCGCCACAGACATCTGCGACAGTGACATTGACATAGAAGATTTACATTTTTAGATTTGAGATAATGGTGGAAAAAATCGATTTTCAAACAATGTTGTAATGAAATCGAATGAGTGGTTGAAGGTGAGAAATTGGATTTTATTTACTTACTATTATTTAAGATCAAGTCTGTACACATGTAAATAATGTTATGATATTAATTAAATACTCATAATAATGTAACGATAGTATTTTTCGACATTTTTCACTATTATCGATGCTAATGTAACAAATAATTGGGTTTAATTTAATTACACGTATGTAAAAAATGTTATGATATTAAAATATACAATAAAATTAATGATAAATTAAGTTTTATTTAAAATATCGTCAGTACAAACTATCGATATTTTAATTAAAACTATCTAAAACTCTGTGGTCACGATCATTCGTCGCCCATCACTAATTGGCATGCCCATAAAGTATGACATTGACAGGTACTGTCTGTACTATTAAGACATTCAGGACTTCATAGGCGTGATTTTTCTGACAGCAGTCGCAGAGATCAAGTTAAATTTTATAGAGTATAGTTAATATTTTAGTGCCAACGTCCGCCAGTGGCGGTCGTTGGGTCATTACAACTGCCACCAGAGGTGGTCGTTAGCCCTGAGTATTATATTATGTGCCAACCGCTGCGACTAACTACTGAATCACAGTCAGGGCTCTGGAGTTCGATGGTCGGTGGGATCTCCATAAATAGTTCAAAATACCACAGGTAGCACAAATGCGCAATAATTAGCCAATCACAGCGAAGTGTCATCTGCGGCTAACATCTCATTTGCCAATTTGTGTGGCGCTCAGTATACAAGCTGCGGACAACCTAATTCTCGCGCAACTGTTAAATGAGCTTCAATATAGGCTTGTTTACTAAAAAAAAATATAATTAGTCCATCAAATAGATTATCAAAAAATATGAGACACATATTTTTTCTTTTGTCAATATAGCAAAAATTGATGAAGATATAGCCCGTTAAAGTTCCGCGTGACGTCACTAACCTACTACAAATGTACCGGTACCGGCTAGTGACGTCACGAGCCCACTCTCAATTTTGACAAGTTTTATTAATTAATCACTCTACATAGTATAAAACACAGTCGCTTCTCACTGTCTGTCTGTCCCTATGTATGCTTATATCTTTAAAACTACGCAACGAATTTTGATGCGGTTTTTTTTAATAGTAATTCAAGTGGAAGGATTATATGTATAATACACCTGTGCGAAGCCGGGAGAATCGCTAGTTAATATTAATTATATAACTAATTATAATTATGATTTTTGTACCCAGTAAACATGCCTATTGTGTTATGAGCAGCTTGTAACTAACATCACAGCCGCCCACATGTTTGATTCGATCTATAACTAAAATACTCTTCGAACTAAAAATCAGTCTCATCAAGACGGAGTCCATGTCGGGCGACAGTGTTGGTTCCGAAAATTTCAAATATGATATTTTTAGAGATATATCTTAGTAATTAAAATATTTGTAAATATATAGCAATTAGTTTAAATATATGGAAGTTAAATCAGTAAGTATAAGGAATGTATAAATATAAAAATCACAGATGATTCTAACATGAACAGAGTTCTCGTTCTTTTTTCGCTTGCAGCTTTTGTAGTGAGTTCCGTCGTCGGCCCGACGCACACAGCATCGCGTACTCCACGGATGATTCCATTCTGAAACAAAAACTCCGTGTTGATTTGGAGCCGCGAACAACATTCCATCCATCCATCATTTTAATACGTCCACTGCAGTATGGAGGCCTCTCCGACTGTTCTCCAATAAAACCGGCTGGAGCGGCTTCAATCCAGCGTGATCCTGCGGTTTTGATATGAGGTCATTTATCCACCTCGTAGATGGACGTTCTACGCTGCGCTTATCGGAACTCTACGCTGCGCTTATCGGAACTCTACGCTGCGCTTATCGGAACTCCACGCTAATCGGAACTCTACGCTGCGCTTATCGGAACTACGCTGCGCTTATCGGAACTCCACGCTAATCGGAACTCTACGCTGCGCTTATCGGAACTATACGCTGCGCTTATCGGAACTCCACGCTAATCGGAACTCTATGCTGCGCTAAATTAAGCAACGTTCCGCACGGTCAGTATTTGGATGGGTGACCGCGGGTGGCATTTTCCAACTGAGCGCTACCGTGGCTCGGATGACACGTAAAATTGTAGGTCCCGGTTGTTTTAACCGTTTAGCCATGTCAGAGGCCTTCAGGCGGCCTAAAAACTCTGACACCAGGGCTAGCCACCCGGCCTATACGAACTTACTTACTTACTTACGCTGCGCTTATCGGAACTACGCTGCGCTTATCGGAACTACGCTGCGCTTATCAGAACTCAATTGACTGCCTCGGTGGCTCAGTGGTTAGTGACCCTGACTTCTGGATCAAAGAGCGTGGGTTCGATCCCCGCCCAGGGCAAGCATTTATGTGATGAACATAAGTGTTTGCGCTGTGTCCGGGTGTTATTTAGGTCCTATATCTATATAAGTATGTATTTAAAATATGTATATGTAGTATATCAGTCTCTGGCAGCCATATCACAAGCTTTGCTTAGTTTGGAGTCAGAGACAGTGTGTGAGATGTCCCCCAATATTTATTTATTATTTATCTAGCAGAATCTCGATAGTCCGGTCGATGTTCTCTCCGTATGTATGGCCATAATTAAGATCACAATTTCACCTGAACATAACCCTGTCCAGCAGTATCTCGATAGCGCGGTCGATGTTCTGCCCGCTCTTGGCGCTGGTCTCCAAGTATGGCAGGTTGTAGTTCTTGGCGAACTCGCGCGCGCGGTGCTGGTTCACGAGCCGTTTCTCCTGCAGGTCGCACTTGTGACCGCACAATACGATGTCCGGATCTTCGCTTAGGCTGTGTGTCTGAAATGTTTCATAAATTCAATTCAAATTCGAATTACGCAAAATCAAATTTGACAAAGGTATTAGGCCGGGAGGTAAGCGAATTGCAAACAAATGCAAGCATTTTCTAAAAGCTGAACTTTTGGTATTACGTTACATTGGCGTAACTTGACGTTACTTTAGGTGTCCAACAATACCCCAGTTAGCCAGCTGGATTCCTTAGCGAATGGCGCGGGAAGCTACTAGAAAATGGTTACGTTTTTTGCTCTCAACTCCCGGACTATTGGACATACGAGTTTACTTTTGATGTCACACTAATCATGGCGCAGTGCAGTGGATAGCAAATATGATAACAAAATTATATTAAATCGTATATAGACCTGATCAAACTTTTTGGCAGCTGTAAACGAGTGGTTGCACAGGAACAATATACTCATATGTTAGCGGCGCTAGAGAGATGTGCGCAGTTTATAGCTAACTTCACACGCCAAGAAGTTTGATTCAAACTAGCGACAAAGCACTACTTTTAAAAAAAAAAATATTGAATTGTTTCAATAAATTCATAATCGAACAGACATTTTAAGAATCCACTACTGAACATAAGCCAACTCACATAGAACGATTAGGCGATGTATACCATTCTGGCCTAGTGCGGTTGGTGATCCGCGATCGAACTTATTCTACAGACATATGACAGACAAACAGATGAATTAATATGAAATAATATGTCTAATCACCTTTAATTGTTCGATCCAGTTTCTCACTTCTAGGAAAGATGCCTCATTAGTCAAATCAAAGAGAAGTAGGAAGCCCATCGCGTCGCGGTAGAAAGCTGTCGTCAGGCTTCTGAATCTGTAACGAGATATCACATACTTATAAATGAATGTACATTGCAAGATATTGTTAGGCGTAATATAAAACTATTGTAGATTTCGTGTAGTTGAATGGTATCCCAGAGATGGAACAAGAAACATGCGGATTCATCAACTCAGATGGGAAGATGATCTCCAAGAAAGTTTCTGGTTTTTTTTTTTTTTATTTCGAATAGGTTCGCGTTTGACTACACACTGCCTGATGTTAAGCAGATGCGCGGTCTAGGGTTCAGCACGCTTACCTAGAAGATACCTATTTACTCGAGATTTGAAGACACTCACGTTGTACTTTAACGGGAAGACAGACCCAGGCAAAGCGTTCCACATTCCGGCTGTTCGTATGAGGAATGAGGATTCGAAACGCTTGGTTCTAACGCGCGGAATGTCTACCATAAAAGGGTGGCGCTTTGGTCGCGTCCGTCTAGCCGTACGATAGAAGAAAGGGGCAGGGGGGACTAGATTGTGCAACTCCTGGGCGCACTCTCCGAAGTGTATCCGGTAAAAGGCCGACAAACACGCTACCCTGCGACGATGCTCAAGACTTTGCAGCTGCGTCTTAGTCAAGGTATCGTTGTCAATCAGCCTCCTGGCTCGCCTCTCAATCGACTCCAGAGCCTCCAGTTGATATTTGGCAGAGCCATCCCAAAGGTGACAGCAGTATTCCATGCAAGACCTGACTTGCGCTTTATAAAGACTAAGCAGTTGCCCAGGTGTGAAATACCGTCTCACCTTAGAGAGAACACCAAGTTTTTTGGAGGCTAATTGGGCTTTGGACTCTATGTAAGAGCCAAAGTTAAGAGAAGATGAGAGTGAAACGCCTAATAGTTCCAAGCTGTCAGTTACTGGAACGGAGACACCACGGAAAGCGGGAGACAATTGAAAGGGTCTCTTTTTGGCCGAAAACAGACAGCCCTGAGTCTTTGTGGCATTAAACTTGACCAGGTTAGCATCACCCCAGTCGGATACCGCCTGCAGACTCAAATTGAGCCGTTCAACCATAGCCTCTCTGTGTAACTCGATCTGTGGCCCGCTCGCTGGTTCTTGCATCGGACGTGTAGCTCTCCAGGACTGTACTGTCATCCGCGTACCCAAAGTACTCAAAAATATTTTTGAGATGCCCAAAAATCAAGCTTTCAAATGATGTATGTATCATGTTGGTTCGATTTTTCTCTGAATAATATACCTACCACTTGAGGATGTCACTTTTCAACTCGATATCTTTACGTGTTACCGAGATAAAGAGTCTTGACATACAGACAGATGGACATTAAAGTGATCCCTATAAGGGTTCAATTTTTTCCTTTTGAGGTACATGATGACATTGCATATATAATAATTAAAAAAACTACAATCAGCAAAAAAAGCTTTAAAATAATAGTTTTCGTGTAGCTCTACTCCATACATTTTTTGTTAGTTCTCTCATTTGAAAACAAACGAACTACATTGCCACATGGGAGATATATACTGTAGTTAACGTTTAAGAATAATCTTATATTAATGCCTCTAGTCAGTAAATTAGGTAAGCAATACAATTTTTTAATAGTTTTTAGAACTAATTTATGATGGGCCCCCAGGGAGGGTGGATCAAGTTTGTTTGACCCTCAAAAACGGACTAAACATGTTTGTGCACTAAAAACTTTTTATAGTATTTTAAAAATTATTATTTTGAGGATTTAGAATATGTACTTTCAAAAGCGATTCCCAATGAATAAAGTCTAACACTTTCAAAAAGTACACTAGCACCAACATAGTCTCATCATCATTTTAGCTATTGGACATAGGGCCATCTTGGGCTAATAGGACCTTTCTGGTCTGACCCGCTGACCCCATAGAATAATAGTTTATTAGCAGTATGTTAACCACTACAAATAATCTAAAAACCAATAATAATACTTTTCAAATGTAATCACTAGATAATATAAGGCTTTGATAAAGCCTAATGCCATCCATGATCAATAAAACAACTCTCAAGGTTAACAGTTTACCAAAATATATCTAATATTCAATATTGAATGATTTCCTTTTTACCAACTTTTGGAATGGTATTGTTGCTGCTGAAAATTATGTAATTGCAAATGAGATATACCTATGTACTTGAACTAATATATTTTGAGCACCTCAGTGTTTTAACATTTTGGAAAAACTTTGTATCTATACTCTATAAAATTTAACTTGATCTCTGCGACAGCTGTCAGAAAAATCATGCCTATGAAGTCCTGAATTTCTTAATAGTACAGACAGTACCTGTCAATGTCATACTTTATGGGCATGCCGATTAGTGATGGGCGACGAATGATCGTGACCACAAAGTTTTAGATAGAGTTTTAATTAAAATATTGATAGTTTATACTGACAATATTTTAAATAAAACTTAATTTATCATTAATTTTACGGTATATTTTAATACCATAACATTTTTAACATGTGTAATTAAATTAAACCCAATTATATGTTACATTAGCATCGATAATAGTGAAAAACGTCAATAAATACTATTGTTACATTATTATGAGTATTTAATTAATATCATAACATTACTTACATGTGTACATACTTGATATTAAATAATAGTAAGTAAATAAAATCCAATTTCTCACCTTCAACTACTCATTCGATTTCATTACAACATTGTTTGAAAATCGTTTTTTATCCATCACCATCTCAACTCTAAATATGTTAATATGTAACTGTCGCAGAGATCAAGTTAAATTTTATAGAGTATAATTTAATTCTTATTCAGTTTGGGAGCAATAAGACCTGCACTGACATCCCACATAAGGTATTTTATGCATTTCCCCCTCCAGCATCTACCCGAGCCAGCTCAGTTTATTAAAGTAAAGGAGTGGTTCTGCACCTCTGGCTGTCATTCTCTTTGCTTTGTATCTAGCACCTTACCATTCTTATTATGTGAATTCAAAATGAAGACACCACATTTCGTTATTATTAAACTTTAGCGATTTGAGCACTTTTTTATACTACTGGTCTAATTGGGGTATACACGGGTAGATCTGTGACCACAGTCCCCATTAGTGCAGAATCTATCTTTCTAGTAACAGATAATTACCTTTCTTGACCTGCTGTGTCCCACAACTGCAGATGTATTCGATGCTGTCTCCCATTCTGTTGATATATCTAAAATAAATAATATTGGTGTTAGATCAGATAACAAACAAAATAGACGTAATTTTCATACAGATATAAATAATAGATGATATTATACTGTATGAAAATATTGCCGTTCTTTTTATTCTTATTGTATTACATTACGCGAGCAGTAAATCAACATCAAATTACTGCAATTTGCATGAGACAGGTGAATGGTTTAAAAAGGGAAGTCAATGCACAGCAGTGACTTCTTTTTTGAGGTAGGTTGAAAATTATATTCATGTAATCATTCTTCAAATATTACCCAAGTATGAGACTCACCACGCTCTTTTCTCTGAAATCAATCCCAACTGTAGAAATAAATTGAGTATGGAATACACCGTCCGTATACTTGTACAAAAAACTAGTCTTTCCAACTCCAGAATCTCCAACGCAAAGTAATTTAATAAGATAATCGTAGTCCATATTGCCGTTCGATGGAAACTTGTGAACAATTTTGTCTTTATTACTTGTACGGAAAAGCGCATTGATAGACTACAAGCATACCGAAAATTAAATTAGAAAAGCTGCAGTAACACAGAACTGTGTTTAATAGATATTAGTAAATAAACTAAAGAAAGAGCTTTACGAGCTTTTCTCTGGAAAATATAAATTACTGCATGAAAACTGGGAAAATCCATTGAAGTGACTTTTTTTTTCTTTCCCCCATCCCCCATTTGGGGCATTTGGCTTCGCTCGATCGGTGCATTTGCTATATTCTGAAGTGCCATCCTTCGAGCATTTACCAATGGAGATGTTAATGATAAAATCCACGAACATAATTGTCTGCCAATGTTTACGGGGGACGGGGAACACACGCATTGCACACGCGCAAATAAAAATCTTATTTGTGTAAACGCACACTAAAACAATCCCGCACACCATCAGATAATAAAAATATAGCATAGTTACGCAATGCTTCAACGCACACTATGATAATATCTAGTGATGGGCATTCTTAAGATGATTTTGTATTTTTTCCGAAAATTGCTTGCATGCGTGCGTGTGTAGGCAAATGATACAACATTGATAAATGTGAGTTTCGTAGCGGCAATCTCGTTGACACTTGCAGTAAAGTTACCATCCAGTTTACTGTGGGTATAAGATACTAAGAATATGATTTTTACAAAGATTCCGACCAAAGAACGCTGTATCCAGGTCATGAAATAACTTATTAAAAAAATGAATACAGAAATTAACAAAATATTAGGTTATTTTGCTATTTCCGAAAATAATATTTCAAAAATTAGTATTTCCGCAGGTTGTGACTTTGAATATAATGTTTATATATTAGGTACGATCTATTTATGAAAAAAAATCAAACCGCGAAAGCGATTGGTGATATTGTAAACGAGAGCCAAATAATCCAATAGGTAGGAACCATGGATTTATCATATAAACAGGATTGAGTACTGGCAAAGAAAAACGTGCCGACAAGGATACCACATCAGATGATTGTGTCTCTTTTCCAAGTAGGATGACCAAAACATCTCGATCATCTTGGGATATAATTTTTCTTTGGAATGTTACTGCTACTGCTACTGTTCTTTCACTTTTGTGACGACAGTAATGGTCTGGAATCTATATTTACGGTGTTGAACAACGTATAAATTTCATAGATGTAATCTTGACACATATCACGCAACCCGTGTCAGTACTTAACCACGAAAAATTTTTTCACAAAAACTTTTTCACGGAAAACTTTGTCACAAATAGACCTTATCACGAAAAATCTTAATCACGAAAACTTGTCCACGAATAGACTTCCGTAGTTAACAGAATTTTAAGGCTTCCGTAGTAAACAAGGCATCCATTTTGAAATAAAAAATAGCGGTCTCACTTTTTTGAAAAAGTCGTCGTGGGTGTAGTTTTCGAGGTTTTTGGGGGTGTATATTTCAAAATTGGCATCCAATTTCAACTTCAAAACATTTGAAGTAATGTTCGCCATCTTCAATTCCAAAATGAATGCCAATTTTGGAAAATAAACCCCCGAATTCTCAAAAAATAACAGTTATGACGCAACATCTGCTATCTCTAATTCCAAAATAGATGTAATTTTTTAAATCTACACCCCCAAAAACCTCGAAAACTACACCCATGACGATTTTTCAAAAAAGTGACGTCCACCATCTTTAATTCCAAAATGGACGCTAGTTTTGTAATCTACACCCCCAAAAACCTATTAAACGACACCCATGACGACTTTTTCAAAATAGTGACGTCCGCCATCTTTAATTTCAAAATGGATGCCATTTTTTAAATCTACACCCCCAAAAACCTATTAAACGACACCCATGACGACTTTTTCAAAATAGTGACGTCCGCCATCTTTAATTTCAAAATGGATGCCATTTTTGAAATCTACACCCCCAAAAACCTCAAAAGCGACACCCATCGCGACTTTTAGCAAAAAGTGACGTCTGTCGTTTTTAATTCCAAAATGGATGCCAATGTTGAAATCTACACCCCAAAAAACCTCGAAAACTACACCCAAACCCACCGTAACCCAAAAAAATTAAAAATGACAACCACGACTATACACCAATTGTACACCCAGCATGTTTAAGAAATATGTCCAGCATAGTCACCCTACTACACTTCTTTGTATACACCACAGACATACAAGTACTATAGCAGACCGAAAATTAGGTATTAAACAGAGTGGCATATACACACACATTGAAACTCACCAAAGCGTGGGCCGTATTTAGGATTATTACTTAAAAAATTGATTTCATAAGTTTTTCATGAAATATCAATTTGGAAATGTCCATGCTAGTAATATTAATGTGAAATTCTTTCTGTATTATATCTTACTGCCTAATTTAGCCAGGCTAAACATCAGACATCTTTTACACCGTCTCTGACCCCAAACTAAACAAAGCTTGTGATATGGCTGCCAGAGACTGATATACTAGATAGGTATACATAATTATAATAAATACATACTTTTATAGATAATAACAACCAGACAAAAAGCAAATACATAATGTTCATCACATTATTACTTGAACTGGGTGGGAATTGAACCCACAACTCTTTGACCCATGACTCAGGACAAGTAAATAATCAAAGGACTAAGGGTCACTAACCACTGGTCCACTGAGGCAGTCTATATCGTTCTTGATTGTTTTCACATTCAAAATACGATAAAATATAAATGCAGAGTTCAAACATTTAGCCTTTGTTACTGAGTCCGTCCTTCAGGTACCTCGGCTGTCAAAATTTATCATTACCTATCAAAATTCATCCTGATTTTGTCTATTTCTTTACTTTTAGGTCAATACTACTCACCAAAAGTAACTCAGATAAATAATCCTACGTAAAACGTTGTTAAATGTTACGATAATATTTAAATAAGCTAAGAAAAGACGCAAAGAAGTTCCGGTACACAACAAAAACACATAAAAACTTACAGATAAAACGTCAATCCAGGTGTTTTATTGTAGGAAGCACTGGCACATCGATACGCACTGCACTTCACCATAGTAAATGAATACTTTTGTGTTGTATTTTAGTCCCAGAAAAGCAATATTCTTAAATAAACACCAAATACTCGCACGTCTCTTAGGTCTCGACTAAGATGGCGGCGAGGAATAAAAATGCCACGCATAACTTTTGTTTATGTGTGAGTCAGTGTTGCAATAGGTGAAAGAATGAGATGCCACTATTGAGTTGTAACTGAGTACGAAAAGGGTAAAAGATCATGGTTTGACATATAAATATAACTAGGTAATAATATTCCGTCTGCTATAGTACTTGTATGTCTGTGGTATACACCATAGTACGCCATTTGCAATCGACGGTGATACTCTAGTCAAAAATAAAAAATAACCATTAATCATAAAGACGTAGGTATTCATAGAAAATAAACATCAAACTCTGTTTTATTAGCATCTATTCGCAATTTTAACTAAATTCTCATCAAACTACATTGTTATAAAAACTTAGAAATGGTTAAGACAGTCGCGGCTTTACAGGTAATAATTCTACCATATATAAGTGTCGTTTCGAAATGGCAATAGTGCGAGCGGGACAACTTCATCACTTTGGGAAGTCTCACTCGGCACGGCGTCTTTCTTATGCCATTTCAAAGGAATATATGTTTTGTTGCAACGCATTAAGGTTGACTTTTCCTAAACTAACTTTGAGCCAAATTTCGTCTGTGCGCAGTCCAGATAGTATACAAAGTCCTTGGTAGGAACTAACACATCGCATTTTGAAAATTTAAAATTCATTCAATCAATTTCACTCACCTCTTGTCCCCGCACTATGCCTTCTACCAAGACGTCGTCGCGTCGTAAAACTGTCGCTAATCTATCTCAACTGGTAGTTCTTTTATATTACAATTATTCAAAACTACATAGGTACACAATTGACAAAAATAACACTTACTTGTGATAGGAAATACCGTGTTCCCGTGAGTTTGATGTCGCTGATCGTCTGTTGCACAAAAATACTGCACAGTCCTCCATTTTCACGGAGCACTACTTCGCGACACGAAACGACACCTAATGGCCGCGGTCGCGAGTGAAATAGTTTTATGTAACGTGTATGGCCGAGGAGCGGCAAATGGCCAGCAGAGGGGTACGCCTTACGTTAACATCTCCTTTGGTATATGCTTGAAGAGTTTCTAGGTCATCTGGAAGTGGCTTGGGTTTTTGATCTATAAGTCAGTGAGTGAGTCAGTGAATCAGTCAAATATGAAACCTCGGTTTTTAAACGTTAATATATCAATAACTGTTTAAGCAATATTAACGAAATTGGGTATTGTAGGCTAGCTAAACAACTTTAATAAATAGGCTTAACTTCATATATTTAGGTTGAATCGTTTTTGAGTTCTGAAGGGGTCAAATGCGGCTCGATATGGTTTGTGTAATATTACACACGTCGCGTCGCCCGTTCCTTTTTCTTTGTCTTGGCTGGACACGCTACCGCGTGACTAGATACAGTCATGGCTGAACCCACAGAAGAGAGAAGGAAATCTAATCTAGTTCTGCTGTTCTGTGGGCTGAACTGCCCCCCCGACCGCCTAAGCAATAGCAATCGTAATATCAATCGTTTATGACTTCATTTAAGTCATTTGGCACCGCCTATGTGACGTTAGCCATCAATTGCTTTGCGCGGATTGCGAAAGCAATCGTTGAATGAACAACTTTGGTGGCTAACGTCACATAGGCGGTGCCAAATGACTAAAATGAAGTCATAAACGATTGCTATTGTATAGGCGGTCGGAGGGCTGGACTGAACACACCACACCCTATATATAACTCTGTGGAAGAACTTAGTTTCCAGATTAAGAAAAGATTTAAAAAAGTTTAAAAAGTTAAATTGACTCTGTAAATGTCAGTAAATGTAAATAAATAAAGCATTGAATTGAAAAGGAATCAAAGCAATGATTAATTCGCAATTGAAATAGTTTGGATATAACATACTAAATAAATATTTTGGATCATGTCAGACGACCAAATCAAAAATATAAAAATAAATGTTGAATACTGGTAGGTTATGATCCTGATTCACCTGATTGCATGAATATTATTAAGTAACGATTTAGGCTTGAGCATTTGGATTATCTTTAGACTTTTCTGGTCTCTGGATGATCCACTTGCTTGTTACGTATTAGTACCTAGTTTATGTAGTTTTTGATTAGGTATGTCTTGTATTTAACGATTTAGGTATTAAAGTACCTATCCCTTAATTTTATTATATTATGTGCTTAGCTGGCTGTGCTATGTACTGTGTTCATCTAAGAAAAGCAAAGAGAATGTAAATAGTAGATTCGGCTTGAGCTAGCGGTACCGGTATTATAATCCAAATCTAAAACTGAGTTAAGCAGTCGGATTATAAAAGATTGCTTGCCAAAAACCTTTGTTTCCTATGAAAGTCAGATGCTTAGTACCTACCTCAAATCAAAGATTTGAAGATGAACTTCTCGAAGTAACACCTGATTCAATCAATTATGATAGATACCTATAACCTTAGATTAATGATTGGTCTAAGCCATATCCAGCTTAGTGTAAGCACAGATTAGACAATAGTTCATAGTGACTATAACTACTATTCAATAATCTAAGACTAATATCACAATATGCTTGATGACTGAGTAATAAATCATTATTATAATTAGTCTGTAAGTTAGATTATAAAAAATTTTGGACACATTTTTTTTCTTTTGTCAATAAAACAACACATGGCAAAGATAAACCTTGTCAAAGTTTGGGAGTGGGGGCTGTGACGTCACGTCTCTCACGAAAGTCGCGTGACGTCATGAGTGTAATTTGTATTTGTACACTCATGACGTTTCGCGTAACTTTAACGGGCTATATCTTCATCAATTTCTTTTTAATTATCTATCAGACTGACTAATTATAATTTTTTGTCATCCTGCCTATTCTCCCACTTGCTGATCCACAATCCTCAGAGTTCTATGGACCCTAATCTCATTGCTAGGTTTTCTAATCCATAATATCTATTTTTCATTTGACATCAGCAAGAATAGTCAAACAATATTATGAGAATTTTGACTAAACTATGGGCGCACATTTTACATTTATCATAGCTATATGATGGTAAATGAAATACAATATTTCAGTGGAGCTTGCGATTATGGCGGTCACTGTTTAGCACTTGCAGACACTATTAGATCAAGTACCCCAAACGCAACTGTATTTTGCAAGCGAGGAAGGCAAGGTAAGCCTCCATAAGTTACATTTAAATTATTCATACTGTCTTTATGAACAACTCTTACTACGAGGCCTGCTCTCAAAATATCAGCTGTTATATATATCATCATCCGCTGCCTCTTGTATAGGCCATAAGAGCCATATAAGAGAGAGGCCTATACTGCTGAGTATAGGCCTCTCTCTTATGGTGCCATTTGTCTCGGTCCTGTGCTAATAAGTAACTCAACATTGACAAATGTTTGAAATCGTGAGTCAAACATGGACGCAAAAATTTTGAGTTACAAAAATTGTAACTTATGGAACAGCTGATTTTAACAAGCTTTTTTTTAACTTGCAATGGATGTATGTACCTATGCAAATTCCAGTGGAATCTTGCAATATCGCATGACCTTAGATAAATTATTGTCAATTACAATAAATAATCAAAGCGCATGACATTGCAATATATGGTACCATTAAGCTGAACTGATGATGCGAGTCGGAAGGTGGCCATAGGAACTCCTGCACTAAACAATCAAAAGCTTGTATTTAAAAAGTTATATTTTTGTTTTTCTCGAATTTCTGGTTGGCCATAGTAAAAGTTGTTCATGATGGTCTTAATCACCCCATTTTTGCTTAGTACAGGGCAAGCATATAACCCTGTTTTTTAATTTAATAGTTAATAGGGCTCCCTCCACTTGTAGTGACTAATCCTTAGTCTTAGCGAGGGATAGCATATAACCAAGTTTATTAATTTAATAGTGACTAATCCTTTGTCATGAGCAATAAGTATTACGTTTTATTTTTCAGGCTCCTTTGAAGTGGAAGTAAATGATAAATTAGTTTATTCGAAATTACAAACCATGGCATTACCAGACTACGATGAGGTGGCACAAGTCGTAAATGATGTTTCCAAAGGAAATGAACCTCAGGAAATAAAAGGACAACAACCAATAAACTGTGCAATAACATAACATTTATTTTATAATTTAGCTGTAAAAACAATGGAGATTAATAGTTCTAAGTTTAGGAAAAAATTAATATGAATAAGTCAATCCTAGTTTTGTGTTTTATTACTAATCAGTTTTCATGATGGAAAATACTGTAATTATGGAAAGTGTACAAACGAAGAAGAAAGAGACCATAGATCTCATATTCTGACCTAAAGATAAAATCACACAATAATAATATTCCTAACGAACAACTACCGGAAGTATATCCTGAAGGACGGTACGGTCGACATTTGTCGGGCATGCCACCGTCCCGGAGAGTCACTCAGGCATATTACTTCCGGTTGTTCTCATCTTGCCAACGGCGAGTACTTGCACAGGCATAACCAAGTAGCCAGGATTATCCATCAGCAACTTGCTCTTCGATACGGCCTTGTCGAGTCTGAGGTGCCGTACTATAAGTACGCACCGGCGCCAGTTCTCGAGAATGGTCGTACGTTGCTCTACCGGGACCGCTCTATCATCACGGACAGGACTATTGTCGCCAATAGTTGACGTCACCATCCCACATGACGAGAACCTCGTGAAGGCCGAGAAAAACAAGCTCAGCAAGTACGTTGACTTGGCTCACGAGGTTACCGCCATGTGGAATGTGGACTCAACGATCATTGTCCCGATAGTCGTTTCGGTAAACGGCTTAATAGCGAAGAGTCTCGACCAACATCTTAAGAGGCTCTCGCTAGACGGTTGGGTCAAGGGTCAGATACAGAAGGCGGTCGTCCTGGACACGGCGCGCAAATAAAATTGTGTTTTTATGTTTGTTGAAAAGGGAATAAGGCACACAGCATCCAGTTACATCTCTAGAAAAAGACTTAATACAAAAAGAAAAACAAATGCCTCCATTTTTATTATAGAGATTCAAGAATACCGGGCCATTAATAAGGATATGACCATAAACATTTTGTCACATATTTTACTTAGATGATCAGCACAACATATTGTTTACTTGTAAACATACTAGTTATTGATCAAAAAAGAAAATCGAACAATGCCACAATGCCAGTTACTGACAACATGAAAAGCAACTATTCAGGGTTATCTTATCTGCCAAGTCTACGGCTAAGAACTCACGGAGCGGTTTTTTCCCGTGTCCACCGCGGTGGCAGAACAGCGGTTTTACTTCTATACTCACGCGACCAGTAAAATTTCACGTGGACTCGGTTATGGTCGACCCACTGGGACCACATGTAGACTCGTTATTTGTGCGGTTACGCAACTGTCGCGGTTGAGATTATCGCTCGCAAATGTGGCGGGCGATGATAGCAAGACGGGTAGTTATAAGACGTGTGGTTAAACGAACCGTTGATGCTGCGTAGTGCGTTCACACACTCCAGGAGGCGGCGAGGCGAGGCCCACGCCACGAGGCGACACTAGCGCACTATCCACACACTCGTGCTCGCGTCCCCTCGTGTCGCCTCGCGGAGTGTATGTACGCGCCATGAAGATCAGACCGCCATACGAACGCATAGCGCGCGGTTGCAAACCGATGCTGCGGTTGACCGCAGCCCCGCGCGATTCTACTAGTTGCCCGCCGGTGCAACGGGAGCCGCAAATAACCGCGGGCGTAAAACGCGCCGTGAGATCTCCTTTAATTTTTTACATATATTATAAAACCGCTCCGTGTGTCCTTAGCCTAAGTCTGTACTAAGCCGACAGGGTGTGATTAAGACCATAATTTAAAACAACTTTTACGATGGGACCAACACGGGATTCGAATAAAAAAGCAGCTGTTTCATACACTTTGTAGATTTCGAGTTGCAATGTTGTATGGGACAACAAAAAAAAATCTCGAATTCCGGGTTGGCCTATAGTAAAAGTTGTTTATAATGATGGTCAGTGTCACCTCCTTTAGGCTTAGTACACTATTTCTGGATAACCCTGTATAGTTATTTGCCTATGAATTTTGTACAATGTGGTCTCTGAATCAAAGCAAGACAAATAACATATTTTTTGAGATGTTGCCATGATTTTACTATAACATGTAGAATGATGTGGCAGGCATTAGTGGTAGATACCTCCTAGTTTACTACAATGATGGCAATTAACTAATGACTATACAACCATAAATATACGTATCGGTTAGATTTACTAAACTTTACAGCAAATAATAGGTAATAAATAATTCTTAATATTTCTTTAAATTCTTAATTAATCTGTTTTTGCTTTGTTGTAGTAAAATTTATTTTACACTAACATGAGACTTAAAAATATGGAAAAAGTGCTTTCATCCACCATTATTAACTCTTTTACGAAATGCTTATTTTAAATTGATTAATAGTGTTTTGGCATAATGCATAAATTAGTCACTAGTGTTGCATTCTACAATGTATAAGAACATAGTAAAAATACATTTGTGATTGTTTAAAACGCGTTCACAATTCTCCTGTACAATTTAGAACCTTGTTTCTTAGCTAAATTATAATTTAGTTACATACACAATTTTTTAATAAAAACTAACAATAAAAGAAGTACAAAAATATTTTTTACATGATTTACATCTGTATGAACTATGTAAATAAAATAAAATATAACTATATCACATAGTGGCAAGTTAATGTATATTATGCTTTTATTTACTACCACTAAATACAAAACTTACATAATCTAAAACTACATAAACTACTACTACATAACAAGCAATTGGATCATCCACAGACCCTTGAAGGTCTAAAGATAATGCAAATTCTCAAGCCCACTGCCAGTTGGAAGCGTGTCTAGCAGATTAATACATTTCATGCGCTTGGGCGTAAGGTGTTGTGAGGGCCATCGCTGTTAGTGTGGTACTGCAGTTGACCAGCTCGGTTACCACAGTCTATCTTACTCAAGAAGCGCTGGTCGAATTGGTCGCCACGCCAGTCTGAACGACTACGCAGGGCTTTTGCCACCGCCAATATCGCAGCCGTACTCGAACCGGCTCGCGAACCGCCATCGGCTCGCGCGTGATGATGACAAAAGGCCTGACGGTATGACGCTGGTCCCATGGAAGTGTGGAGGGCCCTATGGGACGCGACTTGCGTCGGTACTTTGGCGCCGTCACATCATTATGAGAGTCAGAGAAGGGCTGGAGCGGTGGCCGATTCGGCGGAGCAGCACAAACGGCGCAAATATGCTAACATCGGCAGTGGTTACATATTTGAGCCGTTTGGAGTTGAGATATTGTGTCCGTGGGTGCCGGGAGCTCATATTGTTTTAAGTCTTTTTGAGCGTTTAGTGGACGCGACGCGTGACCGAAATGCTGGTGTTTATTTGGCTCAACGTATAATAAGCATTGCTATTCAACGTGGCAATGTTTCCAGCATACTGGGCACGCTTCCAACTGGCAGTGGGCTTGAGAATTTGGATAATCTTTAGACCTTCAAGGATCTGTGGATGATCCAATTGCTTGTTATGTAGTAGTAGTTTATGTAGTTTCAGATTATGTAAGTCTTGTATGTATATTATGCTTGTATCACATCATTTTACTAAATATAAATAAATAATTGGAAGACAATACATTTCTATTCACCTGTATTTCTACCTAATTCAGGGTATGACTTTCTATCAAAAAAGGATAAATACCTCTTCATCTTTCATATCACAAATAGCATAATTATTTATAGGTACATCTCTTTTTATCTACAATGATGTATTTTCCCTGACGTAATGCTGACAAGCTAGATATGGTAACTTATGGCTTATGGGTCTTATGGTTACTGGTAATCTGGTACTGGTTTTCCTTCCAAGTTTCTATTACATTGTTTAGCATAAATATTTAGCTAAAAATTTGCTATGCCCTATGAAACAGGGTGACATGTACATAAGTTAATTAATCTTATATTAAGATCTAATTATAACTTAATGTATGTGATCTTGCAAATAAATAAATAAAATAAATAATCAATCAGCATCAATTCAGGGGCTTCTATACATCAAAACTAACAACATTTGTTAAAACAAAAAAAAAGCATTTTATTTGAGATTTGATAAAAGTTGTTAGTTTTGAAGTACAGAATAAGCCCCTAAAAGGATGCCAATTGATTACCAGTAATCATGTATACTGAGAATTGCAGTATAATGCAAAAATCTAAATGAATAATTCTTGATCAAGAACCCATTGGATATAAAAGAAATAAGGACTCCAGCTGCACTTGATGAAATGCGTTGTGGTATCCAAAATTGAAATCTACAACTACCTTTAGACCGATTTAAAGGATATTGCGATACAATCTACTCTACTTTAGAGTAGTTTTTGATGCTTTACTTTTTGAAAGCGATAGTCCTTCTGAATTTATCCATGTTCGAAGCAAGAGCCAAAGGTTAATAAAAGTTAAAACAGGATTTCTATCCGCTGTTTTGCAACTGTAACTATGAAATCAGCGATGATTTAGAATCGCGAAGAGACTAGTTTTTCAGTAAGTTATTTTTTAGCAGTTTACATCATGCCAAACGAATTAGGAACCAGTTATTGGCTTTGGGGCATCTAATTAAGAACTAATACTTCGTATAATTCGTCATTTTTGATGACTGGAATGTGTAAATATAAAAACTATACTAAACCAATATTGAGTATAGTAAGCGCCACACAAATCGGCGGATGAGAAGTTAGCCGCAGATGACACTTCGCCGTGACACAGCCCGGACACTCCGCGTTTCTTCATACAAAATCTGCTGTCTTACGCACACAACACTATATTTATTCACAGACACTACACATACGCACGAACGCTACACGGGTATTTGCAGCGGCCTGTGCAGCTCGCGCGCAGAGTAGTAAATCGTGTCCTGACGCGGGGTGGAAGTGAGGTAGACTCAAACGGGTGGGGGGTAACGAGTGGCCGTTCTATACGTAGTATTATTATATCTTCTTTGGCCGTGATTCGCTAATTATTATGCGCATGTGTGCTCGGGCGTAGGGAGCTCGCGGGAGGCATGAGGTTGGCAGGCGGGTCTGCCCCGGCGTTTCGTCTCTGGTTCCCGCGTATACCTATATTTCTGCGTTTGCGCAGCGTTCTGCGCATAACTTCACATCCGCCGATTTATATGGCGCTTAGTATAAGAGATTTTCTTCCTCATCCTTCAAATAAGTTTTCCAATATTATAAAAATGTAATTGAAGAACTACTCGAAATAATTATGTTTTATGTGCAATATTGTGTTAATAATAATGGTCCCATCTATAGTCCGACCGCTTAACTCAGTTCTCACCTTCACGGGTGTAGGGGCGCGGGGGTAGACGATAAAGGGGACTGAGACAGGTACGGGCGGCGAGGACCCGCCGCCCTGAGGACTGAGTTAAGCGGTCGGACTATAGTGTCGATTTCTAACTAAGAACTCTGACTACTATTATTTATAATAAGGACCTATTTACATTATTCTAGATGCAATCCAGCGCGGGATTGGATCGCTACTGGAATAATGTAAATCGGTCATAACTTTTTTATACTCTCAGTTCTCATCAGTTTTTTTTACTAAAATTAGAATCAATTTCACCTGCTAATATCATCATCATTTATCACAGGTTTAACGGTGGCACTAGTTTTCAAGTTTCGGTCCCGCGAGCCGCCCAGGGTGCCGACGTAGCTGAGATAGATCCCGAATCGTAGTTTGCCGCCAAACTGTTCGGATATAGTTCTCAGGGGCTCCACAGTCTTCTCGCCGGTCTGCTGGTCGATGCACACCATCTGGCATCGCGGGCATTGGCCTTCTACCTGAAAATCGATAAAAGGAATGTTATTTATCGGATAGATATTTATCAGATAGATATTTATAATCCGGGCGCCGGGGACCCGCCGCCCGAACCTGTCAGTCTCCTTTGTCGTATCCCCCGGCGCCCCGTACCACGCAGGCGAGGACTAAGTTACGCGGTAACGGTTCGTGCGACGGGCAACGGCTGCGGCACCAAAAGACATCCTAGATTATAACTTTAATATGGCCATAAAAGATAGGAACGCGGCGGTTGCGGAGGTCTTGAGGCGAATGGACGATAGTTATAGTTAATCGTAGATTAAGTTAGCATAAGGATTGCGTGTATGCCCGGAGCACTCAGGCTCGCCTGGGCGCCTTTTCTTGCGGCGGCGTTGCGTGGCGGCGAGCCCTCTTCCCAAAAATGTGGTCGAGGAGGACGATGGCTGGCACATGGGTCAACTTGTGAACTTGCTGCTTGCGGGGGCAGGACTGCTCGGTGCAAATATATTGTCTTAGGAAAAAAAAAAGTCGAAACATTTAAAATAATAAAAGGTACAGGCCCCGGAGCCTGTAGAGTGTAAAATACAAATTTAATAAATAAATAATAAAAAAAAAAGTTACGCGGTAGAATTATAGTAGCTATTATTATTTAGTTTCAATGCTATGCGAGACGAGCCCGCGTGCTAGGCTGCTAGTATTGAAAAAGATCGACAAATGCGGCCGAAATTCGAGTAGACATTACACAGGAAGACGTGATATGATATACTTTAATTAGAATGGATATTAGTAGCTTAATTTTGTTAGTATAAAAAATTTACACGTATAAAAATAAAGCAGCAATAATTATTTTACGCCAAAAATGCCATAACGGACTTCCACCGTGTACAGAGTTCGAATAGTGCGCACGAATTGAGTAATCCATGTAAGTAGTAAATTATATTATTTTTGATTTTTCAGAAACGGCTTAGCCGATTTCGATAAAATTTTAATGGGATCACTCTGATACCAGGGCTAAAAAAAACTTTTTTTTATCGGTTCACAATTGGCGAAAATATCAATGAAAAATTTCTATAAAATATCTTTTTTGGAAGTCGGTAAAAATAGTTCTTTTGCATCTTTGTAAATCTGTAACCTTTGTAAGACAATTTTCTGCAGCTACATCATTGTATTACTAGAAATTGTGTTGTGTATATACCAACCTTAAATTCATGCTTTCCAATGATGAGTTTATGCCAATCTAGCTCCGCCATTTCAGTGTTCGTATCAATGATGATATTACCCCTGAACCGATCAGTAAGCTTGTCTATATCATCTGTAAACTGTGGGTCTTGAATCTTATCATGCAGCCACCTCACTGTGGCTTTGTTTATGAGCAAGAATTGAGCTTGGTTGCTTAGCGAGAGTAGTTTTTTCCCTTCGTTCTTTTTCTTCACAGATCTTGTGTCATCGCTCGATTGTCGTATTAATCGTAGGTATGACACTTCGCAGGCTTCCGATATCCAGTCGGCTACTTCGTCTCCGCAGTCGTAGCCTTTCACCATGTCCGTGCAGATTTTGCTCTGGCACACGGCTGTTTCTTTGAGTTTGCTTTGAGAAGGAGGCTCAAGAGGTATTGTGATTTGTGACATTCCTGTAAAAGGAAATGTGTATTTAAGATAATATGCATTATTTTATTGACGTACCTGGCAAGCAAATATTTTGTTCACGACCAAAAAAAAGGAAAGATGACATGCATGGACCTGGAGTTGATGATGAGAAGACGTGTGATAGAGCGAAGTGGCGAAAGACAACGTGCTGTGCCGACCCCACCTAGCTCGGATAAGGGCAAGATGATGATGAATATTTTTTCTGTAATATGAGAGAACGTGGTCTCTCACTATGGGGCTTTAGTAAGCTCCAAGTAGCTCAACGAGCTATGGAGAGGGCTATGCTCGGAGTCTCTCTGCGAGATCGAATCAGGAATGAGGAGATCCGTAGAAGAACCAATGTTACCGACATAGCCCAACGGATTGACAAGTTGAAATGGCAATGGGCAGGAGGACTGATGACCGATGGGGTCGAAAAGTTCTCGAGTGGCGACCACGTACCGGCAAGCGCAGCGTAGGACGTCCACCCACAAGGTGGACGGATGACCTCATTAACACCGCAGGATCGCGCTGGATGCAAGCCGCTTCCGACCGGTTTTATTGGAGATCCATAGGGGAGGCCTATATCCAGCAGTGGACTTCTTATGGCTGATGGATGGATGGATGAATATGAGAGATGGCCTTTGTGAGAAAACCATGAAAAATTGAGCTTCCCAGACATTACTAATAGCACGTTGATTCATTTATAAAATATTTTGAGGAAATATTCCAAAAGCAGGTTTCTGTTTTAAATTCACTCACCTTTACAATTCAAGACGAGTACTCCGCTATTTAAATCTATCTTAGGGCGTATCATACACATCCTAGTATTCTGCTTTTGAGTCAAACAGACGCCATTATCTTTCACAATCATCCACTCCCTGTCGTATTCGAATCCTTTCGGCCCAATCTTCCAAGAAGATCTCACTTTGAACGCACCACAAGATTTGATCGGAAAAATCGCCATCTCTTTGAATTGTATCAGGTCATCTAGGTGCACGTTGTCTGCTATTTCGTTTGTGAAATAATCTTCCTTATTATTGTGCTGCGCATCGCCATTCGTTAGTAGTTTCGTGTTTGTTTCCTCTATATCCAAATTGATCATTTCACGTTTCGGTCTTACAAGTTGCGTTTTAACGAAGCATCGGCATATCATGATCATAAGTTTGTCGACATCGTCGAATGTGTTGAAATATCCGAAGGAAACTCTGACAGCCCCGATCGGTTTGCCATCGGCTAAGTCTAGGTCGTCGCCACATTTGCGGCCCGCTTTGTAAAGGTCTTTTAGATCTTTATTAGTCATTTTGAGGTGTCTTTGGCATGAGCCAGCATTGCAAAAACATCCTGTTCTCACACTGATGTTGAACAAGTCGGCCATGTGTTGGAACTGTAAATAAGTAGGATAATTTTTGACCGACGAAACAGAGGAGGACTCAATTCGACGCGTATATTTTTTATGTATAACCACGCATAAATTTTTACGTAGTAGTCCGATTTCGATAATCCATTAATAATAATAAAGAGTATACTTCGAAATTGGTCCCATTTAATTGTATCGAAATCGGCTGAGCCATTTTTGATAAATCAACAATAATGTGAAAAATGCTACATCGTACCATGCGAAATATTCGCGAATTCTGTACACGGTTGAAGTCGGTCATGCTGTTTTTTTGCAAAAAAATATTATTGTTAAAGGCTAAAGAAGACGTAGCGTGGGGAAGAATTACATTTTAAAATTAAAAAAAATAGAACGTATCAGACATTTCGCCAATGGCAAAGATTAAGACTTGGAGAAATCAGCTAAGTACTAGATTTGCAGTTTCTGCGGCAGACGATTCCAAACTTCATAATTTTTTTTAACAAAAAACGGCAAAACAGGCTTCCATTGTGTACAAAATTCGAATACTTATTTCCTGTCTATCAATACATTTATCTATCACAAAAGTTACAAAAATCGGCCAAGTGCGAGTTGAATTCGCGCACAAAGGGACCGATCCCGTTAATTATTTATTTTATTTCGTTTTTAGGGTTCCGTACCCAAAGAGTAAAAACGGGACCCTATTACTAATACTCCGCTGTCCGTCTGTCTGTCTGTCTCCAGGCTGTACCTTATAAACGGTTATAGCTAGAACGTTGAAATTTTCACAGGTGATGTACTTCTGATGCCGCTAAAACAATAACTACTAAAAACAGAAATAAATACATATTTAACGGGGGCTCCCATACAATAAACCTGATTTTTTAGCCGATTTTCGATCGATATTAATTACGGTGACAGGCTTGAAATATTTACAGAATATTTAGTTAAATAATCACTTCAAAAATAAATAATTAAATAAATGTTAAGGGGGGCTCCCATACAAGAAACATTCTTTTTTTTTGCTTGATATTTATAATGACAACAGGAAGATGCTTGAAATATGCATGAATATTAAGTTGTATATTCTCTACAAAAATAAATACTGTTCCATACCGTTCGGAACCCTTCGTGCGCGAGTCCAACTAGCATTTGGCCGATTATTTTTTGTTATAGCGGCAACATAAATACATCATCTGTGAAAGTTCCAGCTGTCTAGCTATCACAATTCTTTAGATACAGCCTGGTGACAAACAGACGGACGGACAACGGAGTCTTAATAACAGGGTCCCGTTTTACCAGGGTACCTACGAAACTCCAAATAACATTTTTTTAAAAGAACTATTAGTAGTACTATTAGAAATATTTTAAACTAGAAGTTAGATTAACTACTATGTTACCTCTGCATACCCGATATAAGATCCATCCTGCCGGAGCAAGTTAAACGTCACATAAGCTCCTTGCTGATTTATGTTAGTAAAATCGGAGTCCATGTAAAGTGTAGCTGCCTTTTGTCCATTCTGATGCTTCAACACAGAAAGCTGTTTGTAGAGATCTCTGGCCAAGCAGAATGTATGGAGCGAAATCGTCTCCATTAGATCATTGTTGACAACTTTTGGTATCAGTTTATGCATTGTATCAAAACAATGTTTCAAGGCTACGACTGATAAGAATGAAACTGTCCCATCTTCAAATCTGAAATAAATAAACATTTATGTAATTAGTCTAATTAGGTACTTCAAGCCTCATCCGCATGGCGCAAGCAGCAAAACACGTGTTTACTGTTTAGGTTAAGCAGTGGTGGCCTAGAGGTAGTTAATTAATTAAAGTAGGTAAATTAAGAATAAGTAACGCTTTAGTATTAAACACTGTCATGTTACTTAGTTTTATACCAATAAAGAATTGAATTGAATTGACACCTGCCTTACAATCGTGAGATCGTGGGTTCAAATCCCGGTCCCAAAACCAATGAGTTTTTTGAAATTTATGTAAGTACGGAATTTCACACCACTGGCTTTTCGGTGAAGGAAAACATCGTGAGGCAACCTGCATGCGTCCGTAGAAGAAAGTTGATGGCATATGTGAATCCACCAACCCGCACTGGGCCAGCGTGGTGGATATGGCCCAATCACCCTTCGTGAGTAGGCCTACGTCCTGCATTTGACTATTCAAAGGCTGGTACAGTACAGTACTGTTTAGGGACTCGTATTTAATAAATGTATAAAAAAATAGGTTTATCTCTGATATATCATTTTTCATAATTATAATTCCGTGGATCGTGACAGAAACATTAAAAATGTTTCTTTATAAACATTAAAATCAGAAACAAATATCTATCTCGCTCATACACGTTCGGCGTACTAGTAGTGTTCTCTTTTTGATTTTAACGTCTTTGTGAAGGACGTTGGCGCAATTATATTTATAAAGTATTCCCAATACTCTATGAGGGCGTAGCTTAGGGAAATATTATTCATCTTTAACCGATTTCAAAATAGAAGGTACTCAATTTGTTTTTGTGACTGTTTTTTTTGTTTATATGAACCGATTTTTGACGATTCTTTTTTTGTTTGGTAGATCATATTTTAGAGGTTCATTTGAATCTTATCGAAATCGACCGAGTCGTTTTAGAAAAACCAACAATAATGAATTACTACATCGATGATACATACACGTTCGCACAAACATATACATATAGAATTCGAACAGTGGCACAACCGACTTCAACCACATTATGGTTGGCACATTTTTGGCGAAATTCCTTACTAATATACAGGGTTACAGGGTAAGTCGACCTATTCCCGTTAAGGGTGTGTAGTTTACTTTGTTTCTGACTAATTTGAGTATGAAATACACTATCCTAACTAAAATAAAAAAACAGATATTTGAAATTGGTATTTATAAAATTCCCAATTTTCGGCTATCAGCTCAGATATTGTGAAACGTGTAAGTCGTATTATTATTTCTATTTCATTTTTAAATGTAAAATAATTTTTTTGACCTCACTACCCAATATTGTCCGTAAAATTAACCTTTTATAAAGAGTATTTGAATTCAAATATCTCGAAAACTGAGATTTAGTTAGGATATGGTGTTTCATAGTCAAATCAGTCAGAAACGTAGTAAACTACACACGCTTAACGGGAATAGGTCTACTGAGCCTGTAACCTTGTATATAAATCAAAAAGTGTGTTTGTTGGTTTGTTCCTCTTTCAGGCAGCAACGGAGCAACGGATTCACTAGATTTTTTTAAAAGACGGAAAGTGACAGGCTACTTTTTATCCCAAAAAAATAAAATGATCCCATGAGATAGGACAAAAATTGAAATACAACGCAGGCGAAGCCACGGGCAAAAGCTGTTATATATAAACGGAAAACATACCGTTCACTCAGATTTACTCTCTTCACATGGTAAAGTTCATTACATAAAACTACGTCGACAGTTCCACCCCCGAAGTATCTCTTCTGGTCCAACACTGCTTCACTGCTGTTCCTCACAAGTAGTGCTCCCAGTCCCGTCGGAAATCCAAATATTTTATAAAAAGATATACCCACAAAATCTGGCTGGTGTTTAGACAGATCCAACTTATTTGTGGAAACATATGTCGCTGCATCCAAAAATATGTACCAGTCACAGTCAATTTTGCACAGATGCTTCTTTATACAATTATTCAAACACCCGCCTCTTATACTTTCCATGCGATCGATTGGGTATTTAAAGCCATTGAAATTGCTTTGAGCAGGATAAGCCAACAGCGTGTTGCCATCGATATTGTGTCTATCTTTCAAAGGATTAAAATGATTTTCTTCAAGGGCTGTTAGGAAATCTTCGTGCGAGATGCTGATTATGTCATTGGCATTTTGTACAGCTACTTCTCTCATCCCAATGATAGATGTGTGGTTATCTTGTAGATAAACAAACGATCCATTGTTGATGTCATCACCTTCATTGTTGCAAGAGAAGTTAAATGATTCTGCAACTAATTTAGCAGACTGAGTACATCCAGATGTAAATATCACAGTATAGTTTGAAGAATCTGTGTTGAAATGCTGGAGGATAAGACATCTTATTTGGTCGATACAGTCTCTTGTATATTTATCGGAATGTGGATTCATGTAGAAATTTTTGGCAAGATCTTCATTATGTCTTGTTATCAAACTTTGGGGGTATAACGAGGAACCAGCATTTTCTAAGTAGCATCGATCTGAAACGTAAAGAATAATAAATCAATGGTTGGGTATAAAATAATAACCAATTTCTGGTATAAGAGGTTTATATAGTTTTGTAAGTGTCGCTGAAGAAATGGGAAAAACCTCAAAAACCCAAATCTTATTTTTTTGTCTTAAATATAATCTCGGCAATTTAACTAGATGTTCATTCGCGATCAGAGTAAACTAGTCGCTCATCACATACAAACGTCGGAAGGTAATCACACCAGTGTTTCCTGTTGAATATCTAAAACTAAGATTTATATCAATTTGTCTTTACAAAATCTATGCTTCTTGCTAATAAAACTGAAAAAATTCTACAATCGAATGATATAAGCCTTGGAACATTTGAATTTTGACTGAAATTATAAAATAACTTTGGATGCAAAAAACACATACGTCATCTTTTATGATAATAGCGGTTTAGTTTATATATTCGTTAGTTCAAATAACTATTATTTAAATAAATCCATTCAACAGTTTTTTTTATAATTTTCTACGGAAAAAACCTTATGGGCATTTAGTACGTAGCCGTGTTAGGTAATAATTGTGTTAATTATTTTAGGTACATATTTTAAAACAAATAAAACAAAATTTCAATTAAAATGCGTTATTGCAATGGGTGCACACGCACTATATATCTACTGTTTAACATCGAATCTGTCTCTTCTTCAGACAATATAGCTGAGATATGATTTATTTCAGCTACGCCAAATCTGAGTTCGTGCCTTCAACTAGTTTCACTTCAGCACGATCAGCCTTCGGATGACTGAGGGTGGCATTTACAAAAGAGCCCTCGGATGACACGTTAAATTGTACGCTCACAGGTTGTTCTAACCGTTTACCTAAGTCAGAGGCTTCCAGGCGGCTAAAAACTCTTGACGCCAGGGCTAGCTACCCGGTCTATATTACTTTAGTAAATATAAAATATCAATTTATGATACTTAATTAAAATAATTAAAACTCAATATCTTCGATCTCTCACAACATCAATATCTTTACAACCAAGCTACATATACTAAGTATGTGTACAAAACAAAGACGTATCAATGGCAGACCAATTTTCATCATGTACCATTTTAAGGCTCTATTAGGCATAGAGTATCGATTAAATAATTGCATGTCTGTAATAACTCAATCTAATTGTAACACTACAAAAGCTTCTAAATAGGAAAACAATGCCTTTTGTTCTATAATAATCAATCATACGAAACATCTTTGTTTGGCAATTATAATTAATTGGCGTCTTATTCATACCAAATTAGTATATAGCGCTCATAGCGTAGTTTGACAAGGTATTCGTTAGCAATCATCGAAGTTAAGCAACGTTCAGCACGGTCAGTCTTCGGATGAGTGATCGCAAGTGGCATTTACAACTGAGCGCTACCGTCAGGCGGCTTAAATCTCTGACACCAGGGCTAGCCACCCCGCCTATTACACCAAAATAATTACATAATTATTATTATCTATCTAAAATCATCAATAGTTTTGTGTATTTAGGTACTGACACTGTTTCTGGATTGCATAAATTGATGAAATTGATAATTGATTGAATAAATTATTATTGCAGGTTTATGCTACAAATCTAACTGACCTAAATGAGTAGAATTTGAGAAGTTACAACATTGAACATTGAAAGCTACTTTGACTGAGAATCTTTTATTAACAGACTTTAATCTTGTTTAGTTTTTAACCGATTTCAAAAAGGAGGTTTTATGTGCTAACCGATTTAAAAAACCTTTCTGTAGTTCGAAAGGATATACTCCTGAGGCGGTCCCATTTAAATCCCATTTTTGAAAAATAAACAATACACTATTTGAATGTTGTACACGATTGAAGTTGAATTTTATACACGGTTGTGCTATTTTTTGCGAAAAATTATAATATTAATATAGAATAATAATAATATCCGCTATACAGCATTGCCATTCAGCTCGGCAATGCTGCCAGCAAGCTGGGCACGCTGCCAACTGGCAGTGGGCTTAAGCATTTGGATTATCTTTAGACCTACAAGGGTCTGTGGATAATCCAATTGCTTTCTATGTAGTAGTAGTGTAGGTAGTTTTAGCATATAAAGTAGTATCGTATATTATTGTAGGTAGTTATTAAAGGCACTATTGCCCTTTAAAAAAAAGCTATACAGCATGTTCTTCTTCTTCTCCGTCGTGTCCATGGGTCTAATAGTTTCTAATGGTGCTAACTATACAAGTTTCGCCCAGTAGGTAGCCACTGCCACCCCAGAAAGGGAGGCTTCCATGAGGTCACCCAGTGTGCGGGTGATTGGACACTGGGGGCAGGACATAAGGTGATTCATCGTTTGCACTTCTCCAAAATCACACCTCACAGAGTCCGCGTCAGTGAACCCCCACTTGGTCGTATTAGACTTGCAGCGGCCAACTTGGGTCCGGAGTCGATTCAACGACTTCCACGTTGGCCACGCTAAGTCGCTACCTGGGGGGAGTTCTTCCGCTGGCTCTATGAAGGTTTGGGGTGGAGGACAAGTTTTCTTCCACAGTTTTTGACAGCATGTTGTGCAGCATTTATAAATCAGGTCAGTCAACATTAATAAAATGCAATCTTATCTGTTATGACATTAAGGGCTCAGTCTGCAAAAAACATTAGGTGTGGTGTGACTTTGTTTGGCAACAAAACAGTGTTTCAAGTCTGCCTGAATCACTATTAAATTAGTAGCGCTTATAGCAAAGTTTGACTTGGTATTTGTTAGCGATCATCGAAATTAAGCAATGTTCAGAACGATCAGTATTCGGATGGGTGACCGTGGGATGGGTGTCATTTACAACTAAGCGCTGCCGTGGCACATACCTACTTCTCGAATGACATGTGCTTCGCTAAAATCAATTATATTCTTAATTCTGAAAAACATTACACAAAGTGGATTTTAGCTCACATCACTAAGTGGTGTTTGCAACGGATGTACCTACAAGTGCTTGGTTTCTACTGTCATTATGCTTATTACAATATTTTCATGGTCACAACTGTAAATGGCAAATGGTAATGACAATGGGTTTCCTACCATGTAATCACTTATTTGTATTGCATTAGTAATTCAATTTCAGTAATCACATACCATCGAGGATAGCACAATACTGCTAAAGAGAGCACAGTTATATTACATGATAACTTTTAAGTACATGTGTTATATAATTATTTTTTGCAAAAAATAGCATGACCTTTTCAACAGTATACAGAAATCGCGAATATTTCTCTCGGATCAATGCAACATTTTTCATATTAATGTTGATTAATCAAAAATGGCTTAGTTGATTTTGATAAAATTTAAATGGGCCCAATTTCAAAGAAAACCCTTTCTAATAAAAAATAATTATCGAAATCGGACCACTTAGTAAGAAGTTATGTGTGGTTATGCATAAAATAAAAATATTCATATAAATTCATCATCTTGATGTCAATCTCAATGAAGGTTGCATTACTTAATACAATTTTATTTTATTATACTAATTTAATATTTTTCCCAAATACACATTTATTTTTAAATTGGTCTCATGTATCTCAAGCACTAGTAAAAAATATACACATCAAATTGTACTCAATTCAATGTGTATATTTTCTAAGCCTCCTCAGTTTCGTCGGTCAAAAAGTAAGATACAAATTTTACTTATCACGTTATGTTATTATATGCACATATTATGATGAAAGGACATGTCCTCAGGTAGGACATGCTCAAGTGAATTCTATTAAAAGAACACAATAATTATAATTTCCTGTTCTGTTTTTTGTAATATACTAAGAAATGTGTATAAATGATTACCATAAAACTATAAGTAGGTACCTTAAAGTAAAGCCTTTGATAGTTTTGATTCACTTTCACTGAGCATTGTTAATTGATTAGGACCATCTATTATTTTGATTGAAGATTTACCTACTTTTATATTTATGGTAAAAATTTGAAAATTAAATAAATTAAATTTTAGTAAAGAAGTAACTTATGTAAATGTTCAGATCTGTTAGTAGTTAGAGATACTTACAGGTTGATCTCTAGATATTTTATATAAGTTCTATCAAGTGCGAAATTAAGATAACTAGGTGAGTGAAAGTAAGATTTACGTACCTCCAAGTCGTGTAAATTCAGAAGTAATCTTCTGCATATGTTCATTATCAATCACTTGACTCAATGTTGTCATCTTGCTAGTAATGTATTGGGGCCCTGTACAAAAAATAAATAACACAATAGTAAAATAACAACTCGATAACCAATGCAAACGACCAGCAACTTATTCTTGTAAAACTCTACTAACCTAACAGACAACTGATATGTAATGACTTGGCAGTTTGACCTTGTAGGCAGATAATTGTATTGAAATTGTAAATAATAATTGCTCGAAAGCCAGTACATCTTTAACAAAAACAATAACAAAACAAACAACTTTGCTCCATGTTTCGTACCGCTTTACATGTCATGTCTGTCTGTCAAGTTAGGGTTGCCGATGCCCTTCTACCTAATTCCCCAAAAATCAAAGTGATGTGTGGATAATTTTCTAGACTGTTTAGCACTAGAGTACACGCGCCCACTATTTTCGCATCAGTACACGCGTGGCCTACTATGGTAGCCTAGGGTTTTTTAAATTGGCTCTTAGTAAGTTTCTAAAGTAAAAATGTATTAAAATACTGAAATATTGAAATTGGCTCAGGTGTACATTATAACATTTGGCAAAAGGGGAAGGGGAGGGTGGAAGAGAGGAGAGGATAAGTGGGGCAGCACCCCTCTGGGGTCGGGGGTCACGGAACCCTCTCCCTTTCGGAGATATAATTTCGTACCATTGATAAAAAGGGTTTGGGAGTTTAGTGACCCCCCGCAGCCCCACCACTAGAGAGTGCTGCCCCCCCTCTCTTTCTTCTTTAGCCAACTGTCATAATGTACACCATAGCCTTGAAATTATGTAGTTATAAATGTGCTTTTTATGTACTGTACTATACCAGCCTTTTAATAGTCCACTGCAGGACGTAAGCCTACCCCCCACGAAGGATGATTGGGTCATTTCCACCACGTTGGCCCAGTGCGGGTCTAGACCACCACGGCTTTCTAAACCACCACGGCTATATATGTAGCTGAAATAAATTTAGAAATATACGCAATTTTGCAAACTTACACGAAAATTTTAGAAAAATATCACCTTTGAGATGTATTTTCGAAAATTTGCATTACTAAATTAACATAGTATTTTTTCATTTCTTAGCAGTTAGTACTTGAACATTATGGAGAAAATTTCACTTTTTCAATTAGGTTTTGGACATTTTTTTAGCCAACAAAATTTAGGGCTCTCGGACAGAGTGATCATTGACCAATCTGGTCCAATTTTGGTAAGAAATCGTGTCATATTACTGATAAGATATTATAAATAGCATTTTTATTCTAAATTTCAGTTGATTTTTTTTTATTATCATCATCATTAGGTAATATCCGTCAGCCATCTTTACAATAGATCTTTCCTAGATTAACAGACGATAAAAATGGCGTTAAATGTTTTAAAAAAACATGAATTTAAACAATTATTCTTATTAAATTTTCATTGTACAATCAAACAATATTAAATAATATTGTATGGTATGAGTTACTTATCTGTTGACGAATTTCAAGAAGAAGGCTTTCCTGGAATTTTAACTCTCTATCCCGTAAACCTTTAAATAATTATATACCTAATAACATGAGCCTGGTCTACTAAAGTAGGCCACGCGTGTACTCTAGTGTTAGTGTTTTTGCCCCGCCAAATTAGCAATCCTTTCATAGCGTGGAGTCTGACTTCACCGAAAGTACCATACCTCCCCAAGCCAAAACACCAAATGCTACAATTTTCCATTCCCCGCTTACCAATCCCCAATGGACGTCGAATTTCCAGCAAATTTGGGAATCCTCTACAAATTGACAACCTTGTGTCAAGTGTCAAAATCAAAACAGCTGTGTAGTGTCAAATTATAAGTGTCAAAATCAGAGAAGTTTTTAGAAAAAAAAACATGATTATGGAAACTTAGTCGTTTAGTCTTATTGATACAAATAATTTTATTTTGGTAGGTAGCAATGTCCGTGTGTCAACTCATTGCACTCAGAAAACTCAAATAATTTCAGTTTGTGATTACTGTTAGTATTTTAATTTTCTTCTACACATATTTTGATTTTAGGCCAGCAAGCAAAAGTTGCAATAATATTACTGAAAGTAACGTCAACAAGCTTGTAACTTACAAATATAAGGTTGCAACGTTCATGCAAGCTTACATCGAGCTTGAAACGAAGCCCTTACGGCCGCTCTGTAGATGAACCCTGTAACTTGCCCAGAGCTGATCACCAAAACTTTTTAAAACTTTAAAAAGTGAAGTTGCAGTAACATTTCACATGAAACATATCTGAAAGTAGCAAAGTTAACACTCCGCAAGTATGACGTTATACATTTTCACAACTTTAAATTTGAAAGGTAATAGTAACTTGTCTGAACTATCTTGCCTAAAGGTTACAAATGAAACTTGCACGAAGCTTGCTATTTTTTAGTTGTCGCAAAGTTACATTGGTCGGTTTTCAGTTTCGAAAAAACATTTTTTTTAAATTTGCTATTGACTTGCACTAAGAACTTCTAAGTACAAGTCATAGAGGCGGGTGTGTCTTTTTCTTTATCCGCAGTAAGGAGTGTTCACAGACCAATAAGAGAGAAGTGTTTTAGTCAAATTCACAAATGGGGATACCAATTTCTGCAAACACAACGCCATCGCGATACAGGATTTCAATGTGCGATGATAACGCCATCTAGTTTTTCAATGTGTACTAATAAACTACAGTAACATTTGGCTACTTTCGAAAATAGTTTTCGAAAGTTCCAGCAACATTACATATGTTAAGTAAATAACAAGAACAATTCGTAATGGTGTGGAAAAGTTGAAAAAAAATATAACGAAAGATGTTATACTGTAACATTTCAGTAACTTTCAATTGTAAGGTACAGGGAATGCCAGACAGTGAAGTTAGTAAAATAATATTGCTACAAAGTTTTATTTGTAACGTTTTGACATTATTGCAACAATGTTAATTATATAAATTTAGGTAGGTTTGGGAGGCTATATCCCTGCAAAGTTGAAATGTAAACTTTCATGCGAAATATAACAGTAACATAACTAAATAACTTTTAATAAGTTTCAACCTAACAATAAGGTCTTAATATTATTATGTTACTGACACACGATGTTTTATTTTTACAAATGTGCCATATACAAACTTACTACAGCTTATTGCAAGTTTCATGCTCTACCTATTAGTTAGTGTTGTTCAACTAGTTGCTTGTTCACATAACGCGCGCCACGCAAAATCATCTGCGTGCAACCGTGATTGCTGCCTCGGGCACTTTGCCGACCGCCGCGTAGGCCACCTCGGCTGCTCAGGCACACGTCGCGTGAATAGTTATAAGTATACCTACATCTAAATTTACAAAAAGTTATTCAGCGGCCATGAATAGGTAGGTACTAACCTATAATATATAGTTTATCATTATCGACCTACATAGGTACCTACACCTGAAACTAAAATAGTGGTCTACCGGTCGGTCCACAGGATCAGTCAAGGCACTAAAGTGCATCAACTGATTTTCAACTTTATAGGAGAGTCAATCTGGTTTTTTCTTAGTCTGATGGTACCTATAAACAATCTATGGACCTAGATTCATAATAGGAAAGTGTTCCTGCTCGCAGTCGCTATCAGTCATAATAACACAGTAAAGAAAACCCACAGAACCTCAACTACCTACCCTGGCAGGGTAAAGGTGATGTCCATAAATGGTATACTATTCAGCGAAAAATCTAACCAAGATGATTTGAAAGTTTGTTTTATAGGCTTCTCAAAAATATTTAATTTAGATTTTTTCTATAGAATTATTATACCTAGGAGTCATGAGGACAAACTTAACAAGTGTGTTAAGTTTCCATTCTTTTATTAAACCGTTTTACACACTGCATCTTACATTTTTACCAAGAACAGAGAGAGGGCAGCGTTGCCAAGGTGCGCAGCACTGTGTGGGTGCGTTCACAATAACTTTACGATGTGTTCATCTTTGATTATTTATTGTCTAGATATCTAGTAACGCACCAAAAGCGCCCAAAAAAATAGAGTATAACTGTTACACTCTAACCCCGCCCGCGCCCATTAGTGACGCCACAGACACCGCGCGGATAACACCTAGTATTATTCTCTGTTTCGCGGCGAAAATATGACGTACTGTGTTATCAATCTGTGCCGCAACTACAAGAGACGTTTGAAAACACCTAAAACGATTTCTTATCACAGGTAAGTACATTTCAATCAACTATTATCTTGTATAATTAGAGAAAATCAGTGATAGAACTATCGCTATACATACTACTGTGATATCTGTGTCATTAGTTGCCAGCTTTCAAATTGAATATTACCCAAATTTTGTTCACATATTTTGTACCATTTTTTATAAGAAGATTAGGAGGTGAAATATTTATATTTTTTCTTTATATTTTTAGGGTTCCGTGAGAAATCCGTATCCTTGTATATTTGTATTTTTTTTAGTACACTACATTGTATGTAGTTGTGTATGTATGCCCTGAACCAATGTGTCCCTGTGCCTAAGGTGGTAGCGTATACTCGCAGAATACGTTTCTTTTTAATTATTAACCGACTTCAAAACAAGGAGGTTATCAGTTCTTCTGAAATATTTTTATGGGTGTTTTACGCGAATACTCCGCTATTGATGAACCGATTAAATTTTTTTTTACTAGTGTTTCAAGGTTGGTCCCATATAATAATATATTTTTTTCATTTGGATCAGAATTTTTTGAGAAAAATAACAATAATCCAACAAATTAAAGATAAAGTTTAGGCAAACCAATTTTACTTTTTTTATTCTTAATTTCCAAAATTACTAGTCCTATTTTGATGCGGTCTTCTGTGATGGGTTGAAGTTTGATTGGTGCACGCTTGGTGCGCTATTACCATGAAACTAAAAAAATAACATAAGCCACGATGTTAAATCGAAACGCAATTTATTTAAAAAACAAATACAAAGAGAAGGTCATTAAAGTTCACCAAATATTAATTTGGTAAACTTTGATGACCTTTGCTAAGTACTAGTTTCTCTTTTGTGTGGATACAGTACCGATGTAGCTAAATCTTAATAGACAAAATAGAATCTTTGCAGTTAGTAATCGCAATAAGTAAATGTAAATTTAATTGTCCTTATAACAAATGCATAGCTATACGAAAACCTAAATACCGTGGTTTCATAATATTTGTGTCGTCAGTTTTGTATAAATACTCGTATGTACCTGTTACATGAAAATAAATAATTTGTAAAAAAAAATGTATTTAAATAAATTGTAACAAAATATGTTTTATTTTTAACATTATATTATAACCCTATAACCAGTATAAATCTACTTATAACCAATCAAAGCGCGGATAAAGCGCTTTGATGGTACGAAAGTTTACGGAACCCTTCATGCGCGAGTCTGTCTCGCACTTGGCCGGTTATTCAAATTATTTCACATCACAGCATATTGTGTGTTGTGTCAACTTTGTGGAAATTATTTAAAAGTTAGCAACATTACGCACACAAACATGGGACTCGGGGCGCTTGTAATTACAGTGTAAGGCAATTCATCTGTGTGCGTGAACACTCCTACATGCGTGCCTAGCCTGGCCACCTATTCTTATTACCGTTGCAGCGCTACACTCCATCTTGACAATAATTTATCTAAGGTGTTCATATTATTTAACATTTTCATCCTTCCATTTTTTTATATGTGAAAATCAAATTGTGTGAAAAATACCAATACAGCTTTTAATTTTTTCTAGTTTAGCAATAATAAAGTGCTTCTATCGTTATTTTACTTGCATTCCTAGCTGATTCTTTCTCATTCATCTCTTAATTTGCTAAAATTAAAAATAATAACCTACCAGTGTGACCAGTTAGTAGGTACAATGTGACAAAAAAAACACTTAAAAAGTGTATCTAATTGGTGAAAATGCTTTCATTTAACAATTTGGATTTTACTTAATCAGGGTTACTAGAGATAAACTACCTATTGAGCCAAAAATATTTATTTATCCTAATAAATTCAAAATTAATTTAAAAAAATCGTAGGTCTCTTTTTGTTTTTAACTGATGTAATAGACACAGAAAAATATGAACTTTCTCGAAATGTAACGAGTGTTGTGGTTAGAATTTTTGATTATTATTATAACAGCCTCCATACATTTTGTGGACATGTCCTTTAAATTTCTTTAAGTTTCTTTAACTGTCAATCTGTCAAGAAAAAATGCTTAGCAAAGAACTTGTGCGGTTAAATTTTAGATTATAGAGGGAAATGGGTTAAATCAATCTCAGAAAATAAACTTTCTGAATCATCATTATCATAATTACCAATCAGCCTTGTAGGACATATTTTAATGCTAACTTACCTATACCCAATATATTTCCAATAGGTAGGTACGCGCTCAGGGCATAGGTAATCGAAAATGATCCATGATGAAAAAATGTTACCGACATTACAAATAGAGCGTTACGATATAAGTACTTATCCATAGGCCGAATAATACAAGCCGGCGGATATGAAGTTACCTACAAGCTGCGCGAAACCCAATCAACGTGCAGCTTTATTTATTTCACTATACAATTGCCTTATAATATGTCTATGTTACAATTACACTTATATAATAGTAATACAGTACACATTATACCCTGTCGTTAGGGTGTCGCAAATGGTATAATAAACAAAGTAGGTATTACGTACATGTCAAAATTTAGCGTTATTTTGTGATGATTTGTGAGCTTGAAACTTTTTCGTTCAGGTATTCTTCAATGGTATAATAGCATTTTTTTGTTAAAAGTTTTTTGAGTTTATTTTGGAATTTTTTGGGGTTAGTTTCTTCTTGTAGGTCTTTAGGTAGGTGGTTGTATGTTCTTATTATCATATACTCCGGTCCTCGTCTAACTATTTCTAATATTGGCTCCGGGGCTATTAGTTGGTTTTTTCTGCGAGAGTTTGTGTTATATGTAAATACTTAGTTCTGGATTTTTCTTAACAAATGTTGCCGCTTCTAGTATATAAAGGCTTGGGAGTGTTAGTATGTTTTGTTGAATGAAGTGGGGTCTACAGCTATCTTTTTGTCGGATATTCATCAGTATTCGGATACATTTTTTTTGCATTATAAAGAGTTCTTTTGCGTCTGTACTATTTCCCCATATGACAATACCATATTTTAGCCAAGAGTAGGCGTATGCATAGTATGCTGTTTTTGCTGCTTGTAGATTTGTATTTGTTTTTAAAATCGTATCTTTACGTGAGCTTCTGTCAGGATTGGATACTGCGCAGCTTGTAGCTAACTTCACATACACCGACTTGTATCATTCGGCCTATACCTACCTATCGCGTCTGTCACGTCTGTGAAGTTAGCTACAAACTGCGCAAAACTCTACTCCTCACCGCTGCCGCTGCCATGTTTGCTACTACGCAACGACTCGCCTCGTGTTCGCAGATGCCATTAGGTTTGATTCGCTCTATAAATAGGTACCCTGAGTATTTTTAAATGGCAGTGGGTAAAAAAAAAGTGGGTTGAAAATTGAGACTAAATTTGGCTCCGTCGCACGAGTTAGATGAAAGCCTTGTTGGCTTTCAAATTCAGTTGGTTTTTTGAACGTTTAGGGTTAGTAGGTTATCATCGAGCCAACCAGCAAAAGTTGACATTCCTCGCTGAGCAGCTAATCGAGCACTAGACCAATCTTTGCCGTGAAATATAGCTGCTGTGTCATCGGCGTAGCAGATTAAGGTCGCATTCGGGATATCTAAGCTCAGCAGGTCGTTCATATACACGACAAAGAAAGTTGGCGATAAGATTCCTCCCTGGGGGACTCCAAAGGATACATCTGTTCTTCATCTCCAAAGGAAATCTACCAGCCGCTTGTTATATACCTATGCAGAACTTTATTATGACCGAAGATGACGTAACGCTCTCGAATAGAGCAATCGAATATGGCAAGCGCAGCGTAAGACGTCCACATGGTGGAGAGACGATCCGATTAGATCAAAACAACAATAAGGTTATTATCTAGGTAGCCCTAGACTATTATATCTACCTACCTTATAGCTACATAAATATTAATAAATAGGTGTTCTCACATATTTTATAGGCACAACAGTGATGAAAACAAAGTTAAACGCTATTTCTCTACACTGTGTCCATACTAAATTGTGTTACACCAATTTAATTATTGCTTTTATGGAGAGCTTTTAGTAGCTTTTAGGAGCAAGCGACGGCATCATCGGCTCCCTTAAGTGAATTGACGTCTGAAAAGACTCGATTTACTGCTTCCACATTTGACGCCTAAGGAAGGTACCTATACTTAAAGCTATAGGAATCAGATACGGAAAAAATTTCCCAGTTGCGACTCCAACCACTCGGGTCGCTATAGGCCGAATCATACAAGTCGGCGCATCATACCAGGATGTTCTACACTTCTACATATCTTTTTTGATGCGTTTTCAGCGGATTTCCAAAAAGGAGGAGGTAGTACTTAATTTACGTTCGTTTTGTTCCGATGCTATCTACGTCGTTTATAGGTCGATATGCGAGTCTTTTTTGTCAATCGGAAAATATAGATTCAAAACATATTCGTAAGATGGTCCCGTATAAATTGAATTACTTGAGTTGGGTAGTTCGGAAGCAATTCCAGAAAATTTATGAAAATTGCAGTACCTACGGCAATTTAATAGCAATACAGAAATATTAATTACTCAATATCAAAAACTAAGTATTAAATATTTTTGGTGTGAGGTCGATGGTATGAAGTCGGAAAATAATTACGTTTTACTACAAATAGTGTATTTAGTCACTGAATGTCTCCGATGATAGAGTAGGTACCTACCTATAGTTTATTATAAAAATCTCTAACATCTCCTTCGACTATCCAACCATTACACCGATTTTGCCTTGAACGGCGTAAAATTTACTAATAAAGGTAATTAAATACAAGATTGGTCGGTTTTATGTTTGGAAATTAGTAGGATATAGGAAATTTATTTATCTACAGATATAAAACACATTTACATATACATTTACTACATTACACGATTTAATATAACAGAGAATCTAAGGCAAGCTAGGTTGGTAGACGAGTTTACCTAGGCACTATTTATTTAGCTCGTCATCGCTATTAGAATGTTCTTATTATAGGTATAAGGCATTAGAATTTCTAGACGGTCTATTATTATTATCTGTCAGAAAGGACCTAGACCTAGATTTGAATTATAATTTTGTCTATTTGTAAAAGAGGTTACGAAAATAATGATAGGGCCGAGGTACTGTGACCACAAACCATCATACAGTTCTATACCGTGGTAACTGGTTACTACAATGTCGCGGTCAGCAAATAAAAAAACCGAAAAACCGAGTCAGTGCGAGTGAAAGTGCGAGTCAGGCTCGCACATCGAGGGTTCCGTTCAAATCCAGAAAATTTCTCAAAATTGAGAAGTAAGTTGTTAAAATCTCTATACTATAACCATCGACAATAACGTTTTTTTTTTTCACTTTTCTCGTCATACAATGTTAAAATACATAATTAAAACCTGTCTTAGCATGTGCTAATGAATTTCTTTTATATGATACCTTACATGATACGATTTACTCACTATGAATTTTGAACCCATATTTTTTGAATTTTGAGGCCCTAATATTTTTTTTTGTGATTTAAATAAAAATGTACAGTTTTCAGATTTATTTCTAGATGTGTACTCTGAGACAATGCTTCTCGCCAAATTTCATAGTTCTATGTCAACTGGAAGTACCCTGTAGGTTTTGATTTTTGTGAGTGTTTGACATACACACAGACGGACAGACGGACAGACGGACAACAAAGTGATTCTTTTTTACCGGTCTTAAAGCTAGTTACATAGGGGAGGCCTATGTCCAGAAGTGGGCGTCCTATGGCTGATGGATGGATGGATCATCACATTATCAGCTATCCTAACAAGGATCCGAGATCCGTACCAGCTAGTTATATGGAGATGTCCAAAGACCATCAACATAATAAGCTAGTTATGTCCGAAAATGCGTGAAACATTTTATGAATAGATTTTATGAATTTTAGTAGACTGTTTCCAATTTCGAGATTTCGTCCTATTTTAAGGCGAAAGTGTGTATGTTTCACGTATTAATTAGGGAGTTTTTTATTTAATTAGGATTGGAATTAATTTTAGGGATTTTTTCGATTTAGCCAAGGCTCTTTTAGTGGACCTATAGGCCTCGCGCTGGGATTTTTATTTAGAGATTTTTACGGACACATATACCTACCTAAAAGAGCGAAATAAAATCTTAAGTAGAAACACTGAGTAGGTTAAATCTTATTTGGTAGGTATGTTCTCAACCGTTTCAACGTTAATCTGGAAAAGCCACTGCACTGGCACCCCAGAGTCCTAGACCATTTCAGTGAGCTTAATAGTATGACTGTAAAACTTGTTTTTGAAACATCAATAACAATCTAAATAATTATTTTTTGCAAAAAATAGCATGACCGATTTCACCCGTGTAAAGAATTCGCGAATATTTCGCACGAATCGATGTAGCATATTTCACATTATTGTTGATTTATCAAATATAGCTGAGCCGATTTCGATAAAATTTAAAAGAGACCAATTTCGAAGTAAGTACCTAAGTATACTCTGTCCAATAAAAAAAGAATTAATGAAATCGGACTACTACATAATATGATAAAAGTTATGCGTGGTTATACATAAAAAAATATATACGCGTCAAATTGAATACCTCCTCCGGTTCGTCGGTCAAAAATAAATGTACTCAATTCGAGTGAAAAAGGTATTTGAATTTGGTAATGAACGTATGTAGATTGCAATGATTGAAGTAGTAGGTTTTGCCATTTTGGCCCTTAATAATATTATTCAAATCGGTTTGAATAATGTAGAAAATAGTACAAATAATATCATGTAGGGCATAGGTACCCACCAAAAATATCCAAAGGATTTGAGAAACTCTTGCGTTTTGAAAGTCACTTGCACATATTAAGTAGGTAAACTTGACACAAGAATTAGTTAATATCATCAAGCATCAAAGAAAAAATGCCAAGTCGATGGTAAATGGAGTTTATGACAAAAAAAATGTGATACAATGGCAAATTAGAAAAGAAAACTGGACTAACCTTTCAACTCGGGCCCCGCGTTGATCTCATTTTGATCCATGGGAAAATGAGGAGAAACGACACTTTCTATTCATTTTTATAGCTCTTCTAGTCTAGCAATTAAAGAATAGATGAAATTCCTCGACCGGCCTCTTCAGACACTACCTTTGTTAATGATTATCTCATCGATATGAGATTACTGAATGTTTACAAATAAATTATGTAAGTGCCCTCGGGTACAGTATGAAACTATTTGTTTTTGTTTGCATAGCTCGGGTCGCGTGACGTTAAGGGCATTTTATGCCTATGCCAAATTCCATCTCGCTCGCGCAATTTCGTATCAATAAAGACGATATAAAACAACATGTGTATTTCCAAAAAAATGTAAGTAGCATTTGTTTATCATAAAATTGTACACATTTTGTAATATTTTTTTGTAAACCTCATATGAAATTTGACGAAATGGATCTAAAAATGCAAAAATGAAAATAACAGTATCTTATCTATGTCATCTCCATCCAAACCAATTTTTAACACGCTTTTATTAGTTTCACCTGTATGCTTGTTTGCTTGCTTGTAACCAACTCCATTGAGCTCGATTTTGACCTACTTTGAGAGATCAGATTTTCTTCAAACTTTGTACCTACCTACATCATACGTGACAGTTATTATGATTGATTACGTATGTTTATATAATCAAATTTGCAAAAGTGCGAGTGAGATAACTTCGAGCGGTTGAAAGGCCGTTATATAAAGATATAGGTGATTTTTACTGTAAGCCGAGAATGCATTACGGTGTCACCGAGTCAACAGCTGTCAGGTAGTTATGCATGGAAAATATGGATGGAGTTTACGATTACGGCTACGCTACCTAAGCTCTTAGGGTGCATGTGTTGTATTGTTTGTAGATAGATAGATAGATAATTATATTATAATATAATATAATTTTAAGTGACATAAATAACTACAGACCCATCAGTTTAGTGTCATATCTGTATAAAGCATTTATAAAAATTATTCAAAACCGCATAGAAGGTAAATTAGATAGCCACCAACCACCAGAGCAAGCCGGATTTCGACCGGGTTTCTCAACCATAGACCATCTACACACTTTAAATCAAATTATCGAAAAGCACAATGAGTTCAACAAACCACTTTATCTAGCGTTTGTAGATTATACAAAGGCTTTTGATAGTATCACCCACGAAGCAATATACTCAGCACTACAAGAACAAGAAATAGATAATACCTACCTAGATCTTATAAAAACTATATACAATAACAGCACAGCAGACATCAAGCTTAATATCCACGGACCGAAATTCTCCATAGAAAAGGGCGTCAAACAAGGTGATCCACTCTCTCCCAAACTATTTACTAGTACACTAGAAGAAATATTCAAGATATTGGCAAGCTCGTGGCTTACAAGAGGTATCGATGTTGGCGACAGAAAGCTCAGTAACCTCAGATTTGCAGACGACATCGTGCTTTTTGCGTCATCTGCCCCTGAATTACAAAGTATGCTTCAAGAACTGAGCGCAGTAAGCCTCAATGTTGGACTAATGATGAATCGGTCAAAGACAAAGATCATGACCAACAACAAAAAACATATGGTAGTAATAGACGGGCAAGCACTAGATTTTGTCGAAGAATACGTATACTTAGGCCAGATAGTTTCCTTCCAGAACCGCCAAGACAAGGAAATAGAACGTCGCGTCGAAAATGCTTGGAAAAGCTACTGGTCAATGAAGGAGTACATGAAAGGCACTTTGCCTATATCACTAAAACGCAAATTAATCGACATGTGCATCTTGCCCGTCCTAACCTATGGTGCCCAGACTTGGTCACTGACTGATTCACAAAGGTCCAAACTTGGGGTTTGCCAAAGAGCAATGGAACGCAGCTTGCTTGGTATCAAAAGAACTGATAGAGTCCGCAACAGCACAATGCGCTCTATGACAGGGGTAGTTGATGTCGGCCGAAAAGCCGCCAAGCTAAAGTGGGACTGGGCGGGACATGTGTCGCGGATGCACCCCGATCGATGGGCCAGGATCGTCACGGAGTGGGTGCCTGACGGACGACGCAGCCAGGGAAGACCCAAGAAGCGCTGGCGTGACGATCTTGACTCATTCGAGAGGGGTTGGCAAGAAATTGCGATGGATCGAGACTCGTGGAAGGAAATGGGGGAGACCTTTGCCCAGGAGTGGGACAGTATAGGTTAATAAAAAAAAAAAAATATAATATCTTTATTAGCTTAACCAAATACAATACAAACACATGAAAAATAAAAACATTAAAAATTAGTTATACTAAACGGCGGCCTTATCGCTTCAAGCGTCCTGCGTTCCTGTCCGTTCATGATTGCCTGGAAGAAATCTTCCAGGCAACCATAAACGGACAGGAAATAGCACATTAACTAAAACAGCGGCCTTAGCAAAAAAGATTTTAAAAATAAACAATGAATACTTATAACAAGCAAAAATAAGCAATACTAATACCTAACCAATAAATAAATAACATTTATTGAAAAAAATATATATGCCTACCTAGACACATAAACATACATTATTATTTACATAATACAAAAATAAACTTACCTACTTATATAATTACATTCTATTAATACTTAACCTTACTTAAATAAATAAATATATAAAGCGAGCAGAAACAATAATGTACCTAAGAAGACAGGTAATGCAATTTAACTCTGTGTTTGAAAACATTCAGTTTATACATATATGGGTAAGGGTGTGTCCTACTCCTATATCCGCTATGTTAAGCTTTATATCTCAGGCCATGATATTTAAAGTGAATTATGTATATATGAATTAATAATTTACTCTCACAGCGCTGCTTAGCTTAACACGAGTGGAAATGTACTTAAGTAGGTATGTTGTGTTACGAAAATGATTTCGAATGGTGGATATCATACCTAGGTACCTACATCTTGGCACATCCCAAATGAGAAAGCGCTCAAAGGCTGGTAATAAAATTGCAGACGGGTATCTAGCTCTACAGGGTTATTCGCATAGGGTATAAGCAAAAAATAGTAACTATAGTAACCTAATTTAATAACCTGTACCTGTAGCGTAATAAATCAGCTGTTCCATACAAAAATATCAACTGGAGGCTCTGGAGTCGATTGAGAGGCGAGCCAGGAGACTGATTGACAACGACACCTTGATTAAGTGGCAGCTGCAAAGTCTTGAGCATCGTCGCAAGGTAGCGTGTTTGTCAGCCTTTTACTGGATACACTTCGGAGAGTGCGCCCAGGAGTTGCACAATCTGGTCCTCCCTGCCCCTTTCTTCTATCGTACGGCTAGACAGACGCGACCAAAGCGCCGCCCTTTTATGGTGGACATTCCGCGCGTTAGAACCAAGCGTTTCGAATCCTCATTCCTCATACGAAAAGTCGGAATGTGGAACGCTTAGCCTGGGTCTGTCTTCCCGTTAAAGTACAACGTGGGTATCTTCAAATCCCGAGTAAATAGGTATCTTCTAGGTAAGCGTACTACACCCTAGACGCACATCTGCTTAACATCAGGCAGTGCGTAGTCAAACGCGAACTACTAACTAGGCGAAAAAAAAATCGCAACTCAGAATCCACCAATTTTATGAAACAGCTGATATTTTTCTGGGATTCCGGGTTGGCCCTGTTCATGATCCCCTTCTGATTTCGTAAACCTTTTGCAAATAATCCTTAGGTTAGGTTAGGTTAGGTTAGTTTAGTACCTAAGTAATTTAGTTTCAATGTTCACGATATTCTTTCCTAGTCATTATCAGCAAGGTGCAGCAGTAACTACCGAGTAGGTAAGCAACAGTAAATTTTATTTATCGTAGCCGGAACTAAAATTGTTTAAAGCTAAATTATCATTTAAATTACTTAGACTAACATTGATATTAAAACCTAATTGCTAAATAAATGACCTAGCCTTGTATACTGTACTGTATCAGCCTTTTAATAGTCCACTGCAGGACGTCGGCTTACCCACAAAGGGTGATTGTTTGGCCATATCCACCACATTACTGGTTTTTAAAAATCAACAATAATGTCAACAATTCGAGCGAAATATTCGAATTTTGTACACGATGGAGGCGGTTTTACCATTTTTTGCGAAAAATAATGATTATATGGAAATTGGTTAGTTGGTTTTTGAAAAATCAACAGTGATTAATTAATATAATATTAATAATTAATTTTCGCAAAAAATGGCAAAACCGCCTACCATCGTATACAACATTCAAAAATTTCGCTCGAATTGTTTACATTATTGCTAAATTTTCAAAAACGGCTCAGCCGATTTCTGTAAAATTTAAACACTAGGACTAACTCCTAGTACTACTAAGGTAGGTAGTAGTACCCTTTAAAACTAAAAAAAAAATTCGATTTGATTCACAATTGGCGAAATTATCTGTGAAGTTACTCAAATAAAAATACATACGGATGAACATAGAACCTCCTCCTTTTCGGGAGTCGGTTATAAATGACATACTCGTAGGTACAATACATCGATTTGAGCGAACAATTAGAATATTGTTCGTATATTAAAAGTAATGATTGAAGTCGGTGGTGCTATTTTTGGTGAAAACTAACCGCCTTACCACAAAAGAATTTAACAAGCTTTAAACACTGTTTAACGGCGCAATTTGGACTGTTAAACATGTCTAAAGCGTGCGTAACACTTTTGTGGTAAGACGCTAATTATTTAAACTTTTATAGCAATTCTAACTATCACTATACACGTGTCTATTTTAACTGGTTTAAGTCTTCCGCGTCAATGACCCTGGCTAGCGATCAGCAGATTTGAACCTTGGCCACCTTGTGGTAGGAGATTTGTAATTTTTGATCTAGTTTTTGGAAAAGTTTAAAGACGTAGGTAACTCTTTAATGCTAAAGCTAAGATGTAGAACTTTTTGCCAGGGCCTGTTTTTAATCGAATTTTTAAAAAGGAGTTCGTTTGTATGTGTTTTTTTTTGTGTCTGTTCATCGTCAGTTGTGAAGTGATTTAAAAAATATTTATTAGTTCGAAAGGGTATTATACTCTCCTAATTTAAATAGTACTAATTTAAATTTTGTCGATTTCGGCTGAGCCGCTTTTAAAAATTGTAAAAAACCGGACAAGTGCGAGTCAGGCTCGCACACCGAGGTTTCCGTACAAATCCAGAATATTTCACAAAATTGAGAAGTTGTTAAAATCTCTATAATATAATCATCGACAATTTTTTTCTTCGCTTTTCTGTACGACAAGAATTGAAAATTACACATGATTAAATAATTAAAAACCTTTATTAGCATGAGCTAATGAAGCTCTTTTATATGATATCTTACATGGTACGATTTACTCACTTTGAATTTTCCACCCAAATTTTGTGAATCTAGGCCCTATTTTTTTGTGTTTTGTTTTAAATAAAATGTACAGTTTTCAGATTTATTCCTATAATTATGTATACTCTGAGATAATGCTTCTCGCCAAATTTTATAGTTCCATGTCAATGGGAAGTACACTGTAGGTTTTGGTTTTTGTGAGTGTAGGTTATAGTTACACATACCCTTCAAAAAAGGGCTCATCAGAATACCAGCGTTGAGTGTTGGGTCCTTCCAGCACTCAACATTTTATAGCTGAGGTGAGTCCCTTTCGACACTTTTGTTTTTTTTTTTTTTTTCATTAGTTATATAAGTTTTTTTTGTACGTGTTATTTATGTGTCGAATAAAGATATTTCATTTCATTTCATTTCATTTCATTTCATTTCATTTCATTTCATTTCATTTCATTTCATTTCATTTCATTTCATTTCATTTCATTTCATTTCATTTCATTTCATTTCATTTCATTTCATTTCATTTCATTTCATTTCATTTCATTTCATTTCATTTCATTTCATTTCATTTCATTTCATTTCATTTCATTTCATTTCATTTCATTTCATTTCATTTCATTTCATTTCATTTCATTTCATTTCATTTCATTTCATTTCATTTCATTTCATTTCATTTCATTTCATTTCATTTCATTTCATTTCATTTCATTTCATTTCATTTCATTTCATTTCATTTCATTTCATTTCATTTCATTTCATTTCATTTCATTTCATTTCATTTCATTTCATTTCATTTCATTTCATTTCATTTCATTTCATTTCATTTCATTTCATTTCATTTCATTTCATTTCATTTCATTTCATTTCATTTCATTTCATTTCATTTCATTTCATTTCATTTCATTTCATTTCATTTCATTTCATTTCATTTCATTTCATTTCATTTCATTTCATTTCATTTCATTTCATTTCATTTCATTTCATTTCATTTCATTTCATTTCATTTCATTTCATTTCATTTCATTTCATTTCATTTCATTTCATTTCATTTCATTTCATTTCATTTCATTTCATTTCATTTCATTTCATTTCATTTCATTTCATTTCATTTCATTTCATTTCATTTCATTTCATTTCATTTCATTTCATTTCATTTCATTTCATTTCATTTCATTTCATTTCATTTCATTTCATTTCATTTCATTTCATTTCATTTCATTTCATTTCATTTCATTTCATTTCATTTCATTTCATTTCATTTCATTTCATTTCATTTCATTTCATTTCATTTCATTTCATTTCATTTCATTTCATTTCATTTCATTTCATTTCATTTCATTTCATTTCATTTCATTTCATTTCATTTCATTTCATTTCATTTCATTTCATTTCATTTCATTTCATTTCATTTCATTTCATTTCATTTCATTTCATTTCATTTCATTTCATTTCATTTCATTTCATTTCATTTCATTTCATTTCATTTCATTTCATTTCATTTCATTTCATTTCATTTCATTTCATTTCATTTCATTTCATTTCATTTCATTTCATTTCATTTCATTTCATTTCATTTCATTTCATTTCATTTCATTTCATTTCATTTCATTTCATTTCATTTCATTTCATTTCATTTCATTTCATTTCATTTCATTTCATTTCATTTCATTTCATTTCATTTCATTTGAGTGTCGAAATATGTGTTTTTTTACGACATAAACGGCTCTTACTTTTTTATACGATAACTGAAAAGTTTTTCTTTTACAAAACTGCATGAGACCATAGATATACGTATATAGTTTAAATTTCAACTCGATATCTTCCCGCGTTCCCGAGATAAAGAGTCTTGACATACATACAGACGGACAAAAAAGTGATCCTATAATGGTTCCATTTTTTCCTTTTGAGGTACGAAATTCTAAAAATATATACATCGATTTGAGCGAACTATTCCAATTTTGTACACGATGGACGTCGTCGGTACCTATTGGCATTTTTAGCGAAAAATAATTATTAAGTTCAAATACAATTTAGGCTTCCTGAAATCTCGTTATTGGATTGATTTAGGTAATTTAGATTTGACACCTAGGTGAGCGTGTTACATCCTTGACCGCATCTTTGCATAAAATCGGGCAGAATGTGGTCAAAGAACTTATCTTCAATAAAAAGGTAGGACCTATTTATTGGCGTACTTACTTAGTCGACTGCCGATGCGTCTACTAGAAGATAGGTAGAGAAAAAATTGACTGAACTTAGGTAAGTGAAGTTAATATTATTTCGGATGTTCTGACCGTACTATACAGGGTATAAAATTGTGCTTTAAGGTCTCATAACAACATAAATAATTAGTTAGTATTTTATCCATGACCATGGAACTCCCAAAAATGTAGAGCAAAAATGTATTCGAAAGCTATGGACCACTTTCGGCCATGATACGAGCTGAAACAAGACTTACCCGTTTCTTTTTTACTATTTTCGTTTTACGCCTCGAAAAAAACTCAATAAAAATAATTAAAGAACCTTCTTACTTGTATTCTACCCAACTGAGGAATGTGATAATTATTTTACATTTGCACCACGTGTAATAAAATAAAAAGTATTTGTTCAACGTAAATTCTAATTTTATTTGAGGTAAAACGGTTCTACCTACGGAACATGTTTACAGAACATGACAAATACCATATCAAATTGGACGGAATCCGCAAACAAGTTATTTGCACGACGCGTGAGAAATACAAAAGCAGGTCTTTAATGAAATGGTAATATCTGATCCTCCATTCATAGCTTTAATAGCAAAGATCTTGTCCGTAGGTCATTGCTGTAAGGTCATTGTTGCTATCCTAGCCAACGAGTTCTTGAATGATGGCATTGACGGTTATTCTGTGACCAAAACAGCGTAAATTCGTGTGTAAAGGTGCAGATAATTCTCTGTTTTTGATATAGCAAGACGTATAGACATTAGCAATGAACTTTAAAAACGCCAACCTTATTCGGAGTGTTGTAATATTTGTTTTCTGTTTTGGATATGTGCAAAATAGAAGAAAGATTAAAAATAGAGTTGCAAGCGATGTTGATTCGGATATCAATCTAGATTCCCTCCAACTGATAGCTAAGTATACACCTCCGCCGCAACGTCATACCGTGATTACAGAAGATGGTTACGTAGTGACATTATTTAGGATACCAAGGAAAGGACCAGCAGTTTTAATGGTGCATGGGATTGGTGATAGTTCTGACTCTTGGTTGGTGACGAGTCCAGCCTCTTCATTGGCGTACCAGTTAGCTGATCTCGGATATGATATATGGCTCTACAATGCAAGAGGAAACAAATACAGCAAAGGGCATATTAAAGATCTGCCGAACAAAGAATATTGGGATTTCAGTTACGAAGAAATGGGAGCTCTAGACATGCCTGCAGTGATCGACCACATAATTTCAGTTACAAATCAGCCCAAGCTGTATTATATTGGATTTTCACAAGGCACGACCCTGTTTCTCATCATGTGCAGTGTCAGACCAGAATACAACGAGAAAGTTAAGCAAGCTGTGCTGCTAGCTCCTGTGGCATGGCTTGATAACGTAAAATACCCTTATATGGATTTATTTGCAAGAAATATGAATTTATTGAAATCATTTCTTGACAGTGCTGGTGTTTATGAATTGTTTCAAAATAATGAACTTCTTAAATGGTTCCACGCAAGAGTATGTAGGGACGGAAGTCCCGAAAGAGTGCTCTGTGAGTTAGAATACGCACTATCTTACGGGGTACGGAATTTCACAAACCTAAACCTGATGCGACTGCCGGTGATCTCCTCACATATCCCTGCTGGGGTGTCGACGAGGACGTTTGTGCATTTTTTCCAAATATATTTAAGTAAACGTTTTCAAAGGTTTGATTACGGTCTTGAGAGAAACTTGGCAACGTACTCATCTGCTCTGCCACCGGAATTTAATGTGTCGTTAGTTACCGCTCCTATAAACGTGTTTTTAAGTGATTCAGACTGGTTCAGCACGGTCAAGGATACGAGTAAACTAAGGACATTGTTACCGAATATTGTAACTTACGTTGAGTTTAATCAGTCATTAGATTTTACGCACTTAGAATTCGTTTACGGTGAAAGGACCAAAAGTTTAGTTAATGATCCTGTGATAAATATACTCTTAAGCGATTTGTATTAAAGTATAATTTATTATTACTAATTAGTTTGAATTAGTGGTGAAACCAAACTTTAGCAATATTAATGAATATAAGCTCCTCAAACTTTCAGTACAAATATTTACATCTGTGTATTGTACATTATTAAAATAATGGTATGAATTAATAGAATACAGTAGGTAGAAGCAGATAAAATAGTTATATTTAACCGTGACACGAAACAATGTTTTGCAAGCGAAATTTTTTAATTTTTATTTTTTTTAAGAAATGCATTATTTGTGTACTCTGTACTGTACTGTACCAGCCTTTTTAATAGTCCACTACAGGACATAGGCCTACCCACGAAGGGTGATTGAGCCATATCCACCACGCTGTCCCAGTGCGGATTGGTGGATTCACATACGCCATCGAATTTCTTCTACAAACGAATATAGGTTGCCTCACGATGTTTTCCTCCACGGAAAAGCCAGTGGTGTAAATTTCCAGAAATTAATTGGTGCGATATCGGGATTTGAACCAACATACCTCACGATACCTACGTATAAAAAGATATTTAGTTATTTATGTTGTTTTTAAACTTTCGCGATTTGAACACATTAGTATTATGAGGTATTTATTTATCTCGTAATTTTAGCGCGCGATTAGTATATAGTAATAATTTAGTTATTTATGTTGCTATGTGCTATATGCAACTTGAGATTCTGGTTTTAGAGTTTGTTGGTAATTTTGTGTGGTAGAGGCATGTAATATGTACACAACAAACATTAGTAACAACATGGATCAAGCAAATAGGCATTGCATTGAGATTATCGAGATTCAATGTCGAGCTATAAACGCTACACATTCGCTTATGTATGTCCATGACATTACGTAAAGTTAAATACCGAGTTTATGACTTGATTTACACAAGTAAGTAATTTAATAATAAATACCGAACGTGGAGATGAGATCTTGGGCACTTAATTATTTTTACGAAACAAGGAAGCATTTATTTATTTAAGGAAATAATAATATTTTACAGACATTGTTATGTCAATAAAGCGATTTAAAGAAATTGATAAAAGTTGTTTTTAAATAAACTTCTTTGCGTAGTAATTGGTACAGAGGTAATTAAATAAATAAATATTTCATTGTATTCACTAAAAATAAATATAAACTAGGGATAAAAGTGGAACTTATAACAGATGTTAGTACTAATTCTGCCATCCGCAAGCAAACAGCCGCTAACAACGAAATGAAATTTTAGAGTTATGGCGAAAAACATTTTTTTAATAATAGTTCTACTTGATAACAAAGGAATAACTATATTCAAAATGAAAAAAATCCAAATGAATAGAATTCGGAAAGCACTTTCAAACTAGCAATTTATCTCAGTACTAGCTGCCCGTCCCGGCTTTGCCCGGGTATGATTGGCTATACATATACTTACCACGTAATGTAGGTATGCGTCACACACATGCTAGACATACCGGATGAACCATTATGATGAGTTAAAACCTACCCAAATCGCGAGAGTTTCCGTAGTCTTAAACTGTTCGAAGTTTATGAAAAAGAGATAGTAGGTATTGGCATATCTAAATAAAAGTGAGTTCGTATGTGTCGGGTGGCTGTACATATTATATAGCCCTGATTTCAGAAAATGACAATGATGAGAATGAAATCGACGTTAAAATATTAGAGACCCACAGTCTATACATTCTACCTATGTAAGTTAGTTTCTTGATCTAGTCTTCACTCGAGAACTTTTAAAAACATTGGACATCAGTTCTACTTCTACGAATTGTGTGTCCTACCTAAGGCCTCTTCAACTTGCTAACCCAAAGAGCTGTGATGGAAGGAATCGAAGCGCTGGCATCCAACGTGTTCCGGACGTCACGACCAGATCTTAGATTCACGTGAAGACCTTCGCTACACTTGCCAATGCATTGTCTACATTCGAGAACTTTAAGGTCCCATCGACAATTCGTTTCACATACTATGTGTAGGGGCGTAGCTACCGCAGTATCAGCCGTGTCAATAATACGGGGCTCCCGGGCTACAGGGGCCTTAACGTGTGTAAGCAAAACCTAGTAAAATGTTATCCACAATGTCACTTAATCTCGTGCTTCCCGAAAAAAAATCATCTCTTTTTTTCCCGGGTTAAGTATTCTTCCAAAAGTTGTCCTAATAGGCAGAAATTTTATAACAACTGAAATCGTCTTCAGCTAGACTGACTTAGCTGATATAGGTAATTATATTCTATTCATTATCAATTTCCCGAAAAAAAGGCAAGAAAAGTGTATATTTCATTTGAATTGTTTGGCTAGCTCAATTTCTAGGAGGAAGTGACAACTTATAAATAACCGTCTTACCACAAAAGTTTTACGCAGGCTTTCTACAATGTTTAACAGTACAAATTGTACGGCTAAACAGTGTTTAAAGCGTGTTTAAATCTTTTGCGTTAAGGCGGTATATATTTATTTCAATTCAATGCAAGCATTTTTGTTTCTTTTATCAGAAATGAGTGATTTGGGCTCCCCAACTATGTTTGATTCAGGGCTCCCCAAGGCACGCTACGCCACTGCATACCTATTTACTACCAATAAAACATTTAATAAATCGACGCACTAATGGCGGAGATATATAACTGTGGTGGTCTAGTGGTAGTAACGCCTGTCCTACAATCGTGAGGTGGTGGGTTCAAATCCCGATCCTGTATCAATGAGCTTCTTTGGAACTTATGTACGGAATTTCAAATCATTGGCTTTTCGGCGAAGGAAAATATTGTGTGGCAATCTGCACCAACCCACACTGGGCCCTGGGACTGGTGGTGGATATGGCCCAAGCACCCTTCTCAATTCTCAATGACCCGTTTCCTCGAATCTCGACGTAATGTCACCTAATAAGTGCCTGTAACCGAGCACTTTGGCATCGCGCGGCGTTGTAGTCGGCTTGGAATCGCCTTACGACTAACTAAAAAGCCTGCCTACTACGTAGCTTGGGCAGGATTTTGGCTCGGACACTTTTTTCACGATTGTGACTGTATAGATATTTGCTCGAGGTGAATTTTGTATTATGTACATTGTACAAAGTACATGAATTGCCAAGCGGGGTGAGCGGCGAAACGGAACTTTTATAATACTTACATTTTTAAACTCGTGATATCTTTGTAATAAAATGTCTGAATTAAATAATTTAAAAAGTTGCATAAAGCTATTGAAACAGTCTTGAATATGAAATAATTTATTTTGATAAGGATTAATACCAAGATACAAATTAAGTACCTTTTCCTGCGACGCCATTTCAATTAATTTTTAAGAATAAAAGAACAGTTATTACGGCTTAACTATTATAGTTAGATATATGCTCTCGCGACACTTTTTGTAGATAATGATGAGTTCTGCAAAGTCGTAGTAAATGATTTTGTTCTATCATCAATAGTTTTCGCAGCGCACGCGACGTAAGGAATTTTACAGGTCTTTTTTTTACACCTTATGTTACATTATTGAAGTTTTAGTAAGGATCCCTAATTTTTAAAAAAATATAATATAGCCTATGTTACTCGGGGATAATGTAGCTTTCCAAAGGTGAAAGAATTTTTGAAATCGGTCCAGTAGTTTCGGAGCCTATTCATTACAAACAAACAAACAAACAAACAAACAAACAAATCTTTCCTCTTTATAATATTAGTATAGATATAGATAATTAGTAAAGTAAATATAGCAATAAAAAAGTTGATCTTTGACTGACACTAAATAATCAAAAGAATTGTAATTTTTACACGTAAAGGTTTAATAGTTCAGTTGGTTTTCTGTCGGTAGTACCATTGATTAGTTCCATTGATGGCACTACTGACGTATGTATACTTCGCTAGTACCATTATGGTATTAGCGACGTAGAATTTATATCCTCTACGTCGCTAGTACCACTGATGATACTATTCACAATCAGAAAATAGAATTTGCCAAAAGGTTTAGTTCCTATAAGGTTGCACATAAAAACTTTGAGTAAGTATTCAAGTCGTTGCGTGAATAAGAGTCGCCATTTATGTGTTATTTATTTACTTTCGGACTTTTTTTATTTTTATTTTTACTAATGACAAGCCCACTGCCAACTGGCAGTGGGTTTGAGCACTTGGATTGTCTTTAGACCTTCAAGGGTATGTGGATGATCCAATTGCATTCTATGTAGTGGAAGTGTAGTATTGTCATTAGTAAAAATAAAAATAAAAAAAAGTCCGAAAGTAAATAAATAACACATAAATGGCGACTCTTATTCACGAAACGACTTGAATACTTACTCAAAGTTTTTATGTGCAACCTTATAGGAATTAAACCTTTTGGCAAATTCTATTTTCTGATTGTGTGCTCACTTTGGCAAACCTTTTGGCAAATTCTATTTTCTGATTGTGTGTGATGTGATTCACTGCCAACTGGCAGTGGGCTTGAGCACTTGGACTATAAATACAGTTTTAACCGTTATTTCAATACACATTACACACATAATTTAGAAACAGCTGATCACTTACATATATTATATGATGTTTTGCAGTAAAAGTAAATTATTTTATACTCAGAGTATTTTTAGAGAAGATCTTGTAAAATGCATCCTGTAAAATAATGGTTTTTCCCATAAAATGGCAAAACCGCCTGCCATCGTGTACAAAATTCAAATTTTTCGCTCGAATTATTCACATTATTGTTAATTTTTCAAAAATGGTTCAACTGATATCTGTGTGTTTCGAACTAAATAACTTTTATTCGATTCGGTTCACAATTGGCGAAATTATAGATGAAAATACACAAAAAAACATACAGACGAACAACCTCCTCCTTTTTTGAAGTCTGTTAATTAGTAAATTAGGAGCCGTGGTGGTCAAGAGGTAGTGACACCCGCCTTACAATCGTGAGGTCGTGGGTTCGAATCCCCGGTCTCGTACCAATGAGTTCTTTGGAATTTATGTACGGAATTTCACACCACAGGCTTTTCGGTGAAGGAAAACTTCGTGAGGCAACCTACATACGTCCGTAGAAGAAATTCGATGGCGTATGTGAATCCACCAACCCGCACTGGGCCCGCGTGGTGGATATGGCCCAATCGCCCTTCGTGGGTAGGCCTACGTCCTGCAGTGGACTACTAAAAAGGCTGGTACAGTAATTAGTAAAAAGGCATAGCGACTCTTGCACACGCAACGAAGCAATGACATTTGATGTGGGTGTAAATGTGCGTGCGGTGCAAAGTGCTAACCAAACGCATAAACGGCTAGAAGGCTGTTACCTTATTCAATCTTTATAGGTTGATTTAACTTTTAGCATCATAGTGATATACCTACTGCCTATTATTCCTCTAGCCAAAACAAGTCGTATATCCTACTAATATTATAAACGCGAAAGTTTGTGAGGATAGATGGATGGATGTATGGATGTTTGTTACTCTTTCACGCAAAAACTACTGAACGGATTGAGATGAAACTTTGCAATAATATAGTTTATATATCGGAATATATACCTACTGCCTGCTATTCCTCTAGCCAAAACAAGTCGTATATCCTACTTCCTACTAATATTATAAACGCGAAAGTTTGTGAGGATGGATGGATGGATGTATGGATGTTTGTTACTCTTTCACGCAAAAACTACTGAACGGATTGAGATGAAACTTTGCAATAATATAGTTTATATATCGGAATAACACATAGGTTAAATTATAATGATATATTGCGTATGCGGGCGAAGCCAAGGGTAAAAACTAGTTTGAAATAAAGTGTGTATTTTTTCCTTGTATTTCTTTTGTTTCTCATTGACTCTACTTGGTAGATAAGTAATTAATTTTTCAATATTTTTTTCAAAACTTTTAGAGTGTGAAAAAGTACTGTATTGTATTTTTTATAACTGCCTCGGTGGCTCAGTTGTTCGTGACCCTGATTCCTGAGTCAAAGAGGCGCGGGTTCGATTCTCATCCAGGGTCCGTAGTATTATTTTAAATTCTTTGCCCAGGACAAGCATTTATGTGATAAATATTATAAGTGTCTGCTCTGTGCCGAGATATTATTATTAGTTGTTATCTATATAAGTATGTATTTAAAAAAATGTAGTACATTTAGTACTTATATCACACATATACATATTAATTACGTAGGTAGTACTTATATCAGTCTCTGGCAACCATGTGACAAGCAAGCTTTGCTTAGTTTGGGGTCTGAGAGCGTGTGTAAGATATCCCCTAATATTTACTTTATACAGTTACCGAAAGTAGCGTTTGTGTTTAACAATGAATAGAGTGAGACATAGATCAGCGGATTGGTAAATTCAAATGGCAGTGAGCAGGGCACATTACACAGAGAACTGATGATCGTTGGGCTCGAAAAGTTCTCGGGTGCAGACTACGTACCGGAGTGTGCAGCGTAGGACATCTACCTACAAAGTGAACGGATGACCTCATCAAGACCGCAGGATCGCGCTGGATGCGAGCGGCTTCTAACCAGTCTTATTGGAGATCTATAGGGAGACCTATGTCCAGTAGTGGACGGCCAATGGTTGGAACGACGAGAGTATCATAATTGTGAGTACGTCCATCTAAGTCAGCGCAGGGTGATAAATATTTCATGAGCTAGCCTAGAGCTGAGCTTTCGGGCGAGCAGTTTAATTTGGCTCCGATCGACTATGCATGCAGCCATATTTGTTGAATGGCTCATTGGCTATGTATGGTAAACCTTAAATGTATTATGAGATTACGATACTGCCCATTTCACGTACCTTACCTACCTCAGCCCTATCTTTTAGAATAAAAAGAAAGCTTTTAAAAAAAAACTCTAGCTATATTAACATTAGGTATTAGTCGTATAGTAAGTACTTATTACATTATATCAAATAAATAAGTTACTGCGGCTGTGTGAAAGTGAGTCTTACTGGAGTAAGACTAATTATCTTCTTGAAGATATAACTACCTTCTTGTTGATTATAATCGTTACATAAGTATCTTTTTAATTTCATTACAAAGTTAAAGTTAATTTCGTGACCTTTCATATTTCTTCTTCGATCAAGGTTAATGGAAGTATAAATAAACTTTATCTCATCGATTCATATTCTACAACTGCTACATGTACAATAATAAATCAAGCTATTGCTACTCTATGTAATGACCAAGATGTAGACTTTCGAACTACCTCATACATAATTTTTTGGGATATGAGTGGTATTTAAAACATTATTATTTAATTTGACCCAATTTAATTGCTCCTTACTTTGACTTGACTTGTAATTAATTTTAGGAATAAATTTGCAACAATTTATTTAACAAGTGTTTTCCACATGCTAGTAAATGGCAAATATTAGGAACGAATTAATCTAGGTATAACGCCATGTATATGTACCTACTCTATTTTAGTGGAATAAAATATGTCATTTCATTTTGGTATCAAGCCTAAGCCCATTTTGTCATTTCGATCCCTGCTAAAATTCAATAGCTTGCTTCAATAATTCGACAAAAGAGGGAAACATTTTATAAAATATATGCGCGCAAAACGGGCCAACATAATTGAAAACCTCGCACACAACTCACATACTGACGGGAACTAAAAGTAAAACAAATAATACGTACACATATATATAGCCCTAGCTAGGTAGGTATATGCGATGCCCGGGAGCGGAAGGCCAAAAATTAAAAAACTCGGTCTGTCGGCGGTGTCGCGAACAGATGCCCAGTTCGAATTGCCTCTCTACACTCAATTTAACGTGGAAAACACTCAGCTTTGTCCAGGTAATGAACGTACTGGGTGCCCGGCAACAGCTCTTCATACGGAGGGCTTGTCGCGAACATCAAGTCTGAAGCACCCGGATTGCAAATTACAAGTAGGTATCTAGACATTTTTAGAGATTCGATGCGCTGGCAGGTTCTGTTTGATTCTGTATGAAAATATGGGCATTAGGCACTTTTAACTAAATCAATTTTGTTTTTATGAAATTCGAGTGATAATGTTTATTAAATATTCCAAACGAAATTCACAAAAATACATAGCTAAGCACGTTATGTTACGGATTGTTGATAGCACATCAAGGCCGTGAAGAGATAATATTGGTAAGTAAAGAAGTTTAGTTTAAGCTTGTTTAAGAATTAGAAAAAAATAACGTTTTTGTGAAACCTATGTATATTAATTACATTACCTAAAACAAACAATGCCAAATCGAAGGGTACCCTATAAGATGACATGAAGCGCGTAATTAGGCAACATCAAGTTAAAAGATTAAGCTTAATTTTCAAATTTTTTTAATAGGTTATGTTTCATCATTATCATCATAATCAGCTATTAGACGTAGAGCATAGATTCCCTAATAAGTTCGTTTGCGATAATACAATCCCCCGTGCATTTCAGCCAAATGCCGCTCGGGCTTTTGTAGTTAAGATTTCCACTTTAAACCCCAGAGAAATTCGTCGAAGTCGTGATCCGAGCCCCACAGGGTTTTTAAGTAGATAAACTGTGCAACTTGTCACTATAAATTCCCGAACAGGTTATCGAATTAAGCAGGGTATTGTGGCTCTCTTATCGCTTTAATACCCAGATTGTTTCAGTCTACGTCCCTCCATTTTCATCTATTTTAAACGATGTAAAGAATTATAACCACTGGTTAGTTACGTTTTTTTTTTCATATTGTAAGTGCCACCTATTTCCCTGGTGTATACATATTTCAGGATCTGGCTTCACTGGTTAGTTACGTTCATCAGAAGAAAGTACGACAAATAATTTAAAAAAAGGTTCTGCTAACATCGATCGCAAGAAGAATTCAGAGGTATTAAAGGAAAAAGCAAAATTCAGTCTAGACGTCCATCTCATAATAATATATACAAATTAGGCACCAGTTAATATACTCTCTATTTCCGGGCGGCGGAACCAGAAGCGAATAGCTTTTGTAGATTAAGTGTAAAATAAAAAAAATAGGTTAGGTTATGTTAGAACATGACAAACAACGCACAAGCCGAGCGAGCGAAGTGACCGTGCCGCGGTAGCGGCCGGCGAAGTGCCAGAAGTGAATTGCCTTTATAAAAAAGCCGTCGTCGGACAAAATAATTTCCACGTAATATTATAACTCCATATTTTCTGAATCAAAATGACTACTTAGACTTTTAACACTCTTGTCAAGTAATTAATTGATAAAATGATAAGTAATTGAGTATAGATGACTTTTATAATTAATTTCGATTTGATGCAAATCCTATCAAATGTTTTACTTTAATCTTTAGAACCGACCTCTATCGAACTTAGCAGGAAATTGTAGTGACAAGCTTCGATTAATGTTACAACAATACCCAGTGAGGTCTAAAATGCAACTCGACCATATCTCTCTTTGGTTTGAAGTGCAAATCTCAACTACAAATGCCGGAGCGGTACTTGGCAGAAATGCATTGGGATGTGTAATGTCGCGGTTTCGGTTGTATGACTACGTACGAAACGGGTTCCATTGCATCCTGCGCAATCCTGCAAATTGTCCACTTTGGAAATATAGGTATCATAATAAGGTTTATGGCATAAAGCTGGTAGGTACATATCTAAAGTGTTACAAGTACAATAGTAAATACTTAGGTATCACTATTTTATCCTTCCCGAACGACGCGACTATTCACATAAGTTATTGAATAACTTAGATTACGTGAATACGTTTCGAATATTCAAAATATTATGTAACCAACCTTGCTTATAATATTGGTGTCTAACAACCAAGGGAAACTAGTTTACTTCTAGCTAGATATATGCCTAATTAAGTATACAAATTAGAAGTCATGGTCGCAACCGCTAGAGCAGAACTGATATCTAACCGTATGTAGGTAATTAGGTATGTACCAAGTTATTTACTGACAAGCCATAAGTTGTTTATATTAAAATACTTTAAAAGCATCCTTACATAATACCTATATCAAACAATGCATAATAATATAACAATGCATATTTCAAAATTTAAATGTGTAATACGACTCAATATCTTGGGTCCGTATTTTTTCACTGAAACATCTACGTACTATAAATAAGTTCTCAAAGGAAAAAATAATAATACCTAATTCTTACTTACCTCAAACGGTATTTTTCATTACACGACACGTATGTACAATTTAAACTGCAACTTCAGAAGACATTGAGCATTTTAAAAACAAGGCATCGTTAAATTTTATCATTAGGACCTGCTATTATAATATACACTTGTATACGGTAACAATTAGGTTTCATGGCAAGTATTGATAGTGTTAATCAAGTAATTAAGCCCCTTGTTTCGTTTACTTAGGCAGTTCGTACACAAGGCGTCGGTGGCGGGTAATATTATAATGTGTTGTCTTTATGGCTTCGCAAGAGAGATTCACATTGAACGATGAGAATGACCTATTTTTGACCCAGGAAAATCTTTTATGGATACCACCAGCTTGAGGAGACCGGTGGTTATGTGGGAAACTGGGAGTCCCCGTCAACCCTAGTCGGCGGTATACCCACTAACGATTTGGGGTGTTTCCGCCTTTGCGACATGCGTCGGTACTACGGGCACGCTTTCGCACTCCTCCGCGGTATAAGAGTAACCTACGAAACTCTTAGACAACGAATCGAAATTTTGTCAACGCACGCAATGGTTTTTTCAGCCAAATTTTATTAATTACAAGCTGTACCCTTAGCAAACTGCGCGTGTTGCTGGCGCCATTTGTCGAAAATTGGTCGCACCAACTCAGAAGCCCTCTTTGGGTCATGCACAACAACTTTGATAAAGATCATCATATGACCAAATGCATTTACGATTCTATAAAAGACATACAGACATTCATTTTTATATAAATAGATCTCTCAAATTTTAACAATCACTCTGAAATATAAATCCTATTTATTTTGGTACAACATATATACTTAGTACTGAAAAAATGTCTATATTTGTACACGTTGTTAAGCATAGCATTTTAGAAACACTTTGTTTATTTATTCCTGTAGATTCTTGATATTTTTTACACGAAGAATTAGCAAAAAAAGTGGTACTTTATGTGGTGTATCTAAACTATAGTAGTATTAGGTATCGCGTCCGACGCGCGAAGAATATTTTATTACAAACACCTTAGAGGAACTTGTCCATCCTTCTTTTGAAATAGCTCATTTTATATACAGGGTGGGAGTTGACACCGACATCAAATGAAGTTACATATTTGGCTTTCCTTTTTAAAACCTTCGAAATGTTTAGAATTTAATAAATAATTTGTTATGCACAATTTTCTAAACTAACATTTTGGACCAAGCTGTAAGTATCTAAACAGCGATTCGAGGGAATAGTTATTTTGTCTTAGTCTTATGTCAAAATAGCATAAATGAATTCCTTATATGGTGTGATCCCTAATTAGGTACTTCCTTTATTTATTATTTCTCTTACGTAACTGACATGAGCAGTTGTAATTGCTTTAGTGTACGAACGCTTTCGAACTTTCTTATTTACATACCTATCTGATACGTTTTATTATGATGTTTACCGTTTATTTAACTGGCAGACAACCTTAACACGTATATACCTGCACAATAAAGTATCTACGAAAAATGAGTAGGTACCTTCCGTCTTTTACAATATTTTCAGCGGGTACCTACATCTTGAATCGAACACACCAGATTTTTTTTTGTGCATAAGTACATATAAGACCCTTTACCTATGTATGTACACATATATTGACTCTTCAGGGCGTTATGGATGTATACAATGTTTTGTATAAATAATGCAAAAGTCAACGCCCGAGTCGTCATGCTCGAACACACGCTTTTTTATACCTAGATATCTCAAAAGTATGAGGTAAACGGCTTCTCCAACTCATAAATTTTGTAAATTGTGAAACAATAAATACAAGTTTAAAAAGTTATGTTACAGTTTTCATCAATGCATGCTAAACACTAGTTAGAGATACATATAGACAGCATAATATGATAGGATATTACCTAGTTACTGCGTGATTATTATGGGCTAGTAGAGTGATTAAAGAAATTGCTTTCAAATTATTGTAACACCATGTTGTACCTTCTCACTTATTATAGTACCTACGGTACCAGTAGTACCAGTGAGTGCCAAAACTGTCTGGTTCTTCCATAGTCGTCACTATTGTATCCAATCCGTTTGGCGTTTTCTCGTATAAAATGTCGTCTTGAAAGCGATGTGTGAGCACACTGCAGATAAAAATCGGTGGTGTGTGAATTCAGATTGAAAAATCTGCAAACAGGATGAGCGCATTTTTTACACCGTGCTTCAATTCAAATCTTATCCTCACGACATCTCAATAATTTAACTAAATTTAAGTGTTTTTTTTACTTATGTACATAAAAGTGTGTATACAATAAGCCTGGGTTTGTCAAAAGAAACAGAATCATAATCACCATCGACACTGTGAAGCTGCGGTGGTCTAGTGGCAATACATGCCTTACAATCGTGAGGTCGTGGGTTTGAATCCTGGTCTTGTACCAATGAGTTCTTTGGAACTTATGTACGGAATTTTACACCACTAGCTTTTGGATAAAGGAAAACATCGTGAGGCAACCTGCATACGCCCGTAGAATAAATTCGATGGCGTATGTAAACCCACCGACCTGCACTAGGCTAGTGGATATGACACAATTAGGTACCCTTCTACCCGCAAAGGGTGATTTGGCGTACGTCCTGCAGTGGACTATAAAAAAGGCTGGTACAGTACCTACATCATCAACGGCTTAGTTTTGCCAATTTTGTACCAGTCTTATGCAGGTTAACACCGATGTGCTTTCGGACTACGTTGCGCCATCTCTCGATTGATTCAACATATACTTTGGACTGTCTAATTTTTACCGACTTCTAAAAAAGAGGAGACTATTCTCATTCTCATTCTCATTTGAAGTAGGGGCGATAAGTCCTGCACTGACGTCCCGCATGGGGTGTTTTGTGCTTTTCCCCCTCCAGCGTCTACCCCAGCCAGCCTAGCTCCTTAAAATAACGGAGCGTGGCTCTGGGCCGCCGGCATAACTGCTCCAGTGGCTTGGTTGGTATACCAGATGGCGATGAGGATGACGTTGTAGATGCTGATGACAAAGCAATAGCAGCGTCATGCAACCCGAAAGCGATTCTAGTTTCTGCCGTGGCCTTGCAATGCCACAAGACATGCTCTACCGTTTCATTCTCTTGCAGGCAACCACGACAGAGTGGGCTGTCGGTGGCTCCCAGTTTATACATGTGACTATTCAAGTTGCAGTGACCAGTGATGAGTCCTACCATAAGTCGGAGGTCTTGCCGCTGCAACCTCAATAGATCGTTTGTAATGTTTCTGTTCAGGGCTGGGAAAGCAGCTTTGGCATGCCTGCAATCCTCCCTCTTGTCCCACATATTTTGTTGTTCTTTATCAGTATGACGGCGCAGTAGATCACGCACTTCCACCGCTGTCGGCTTGCAGTGTCTAACTGCTTTATCCTCCACCTGTTTTCTCGTGCCTTCCTTAGCAAGGGTGTCTGCTATGTTGTTACCCGGACATAAACCGTGACTTTTTGTCCAACGTACGATAGTTCTATGTTTATTCGAAATACTTTGGAGTGAATAGCACTAACTCTGTTTTTTGCGGATTAACAGAGAGTGGCGTTCACACCATTTTTCAACTACTTTAAGTGCTTTCTGCATCTTCTCACACAGGGTCGACTCAAAGAGTCCAGACACCATGATTACTAGGTCATCGGCATATGCCACAGTGACAATGCCTTCTCTATTGAGGAGTACAATAAGTTCGTCTACCACTACTACCCAAAGTAAAGGTGACATGACTCCTCCTTGTGGACAGCCCTTAGTGACCCGACAGCGCGTGGCGCCTGCCGTTTCAATGTTGGCTGTTCTATTTGCGAGCATTGTGGTTATCTAACCATTTACTCTGTTATCTACTCCCTGCTTTTTCAGACCTTCTTCAATGCTAGGGAAAGTAGTTTTATCAAATGCCCCTTCAATGTCAATGAAAGTAGCCAAACATGATTGCTTGCTCTCCAGAGCAGATTCTATTTTATACACCACTTGATGGAGAGCAGTCTCCGTCGATTTGCCCGACTGATAGGCATGTTGATTATTGTGGACTGGATTGTCTGTCAGTGGTCCACATCTAATATGTTTATCACAGAGTCTTTCCAGTGTTTTCAATAGAAAAGAGCTGAGGCTTATTGGTCTGAACGACTTTGGGTTTGTGTAGTCGATTTTTCCTGGTTTCGGTAGAAACACAACTTTCACTTCTCTCCATGCTTTAGGTATATACCTCCACGCCAAGCAAGATCTAAATATGGTGATGAGGTGTATTTTAATCGTGCTTAGGCCCCATTGGAGGAGAGCTGGAAATATGTCGTCCAGTCCGGGGGCCTTGTGCGGCTGAAAAGTGCTTATTGCCCAAAGAAGGTTTTCTTCCGTGACAATAGAGTCGGCAAAGTCCCAGTCTTCCCTATTAGGTTTTTGTGGTGTGTGTGGTACCCATCCATCTGTGTCGTTTATTTGACAGTCTGGAAAGTGCGTCTGTAAAAGCAATTCAAATTGCTCTTGTTCTGAAGCTGTGAAAGTGCCATCAGCCTTTTTCAGAGTACCTAGTTTTATTCCTAAATTTGTGTGTGTACTTTGGACTGTCTAATTTTTACCGACTTCTAAAAAAGAGGAGACTATGTTTGTGTGTACGTTTTTTTTGTGTTTGCTATGCAATGTTTTCGCCAATTGTGCACCTTTTTCAAAAATTATTTTTTAATTCGTGGTCCCATTTTAATTTTATCGAAATCGGCTGAGCCATTTTTGATATATTAGCAATAATGTACATGGATGTCGCATTGATTCGTGCAAACTATTTGAATTCTGCACACGGTAGAAGGCGGTGGCTCTATTTTTTGCGAAAAATAATTTTAGAGATTCAGCATGACTTTATAAGTAATACCTTCTGTTACGTCATATTATGACGATACCAATAGGTGAGATTTGCGAAAGAGGATGGAGGCTTATTGCCCTGTGGTGGGCAGAATTACCTAAGCTGTCGATGATGATACTGATATTTTTGACAAACCAACACTTATGTATTTTATTATTATTATTCACACTTTATATTCATTAATAATTATAATCAATAATTTTATCTCTCTCAGTCTGATCAATAGAGTTAATTATAAAGTGTAGATTTTTGTGTTGTTTTGGAGTACAATACCAACACCGGCGGAGAGCCGTGGTATATAGCATAACACTGGTCCTAGTTTGGGATGTCACTGTAAGTGATAAGCTGATGTTTTCAAACACACAATAAAAATTTTGCTGTTTTAATCCATATTGATAGATGCTTATTTTACACGCTTTTATATAGTCTGTAAGTCAATTTCCCCAATGTTTTTGTAAGTAAAAATATTTTAAAAATTTCGCTTTTTCATTTGCTTTCTAATCTTATTCACCAGCCCGCACTGGGACATTGAATATGGTCCAATCACCCTTCGTCGGTAGGCCTACGTCCTGCAGTGGACTATTAAATAATATTTTTTTGTAAAAAATTGCATGATCGACTTCAACACTTCAACCGTGTCTATTAGAATAATAATTCGCGAATATTTCGCATGGATCGATGTAGAATTTTTACATTATTGTTGATTTATCAAAAATGGCTCAGCGGATTACGATAAAATTTAAATGGGACCAATTTCGAAGTACACTCTTACTAATAAAAAAATAATTATCGAAATCGGACCTGCAAAAGTTATTCGAATTATAAAATCGAAAGTAATGCGTACCTCGATCGCATCGAATTGAGTACCTCCTCCGATTCGTCGGTCAAAAACGTTAATACCCACAGTATCTTATTTAATTGGTTTAAAGCACCTTAAAATGTGCAATGTGCATGTTCAAGGATAGTATTGCTAAAGATATCTGCTGTAGTAGGTCTCGCATCGTCGCCGAGCCTCCGCCGCCTGGCAGGCTCCATTTCCGCCCGTCGCGTGGAAATCCGATAGTGGTTATATTTTATTTCCAATATTTCAGCGATCGAAATAGAACCAGCTCTATGTTTGTCAATCCTGTGCGGCAGAGTTCGACCATCGACGGATACCAATCATTTTACAGGGGTTTTGTGTGGTTTTTTGTTGCCATACCTGTCTGTAAATCTAGAGTGACAGGTAGCAGGACTGAAAGCTCTCAAGGTGCTGATTTGATGACTGCTGACCATGACATCCCGATAGAGTAGGAGGAAATACCTCTTTCAACATGATGCTTGTATTTATACACATAGATACACGACGGAAATACTGTATAACCAACTTTAACTATGGAAATATCCTACCCATCCGTAGTGATGTTTCAGGATTTGTCTTTCTTCTATAGACATTATAAGAAGCATACCTATATATAGCTGTGGATATATGTACTCGCATTTTTTACATTAGCCAGGAATAGTTCACTACTGAATAGACGAACTTTGGGCCATACTCTCCACGCTGGGTTAATTACAGTTTTGTAGATTCACATACGCCATGTCTGTGCCTCACGACAATGTGCATATGTCTAGCGAAGAAGTTTCCTTCACAAAATGCAATCCGCACTCAAAATGATACTTATAAAACTTAGTGATAATGTGGAAGTGCCTAAACTTTTTAGTATCTACTCTTATCTGTAGGTACCTAAGTATCTCTAGACCAGCAAGAACGGAATTTGTTATGTTATGAGCAATCATCGCGTAACTACCACATTTTTTACTAAGTTAAACGCTGTCTTAATTACACAAAATGAACTCAATTATTACCTATTAATCCTAATATCCTTTTGTACATAAGTGGACAATAATGTTTCATAATAATCAAAGTATCTCATAAATATTTATGACATACAATTATATGAACTGGTTGGTTAATCTGAAGTAACCTTTTATTCTCATTTCTGGCTAAATACGTGTGTAAAACTTGCCCAAGTATTTCTAATTTAATTAAATGAAAAAGGTGGTTTTCCACGAATCGCAGAGAACCCTTTGAAAACTTTCTTCATTGCCACTTACTAAATATCAAAGAAAAAGGTCAACGAATTGCGAAAATGAATTATGAAAGCGGTTTTGATTTACTTTTACGTTTCTACTGTATATGAAAATGAAATATGCCTTGAAATTTACCATATTTTTTGTACGTAGGTATTTTATATTATTAAGTAGATATAGTACTTACAATATTTTTGCATCTGCTATCACGTACTAAATTAAAAAAATTTAATAAAACTTAGTACTTATAAGCCAATTTATTTCTTGCTTGCACGTCAAAGATTTCTGATTTAAAAATGAGGTAAGTGTAAAGGAAAATTGTGGATATATTTTGTTTAGACGACTTTAGGTGAAAAATACTATAGGTATATTCACTACAATGGCCCAGTGCGGGTCAGTGGATTCCCATATGACAACGAATTTATCCTATGGACGTTTGCAAGATGCTCCACTAGATATGTTTTTCTTCACCGAAAAATGCCAGTGGTGTGTGAACCCGTAAATAATTTTAAAATATGTTACTCATCGGTACGGGACCGGGTGTCAAGTCACGCCTCACGCGTGCCAGGCGAGGGTTTTCAGCTTGCTTTGCTCGGTCTATTCTGCCTAAACTAACATAATCCATTGATGCAGTTATATAAGCACCTACACATAACAATGTACTGAACCATAGCTATTAGTACAATAATAGAACAATGCCAAAGTTACACCGCAGACTGTAGACTGATGTGGTTGCAACGATAATTGGGCTCCGAATATTAATTAGGTCGTTAATGGGTAAGTATTCGGTCTCGTGGAGGATTAAGATATCTTTGTGCAGTTGTGTTATATTTAAATTGTACATTTTGATATCACATAGACATTCAAATTTAATTGCTTTAAGATAAGATACGAGGACGGTGGGTTGGTTTTACCGTTTCCAACCCGATATGTTCTGAGTTCCGTTCTGAGATACGAGCGTACCTACTGTAGTAGGTACGCTACTATACGTGGGGTCACTAGTCCTAAGTTCAGCAGTGGGAGTCTCTACGATGACTATATAAGCTCGATAATTAGTCGAGACTTTAATATAAATCAATCTTTGATTGTGTTTGATGTCTTGCAACATATTTAGGAGGAGGTGCTTAATTATTATTAAAAGCCGTAATTTTTTTTATATAATATAGTGATAATGACACCCGCCTTACAATCGTGAGGTCGTGGGTTCAAATCCCGGTCCCGCACCAATGAATTCCTTGGAATTTATGTACGGAATTTCACACCACGAGCTTTTCGGTGAAGGAAAACATCGTGAGGATGCGTCCGTATAACTGCATGCGTCCGTAGAAGAAATTCGATCCAGTGTGGTGGATATGGTCCAATCGCCTTTCGTGGGTAGGCCTACGTCCTGCAGTGGACTATTAAAAAGGCTAGTACGCAGTTTAATTATTTATTATTAAACGAAATAATGCGTTAGTCTATTAGTTATGCATGATTTATCTCGTTCTTCCGAATAGACGAAGAAGTCTCTTAATACGAATTGCTGTTAGCTAATTAGAGAGAGAGTCCCAATATCAAACATAAAGATTGTTATCTGAATATTTTTGTTTCTGAGCATACAAAATAATGATGGAGATATAAGAGTTTGCAAAAAATATCGCATTATTTCCACTAATGGTTTCTATAAACAGGTTCTTTGCTCAATAACACGTTCTAATTTGTGTAACGCGATCACCCGGCCCAGCGGCCCCGGGATCTTTCACTTAATTAACCCTTTCAGAGCACTGCGCCACTTCAAAGTGACACATAAATAAAAGCCTGTTGAACCGATATGTTTAGTGGAGTAAATCATTCGGGTAACATGTTCGGAGGGAATGAGGACAGTTGTCGCGTGGGGTGACCATATCACTGGCTTTATTTTGTGCTATATTTGACAGCCAAACTGTCGAATATTTAAATACGTGAAATTGTATAAACGCGCCTTTGAAATTCTAGCGGCAAACGGACAGCCATCGCAGACGCCCAGTCAAAATACGTAGACACTAGACTTTCCAGTGAAATCTTATGCCTGAGTACTCTGAAATAAATAGTATCTACCTAAGTATATGGGTACCTTAGTGTATTTTGTTTTCAAGTAGAATGTAGTTACCTACTTAAAACATATTTTACTGTTAGTCTTAAAAATATTACTTCTTTGTGATTATGGCCTAAAGTTCAATAAGGACAATTTAAACAGTAGGGAACCCTTATTGAACAGAACCAGTTCCGAATAAAGTTTAAGAAATTAAGACTTTTTACGTTCCTGCGTTAAAAATTAAGTAGGTAGGTAGGTAAGTTCGAAAGGTGTAATGTTCTTTCTATATAGACGTAGGTTCTACTTAACAAAGCGTCATAGTTGAACACGACTGATTCCTGGCTTTGTGTTAACACACGTGCGCAGCACAGAGAGCTAGTGAGAGGACACGTCGCCCCTACAGACTCAGCTAAAAAGAATTGTATGCTAGGGAGCATAAAAGGCTTGTAGATCGGTGGGTTAAGCGCCGTGTGATGAGAGCCAGGGCACACTGAGCATGTTCATGAATTATTAACGCGGCGCGACGTCCGATGAGGCCCGCACCTTTATTATGAGATCGCTTTGAGCCCTTCAAGTGCGCGGTTGAATTTTTTTCCCACTTTTTGTCACAGTCGCAGAAATACGTCGGAAAATGTAAGTGCTACAAATGATGCCCAAAGCTTTTGTTGGGTCGGCATTGATCTTTCAATTAGAAATTCTTTCTGGATGTCGAGTGGGCTTGAGTACTGGTATTTTTATTATTAGGTGGTACAAAGTTGTTTGATGGCGCTGGTTTGAATTTAAATAATTTAAGTACTTACAATATTATTTTTAGACTAATTTACGGCATAGGTGCATTTAAATTATGTGACACATTAAAAAAAAATATTATAAGTAACTGATATCAATTTCATTGTCGCTCTGAATACGGGTCGGAAAGAAGTGAAAATTAAATTCGTTATTATGTTATTTAGTGTGGGACAGCTTAAAAAATTACGATAAGTAAGTATATCTCTATTTATCTATGTCTATGGTTACACGGCTTGTAATAACTCTTATAGAGTAGCTCTAGGTAGAGTTCCTGCAGCGTGTCTCAGCGCCAACAGCCTGTGAAGTCGTTCTCTACAAACGTTACCCTTCCGCAATAACAGTTCCTTATTCGACTCTAGGAGCTCTCTACTGAGATCTGCGACGTCTAATTTTCAGCAGAGTTATTAAACTACCAAACAATTTTAGCCATTCGATTTGGATTATTAATTTTTAAGACTTATATTGACGAGTATTTGTATCATATAAACTGTCTCAAAATATCGATAGATATTAACAGGGATCACTACCACAGCATACAAAGTAAGTAAGTTCGTGGTAGAAAGAGCACGCAAAAGATTAAGAACCACTTTTTTACTACGCTGCGCTAGTCGGTGAGTAGTCTCCATTCGAAAATTTGCCGGTCCCATTCAGTTGTACTAAGTGATTTGTCTTGTACCAACTAAGTACTTTTGATAGTACTGTATCAATATTGTCGATATTTTGCAAATAGGTTGTAAAAGAAAGCAAATTATTAATTGTTTATATGAGTGGATACTTAACTTCATTAATTATCTGATCCCTATATATGTATACACTGAGCCGCAAAAATACTCCATAGTACAAATTGAGCCGAGTAAGCCACTCGAATACAGTCGGCCCTCCGAGTAGGCCCTTAGAACAAAGCCGTACTAGTCCATCGAATAGACAATAATTAGTGCTTAGGCTTAACGAGCCAAATCAACCGAGCCGGAGGTAGGTATTATGGATGATTCAATTGTGATGGGTAGACATCAAATGCGAGCAAAATCAAACACAAAATAATGTTTTAATAGAATAATAAGATAGATATATAGCATACAGAAATGTGCATGGATTAAAACTTGTTTGTAAGCCAAAAGCTTGGCTTAGTTCAAAATCCTATGCATGCAGTGGGCACTTTTCACAAGAATCGTTTTCAACAAATATTTAGGAAATATTTGTTGAATAATAAAATTAATAGTTAAATATCGAACATAGCTATAACGTTCTGCGTAAGTCCAATTTCCAGATTTTCTAATTCTAATAAAGATTCTAAGCGGATATTTAAAAGTACAATAAGAGTAATAATTAAGTGGCTAATCAGCAACAGGTATTATACACCGTAAATAAAATTGTAACAGTTCACCGGACACATAAAATAGAAAAAAAGAAAGAGGATAGGACTTTACCCAATAATAATTCGCACTCGAGCCGCTCTATTTGCTCGGCCGTCGCACGATCTGATATTGAATATGGATAAAGTGAATTATATCCCGAGCTGGAGCTGGCTGCGTCGACTCGCGGAGCTCCAGATAAGAGGATTACTTACAACTTATAATTGGTTCTCGCTATTCGAGTGAATAAGAGATAAACTCAGTGTCCCTTCGAGCACCTCTTAACTTCTTAGGTAAAGGCAGCAATTATTTCGAGCGACTTCTGAATTCGTTAACGCTCGGACTTTTATTTCGTTGCTGATTGTTTTATCGCACAATAGACCGTTGACGTGATTTATTAGGCGTGACTGTCTTTATTGGAACATCGGTAACAGGAAATAAGGACGCGTTGCGTGCGTATAGTAGGTAGATATCACAAATTAATTTGAATTTGGAAAATAAATATTTGTCTTCCAAATTCTCTTTCTCTTTCTATACATCTTATTTCTTTATAATTATATTGTACATAATGTAGTTTAATGTGTAAATAGTAGTTACAATTTTGTAACACATTAATGATGTCACGTACCTATATCAATTAACAGTTATTGTTGTTGTTGTTATAATGATCGATACAATCGTATTATGCTAAAATAAATACATTTGTCTTTCACGTACATATCTGTATAATATCATATACATACACAGAACAGCAGAAATAGATCTCTTCTGTGATCATATACAAACAAAATCTGTGATAATCATTGTACGTAGGTCTACAATGATTATCACAGTTTTTTTTTCAATATTTTTTCACCCAATCCTTGAAATCTACAACAATGATTTTACATGCTTAGTGCTGGCTTCTTTTCTTTCAGTTTTATACAGACCCAATGATTTATGTTCACTGGAAAGACTTGAAAATAATTTTATACGTAGATGGGTGAGGAAAACAATATCTTTATCAGGCAGTCGCGTTTCTACCGTTTCCTACTCAGACTCTGTCGTGAAGTACCTACCTAGATAATGGGCCCCACTGCCAAATGGATGTACCCAATGTTGCCAGTTTAGTGTAGGTACTTAAGTTTAGACTTCATTTTTCCATAAACATTGTTTGAAGATATATAGGTAACCAGAAATACGCTGTACATAGAGATACATTCACAGATGATTTAGTTCAAAGGTAATCAGAAAAGTTGCTAAACTATTTTTGACGCTAAACTAATGAAAAGTCGCCATTTCTAACGACGAAGTCACAAAAGCTCGTAACATCGAATGGATGTCATCCATTTGGCATGATGGTCAGTGGGGCCTATAAAGGTAAATAACTCCACAACCTAATTTTTCATGTAGAAATTAACTATAAATACTATATATTTACATAACTTATGAATCGTTGAGTTGTCATACTGTACCTACAACCTAAATACTACTTAATTAACTTGAATAAACTTATTTTTTAAATCGAAAAGTCTGTAGAGGAATGGTGAAGGACTCAGTTGGTTGGACTGATGATGAAAGTAACAAAATCTATGACATTGTTACCAACGTTCAATCCGTTTTCAACCGTCACAAAGAATATGAACGGTTCTTTCAGGCAACACGGCTGCACAATGTGAAGTTAAAATCCGATGTTAATTGAATCGGGTTCGGATTGCAGGATGGCAGCGCTCGGTAATTGTGTTAGCAGCAAACATGCAGCTTCTAGCGGCCACTCGATCCACGACTTTTTACATCGCACCTTGTTACGTTCGGCCGACAGCGGACATTTTACCTTTGCTGTACCTATATGACTCGATTATGGATACTCGGCTGTCGATACGTTCGTTAGCGGATAGATTTGATTAAATACCTATATACAACGAAGATTGATGTACGAGTATAGTCCTATACATAGCAAACGACTTAAGGGCTGCTTACCCAAGACAAAAGATTGGAATTGATATATTGGATAGCATAACAGATCATTTTTAAGATTTTGTCCGCTGTCTTTATGTTAATTGTTTTAGACTTCAATTCTGTTTTTATGTTAATTGTTTTACTTAATTATTTTTTTTGACTCTATAGTACGAGTATGTGTCAGTTTTCTCAATTTATAAAATACATCTATTCTAATTAAGATTTAGGTAGGTACGTATCATGAAGTCATAAAATAATATGCCACAGATAACATGGAATGTAGAATCAGGCCAGGAGATAGATGTTAAATAAAGACTTGATGCGTCACAATAAAATTAATGATAGTTTAGAACGCAGAGCAATGTACTAAGAATATTTATATGATTTAAGCGGTAATGTACCATTCGCTAGCACGAGAGAGAAATCATGTCATCACAAGATCTTAAACTATATCTTCGACAAAACAATCATATGTGTATTCTAATATTAAAAACACATGATCTTATAGAAGATGTACCTATGGTTAGGTATTTAGACAGTGCAAGACGAATCAACAAATCAACAGTTAAAAAGATTTCCCACACGTACCTATATCAAATTGACCCACTGGCCACAAAAGCTTGACTCCGCTCTCATAAATTCCCTCTTTATTTAGCCCTCATATTCACTGACGTCGCTATCTCCACATGACCGGTGTCGAAACACTGGACCTTTTCTGTATGCTTTGAAATCCCTCTTGAATGATATTTGTAACATCTGAATGTCTGGTACAGCCGCCGGACGTCGGCATGGTCACGCTGAAACCTATTTGCGGACCGACATTATCGCTCGACAAATTTTCTACAATCTCGGCCCTTTTGTGACCGCCGCTGCTCTTGACATGTCAATTACGATATCCTGGTAAACTGTGGTGTGTATGAAGCTGGTATAGATTCTGGTTTTTGGGAGACTATTTAGGGAGTTGATGAGACAGTAAGATTTTAATAGATTTAATTTAAATTATTAGTTCTCCGGACGGTAGTAGACCTCGCGGCACATATCTTTAGCTAAATCTTCATAAGTTTATTATGCCTTGACTCGCTCTTGGCCGAATTACTCGCTAATCTTGTTAGAATTTAGATACTGAACGATATTACCAAATATTATCGAAATCAGCGGACAAATGACACAACTGCAGAGTTCCTTCCTTTTTGGAAGAAATACCTTTTTATTATATCCTCATTTTTTTGTTCTTGAGCTTAATAGAGATTTAATTCATAACTTGGCTATGAAAAAGGTCCATTGTATTTCAAAATATATTTTATAGGCACCTGAATATAAAATGAGTCCGAATAAATGGAGCGTCAACATCGTTTATAGGACAGAGGACACGTGACAGCGTGACACGTCCGCTAGTCACCAATGCAAAGCGTTGAGTGACATCTTATTTCCTCAGCAATGCCTCTGCAGCTAGCCTGCACTAAATGTCACAGAGACAGTGAAGGGAAATCTGTTTTTGATAAATCATCATTTTACATGTTACCCGACAGATTTCAACGCACGTAAAATGTAGAGCTTTATTATCTTTCTTTATCTAGCTGTCTAGTAAAATTTTTTGAATGTTTGTAAATATTTCGCATCTCGGGAAACGGAGATTTTGGTTGCCGCGGCTGCAACGCGGCGCCACCGCGGCGATCAGTGTTGCTGTCAGCGACTCACACATCGCGCCGCCGCGGTGCCGCCGCGCTGCAGCGGCGGTGCAGCCGCGGTGACGCGCCGCGGCGTTAACGTCCTTGTGGCACCAGCCTAAACTTAATAAACAAAAATGGTAATTAGATAAATTTAATATTTGTATTCTTATTTGTACCTACATTAATAATATCGGTAAAATGCGAATTTGAAATTAGTTCGATCAGGAATCAGATCCAGGATTCGCAAATTACCAATTAAGCTACGAGTAGAATGACCTTAAATATAAATTAAAGAACAAAGTGAAGAGAAAAGAATAAATTCCATGCCATATGATATATTTTGCGAACACTTTATCAGCAGTTAAGTTATACCATTGAAACTTACGTACTGCTTAACTACTCGTATATCACAGACTGCACATAGGGTGGACAAGAATGCCATTGAATGTCGGAAATAACACAGTATCCCATTTTACATTGCTTCAATATTGTTTAACTCCAGACCTTTCATTTTGATAAATTCTATATTTGTGTGTGGGATGCTGTCATGGCCCGTCAGCAAGTTTGTACAAGGGTTTCTGTGTATAAATACACAATAATAGGTAAGTGTAATGTATTCCGAAGGTTACTTGCAAACAGATACATTTGGTAGATACATGTTTATTCCGTTAGCAATCTTTAGGCTTTCATTCTATAACATATTTATTTTATAAATCTGGACGAGACAAGTAATACTTCCGATATGTTGCCCACGACCATGAAGGGTCAGCACCATAGAAAAGTGTTATATAAACTGTGCTGGTTAAGAACTACCTAGAATTTGGAATATCAATTGCTGGATAAATTATTTACGCGAAGCAGTACTGCGCTCGTCACTGAGAAGTTAGGTTTAAAATCTCATGTTAATTGGGAACACCTAATATTAGTAAACTACTGCTTAGCAGTTGAATTACTGGCAAAGGTGTCGTACTTCCCCTGGCTTAGACTTGAGCTTGGCAAAAGAGCTCTACCACTAAAATGCGTCCAAAAAAAAATACTGACAATTTCAGCCAATGGTATGCCTGTAGAATAAGTTAAGACATACCTAAATATTATTTCGAGGTAAGTACACAAGTGTTGTACCGGAGTTTTACTTTCACAGCTGAACTCGGTGCTCACCTAGTACGAGTTGTTGGATTCACATTTGCCATCAAATTTCTTCGCTATATTGTTTCAGATTGCGTCACTATCCTTCCCGAAAAGTCAATTGTGTTTTTTGTTTGTACAAATAATATGAATTCCAAGAAAGATCGAAGAAGAAGAAAAATTGGGGTAAGTTCGAATATGAACCCACGCGTCACGTTTGTAAAGCAAGCGTTTTCCCACTAAGCTACCAGGGCTTCAGGAGTAATGAGAAGAGGTCCGTGGTTCACATGTAAAATGGCCTAAAGCTCAGCTCGAGGTGGGAACGCTCAATTATGTCGGCGACCGGATGTGAAAAATTAATGAGTTCAGTAATGGCCGGCCGCGCCCGGTGGCAGAGACTGATCGGTCGAATAGCCAGCCGGCAATTCTACTCAAAACTGCATAGCCTGAATATGGTGTAGGCTTTGAAATGTACTCTCAGATACACCAACCAAACCATACAAGTACGAATAGTAGTAGTAATAGAGTGGAAGGAGATAACATAATAATTCTTTATTGTTTCACACCAGGATAGAAATAAAAAACAATACAAAATAGTACTTAACCTAGTTAAACAAACAGCAGCCTTATGTCTGGAAGAGATTTCCTTCAGGCAACCTCTACGAAAGGATACCGTAATAAAAATAGACGGGGTGCAAAAGAAGACAACACTACAATATTACAATGTTAATATCACAATTTTGGTTGGTTACGTTGTTGGATTCACATACGCTGTTTTCCATCACCGAAAAGTCAGTGGCGTGAACTCCGACATTCCGTACATAACATCCAAGGAATAGGCATTATGACTAAAAATATATAATTAGTCTGTCAGATAGATTATTAATAGTAGATTGTATCATAAGAGAGCAAAATAATATTTTTACGGCGAGGGCGCTTTTTTGAATCCAGAACGAAGTGAAGGATTCAAAGAGCGTAGCGAGAGATTCAAAGTACGTCGCCCAAGCCAAATATATATTTTGCGCCCGAGTGGTACACTCTACTTTTCATCATCTCTATGAGAAAATAAAAAGCGCCACATATTTATTATTATTTAATAAAACGTAAAGTAACAACTTAATTGAAATTAAATAGTACCTAATAATAAAACAAATAAAAACTTAAGTATTTTTACATTCATTTTCTTGGCGCTGAACACTAACATTACAAATACTTCCAAATTCAAAGTTCATTCCGTCGCACTTATTTGTTCCAAATTCAAAAAGCGCGCGGCAAAGATAATTCCAGCGCACTTATAAAGTTCCTTATAGAAAACACCAACTTTGGGCGCACTTAAAGGCGAACCAAGTAGTCCTTTTCGAATCGATGAGATGAAAAAAATATTAGACACGTATTTTCTCTTTTGTCAATTAAACAAAAATTGATGAAGATATAGCTCATTAAAGTTCAGCGTAACACAAATGTATACATTTGTGTGACACTCGTGACGTCACGCGACGACTTTCGTGAGAGAAGTGGGAGTCGTGGCGCCACGTCTCTTGACAAGGTTTATCTTTGCCATTTGTTGTTTTATTGACAAAAGAAAAAATACTTATCCAATTTTTTTTTGATATTATTATTCACGGTCTCAGAGCAAATAAAAAATCTAGAGGATCTTCTAGATTATGTTAAGACAATAATGACTTATTTTACGTTGAGATTGTACGACATAAATGAGTCATTTTCGAACAGGTAGTATGAAAAATAATATACTTACATATACCTATACATAACCTACATACTCATAACAGGAAAGGAAAATGCGATTCAGTAAATATAGAAAAGCTACTTCGATAAATAATGCGCTTTGACTTGGATTAAAATCTTAATTTCCGATGCGTTACCAATTAATCAAGGCCACACTGATGTTCACCCTATGTTAATCGAAGTGATTATTCCTATTTGATTAAGTAAAATATAAAAGTATTCTAAAATTAACATAAAGCTTGACTTGGCACAAAATAAATTGCATTGAAGGGTAGCATTGGAAGGCAATCGGTTGACTGAGTGAAAACATGCAGCGCAGCTATTCGAACCTCCCAGTCTGCGAGGCGCTGATAAGTCACGTATTCATTACACTACAGCCGTTTGTACAAAAGGCGATAATCCCAGGAACCTAATTTTTGAAACGTTAGAATCACTTCTAACGTTCGTAGAGGATCGCACATGCTATGCTCTCTCATTCGCATAAGCATAGCTTTTCAATGCTCGCTTTTGGGTTTGCTCGGTCTCGTGACCATTTAGCATACGTTCAGCTGCTCTAATGCTTAAAATAAAGAGCTCCAGATACTTGACTACTTAGTAGGTATATGTTTCTACTAAATGTGTAGATGAAATTATGTCAATCTGATATCGTTGATTTTCCTACAAATATCTTTTATCCTAAATAACGAGCTAGACAAAAACACATTCCACTTTTCATTTATTGTTTACCTAATCACTAGTAAACGTCTAATCAGAAAATAATTGGCTTTGGTATGGAATGATAATGATAATGTTTATTTTCCAAACTTAAGGACTATGTACATCTTTTAACAGAAACAGTAGGTATACAAGAAGCAGTACTTATTCTAAAGATTGTACAATATACAAATGTGCACTGCAACCCACACTAGGGTGACCTATGTCGTGGGCTGCAGGCTCTTCCACTTATACTAACAAGGTTATGGTTCAATATTAATGGTATCTTATGGTAAGTTAGATGTGATAAGTTGTGGGTGTATGTAAGTCATTTGGTTGAGAGGAACCGAAATTATTGATGTCCCAATTTGTAGGGAGCGAGAGTTTTTCTAAGATTTGTGTCTTACAGTCAAAACAATTTTAATATGAGAACTAACAATTCAAATCAATTGATTATGAATTTTTAAATTGTAATCTTCGATACGGTTATATTACCTATTATTTATAGCAACAAGTGAATTCAAATATGAAAAAAGTGGCCTTATGTACGAACAGTCTTTCAGCTTAGCATGGATATAGAGACATGCGATGATAGATGACAGTATTGGGGCATGAATCTGACGGAAAATGCATCCATGTAATATATTTAATCATTTAAATATCTTTTTAGAACACGCAAATTGTGTTATAATATTTCTTTTTAAATGGCATACATAAATTTTCTCGGGGCGTAGTATGTAAAACATTCTTACTAAAAACTTTATAAAGAAACCGGACAAGTGCGAGTCAGGCTCGCACACCGAGGGTTTCGTACAAATTCAGAAAATTTCACAAAATTGGGAAGTAAGTTGTTAAAAACAATACTATATCATCATTATTATTATATACTACGGGACTAATCGCCCACTAAAATTACGAGATAAATATCATATATACACAGTCAGGTCATAAATTCTGTCACATGTTTAATATAAAATAATTGAAACAAGTTTATTCATTATGTAACCATTTATATACCAAAATGAACTTAACAAAACATAGATTTTTATGACAATAAAGTTTATTCAAAATAACCTCCGTGAATTTGAATACAGGCCTTCAATCTGCGCGGCCAGTCGTCTATCGCAGCACGAACGAGGTCCATGTCAATATCGGCGGCTGCCTTAATCAAGGATGTCTTGAGTGACTCCAAATTGGGACGAGGCTTTGAGCACGCCTTTTCCTCCAAGTGTTGCCATATCTTAAAATCTAACGGACTCAAATCTGGACTGGAGGAGGGCCAGTCTTCGTGCCGGATGAAGTCGATTTCATGCGCCGCCAGCCAGTCTTGTGTGTTCTTCGCTCTATGAGCTGGCGCCGAATCTTGTTGGAATACCCAGTGCCTGTTATTGAACATGGTATGAGAAACAGGTTCCACAAGGTTCGTCAGGACTGTATTTTGATACACAACTGCATTCGTTTTTACACCTTTCTCACAAAAATGTACCTCTGTTAAGCCCCAATAAGAAACTCCCAACCATACCATGAGCGAGGATGGAAAATAACCTCGTAGGACACGCGGAATACGGTTGCTCGCTTCTTCACTACTGTGTGCGTACACCTTATCATTTTGCTTGTTGTAGCTCTCTTCTACGGTAAAAATTTTTTCATACGAAAAAAGAATTTCCCGATATTTCTTTCCCGCGTACCGCTTCAACAAAGCGCGGCATCTCTTCAGTCTCAGGTCCATTAGAAGAGCATTTAAACGATGTCCTATTTTTCTTCGATGTGCCCGAAGCCCTAAGTCTTCATTTAACACCCTTTTCACCGTGGTTCTGCTTAAATTTTCATGAACATTCCGAAATTCGAATTCAATAATTTTTTTTATGGCCAGCATGCTAAAAGAAAAGTTGTTACTGTGTGACAATACTTATGACCTGACTAGGTATATATATATATATATCATCGACAAAAAGTTTTTTTTTACTTTTTCGTCATACATGACGAGAAGAATAACACGTAAAAAAAATATATATAGCTAAAATAATTCAAAATCTGTTTTAGCAAGTGCTAATGAAGCTCTTTTATATGATACCTTACATTGATACGATTTACTCACTTTGAATTTTCAACCCATGTTTTGTGAATTTTGAGGCCCTACTTTTTGTGATTTAATTAAAAATGTACAGTTTTCAGATTTATTCCTATATGTTTACTCTGAGACAATGCTTCTCGCCAAATTTCATAGTTCTATGTCAACGGGAAGTACCCTGTAGGTTTTGATTTTTGTGAGTGTCAAAATATGCGGTTTTTTTACGACTTAAACGGCTTCAACTTTTTTATACGGTAACTGAGAAGTTTTCTTTTACACAACTGTAAAATATCATAGATATACGTACATAGTTTAAATTTCAATTCGATATCTTTACGCGTTCCCGATATAAAGAGTCTTGACATGCACACAGACGGACAGACGGACAGACGGACAACAAACTGATCCTATAAGGGTTCCGTTTTTTCCTTTTGAGATACGGAACCCTAAAAATCAACTAGTTTGTGTATTAGGAATATATATACTACTGATTTACAACGAGTATTTAGCTCTACACTTGAAAAACTTAACCTCTCCGTTTACTTATATCAGGCTATTCAGAAAAGGTGTACTCCGTGTACTGAAATAAGAGTGATTCACGTCATTTAGGTATTAGATTTAGCACATGGATACACGTAGTGTTATTATTCTTTGATATGGGGTCACCCATCTCGTAATAAAATCAAGAATTCGATTATTATTAAAAGATTTTTGAAAATGGCAAAATCGACTTCCTTCGTGTACAAAATTTGAGTAGTTCGCTCAAATAGACAATTTTTCCATTATTGTTGATTGTTCAGCCGATATCAATAAAATTTAAATGGAACCACATAGAACCTGCTCCTTTTGGAAGTCGGTTAAAAATCAGCTGTCTCTTATTTGGTCAGTTCCGAGTTGCAATTTTATGGGGACTGCTGATTTTTTTTTATTTCCAGGTTTTTTCCATGCTAAGACTTGTTCAGTCGTTTACAATACGTGCTTTCTGAATGGCCCTATAGTCTGTAGGTCGTAAAAGAAGATTAATCTATTTAGCTTCTTGGTTATGAATATGTACTGACGTTAAAATATAGTTTTTCATATGTAAATATGAATTATCTGGTTCACAAGATAGAGTAATACCTATCTAATCTTATCGTCTGCTTGCTCTACACTGGGGAAATTAAACCTAGCGAATTGAGATCTAAGAATTTATCATACACAATTTGACTTTGTTTAATGTAGCTAAGTAGGTATTGGCGTTTTTAACTATAACTTGCATACAAAATGAAACTAGTTTAATATTAATTACTATAATACTCTTAGCGTGTGTAACTGTTATGTTGATTCGCTATCTATATAGGGTTATTGGTAATCAATTAGCATCCTTCTAGGGGCTTATTCTGTACATCAAAACTAACAACTTTTGTACTACGACTTTCGTCAAAACTCAAAAAAAAAATTATTGTTCCATAGAAAAATTTTGTTCACCCGCGACAAAATGTATGGAACAACTGATTTTTTTTTAGTTTTGACGAAAGTCGTAGAACAAAAGTTGTTAGTTTTGATGTACAGAATAAGCCCCTAGAAGTATGCTAATTGCTTAGAAATAACCCTGTATACTCGAATATATAAATGTTAGTCATGTTAACACTCGAGAACGCAACCCATGATAAGGCTAATTTTGTCCTTGAAATGTATGTGTGGAAGCTAAGCTTTTGAAAATTGCAGATTACGTTTAAACGTTGAGATAATTTAAACAAGTAGCGAGTACAATCATAAAAATTGAATTTATTTTTCCATACAACATGTTCCTACCTGTAAAAGTTTACTGTATTAGATCGCCGGTGGCGCTAAGGTGATATGAAATTCACCAGCTCAGCTAGTGCCTAGTTCAAATAATAAAGATAGTAAATACGGTCAAATAAGTCTGCATCATTAAGAGTCATTATCGCCATCAACTCTCTTTGAACAATTCGGAAAATTTGAATTTGTTGTGATATCACTTCATTAAAACTACCGTGAGTATTCATCATAACTATAACAGAATACGGCTAAAACTCACGTTATAATTATACTGTCGATCCGTAAGGAATCCGACCAGTTTCGGAGTATTTAGTACTCCATCCTCAGGGAATTAGTGCGCGCGCGCCAGTCGACGGGGGCGCGCGTATATAACGTGCGATTATAACGTGAGTTTTAGCCGTATTCTGTTATAGTTTTGTTGTGATAGTCATTATTTTAGCAACGTGTCTACTGTCTACCTATACAAGTAGCTGTTATTAAGGGTGCTTGTACAGTGTACACGGTGCAAGTAGCTTGCGCATGTTGAGGCACTTGCGCAGGTTATAATGCATCGTAAACTTAACGTTCAAACGTTTAACGTTTGGTACATGTGCGGGTCTAGCGACTCGAACATGTACCAAAGCGAGCCACCCGCGCAACTAATCCGCGTGCTCTGTGGCGCTGGTCACTCGCGCATGTTACTTGAGCGATTCAACTCATAAAGCTACCGTGCGAATAGCATGCACATGTAGCTCTTGACCACGAGCAAATAACTTGTGCGTACTGCTTGCGCAAGTAGCCCGTGTCTTTACTTGCTCCAGTTATTTGCACCATGTACTTGTACAAGTACAAGTAACTTAAACAAGTAGCTTGCGCATAATACTTACGCGTGTGACTCGCATCTTTACTAGCTCCAGCTACTTGCTCCGTGTACAAGCACCCTACAAGCTAGCTACTGTTAAAGAATCACTGTAGGTATTGAATTTTATTTGTAAAATATGAACTTTTATTCACCCTTTGCAAGTATTCCCGCAGTATATCTTCCTTCAATGGACGAAACCATAAAACCACCGGAGGGTTGGTTTAATTAGGTGATTATTTGCGTTCAACGGATCAACAAGGGTAAAACTGAACAGATAGATGAACAACGTGCCTAATTGGAAGCGTAATAATTATAAAGCTGAAAGATTTTAGAGTTAAAAAAATATCCTTCGGCATACCATTTTTGTGGTAATAATAAAACTTTTACACACAGTTACTTAAACCGTATGTAAAAGTTATATTATTTTAGATAAGCATATTAGTCGTACTTTTTGTTATTTTTCTTCAGTTCAATTCAATTGTTAATGCAACATAATTATGTAATTTTTGCATGCGGTTCTTAAATAACATGTTGTAATAATGTCAAAGGTACGGTGTTTAAGGGTAGGTATATATTAATTACGTTTGGATTACTAAATTGTCATCACAAAATCAATATTTATTTTTTTGCAAAAAATGACATGACCGACTTCACCCGTGTACAGAAAAATATTGCGCATTGATCGATGTAGCATTTTTCACATTATTGATGATATATCAAAAATGGCTCAGCTGATTTCGATAAAATTTAAATGGTAGCAATTTCTCTTTCCAATAAAACATATTTTATTTGTGTATAATAATTAAGAATTATTGAAATCGGACAACTATGAAAAAAGTTATGCGTGGTTATATATAAAAAAAAATATACGCGTCGAATTCCTCCAGATCGTGGGTCAAAAACTAATTATCATCACAAAATTAATACAATAAATTATCATTACAAAATTACGGCCACATTAATAATATATTATACAAAAATTAGGAAAGAGGTGGACGTCTATTGAGGTCATTTTTTTGAGATAAATCCTAGTGTGCACTATAAAAATTTCAATCACTTTAAGCATATTAGTCTTTCGAAAATTGCAGATTTATAGACGAGGTGGTGCAGTTCAGGAATTCGACTGCTTTTGAGTGACGGATGTCATGTCTCGCTTGAGGTTGTACGACCACTCGTCATCAGCATCAGCACCATATGACGTCCAGTCGTCTACTGCTGGACACAAGCCTCTTTTGTAGATTTGCAATAGGTTCGGTTGGAAGTGACTTGCATTGTAATGAAACGCTTGTTCTAGACCTGCCCAGACTAGCCACTATCAAGGAAACAAGCACTTCATGCAGTTGATAGAGAGTTTAATACAGAGAGTTTATAGAAACATACAGAGGGACGTTATAAAAACACACGGACAATAATAAAGAGGGACACTGGACTTGCTCTAGGTAGGTACTTAGGTTAGGCTTAAAGTTCACGATAGCACCGAGTTCGCGTTGAAGTAGTTAAAATCACGGAGTATATAGCGGGAGGGAGATCTTGTCACGGCGGGCGAAGCTCTCGAAGCACCACTGCTTCTTTGTCAGGCGGAGGCTTCATCGGACACGGGCTCACACGGGCGGAGGGCCCCGCTCCGCGTTTCAACAAATCGCTGGCTCGCAGGCGTTCTCGCGAGCAGTAGCAGTAGTTCGGGCCGCGATGACGGCGCGCGGCGCGTCAAAAATCTGAAAAGGGTATATTTTAGAAGCAAGTTCAACCGGAACATGTTAAACGAGGTTTCAATTGGAAACGTAGGAAAAGGTTATATTTCCTACAGCATCCAGCGTATTTCTGTTGTCTTGACATCGGTCCTTCTAGTCGGTGGATACTATACGCTACGCTAACATGGTCAATATGCCCAATTGCCTTTTCTAGGTAGGTTTGGCAGTGGATATCCCATCGTTTTAATTTTTCAGTTGTATAACTGATAGGCTAGTTTTCATTCCAAGATGAACGAGCTTTTCGTTAAGATGAGGTTGTAATCAAATTTAATAGATAGGCAAAAATATTCAAATAATATTTATTTCGAAACTTATTTAATTTATTTAAGTCCCTAGGATCGAGCTCGTCATTTAGAAATCCGTTTTTATAAGGCTGTATTTTCTGAAAATATAATTTTCGATTTGACAGAATCGGTCTCTAGACACCAATACCTCATGATTTGTCAATAAAAGTTGAAGTTTGGTGGGTAGGTCTTTATTTTTTCACAGTTGAGTCGGCTTTTATGAACGCAATACCATTTCATTTGCTATTAAAAATTATTTCACATTTCTGATGAAAAATTATAATTGAAAACCATTTCCATTGCGGCAGCGTAGTTTTTTGAATCAGAACAGAGTAGTTATTTAAAGATCCAACGGGTAATTAAAGAAAAATGTTACAACTGAAATGGATAATCCTTCGTTCTAATGGAATATCTTTTATCGATATAAATCTCTCGTTAAGTGCTTGATACAGTTAAGAGCTAGTTTCTGCAAAAAAGGCTAAATGCTCTTTTTAAAGCAAGCCCACTTGAAGCTAGAAACTCTTATTAAAGTTAAGTTGCTCTTCAGATATTTCACATGACTTTATACCTTGATTTTAGCTGCTTACATCAATTTTATTTTGAAGAATTTCAAGTGCCCTTGTAGTCAAAGTATTTTTTTTTATAAAATACTAGCTGCCCGCACCGGCTTCGCCTGTTTTATATGCAATGTGCTCTATTGTGTGGTGGTTTTCGGTATTTTTGGAGAAGGGGCTTATAACAAAATTTTATATTGCTTTAAGTAACTCATTATTTCACTTTTTATTTCTAACTAGCGACCCACCCCGGCTTCGCACAGGTGTATCATACATATTATAACCTCCTCTTGAATCACTCTATTTATTATATATATATAAAAAAACGCATCGAAATATGTTGCGTAGTTTTAAAGATATAAGGCATATATAGAGACAGACAGACAGGGAAGCGACTTTGTCTTATACTATGTATTGATGACCTAGAGTGATATTTTTACAAGTTTAAAGTGAACTATTTTACTTTGAACTATCGTGTTACTCGAGTTTTTATATTGGTAGCTTTTATAACTGTAGCTACTTCCTTTTTAAATTATATGAGAGTCTTTTATAAGTTTTATGAGAATCTAATAATATCAATGCTGTTTTTAAACTTTCGCGATTTGAACACATTCTTATTATATACTACGGGACTAATCGCGCACTAAAATTACGAGATAAATAAATACCTCCTCATCCCGACGTTTCGGCCGACCCAGTTTCAGTCTACCCGTGACCACGGTCGATGCAACTCGGTCGAAACGTCGGGATGAAGAGGTATTTATTTATCTCGTAATTTTAGTGCGCGATTAGTCCCGACGTATATACTAATAATATCAATGCTTAAGATAATTTTAAGCACATTAGTATTCAAATTTTACAACATTTAAAAATTAAAAGAAAAATGAAATAACACTTCATAATTATAAAATAGACTAAACAATTTAAAACAAAAAAAAAATGCCAGGTCGATGCTAAACAAATAAAATAAATAAACAGCGCATCATGATATTACCTAGCATTTTATTCTTCCAGAAACCAGGCATGAAGCAGGCTGACTGGCTGAAAAGCCACTTAAGTGATTTCGAAAAGCACTTATCCGCCAATCGCATAAAAGTCACCCGTTAAATTGAATATGGAAGGCACCTCAGATATCATAGCTCGTATCTCCGTCACATCCAAAAGCTTCTTCAAAATCTGTTTCCAGGCGTTTGGTAGCACGGTCACGTCGCGCTCCTAACCGTCTCGGTGTTACCTAACAAATTGATATTTTTCAGATACTCCTTTACAAACAAACTCTTTCACCCCGCAGGTGAACGGTTCAAGATTCGATTAGGATTTAGAAGCTTGCCTTTTCGTGCTTGGTTTTGTTTGCTCGGAGTGTTGTTTTGTGTTGCTTGAGTTGGTAGACGTAGTTATTTATAGGTATAGAGTTGTTTTTTAAGCCCCGATGCAAAAACGACGGGGTGTTATAAGTTTGACGTGTCTGTGTGTGTCTGTCTGTGGCATCGTGGTAAAGTGATGAACCGATTTGAATATATCTTTTTTCTGTGAAAGGTGAATCAATCGGAAGTGTTCTTAGACATGTTTTGTAACAAGATTATTTTTTGCAAAAAATTGCATGACCGACTTCACCCGTGTACAGAATTCGCGAATATTTCGCACGGATCGATGTAGCATTTTTCACATTATTGTTGATTTATCAAAAATGGCTCAGCCGATTTCAATATGGACCAATTTCAAAGTATATCCTTTCCAATTAAAAAAAAATAATGAAATCGAACTACTTTGAAAAAAGTTATGCGTGGTTATACATAAAAAAATATATACGCGTCGAATTGTATACCTCCTCCGGTGGTTCGTCGGTCAAAAATTGGTTCACCAGTTTCGAAGTTATCAGTTCGTTTGTTAGCTGCGGTAGGAATGTTATCGCGTTGGGCGATTTTTAATTTAATCTTGTTATCTCATTTCATAATACTTACTTTTAAAATGCTTAACCATGTCTTGATCTACATCATTTCAGCCATAAGCATGAGTTATAGATCTCCAATATATAAGTCCGGTTGGAAGTAGTTTGCGCGATTTTGCGATCGATCGAGGATTCTGAATCGACCAGTGTTTTCGCGTTTTCTGTAGAACATTGAGAAAATTCGCGGTACATTGTTGTTAAAATTTAAGATCCGAGAGAAAAGTCTTTTCACTCTTTAAATTGTAACAAAATGTGATATTTTCGGTGTCAATCACTTGAGTAAGAAATATTGCACACTCTTACCTACGTATTATTTTTGACCGACGAACCACCGGAGGAGGTACATGATTCGACGCGTATATATATATATTTTTTTATGTATAACCACGCATAACTTTTTCGTAGTAGTCCGATTTCAACAATTATTTTTTTATTAGAAAGAGTATACTTCGAAATTGGTCCCATTTACATTTTATCTAAATCGGCTGAGCCATTTTTGATAAATCAACAATAATGTGAAAAATGCTACATCGATCCGTGTGAAATATTCGGGAATTCTGTACACGTGTGAAGTCGGTCATACTATTTTTTGCAAAAAATAATTATTTCAGAAAAGTTTTTAGTTTACGTAACTATACTTTTCAGCCAAAATTATGAATAAAAATATGACTCTTTAGAGGCTTATAATTTTAGAAGAGGCTGTATTTTTACTGCTATAATTTTGGAGGTTTATAACTAGGTCATTTAAAAAACTGAAAACTAAGTATAATCCTTTCAACTGAAGCGTTGATTACATGAAAAATATCACTCAAATCGGATTATATTTAGAGGTAACAGCCTCCACAATTGTCATTTTTTGACCGACGAACCACCAGAGGAGGTACTCAATTCGACGCGTAATGTACGCGTCGAATTGAGTACCTCCTCTGGTGGTTCGTCGGTCAAAAAATGACAATTTTTTTATATACAACCACGCACAACTTTTTTTATGGTTGATATAGATTGCAATAATTATTTTTTTATTGGAAAGAGTTTACTTCGAAATTGATTCCAATAAAATTTTATCAAAATCGGCTGAGCTATTTTTGATAAATTAACAATAATGTGAAAAATGCTACATCGATCCGTGCGAAATATTCGCGAATTCTGTACACGGGTGAAGTCGGTCATGCTTTTTTTTTGCAAATATAATTATTGTGATAACAGTTTATTAGACCCAATTTTAAGGGCGCCGTCGCATCTTAATGTAAAATAGTGTTTTCTCTATTAAATGCAATACAATACAAAAACACTTTATTGACACCACAAGTAGTAAAACATAACAGAAAAAGAAATAACGACAGAAGAATGGTACAAAAGGCGGTCTTATCGCTAAAAGCGATTTCTTCCAGACAACCTCTACTGTGTGGAAACATGTAATTGACGTGGACGGTGGTGTAAAGATAAATGAATAACGTAAAGCTATAAATATCCAAAAATAATAAAATACACTACATAATAATAGGCATACACAAATACTTCTTATAATACATACAATAAAAATAAACCTACTTACATATCTATACTAATATTATAAAGAGGAAAGATTTGTTTGTTTGTTTGTTTGTTTGTTTGTTTGTAATGAATAGGCTCCGAAACTACTGGACCGATTTCAAAAATTCTTTCACCTTTGGAAAGCTACATTATCCCCGAGTAACATAGGCTATATTATATTTTTAAAAAAATTAGGGATCCTTACTAAAACTTCAATAATGTAACATAAGGTGTAAAAAAAAGACCTGTAAAATTCCTTACGTCGCGTGCGCTGCGAAAACTATTGATGATAGAACAAAATCATTTACTACGACTTTGCAGAACTCATCATTATCTACAAAAAGTGTCGCGAGAGCATATATCTAACTATAATAGTTAAGCCGTAATAACTGTTCTTTTATTCTTAAAAATTAATTGAAATGGCGTCGCAGGAAAAGGTACTTAATTTGTATCTTGGTATTAATCCTTATCAAAATAAATTATTTCATATTCAAGACTGTTTCAATAGCTTTATGCAACTTTTTAAATTATTTAATTCAGACATTTTATTACAAAGATATCACGAGTTTAAAAATGTAAGTATTATAAAAGTTCCGTTTCGCCGCTCACCCCGCTTGGCAATTCATGTACTTTGTACAATGTACATAATACAAAATTCACCTCGAGCAAATATCTATACAGTCACAATCGTGAAAAAAGTGTCCGAGCCAAAATCCTGCCCAAGCTACGTAGTAGGCAGGCTTTTTAGTTAGTCGTAAGGCGATTCCAAGCCGACTACAACGCCGCGCGATGCCAAAGTGCTCGGTTACAGGCACTTATTAGGTGACATTACGTCGAGATTCGAGGAAACGGGTCATTGAGAATTGAGAAGGGTGCTTGGGCCATATCCACCACCAGTCCCAGGGCCCAGTGTGGGTTGGTGCAGATTGCCACACAATATTTTCCTTCGCCGAAAAGCCAATGATTTGAAATTCCGTACATAAGTTCCAAAGAAGCTCATTGATACAGGATCGGGATTTGAACCCACCACCTCACGATTGTAGGACAGGCGTTACTACCACTAGACCACCACAGTTATATATCTCCGCCATTAGTGCGTCGATTTATTAAATGTTTTATTGGTAGTAAATAGGTATGCAGTGGCGTAGCGTGCCTTGGGGAGCCCTGAATCAAACATAGTTGGGGAGCCCAAATCACTCATTTCTGATAAAAGAAACAAAAATGCTTGCATTGAATTGAAATAAATATATACCGCCTTAACGCAAAAGATTTAAACACGCTTTAAACACTGTTTAGCCGTACAATTTGTACTGTTAAACATTGTAGAAAGCCTGCGTAAAACTTTTGTGGTAAGACGGTTATTTATAAGTTGTCACTTCCTCCTAGAAATTGAGCTAGCCAAACAATTCAAATGAAATACAGTAAAAGCTCTTTATTCGCGGGGTATATGTTCCATAAATATGCCGCGAATACAGAAACCGTGAATACGGAATGGTAATTTATATGGGATTATAGGGGATACGTTCCTAGGTGACAAAAAAAAAACAAATACATAAAACAATAATTTAATTGAAGTTTTTGAACATTTTAATTAATTATCTTAAGGCTTAGGCAACGGCTTTTTTGGTTGCGGTCTAAACATAATCCATAATGACAACGCCAGTTAAATTTTTCATGGATCACGAACAATTTTCGCTGACAGTGAAGTTGAAGCTACAAACAACCTAATTTTATCTTCGGATTTTTTATCGATTGTACTGTTGATTCGTTGTCATTGAATGAGCGTAATATGGATGCAAATGACTCTCCAAGGTACTCGTATAAACGATCAAGCATTTCTATTTTCACTTCAAGCGGTAACACAGATTTTTTTTTGTCGAAACTCGTTTCTCATTTTCTTTAGTTGACATTATAAACTAGGAAGAGTGCAAATTGTAACACGTCTACGTATTACTCGAACGTGAAAGACGAAACAATAAAACACGCAAAGCGGCTTTTACTATAAAAAGAACAACAACATTTAAAAATATACTTTATTTATTTAGTTATAAGGTTGCTTTCATTCTGTTTGTTTACATTCTCAAAATCACCGATCGCGGCGAAGGCGGCTTGTGTCAAAGGCCTCGGCGATATCATTTAACAACATACTCTAGGCAAACATGTAATAAGATCTATTTTACTTTTTTATTGGTCTGTTTGACAAGGATATTGGGTTGGATACCTATTGGAATAATTTTATTATTATGTATGTCTTATTAGATCCGCGAATAAAAAAAATTTTAGTCGCGAATATAGAAATTGGGTCGCAATTTTTTAATCCGCGAATAGTGAAAACGCGAATAAAGGAAGCGCGAATAAGGAGCTTTTACTGTATACACTTTTCTTGCCTTTTTTTCGGGAAATTGATAATGAATAGAATATAATTACCTATATCAGCTAAGTCAGTCTAGCTGAAGACGATTTCAGTTGTTATAAAATTTCTGCCTATTAGGACAACTTTTGGAAGAATACTTAACCCGGGAAAAAAAGAGATGATTTTTTTTCGGGAAGCACGAGATTAAGTGACATTGTGGATAACATTTTACTAGGTTTTGCTTACACACGTTAAGGCCCCTGTAGCCCGGGAGCCCCGTATTATTGACACGGCTGATACTGCGGTAGCTACGCCCCTACACATAGTATGTGAAACGAATTGTCGATGGGACCTTAAAGTTCTCGAATGTAGACAATGCATTGGCAAGTGTAGCGAAGGTCTTCACGTGAATCTAAGATCTGGTCGTGACGTCCGGAACACGTTGGATGCCAGCGCTTCGATTCCTTCCATCACAGCTCTTTGGGTTAGCAAGTTGAAGAGGCCTTAGGTAGGACACACAATTCGTAGAAGTAGAACTGATGTCCAATGTTTTTAAAAGTTCTCGAGTGAAGACTAGATCAAGAAACTAACTTACATAGGTAGAATGTATAGACTGTGGGTCTCTAATATTTTAACGTCGATTTCATTCTCATCATTGTCATTTTCTGAAATCAGGGCTATATAATATGTACAGCCACCCGACACATACGAACTCACTTTTATTTAGATATGCCAATACCTACTATCTCTTTTTCATAAACTTCGAACAGTTTAAGACTACGGAAACTCTCGCGATTTGGGTAGGTTTTAACTCATCATAATGGTTCATCCGGTATGTCTAGCATGTGTGTGACGCATACCTACATTACGTGGTAAGTATATGTATAGCCAATCATACCCGGGCAAAGCCGGGACGGGCAGCTAGCTGCTAGTATAATACTAGCAGACTAGCTACTGAGAGAGTTTCCGTAGTCTTAAACTCTTCGAAGTTTATGAAAAAGAGATACTCGTAGTAGGTATTGGCATATCTAAATAAAAGTGAGTTCGTATGTGTTGGGTGGCTGTACATAATATATAGCCCTGATTTCAGAAAATGACAATGATGAGAATGAAAGCGACGTTAAAATATTACAGACCCACAGTCTGTACATTCTACCCATGTAAGTTAGTTTCTTGATCTTGTCTTCACTCGAGAATTTTGAAAAACATTGGACATCAGTTCTACTTCTACGAATTGTGTGCCCTACCTAAGGCCTCTTCAACTTGCTAACCCAAAGAGCTGTGATGGAAGGAATCGAAGCGCTGGCATCCAACGTGTTCCGGACGTCACGACCAGCCCCCCTACCGCCTAAGCAATAGCAATCGTAATGGCAATCGTTTATGACTTCATTTTAGTCATTTGGCACCGCCTATGTGACGTTAGACATCAATTGCTTTGTGCGGATTGCAAAAGCAATCGTTGAATGAACAACTTTGATGGCTAACGTCACATAGGCGGTGCCAAATGACTAAAATGAAGTCATAAACGATTGCTATTACGATTGCTATTGCTTTAGGCGGTAGGGGGGCTGATCTTAGATTCACGTGAAGACCTTCGCTACACTTGCCAATACATTGTCTACATTTGAGAACTTTAAGGTCGACAATTCGTTTCACATACTATGTGCAGGGGCGTAGCTACCGCAGTATCAGCCGTGTCAATAATACGGGGCTCCCGGGCTACAGGGACCTTAACGTGTGTAAGCAAAACCTAGTAAAATGTTATCCACAATGTCACCTAATCTCGTGCTTCCCGAAAAAAATCATCTCTTTTTTTCCCGGGTTAAGCATTCTTCCAAAAGTTGTCCTAAGAGGCAGAAATTTTAAAACAACTGAAATCGTCTTCAGCTAGACTTACTTAGCTGATATAGGAAATTATATTCTATTCATTATCAATTATCAATTTCCTTAAAAAAAAGGCAAGAAAAGTGTATATTTCATTTGAATTGTTTGGCTAGCTCAATTTCTAGGAGGAAGTGACAACTTATAAATAACCGTCTTACCACTAAAGTTTTATGCAGGCTTTTGACAACGTTTAACAGTACAAATTGTACGGCTAAACAGTGTTTAAATCTTTTGCGGTAAGGTGGTATGTATTTATTTCAATTTAATGCAAGGATATTTGTTTCTTTTGTGAGAAATGAGTGATTTGGGCTCCCCAACTATGTTTGATTCTGGGCTCCTCCAAGGCACGCTACGCCACTGCATACCTATTTACTACCAAAAAAAAAAAAAAATCGACACACTAATGGCGGAGATATATAACTTTGGTGGTCTAGTGGTAGTAACGCCTGTCCTACAATCGTGAGGTGGTGGGTTCAAATCCCGATCCTGTATCAATGAGTTTCTTTGGAACTTATGTACGGAATTTCAAATCATTGGGTTTTTGGCGAAGGAAAATATTGTGACTATTATTAGTATTATTACTATTACTAGAATAGTACTATTATCTAACATGGAACAAATTCTTATTATCCATTCTTACTTATGTAATTTATTCTTACTTATTTCTACTAATGTAATAAAGCACTAAAATGTTTAGTAAGTTGGAACAAATTGGAACAAATTGGAACAAATTCTTATTATCCATTCTTACTTATGTAATTTATTCTTACTTATTTCTACTAATGTAATAAAGCACTAAAATGTTTAGTAAGTTGTATTTGGTAAGGTACTGGTGAACATTTTCATGTAGAGAAACTTTCCAGAGTAGAAGCAGAGTTATAAGCGTAGTGATCAAAACTAAGAGAGACAAACATGGAACAAATACTTATTATCCATTCTTACTTATGTAATTTATTCTTACTTATTTCTACTAATGTAATAAAGCACTAATTTAATGTTCAGTAAGTTGTATTTGGTAAGGTACTGGTAAACATTTTTATGCAGAGAAACTTTCCAGAGTATAAGCAGAGTTAAAAGCGTAGTGATCAAAACTAAGAGAGACAAACATGGAACAAATACTTATTATCCATTCTTACTTATGTAATTTATTCTTACTTATTTCTACTTATGTAATAAAGCACTAATTTAATATTCAGTAAGTTGTATTTGGTAAGGTACTGGTAAACATTTTCATGTCGAGAAACTTTCCAGAGTATAATCAGAGGTATAAGCGTAGTGATCAAAACTAAGAGAGGCGCTGCCAAATCGTATCAATAGGTTCTATTAGTACAGCTTCTAACTTCGTAAACTATGACTTTGTAAATTGAACCAAAGTTTTCATTGGTTCCGCGAAGGTGCGCCCGTCACATGTGCCTTCTCGAATATTCGTACTTGCAGCAGTTTCACTTTGTAAGCATAACACTAAGTTATGGCATAACTTGTTCTGCTCAGTGGTTCGTGTATGCACAAAATCACTTAACAAAGGCGTGTTCATAACATCTAGCGTACAACTAAACAAAACTTGTTCAGAAAAGGGAATCATCCAACTTTTCTTTTATTCACTCTCAAGTTCTCGAGCAGTAGGTATTAACAAATTCATTTCTCGCTCGTCGGGACCGTTTTGTTTGCCCTTTTGAACTTCGTGAGATTGAAGCGAAAGTATTTGATGTAACAAAGTGAGAAAAGTGAGGCAACCGTTTATTTCTTTGCCATTATTGAGGGAGGTTTATGGCAAATATGACGCGTGAATGTGGAGCCTTTGTTTGACATTCCTGGTAATTTTGGTTCGTCTAAACATTCTCTGTACAAACCTTAAGCATCTCAGACAAGGCGACAAGACATAAAGTGGTATTTTACCTCTCAAATGAAGTTTTTCCTTTTTCCAAGATCATACGAGTATATAATGCTTTTCTTATTTTTAAGACCTTTATATCATTGTTCGAAACTAATCATTCATGGAGTATGAACAAAAAAAGGCTTTACACTTTATGCCGCATACAATAATATCAAAAAAATATTATTTGTATGCCTCGGAATACATAATTGCATTCATATCACAGGACAATTAAAACCCATTACAAATATTAAATTCATCCTTTAATATCTATAAAGTCGGGAATTGAATCCACAAACTCTGCATCAAATGCATAGAACTTACTCCCAACTACGCCAAGAGGGTCGTCAATAAGTCACATATGTAACTAGTTAGAACCCAACAGCCCCAGTTTGGTCCGGTTACTACACAAGTCACTGTATACCTCTACATATACATTATGTCGTCGTCATAGAGCAACGTATCTACAGCGCCTCTCGGCTGGTCAGCAGTCGTATACCATCAAACCTCTTGAATAAGACAGCTTACGGCTCTATGGACGGATGCATGGACGTCTCTATGTGACCTACGACTACTATCCAATCGGATCTGGATGAGCTATTATATCTAGATGGCTGGATAGCAAAATAAAATCAGTTTATCAACTCGTATGGTATTCTTTTTAATAACTACGAAATAATTCAACTCATCAAGTTTCTAATCAGATAATACCAGACCCTTCAAATAAAGTTATTAGGCTCTTTTTTAGAGACGCCATCTTTTTTATAATAGCAATTTAGAGCAGCTCTAATTCTTTTTCACTAAGTATATGCATTTGATAGAGAGAACACTATTTTACGTTGCTATTAGTTTTACGATGGCACCTCTAAACTTGAGCCTATTATGACGCAATTTCTTACTTTACAGGGTTATACAGGGTTAACCCCATAGTAAAAGTTGTTCATAGGTAATGATTGTCTGAATCACCTTCTCTTGGCTTAATACAAGGCAAGCAGATATGTATTATTATTTACTACCTATACTTATTATTGATAGATGTCGTTTAGCTTTCTACTTTTTTATCGACTCATGGCTTCGCCTGTAGTTTCCCAGATTGAAAATTGACGTATGTGTATTATTTATCTTGTTTAAAAAAATGGCTTCCGACTTCCACCGTGTACAAAAATCGAATAGTTCGATCGAATTGATGTATCCAATTTTTACATTATTGTTGGTTTTTCAAAAACCGCTCAGCCCTTTTCGATAAAATTTAAATGTGACCACCCCGAATGTATACACTTTTGAATTAAAAAAAAAATTGATTCGGTTAACAATTGGCGAAAAAGACCATGAACATACATAAAAACAAAAAAAATACATGCATACGAACATAAACCATAATAAGGTATGTCTTTTTGGAAGTTGGTTAAAAAGGGAATTAATTTGCAAAAAAATTTGACCGTTGGTATTTCGAACTATGTATAAGATGAAATACGGCTAGGTACATAATTATATAGTCATAATTATTATTACTACTGCCTACTTAATTAGAATTACCTACTTACTTACAGACTGTGGAAGTCTCAGACCACCAAATCTGTTAAAATCGATTCTGTTATAAATCAGTAAATTGATATTGTTGAAAATCCACATCTGTTTCCAACACTATGCTACACACCTGGTCCAACCTTTCCTCTGTATCAAAGATGAACCACTGATTTGATACTGTTGAAAATCGACATCGGTTTCCAACACTATCCTAACTAACGTAAGCTACACGTCTGGTTCTACCTTTCCTCTGCATCAAAGATGAACCACCGAATTAGATTCTATAGACAAAGCCGTCACCAAGCGGGCCCTCTCCAAGCCTCTTCAAATTGGTCACGTATCACTTCCCCTCCACGTCGCACGTGAGGAATTTAATTTAATCTATAATGTTTCGGCTTAAACGGCTCAACTGCCATGAATCTTATCATCTGTTCCAAAGAACACAAACTGACTAGCGACTGTTTGAGTTGCGAAAAGCTGAAACTTACAAGAACGATGTAATGTTTCAGAGTATAATTTTAACAGTCGCACGTAATAACGAAAGTTATGTAGGTACCTGTGTAATGGGTTTGAAAACTTTTAAGAGCCAAGTTTGCTGCGACAGCACTGGTAGAAAAATGTGAAACTTGTGTGAAATAATGTGTGTTTCAATTAACTTTTTTATTGGATACTAGCTGCCCGTCCCGGCTTTGCCCGGGTATGATTGGCTATACATATACTTACCACGTAATGTAGGTATGCGTCACACACATGCTAGACATACCGGATGAACCATTATGATGAGTTAAAACCTACCCAAATCGCGAGAGTTTCCGTAGTCTTAAACTGTTCGAAGTTTATGAAAAAGAGATAGTAGGTATTGGCATATCTAAATAAAAGTGAGTTCGTATGTGTCGGGTGGCTGTACATATTATATAGCCCTGATTTCAGAAAATGACAATGATGAGAATGAAATCGACGTTAAAATATTAGAGACCCACAGTCTATACATTCTACCTATGTAAGTTAGTTTCTTGATCTAGTCTTCACTCGAGAACTTTTAAAAACATTGGACATCAGTTCTACTTCTACGAATTGTGTGTCCTACCTAAGGCCTCTTCAACTTGCTAACCCAAAGAGCTGTGATGGAAGGAATCGAAGCGCTGGCATCCAACGTGTTCCGAACGTCACGACCAGATCTTAGATTCACGTGAAGACCTTCGCTACACTTGCCAATGCATTGTCTACATTCGAGAACTTTAAGGTCCCATCGACAATTCGTTTCACATACTATGTGTAGGGGCGTAGCTACCGCAGTATCAGCCGTGTCAATAATACGGGGCTCCCGGGCTACAGGGGCCTTAACGTGTGTAAGCAAAACCTAGTAAAATGTTATCCACAATGTCACTTAATCTCGTGCTTCCCGAAAAAAAATCATCTCTTTTTTTCCCGGGTTAAGTATTCTTCCAAAAGTTGTCCTAATAGGCAGAAATTTTATAACAACTGAAATCGTCTTCAGCTAGACTGACTTAGCTGATATAGGTAATTATATTCTATTCATTATCAATTTCCCGAAAAAAAGGCAAGAAAAGTGTATATTTCATTTGAATTGTTTGGCTAGCTCAATTTCTAGGAGGAAGTGACAACTTATAAATAACCGTCTTACCACAAAAGTTTTACGCAGGCTTTCTACAATGTTTAACAGTACAAATTGTACGGCTAAACAGTGTTTAAAGCGTGTTTAAATCTTTTGCGTTAAGGCGGTATATATTTATTTCAATTCAATGCAAGCATTTTTGTTTCTTTTATCAGAAATGAGTGATTTGGGCTCCCCAACTATGTTTGATTCAGGGCTCCCCAAGGCACGCTACGCCACTGCATACCTATTTACTACCAATAAAACATTTAATAAATCGACGCACTAATGGCGGAGATATATAACTGTGGTGGTCTAGTGGTAGTAACGCCTGTCCTACAATCGTGAGGTGGTGGGTTCAAATCCCGATCCTGTATCAATGAGCTTCTTTGGAACTTATGTACGGAATTTCAAATCATTGGCTTTTCGGCGAAGGAAAATATTGTGTGGCAATCTGCACCAACCCACACTGGGCCCTGGGACTGGTGGTGGATATGGCCCAAGCACCCTTCTCAATTCTCAATGACCCGTTTCCTCGAATCTCGACGTAATGTCACCTAATAAGTGCCTGTAACCGAGCACTTTGGCATCGCGCGGCGTTGTAGTCGGCTTGGAATCGCCTTACGACTAACTAAAAAGCCTGCCTACTACGTAGCTTGGGCAGGATTTTGGCTCGGACACTTTTTTCACGATTGTGACTGTATAGATATTTGCTCGAGGTGAATTTTGTATTATGTACATTGTACAAAGTACATGAATTGCCAAGCGGGGTGAGCGGCGAAACGGAACTTTTATAATACTTACATTTTTAAACTCGTGATATCTTTGTAATAAAATGTCTGAATTAAATAATTTAAAAAGTTGCATAAAGCTATTGAAACAGTCTTGAATATGAAATAATTTATTTTGATAAGGATTAATACCAAGATACAAATTAAGTACCTTTTCCTGCGACGCCATTTCAATTAATTTTTAAGAATAAAAGAACAGTTATTACGGCTTAACTATTATAGTTAGATATATGCTCTCGCGACACTTTTTGTAGATAATGATGAGTTCTGCAAAGTCGTAGTAAATGATTTTGTTCTATCATCAATAGTTTTCGCAGCGCACGCGACGTAAGGAATTTTACAGGTCTTTTTTTTACACCTTATGTTACATTATTGAAGTTTTAGTAAGGATCCCTAATTTTTTTAAAAATATAATATAGCCTATGTTACTCGGGGATAATGTAGCTTTCCAAAGGTGAAAGAATTTTTGAAATCGGTCCAGTAGTTTCGGAGCCTATTCATTACAAACAAACAAACAAACAAACAAACAAACAAATCTTTCCTCTTTATAATATTAGTATAGATGTCATTTGAAAGCCACTGAATTTATTCAATTAAGTTACCCCTCCTTTGATTCCCTATTGCTAAAATGTAACGTGCCTATGTATTTTTTTATTGTCGCGAATTTAGTTTGAAATATGTTTTTAGGATCCATAATAATTTTGAAATTAAATACCTACAAACCGGAAAACAAACATATTTTTCCCTTGACAACAAATTTTAACTTAGGCCGCGTAACGAGTTCGTGTATAAAAAAAATAATAGAAATCCAGTTCAAATTTTTTTTCCCCCATAAATGACATAATGATGTTTGATGTAATATATTTATCAATTTTTTAAAAATGACTCTTCCGATCAACAAAATCGTTTCAAAATTGTCGGAATAATCGCGTAACATATATACAAAAAAACATACAGTCAAATTGAGAACCTCTTTTTTGAAATCGGTTCAAATCGGTCAATGTTGTTCACATTGCCTTAATTTACTAGGCTTCTTATGAGTGGATTTTAAAAGAAACCTTAAGTTTTTTTTATTTCATTCGTCTTATTTCATGGATTTACAAAAATAATGCAAGCGTCTAGCTCTTATCCTGTCGCGCTCTCAAGAATGATGAAAAGTTTTCGAAATCGCACGGAGACTAATCTGCAATGCTAGGTGTATTCGCATCTACGGGAAAGATCACGTAGCAAACTTTTAATAAAGTTGGCAGGGTACGTTTACTTAGAGATATCGTTATGACTAATGTTGCGGGACCGGCGAATTGAATACTCCGGGCGAATATTAGTTTGCTTCACAATGCTCGTAACTCACTTTCCTTGCTGAATAAAATTGAAACTATGAAGTTAGGTCGTAATTTTACTCTTTTTATTGAGAACGTTATTTTTAGTTTAGGTAGTAGTTACCTATATAATTGTAGGTGTAGGTACTGTATCGGATTTTTAATAGTTCACTGCTGAACGTAGGCCTATCATTACTCAGTTTATTGGGAACGTTATTTTCAATTTAGGAAATACACAACTGTAGGTGTTACTCTACCGACTTTTTCAATAGTCTACTGCTGAAAATAGGCCTACATAAGGATCAGACCATATTCACAAAAACTGGACCAGTTTGGGTTGATGGATGGATCCACGCATGCAGATTTCCTTACGATGTTGTCTTCACCGAAAAGTCAGTAGTGTGAAAATCTGTACAGAAGATCCAAAGAACTCATTGGTACGGTGTAGATTATTTTTGGGTATATTTTTTATAGAATACTATTATATTTGAAAATACCTTTGGTAGAAGCTGTGATGGTCTAATGTTAGTAACTCTCGTTTTATAGTGCGTGCCATCATAGATGAGACTTGACGAGCGTCAGTAGTGATTAATGGGGAATCTTGCGCAGGTACAGTCGTGTACAAACTAATTATTCAGAATTTGTTTATCTATTAAACGTTTTATAAACGTTTTTTAATAGTTTTTATATCTTTTATCCAGAATTGGACTATCCGCAGCTTGTAGTTATTAACATCACAACCGTAAAGAAGTTTGACTCGGCTTATAAGACCAGCGTTACTTTCACTAGACCATCAAAGGCTTCTACCATAGGTATGTTCAAATGTCTTTTATAAAATAAATACACCCTAAAGTAATTTTAATATTCAACTTGCCTTGTAGAAGTCGCGCTACCAATCGATGACCTATAGGCATTCAAGCGTTTAGACGTCCCATTTGACACTCAAACGGTTAGCTCCTGCTCTATGTTCCTGTGTTATGCAGCAGCTCTGAAACATTCAGGCCGTCAGTTGCGTCTTTGTGTGCCACTCTGAGGCTCCGACGCGTGTGCTCCATAGATAACGCACAAAGGCATGCCTACTCGCCTACACATCAGAATCCGACTCAAATTGAACCCTACCTCTTTATCATAAGGAAAATTATCAGTTTCATTTTCATTATGAAGCCTCAGTGCTCAGTGTAATATGCCAGCGGACGCTTTCTGTCACGAAACTAGCTTCTGAAATTCAACCTGTCATCTCGTGGTTTTGGATTAATATTCGCACCTTGCTTTTAATCCGACATTTTGTTTCGAGTGCTGGGATATTGCTGTATTAATTTCGTAGAAAGTGTTCTAAATGAAAAATGTATTTGTTTAATATTATATACAATTTGTAATAACGGCCAAGGTTTTAATACTAGTTTGAAAGCTTTCAGAGCTTAGTAAGATTATTTAATGTGATAATTTCTCTTTGACTAGAAAATTGTTTTATTGTTCATTCATAGTGTACTTAGTGTTAATTTTGTAGAAGCTCTTTTACAAAGTCTGTTTTGCTGGTAATTTAACCAACACGAATGAGGTCATCTCGTCTTATGAGGATTTTGAATCGACCAGTGTTTTTGAGTTTTCTGTAGAACTTCGAGTAAATTCGCGGTACATTTTTGATAAAACATAGGACCCAGGAGAAAATTCTTTTCATCCCTTAAATTGTAACAAAATGTTATGTTTTTGGTGTCAATCGTTTGAGTAAGAAATATTACATGCACGTACGTCTTACTTTTAGCAGTTTCTTTTTAGTTTATGTATACTTTTCAGCCAAAATTTTGCATAAAAATATTAATTTTTAGAGGCTTATAACATCAAGGTCATTTAACAACTGTAAAAACTGACGTATAAACCTAGCAAATCGGATAATATTTAGAGGTAGGTAACAGCTTCTTGTTTTGGTATGGACAACTTGGCTCCTCACAATTGCCTCAAACTCATGTAAAAGGTTCCAGCAATGACTTCCGTCAAATTATGATAAATATAATATGAATATCGAGTGAATGTTAGACTTGGAATAAAGTTGCAATCTAAATTCATGGACCGCCCGATCGGACTCGGTCGGACCGTGGTCGGTTTACTTATTTGTACCTTTGCACTACGTTTGTTTGCTATTTGTGAACGAAATATTGCAGCTGGATCGCTACGTGACTCTTTTTGCCGAATGAAGAAAATTGACCCGGACAGTGAAAAGTTTGGTAGACACAAATATCGCTTTATAGGTATGGGTCAGAACACTACAGCAACATGAGAAATGAGCGGGTGAGATATTCTTAGTTTGTTGAAAAAGTTTCAATGCAAGCTGCGTGCATGTTATGTGAGTAAAGGGCACGAGTAATACACCTTGGACCTGATTTTGTATCTGTTTCAGGTTGAGCTACTTTCTTGCACAGTTAAGGAATTTGCAAATTCGTCATAGAATCAGGGCCTTTGTGGTAACCAAGTTACTATAATGTTATGTTATAAAAACATATTTGTCGATTTGGTTGATAATACTGTAATATGGTTTTGTTATGTCTCCAATCTCGGACCAAATAAAATCAAGACAGAACGTCGTGAGCAGACAAGTGAGGCCAGTTTTTTAGTGCGTAGGTGTTGCGCCGCCATAGTTAGACTGACAATCCAAGGCGTATTTTCCTTGTACGTGTTTGTGTGTGTAATTGTAGCAGTACCTACACGGCGAGACGTAGTTTTGCTTGCCTCACCTGTTTTGTTCACAACAATCCGTCTTTATTTTTCTATTTGTCCTGAGGTCTCCAATATCTGTTACATAACTTTTATGCAAGAACTCGTGTGAGTCATAATAACCTTATTGAAACCGATAATAATAAACTGAAAAACTCCGATATCTCTGTAAACATTCACCTACTTATTCAATGAGTATTTGCTTTCATTTTCGTAATATTCTAGGCTATTGTGACCTTATGAATAGTAAGAGATAACGGCGTGGAATAATAGGGACAGCACGCGAACAAAATACGTTGACAATGGCTTTGCTATCACGTTGTGACGTGACGGAGCTCGTCACGCGTGATTGGGCCGCGCTGGAATGTAAACATCAACCCTACTAAGGTTCCAATGGTTTCAGGAGATTATTGTGATCAAGATTATTGGAATGTCTCGAATTTCAATACTCTAGGTCACTCACTTGGGTGACTCTCGGTGACTCAGTCTGGCGGGTTTTATTAGCGGAGTTGAAATTATTCTTCGTGCATTAGAGTCGCATTCATGAAAACTTACAGTTCCTTTTCTTTTTTAATTTATTTGTGCTACCTACGGACGCCACGGTCTTTGCTCTTTATTAACTTTGGCTATAAACTTCTTAATTATCTGCTAGACAGTATATTGGAGAGAGGGTTATGTAACATCTCAGGTAAACTTGATTTTTTTTATATCTATTCTTTGGTTTCTGTCATCTTATTAAGATACAATGGGTAAATGCTCCCATTGCTTATCCACGAAAATTTGCAATTATTGCCGTCATTTTTTAGCGCATTACAATTTCATGAGAAAGAGAGTAATTTATGTAATACGTATTGTAGAGATTGATAGTCATTTATTTTCAGTACGAAAAGTTACATTCATTAGTATAGAAAAATATACTATGAGCAACACCCTACAAATTGTCAAAATAACAATTATTAATAATGTACTCAACAGAATTTATTACAATAAATTAATTTAAAAAATCGGTACATAAGGTACATTTAAAATATACTTTCTAGCATCACTGGCACCGACTGTAAAAGAAGAGTGATTTGAAATGATTTTAATTTCATAGTGAATCCCACACTAGGTTTATCTCAAAGAGTTATTATTGTGATAAACACTTCAAAAACGCAAAGTCAGGACTGCGAATCAGCTTAGTTGGGAGAGCGTTAGGCTAGTGATCCGAAGACGCAGGTTCGAGTCCTGCATTCGCGACGAATTTTTGAAATGTTTATCACAAAAATAAGAAATTTGGATTGCGATTGACTCATTTTTATAGACAAACATAATTAGTATACACACATGACACTATTTCTTATGGTACGATTTCTGATCTTTTCCTAAATAAGCTCTATCTATGAAGCAAAATGAAATCGGACATGACAGCAAATCAACAATCTTTATCACGGCCTGAGGAGTCTGCACGGCATTTCACTAAATGGATGACGACGGGCGAAGTGTTGACAAGTGTGGCTTCTCAGAACTTGTAATGTTTCTTCGCTTCATTGGCTCACCTCTATTTGTTTTCTTCATTTTTTACCGTATTTTATACGTTTCAGTTAGTAACGTCTTTATTTTTGTGGTAGACAATACACAAATATTTAGACAAAAACAAAATTAACCAAACAAACAAGCTGTATTGGCAATCAATCTTGTGTATAGACTACGTATTATCATCCTAATCTAATTACGACTGCCTTGGTGGCTCAGTGGTTAGTGACGTAACTTCTGGGTCCGAGAAGCGTGGGTTAGATCCCCACCCTGGGCAAATATTTATGTGATGAACGTAGGTATTTGCTCTGTGTCTGGGTGTTATTTAGTTACTATCTATATAAGTATGTATTTAAAAATAAGTATATGTAGTATATCAATCTCTGGCAGCCATATCACAAGCTTTGTTTAGTTTGGGGTCAGAAGCCGTGTGTAAGATGTCCCAAAATATACAATAATATAAATATTTATTTAATTATATTTAATTAGGTACCTTCTTGCTGAATTGACATTTAATCTTATATACAGGGTTATTTCTAATCAATTAGCATCCTTTCAGGGGCTTATTCTGTACATCAAAACTAACAACTTCTGTTCTGCGACATTTGCCAAAACAAAAAAAAAATTGGTGTTCGATAGAAAAATATTATTCAGCCGCGAACAGCTGATTTTTTGAGTTTTGACCAAAGTCACAGAACGATAGTTGTTAGTTTTGATGCACAGAATAAGCCCGTAAAAGAATGCTAATTGATTAGAAATAACCCTGTATAGACTACGTATCATCATCCTAATCTAATTAGGTACTTAATAAAGGTGGAACGATGATGTAAATAAGACAGCAGGAACTCGAACTAGCTTCCAATCAGTCTCATTTGTGATAGAAGCCTAAGTTTCTCAGTGGACATACTATAGGTTCAGAAATGATGGTGGCAAACATCTTCATTAAAAAGTGATTTAGTCGTTTGCGACTCTGGTCCAGTTGCGGCCAGATTCTTTTCATACGCCACCGAATTTTTTCCGGGCGAATTAAAGTATTCCCACGAAGTTTTACTTTACATGATGTGAATACCCGGTCATATTATTCTAAAACCCAAATTAGCTCTAGACCGGGATTTGAATTCAAGACCTCATCATTCTAAGGTTTTCGTCCTTTGCCTAGACTGTATATTGCGTATATTATGACTACTTGTTACCACAAAACGCAATTAAAATTAGAAAATAATTTTCACCTACGTAAAAGTACTCTTTGTTTTGTATTTACGTAGGTGAAAAATATTTTCCCTCAGAATTTTTACTTAGTAGGGCCCCAGAATATTCAGCTGTAGCGTGATAAAACCCGTGACATTTCTCTTGAAGCTTCGTTTCGGAAGGTTGTCCTAAGCCTTGTAATATTATTTTAATAAAATGTCGAAATTCTGTAGAGTCTCTACCACATATTTTCAAAGTCTGTTTTATGAGTAAGAAACGTAAGGAAAGTAAGTTACTGAAGTTCTAATATACCACATCCTTCAGGATGGAGCATGGTTAGATAGAAGTTAAATTACCTATCTCCTAACTCCAGATTAGAAAATAAATAAGACTTACTACATCTACCTGCGGGGCAATTCTACTAAAATGAGACAAATGTGATTTGAAAATTATCCGTTTTCCTGCTATGATAAATGTCAGAACATCACATGCATTTACGCCATCAAACGAAACTGGTACGTTTCTTGACAGTTTTTGTGAAACAAAAATACGCATGAGGTTCACAAACATATTATTTCAGCTTTGTTTTTGGTAGCAAAATTAGGGCCCTGTACTGAGCCTACTTTACCCAAATACCTCAACATGGTAATAGGCTACTGGTAACTTATGCAAAACTTTTTAGGGGTGATTCGGAGCCAAGTTTCACCAAAAGTAAAGGGGTACTTGTGAAATAAAATAGGTACCTATTATAGGAAATACTTTTTACAAAATGTTACCCAAAAATATACTCAAAAATACTGACCTTCGCAAACATACCTACAAAAATACTGATATTAAAAGAAGTCGATAAAAATACCGAAAAAGTACTAAAATACAGATTCTGCCGTACGATATAATAACATTCTAATATGTTATTGTTATATTTTAAGAAAACATATTCATCAGTAAACAATGACTTGTTAACTCTTAGCTTTTGCCAGAAACATAAAGGAAATACGATTACAGTGGAACCGGAAGTGAGTTTAACTTCGGGCGGGCGGCATCCGCGAAACATCCTGTCGTGGGCGGCCGCCGTTATTACATGCGTTACCATCGTTACTGTATGTATAGTACGTATTCATTAGGAGCATGTTAGGACGATGTAAGAGTATTCCTTAGAATGTCATCATCTTCATAGTTATCAGCTTCAGGCGGTCTAAAAACTCTGACACCATGGCTAGCCACCCAGCCTATACGAACTCACTTAGGTATAAAACGTCCCCTACTAGACACATGCTTACATTTGGAAGCTCCTTGCATCCTGCGGTCTCTAATTCTGCCTAAAATTTGCGAGGCACAGGTTTCTCAAGTGTACCTAGTATCATAATGTCACCTCAAAGAGTTATCTTTGTGATAAGCATTTCAAAAATCTGAAGCGAACGCAGGATTTGAACCTGCCCCTTCGGATCACTAGCCCGACGCTCTAACCAACTGAGCCAGCCCGCCTCCCACGCAAGCTTCAAATCCTTGAAGTGCTTATATTACACCAACTTATAGCGGCCATAAGTTGTATAAGTTGGTGTAATTTAAGCACTTCAAGGATTTGAAGCTTGCGTGGGAGGCGGACTGGCTCAGTTGGTTAGAGCGTCGGGCTAGTGATCCGAAGGGGCAGGTTCAAATCCTGCGTTCGCTTCAGATTTTTGAAATGCTTATCACAAAGATAACTCTTTGAGATAAAATCTAGTGTGGAAAGCACTCAAAATAAAATCATAATAATGTCACCTATTAATGTATATGTAAATATCTTCAAGTTCCTTGGTGATGGAATTTTGTTTTAATTCTAATTTGGGGACATATCTTAATATATATAAATCTCGTGTCACAATGTTTGTCCTCAATGGACTCCTAAACCACTTAACCGATTATAATAAAATTCGCACACCATGTGCAGTTCGATCCAACTTGAGAGATAGGATAGTTTAAATCTCAAATTATAGTCGCAATTTTAATTTATTTAGCCACAGCAACGCGTGGCAGGGTCAGCTAGTAGGTATATATAACTGAACGCGTGAGAGTCGTGACTCGGATGAAACGTTACGTAGGTCCCGGTTGATTTAGTACCTAAATAAATTAGCGTATTTTTTTTTCTTTTTAATCAGGTCTTCTCTTAATCTTGTTGCTGGACATTCTATAAAATGAATGGCAAATGAATCGTAATAAAAGTACACCAGTAGTAAATGTAACCCATTTTTAATAAAAACTGAAAACAAGTATAGGTAGTAGAAAATATAAGAAATATTTTCACGTAGTACGTTTATGCAGCGTACATTATGCCTCATGATACGATGTTTCTGCATACTTTACTGCAAAACTCTCTGTAAAAATGGAACATTGAAAAATTAATATTGCATTTCGTGACATGGACTTTTAGTCTCGTGTAAAAACATATTTCGCTGTGATTTTTTTCTTTTACTTTCAATGTTTTTATTTGTTGAGGGCCAAAAAGAAAAGGAGAGGGGCTCTTGACTTTACTACTATAGGAAAAGACGTGTAGTGTGGACGTGACGTCGCGCAAAAATTCAACAGGCTATATCTTCATCAATTTTAACTATCTTAGAAGACAGAAAAATAGAACTTCCATTTTTCTCATTTTAGAAAAAGAGAAAAAAAGGAGTTCTCTTTTTAGATGTCGGTTAAAATTGTCTAATAATACTGCATGTTTTTAAGTAAGTATGACGTATGTTACGCGATTACTCCGCCAATTATGAACCGATTTTGATGATTCCTTTTTTGATTGACAGTACAGATTTCTGAGGTTATATTTAAATATTATAAAAATCGGGTGAGTCGTATTTTCAAAATCAACAATACCTAATAATCTCAGAGCAAATAAAAAAATCAAGAGAGAACGTCGTTGAATAGTCAAGTGAGGCCGTTTTTTTATACATGTGTGAGTGCGTCGGTGTTGCGCCGCCATAGTTCGACTGACAAGGCGTAGTTTCTTTGTATACTGAGCGCCACACAAATTGAAAGATGGAAAGTTAGCCGCAGATGACACTTCGCCGTGATTCGCTGATTATTGCGCATGTGTGCACAATGTCTATACAAATGGCGAAGTAGTGAGCTCGGGCGTAGGGAGCGCGCGGGAGGCACGAGGTTGGCGGGCGGGTATGCGCCGGCGTCTTGTCTCTCTGGCACCGGCTAACGTCTATATTTTGGCGTTTGCGCAGCTCTCTACGGCTAACTTCCCATCTTTCAATTTGTGTGGCGCTCAGTATACGTGGATGTGTGTGTAATTGTCTATACACGGCGAGGCGTAGTTTTGGTCGGCCTCACTTGTTTGCTCACGACATTCTGTCTTTATTTTTTTATATGGTCTGAGCTAATAATGTGAAAATTACTACTTCGATGATGCATTTGTCGTGAGTACTATTCGAATTCTGTACACGGTTGAAGCCGATTATGCCTATTTTAGCATAAAATAAATAATTATTATAAAGTCTAACTGCCGAATTAATTATGTATATGTTTTAGTCAGGTAGATTATGGCCATGGTCGTTTGAATAATTTCACTTCTGCATAGCAAGCATATAAATAGGAACTCGTGTATGTGTGTTCAGGCAATTGGGTAAATGAATCGGCGATCCATCCATCAGGGTGTCAGCCGGCGGATCGATTGCGGCGAGACATATTGGAGTGTGTCATGCAGAGTCACGCGTCCCGTCATACTCGCTACTCCACTGATTATTATTTATCTATTCGATATTTTGTCTTGGTGTTTTACCATACCCATATTAGCTCCGTAACTATGACTGAAAAACCTGGCTACCGAGACGCGGTAGAGGTCGCCAGATTCTGGTCCCAAAATATCAAAGGTCCATAAACCCATGTAAATATTGTTTAGGTATAAATCTTCTTTCTTTGTTTTGTTATTGTTTAGGTATAAAATTCTATCAGAATTACTTTGATATATGTAAAAAAAAATATAATAAAAGAAAAATGAAAGTCTAGCCATTGACACGAAATGAATGATGACTAGCTGAACTGGCAAACGTTGCTTTGTCATTTAAAAAATGCCTAGGACTATAAAAAATAGCTTGCTACCTATTCTCGGATCTACCAAACATTTATACACAAAAAAAAACATAAAAATCGATCAGGCAATTTCAGAGGAGATCTGTAACAATCACTTCTTATGATATGAGATTTTTTTAACACGCTTTATAGTTGCTTGTAACCAACCCCTTTGAGCTCAATTTTGACCTACTTTGAGCGATCAGATTTTCTTTAAACTTTGCACACGTATCAAAGACCGATGACAGTTCATTTATTAAAAAAAAATGGTTACTCCTAAGCGCGTTTTTTAGTTTTTGTTAAACTATATTTATATTATTATGTGTAAATTAAGTAAAGTTTGAATTTTTGACGTACGATTCAAAAATGTTGCTTTGACACAACATTTGATTCAATTATTTTTTCACAAAAAATTTAATATCCGACTTCAAAAAGTGGAAGTGTCAATTTTGCTATTCGATTTCTGTCGGGGCTGTAATTTTCATGAATTTTCCGGATTTGTTTATTATCTACTATATTACAATATTTTTTTTAAACTTCAGATTAAAAAATAAAACTAGCAAACCGGCCCATAAACAACGGAATAAATAGATAACATCGGAACAACAAAAAAGATACAGACAACCTCCTTCTGTTAAGATGGTGGTTGAAAAGCATCTACCTATAATAAATGATGTAGGTACTAATTAAGTAAAGATAGGAATGAGTATGATTAATTTCGTATGTGGGTAGGTACTCCAATGATAAATAGGTACGTAATCACATAACACAAAAGATATAAAAGTACAGAGAAGCTAGTCAACCAACTGAAAAGCAAACAATATCGCAAAAATGTATACGGATGAACAGACCAAATTAAACTTCTATTCAGTAATTTCATCGCAAAATCCGACCCTTCCAGTTAACAAAACCAACATCCAGAAGTACATTGTTTAAAAGTTTCGAAAGTATAAAGCGGACGCACCAAAATCATTATTAGCAAACCAACGATTGGGTCTATATTGAGCAAAACAAACATCACCCCGCCGGAATAGAATAAAAAAAAATAACTGACTAAGTGCGTGTTGAAATCGCGTAACGAAGGTTCAGTATCAAAATATTACGATTGCTGCTATTTCATTCCGCTTAGTTTTCTAAACGGAAGGCTAGCCAATTTTTAAGTGACTAATTGTTAAAACCACGACCAGCCCGATGATGGGTCGATGACATCAGACCTATCGCTGATCAGGCGTGGATGAGATTGGTTCAAAATAGGGAAGAATGCCACATAAGATAGGAGGCCTATACTCACCAGTGGGTCGACACAGGCTAATGATGATCATAATGATGAATTGTTAAAAAACTAAAAGTTAATTCATGGACAAATCCTAATTCTTCGACAGTTAGTCACAATTAAGGGATTTTTCACGTAAAATAATTAATGATCCTTGGTGACTTTGTACAGCAGAGGAATAGTAAAAGGTTTTATTTAAAACAAAAAATGCCAAGTCAATGTAAAAGGCAGATAAATACCTAGAGTAGGTACTCGTACTCTAATTAATTTTCACCTGATAACAATAATTTCTTCGGTTACATTTTTGTGCAGTTGTTCACGTTAAGTAAAGGTTTGCTATGTTTAATTTTCTAAAACCATATACCTAGGTATTCGAAAAATTAAACAGTGATCTTGACTCATTCGAGAGGGGTTGGCAAGAAGTTGCGATGGCTCGAGACTCATGGAAGGAAATGTGGGAGACCTTTGCCCAGGAGTGGGACAGTATAGGTTAACAAAAAAAATACCTTATAGGTAATTAGTTGAGCACTGTGGCCATTTTAAAAGCGCTATCGTAATTTGAATAGCAACTTAAATTATTCCTGTTTCTTTTGTCACTAGGTATGCCTATGCATTTGAAAAAAAAATAACAATATTTAAAGTTTCTATTCAATTTACGATGGCGCTTTTAAAATTGGCCACATTATATTGATATGATGGTCTAACAAGATGATTTTTTGCAAAAATTAGCATAACGACTTCACCCGTGTACAGAATTCGAAAATATTTCGCACGGATCGATGTAGCATTTTTCACATTATTGTTGATTTATAAAAAATGGCTAAGCCGATTTCGATACAATTTAAATGAGACCAATTTCGAAGTATACTCTTTCCAATAAAAAAATAATTATCGAAATCGGACTGCAACAAAAAAGTTATGCGTGGTTATACATAAAAAATACACACGATGGGAGGACGACATCAAAAAAATCGCTGGCTCAAAATGGCACGAAATAGCTCAAAATAGAGAAACATGGCATTCTTTGGAAGAGGCCTTCTCCTGAGAGGGGTTCCTGATATACACGACACTTTATTTTTATAACTTTGAAATTTTAATTGTCAATTGTGTTGTGAAATCGGAAATATAAGGTTTTTTTTTTTTTTTAATTTTACTATACATAAAAGAAATATATATACGCGTCGAATTGTATACCTCCTCCGGTGGTTCGTCGGTCAAAAAATACAATACAATAAAAATATGAACTCTGATTGGTCTAGGGAGGAACAAAGGAAAAGGAACAAACACTTGAAGGAGGACAAAATAGGCTCGGCTTAGTAATAGCATTCCATTTTTACACTTCCGGCCCAGAACTCCAAAAAAGTTAAAATAAAAACAAAAATGAAAAAGTTGGGAATGTTTCGGCGAGCAGCGCAGGGTGTTTACATTCGTCCGTGGCCGGCTTTCGCCAATGCGCGCCGCTTGCAAATATTGCCCTTTCGAGCGTAACAACCGACTCTAATATTAAATCAGACAAACCAAAATAAAATAGCTGAATTTGATACTAAGTTACGGAAAATGATATATAGAAAATATCTAGACGTTCAAGGATGAAGCCCAATTAAGATATTTTCCTGAACATTCGTTTTATAGGACTTTCCGGCGCTCTCACTACACAAAATTAATTAATTTCTGCTGAGGATTCATTTAAAAAATCAACAATGTTCCAAAAGTTACAACCGTCCGCGTCAGTAGGTAATGTTAAATCAGACAAACCAAAATAAAATTGCTGACCTATACAATTAAAAGTACATTTGGTAGGGTAAACTTGGTACTTATACATTTATACAATTATAGGTACCAAGTTATCGAAAAATATCTATAGGAAATGCCTAAAAGCTCGAACAAAAACAAAGATTGAGATATTTTTGAGCGAGTGTGTAGAGTTTATTCTACAGACAGACAAAACTATTCATTTATAACCACATAGCACAAAGGACATGTCAACAAAATGTATGGAGGCTGGTATAATAATAATCAACAAAATCTAACCACAACACTCGTTACATTTCGAGAATGTTCATATTTTTGTCAGTCTATTACATCAGTTAAAACAAAAAAGAGCCCTCCGATTTTTTTTCAATTAATTTTAATATTATTGGGATAAATCAATATATTTGGCTCAATAAGTAGTTTATCTCTAGCAACCCTGATTAGGTAACCTCCAAATGGTTGAACAAAAGCATTTTTACTAATTAGACACACTTTTTAAGTGTTTTTTGTCACAGTAGTCACAACTAACTGGTCACACTGGTAGGTTAAAAATTTTAATTTTAGCAAATTATGACATGAATGGGGAAGAATCAGCTACAAATGCAAGTAAAATAATGTAACGCAGTAGACGCCCGTTGTAGGTATGGAGTGCGGTGTTTACGTAATCCGGTTCCGGGAAGCCCTATTGTTCTGTGAAGCTTTATTGTGTTTTTATTGGTGCCTTTTGTATTCGGTTTTATGGCTTTATGACTCGAGTTTATTTGTTTGGTGTTTACGTATTTGAAAAACAATAGGGATTCTCGAACTTTCAAGTTGTTTACTTATTAACACAATGGCGTTTATTGAGATCGAATAATGTTGCGAAATATCTCGTAGGTTCGAGACTGTAGGAAATAACGAATATAAATACGCCGGCCGACCCTTGGGGATCAGTTGTTGTTCGTTTACCGTCGAAGCGATAACTACTCGGGTTAGTGTGCGATACCAGTGATTGTAAAGTGACTAGCTTGTGTGAATATCAGTGCCAGTGTAAAGTGTTTGTGCGAACCAGTTTTGTCGTGTGTTTTTGTGATTTTTGTGAAGTGATTGTGTGCAATAAAGTGCAAAGTGAATAATCGGCGTTTTAACTGACTATCCAAGAACCCATCTCGTAACATTTGGTGTCAGAAGGGTGGATAATTTAAAATGCCGGTAACTCCGTACGACGACGAGACGCCACGCACAAGGAGTCAGCGCCGACAGGAGGAAGCGCGTCGACAAGAGGAGCAGGAACGCCGCCAGGAGGAGGTCGACCAACGACGCTTCGGAAACAATTCGCTGTTAATGGAAGCCAGCGAGTTCGAAGCAACCAACGACGACTCGAGGAATCCGGAAGTACCTGCTGCGGCACTTTCTGCAGAACCTACTGTAGTACCTGCTGCGGCACTTGCTGCAGCACCAGCTGTCCCTGTGGCATTTGATATGGCTGCTTTGATGTCGATGATGCAGTCCATGACGCGGCAGCTAGAAGAAACTTTGAATCGCAACAAAGAAGACCAGGCTCGTCTACTGGAAGAACAGGCTCGCCAGCTTGAAGAAAAATTGGACCGCAACAGAGAAGAACAGGCCCGACAAAAAGAAGATCTGCTTTCAAGCTTGCAGATTACTTTGGGCAAAGAGATAAAAGAGGTCAAGGTCACGGTCGATCAGCACGACGCCAGCATAAAGGAGCACAATGAAAAGATGAAGGAGCATGAATCTCGCATCTTCGAGGCGGAAACACAAATTGCTGATGTCAGGAGGACCTTGAACGTTATCAAGTCTGGAGGCGAAACCGCCGCATCTACAACCTTCTCGCAAGCCTCACAGAAGATCAAAGTGACGCCTTTCGACGGGACATCATCATGGTCAGCCTACAAAATTCAGTTTGACGCCGCCGTTCAAACCAATGGATGGAACAAGGACCAAGCCAAGAACGCCCTCATCATGAGCCTTCGTGACGAAGCTCTGAGTATTCTGGATGCCGTGGGTAAGGAAGTGACCTACGATAAATTAATGGAAACGCTGGAAAGTCGCTATGGTGATGAGCACCTGGAACGTGTGTACCGAGCGCAGTTGAAGAACAGGGTGCAACGTCGTAATGAAAATCTTCAACAGTGGGCTGTCGAGGTGGAGAAACTATTCCGGAAGGCTTATCAGTCCGCGCCATTACCCAACGACGAACATCTAGTGGAAGCGTTCGCTAACGGGATAGCTGACTTCGAAGTAAGAACTGCAGTCAAACTCGGGCATCATAAAACACTAAAGGAAGCGTTGGCTCAAGCCTTAGAAGTCGAGGCTGTACGAAATCCAGCGAAGGATATCCAACATATAAGGGAGGTAAAAGACGCATCACTTCGTACAAGGTTTGGCCCTAGATGCTACAACTGCGACGAAAGAGGCCATTTATGGCGGAATTGCCCAAAGCCACGTCGAACGAGGGAAGATCGTCCATTAGAGGAACGGGAGGAACGGCACGGTGAGACCACACAACAGCAGGGAAACGAGTAAGCGCCAGGACCAAGGGGCGGGTGCTGGCCGGTCTAAAACAGGCCCCAAGGATTTTGATCTCACAAGCTCACGATGGAAACAGCCTGATCATCAATGGTGCCATTAACGGAACTTCTTGCAAGCTGACGTTGGATACTGGAGCTTCTCGCACTGTCATCAGTTCCCGATTGGCTAAGCGCTTTCTTCCGAACTTCGAAAGCTGCAAAACAGTTGAACTTCTGACAGCGACCGGCCAGCACATATACGTCCGAGGAGAGAAGCTGGTGGAGTTAAAGTTGGGTGAGAAAACTTTCCAACACAAAGTCATTGTGGCTGATGTAGTTGACGATTGCATTCTGGGTCTTGACTTCATGCGAGAACATCATTGTGAGATTGACGTCAACCAAGGAATCTTGAAGTGTGGAAGAGAAGAAATCTTCATGGAAGGCGCAATATCAGGAAAGGTTCATTGTCTGCAGAGAACAGTCCTTCCACCTAGATCGGAAACCATTGTGGCAGTTAGATTACCGCCGAAGTTGGGACATCAACAACGATGTGTGCTAATAGAACAATCGGAAGGTGATCAACCATGGTTAGTGGCCCGAACTTTGGTGAGGACTACTAATACTGCTGTGGTGCGTGTACTCAACACAAGTAACGAGGAACAACTCATCAAAGGAGGAACTCCGATTGGTACGTGCGAAGAAGTAGACTGGATGCGCAGATGCCAAGAACAACCAAAAGAGAAACACAACTGTGCTGGGAGTTACAACGTGTCAACACTATTAGAAGATTCCCGTAAAGATCTCTCCGAAAAAGAACTTCTGATGGCGAAGAAGACGCTACAGCACTTTACCGACATATTTGCCCTCAATGATGCTGTCAACGGGAAGACTGGCTTAGTGAAGCATACGATTAATACAGGAAACGTGCCACCGATACGACAGCGGCCAAGAAGGATACCAGTGGCTCGAGAAAAAGAAGTTGAGTCAATGATTGAAGACATGGCGCTAAATGGTGTGATAGAACCTTCATCCAGTCCGTGGTGTCCGCCAGTGGTTCTAGTTAAAAAGAAGGACGGCAGTATGCGGTTTTGTGTTGATTATCGACGACTCAACGACGTAACGAAGAAGGACAGCTACCCTTTGCCGAGGATTGATGACACGTTGGATACACTGACGGGCATGAAGTGGTTCACTACGCTGGACTTGAAGAGCGGGTACTGGCAAGTGGAAATAGACCCTAAAGATAAGGAGAAGACCGCATTTTCTACGGGAAAAGGCCTGTGGCAATTTAAAGTGATGCCGTTTGGGTTGTGCAATGCCCCCGCTACGTTCGAAAGGTTAATGGAGTTAGTTCTTGCGGGACTAATTGGTGACGCATGCCTTGTCTACTTAGACGACATCATAATTGTAGGAAAAACCTTCGAAGACCACCTGCAAAACCTGGAACGAGTCCTAACAAAAATACGTGCTGCCAATCTTAAACTGAGTCCGAAGAAATGTTCCTTCTTCAAGAGGCAAGTGAATTTCTTGGGACATGTGATTTCCGAAGCTGGTGTACAGACGGATCCAGGTAAAGTTAGTGCTGTGAAGGATTGGCCTGTACCAAAAGACAAGACGGAAGTCAGAGCATTCTTGGGATTATGCTCCTATTACAGGCGATTCGTGAAGAACTTTGCTGACATCGCTTCCTCTCCTTCCTCTGGGATGAAAATTGCGACGCATCTTTTCGAGGACTAAAGGAGCGACTTTGTAATACGCCTATTCTTGGCTTTCCGGACACCGAGCACGAGTTCATCGTGGACACTGACGCCAGCAACACCGGCATTGGAGGAGTATTGTCGCAAAGAAAAGGAAACCAAGAAGTGGTGATTGCGTATTTCAGCAAATCCCTGTCCAAGCCAGAAAGGAACTACTGTGTGACAAGAAAGGAGCTACTTGCAGTGGTGAAGACATTGCGTCACTTTAGCAAATACCTGCTCGGGCGAAAATTCCATCTGAGGACCGACCACGCTGCTCTAAAGTGGCTACTGCAGTTTAAAGATCCCGAAGGCCAAGTGGCAAGATGGATTGAGCAACTACAAGAGTTTGACTTTACCACGGAACATCGCAGTGGAAAATCTCATGGCAACGCAGATGCACTGTCAAGAAGGCCATGCTCAGAGGACTGCAAGCATTGCTCAAGACAAGAGTCGAAAGATCCAGTACTTGTCGGAATGCTCAAAGCTGACATCGGCGACGAATGGAAAGAAACCCTTCAGGCTGAACAAAAAGAAGACGTCGACATCAAGCTGATTCTTGAATGGATAGAATCAGATGCCCGTAAGCCTGACTGGAGTGCTACTGCTTCACTGAGTGTTACGACAAAGAGCTATTGGGCGCAATGGGATAGCCTGGTGCTTCAAGAGGGAGTGCTGTGCCGAAAATGGGAAAATGCTCGAGGAAACCAGTGCCATCTCCAAATGGTTGTACCCAGAGCAAAAGTTCCCGAAATTTTGAAGCTGTACCACGAAGGATTTTCGGGAGGACATCTGGGTGTGAAACGGACACTGTTGAAGATTCGAGAAAGGTTTTACTGGATCAACTGCAGAGATGACGTAGAAGACTGGGTACGGAAATGCACGAGCTGTGCATCAGTGAAAGGTCCGCATACCCGCAGCAGAGGAGCACTAAAGCTGTATAATGTTGGAGCACCATGGGAGCGAATCGCACTGGATGTGGCCGGACCATTTCCTGTGAGCGAAAGTGGCAACAAGTACTTCCTTGTCGTCATGGATTACTTCACCAAGTGGCCGGAAGTCTTCGCAATTCCAAACCAAGAGGCATCGACGATAGCAGACAAATTGGTCCATGAAGTATTTTGTCGTTTTGGAGTACCATTGGAAATCCATAGTGACCAAGGAAGAAATTTTGAATCTCAACTGTTTCAAGAGACGTGTCGGCTAATGGGTGCACACAAAACAAGGACAACGTCATACCACCCGCAATCAGATGGAATGGTGGAGCGATTCAACCAAACTCTGGAGAGATACCTGGCAAAAGTAGTCGAAAGCAAACAACGGGATTGGGACAAGCATATCCAGCCATTTTTGCTGTCATACCGAAGTGCTGTTCATGAGAGCACCAATGTCACTCCTGCTTTTGCCAATTTTGGACGTGAATTACGGCTACCCGCCGACTTAATAACTGGTGTCCCACCGGATTCTCCACAACCCATAACTGAGTACGCCAGTGACCTCCGGAACAAGATGAACGACATCTATGAGCACATTAGAGAGTATGGCCAGCAAACATCAGAAAGAATGAAGACTAGATACGACAGAAGGACTAACAACCCTGGGTTCGAGGAAGGCTCGCTAGTATGGCTACACAATCCTATACGCAAAAAAGGGAAATCTCCAAAGCTACAAGCCAAATGGGATGGACCATACCGTGTGGTGACCAAGATCAACGACGTGACGTTCCGCATACAGAAGGGACATCGAGGTGCTCCCAAGATAGTTCATGTGGATCGATTGGCGCGATATTACGGGTGCAACGATGCTCGGGACGAGCATGTCTTAGGAGGGGGTAGTGTAACGCAGTAGACGCCCGTTGTAGGTATGGAGTGCGGTGTTTACGTAATCCGGTTCCGGGAAGCCCTATTGTTCTGTGAAGCTTTATTGTGTTTTTATTGGTGCCTTTTGTATTCGGTTTTATGGCTTTATGACTCGAGTTTATTTGTTTGGTGTTTACGTATTTGAAAAACAATAGGGATTCTCGAACTTTCAAGTTGTTTACTTATTAACACAATGGCGTTTATTGAGATCGAATAATGTTGCGAAATATCTCGTAGGTTCGAGACTGTAGGAAATAACGAATATAAATACGCCGGCCGACCCTTGGGGATCAGTTGTTGTTCGTTTACCGTCGAAGCGATAACTACTCGGGTTAGTGTGCGATACCAGTGATTGTAAAGTGACTAGCTTGTGTGAATATCAGTGCCAGTGTAAAGTGTTTGTGCGAACCAGTTTTGTCGTGTGTTTTTGTGATTTTTGTGAAGTGATTGTGTGCAATAAAGTGCAAAGTGAATAATCGGCGTTTTAACTGACTATCCAAGAACCCATCTCGTAACAATAACGATAGAAGCACTCCATTATTGTTAAACTAGAAAAAATAAAAATCTGTATTATTACTTTTCATACAATTTATTTTTCACATTTAAAAAAAAATGCAGGGATGAAAACATCGAAATTAGATATTTTTGAGAAGCCTATAAAACAAGCTTTCAAATGATGTATATTTCATCTTGGTTAGATTTTTCTCTGAATAATATACCACTTGTGGACGTCTCCTTTAACACTATGTACACATTTAAGACTAAATATGATTCTAAACTGGCGGCCTTATCACCCATGGCGATTTCTTCTGGCGATGCACGAATATGGAATGACGACTTATCTACTTTTTTTATTTGAATCCTACGTTATCTACCAAAAAATCAATGACTGTAACCCATTTAGGCTAATATTGTGATAGATTTCGCAAAAAATGGCAAAACCGGCTTCCATCGTCAACAAAATTCGAAAATTTTGCTCAAATTTTCGAATTTTGTTCACATTATTGTTGATTTTTAATAACGGCTCCGCCGATTTCTTAAAATTTTAAATATACCCAATATTTAAATTTTTAAGAAATCGGATAAGTAATCGTATTTCGAACTAAAAAAATTTCGATTCGGTTCATAATATATTGATGGCGAAATTATCGATGAAATGAATTGATAGCAAAAAAACTAAAAAAAAAGCTTTTATTTACTTGCTCTAAATAGAAGAAAATAAAATTTTCCTTTAAAAAATTCCTATCAACTTATAACCTCATTATACACAATTTATATGATCATAAAAGTTTGTCGCGAGGTTTGCGTAAGTACCTATTAAGTATTTAAATAAACTGAAATTAAAAAAATTAAACTTAGCAGTTTAAGTTACTCAATTAAATAGGTACTAGTGTATGTACACAAGTAAATCAGCGAACCATTTCATTTAATACCCACACTATAGGATAACATAAAAAACTTAAGACTAAAAATGAGTGATGTCGGAACATTTTTCTAATTATTCTCGACAAGATAAAATCAAATTCAAAAAGAATTAAAGGTTATTTGATACCCATGTTATAGAATTGCATTAAAAATAACTATTCCTCTATCTTGGATGATCCGCCATATTGGATTTAGAATTATGTCACATTATTTTTCTAGTTACTCTCAACCATCCCTTTCATTTGATACCCATATTGTAGAAGTGCATTAAAACTAACTACTCCGCCATCTTGGATCATCATATCGTGCATTGTCATCCAAACTAAACGTGTAGGTATACAACATTTTAGCTCAATCGGTTGAAGTGACTACTTTGTGAAATTACAGTTTATAAAAAGATTAATAATTATTTTCCATATTAAATTTCTAATAACATTTTTAAGTTTTTGTACATACTACTTAATGCCAGTTTATTTTATTGATCTTTTTTTTGTAATTGTGCAGCAAAACTGAACATTAATGTACACGCGAAACAATGTAGAAATTACTTTCAAACTTTATACTCAGTCACATTTAATTTTTATGTCCATATCCGATAACTAGATATAAGTTAGGAGTATCAGAAAAGTTTCCGGCCAACCAGAGAAATATCCGAGTTGGCATCGCGCAGGGAGCAGCATCAATCCATCAATCAATTAGGAGTGGTTAGCCTCCCTTATTTATTGAACATGAGCACCTTTCTGAGGAGCGAATTTATTATTTTCCTAATGTGTTTCTGCGGAAACTTTACCGGGTGAAGGAACTGATCTACTTGGTATAGATTAGTAGTGCATTAAGTAGTTATTATTTTGTAGAAGAAATCCACTAATTATATTCACAAAAATTGTTAGTTAATATTAAGATATATTTTTGATTTTTCTTTAAAATATTGCAGAATGTACATGTGTTTATTGATAATATGATACCTATAACGAGCTTTCTAAAACTAAGGAGGCACTGTATAACTATTTGGGTTTTTGAATTTTGCAGATAAAAGCTATATATTAAAAATATTTTTATGACGCGTTAATGATTAAGTACAAGATGATCATGGAAATCTCATAAGTGAAATTATTATTCATTATTGAAAAGCGGAAAAAAAGCGGACCGACTATTTCCTCGGAAAGCATTCAATTACCAACCTAAACTCTACCTGAAAGCTTGCGCCAAGGACTAGAAAATTTCGCAGTGTACAATACAAGCTGTAACGTTGCATAATATGGCTCGTGTTCAGCCAAAGTATTCGTTATGGTATTTGCTACACCTAGCCAACAAGAAGCGTATGCCCGCTTCTCGATATGACGCCGAACGTCAGGTGTACATCTCGCGACCTGAATATCAAAAGCTATTTTAAAATGATAGTATTAAGTTCGATATGGGATCGCGTCGGTGGCGGCTATTTGTGTCATTTCGTAATTGAGAGCGCGGGAGCCCTCCCTCTCGGCTCGAGCCGCGGCGGCGGAGGGCACTCGAGACTCTGGCACGCAGATCCCAGCGGCGATATTCGCGGGTTCAGGACTCGTTCGCTGCATCCCTTTTGCTCCGTGCGCGGCGGGCGCGGGCGCTAGGCGGGCGGGAGGCACCGGCGGCGGCGTCACTCACGTCGCCTCGGTCTCCTCGGTCGTGTGTCCGAACCTCTCCTGTCCGCGACGTACGATCTCTCCGAACCCCACCGGTACTGATTGCAGCCGCGTCTCACGCGAACCTCGTCAACAACATCCCTTCGTATCACGATCCTCTCACCCGATACGAACTTACGACGTCTAAAGCTCACATTTTGAAAATTTTAGTGTCGCTAAGAGTAGAGTTAGAACTTTTATGTGTTAAGGCCCGTTAGAACTTTAAAGGTCTGTGTGTGAAGGATTGTTTGGATTGTAAGAGCTAGTGCGAGCGAGCGCCCTCGCGCCGGCCGGCCTCATTTGCATCTGTCAAGCACTAGGTGAGTACTCGCTGCGTCTGCTTTTTTAAAATATTCGCTTGGTATTTTTAAGTGGTCTCAGAGAGATCTTTCTTTAGACAGCTTTAATCTTCCCGGAGCATGATTACTTTGTAAACAGAGCCACCAGGTCTATTTCAATTTTTAATTTTGTTGCTGTTTCAGAGGGTAAGATAAGCTTCTAATTTAATTTTCTCGTAAACTTGCTTACGGTTTTAGGCTGTGCTTTTATATGTAAAGAAAATATTTTTAAGGACGGCTGTTGGGAAAAGCGCACGTTATCATTTCTTTATTATAAGTCAGTAAATATACATAAATAGCATTTTCAGCAGGACCACCAAAAATATTTCCCGTCCATTCAAGTTTCAAGATTGGGATATACTGAACTTGGCCACAGGAAAATTGAATTACAGAAAGTTCAGCTGATATCTTACATTTTTGATAAAGGCGGCCGCCCTAGGCCTCTGCAAATCTATTGTTTGCCTGAAGAAAGTTGTTTTTTCTTTTCTCGAGAACATTTAGGTGCCCACTGTATCTACAAAGCGGAGATTGAATGAGATAAAGAATAATTAATGGGTGAAACAACCGACCGAAAGCCGTAAGTTGCACGTTAATTGCCTTTTAGAGGAAAGGGATGAGATTGGGGGAGTACAACTCCTTCACTTCCTGTTTGGGTCACTAATTACGTGATGTTATAAGGAAGCTGAATCCGGTAAATGGGGTAATAAAAATATTACTTACATTAATTCGCCTTTGTTCCTTAACATGTGGCGCGGGATAATGCAATATGAGAGCTTCTGGTGTTATTGGTTCTTTTTCAAGTCTTCATCATTATCATTGTTATCATAGCTTAAAGATACCTAGAAAGTACATTTAATATTGTAAAACAATATTTTGTAATGATCTAATATGTAAATTTGTAACAAAACGTAATATGGGATTTTATTTTTAATTAATAGAATAAGATAAGTTAATAACGAATTTATTAATTAATGGGAAAACTTTTTTTGTTAAAAGAATAATTTTTGAGACAATTTTTCAAACGAGTCGAATATTTTTGCAGTTAATTGGAATGCGCTAGTTCAAATTTGCATACTCTATTAATTTATCCGTTTATTAATTAAGTCACATAATAAACCAATAACACTTATTATAATTAGTTCTCTAAATAATATAACTTGTATATATTGTCAAACTTATAGTACTTTATTAATATATTAATATCTCACTGAAAATGAACAAAAGTGTCATAAAAGTTGCTATAGAAAATAAATAGTATTTTTTACTACTTAAAAATGGTACTTGCTTACACAAGAAACAGCGACAATCGTATTATCATTTTCTGATAAGTACATGAATAATTGGTTTTGATTGATTAACTATAATAACTATCGATATTATTCGGAAAAAGAAGATCAAATATATTGGAATGATATATAGGGTAAATTATTTTAGTTCAATTCATTTATTGAAATGCGAACGGCTATATAAATATATCTGGTAGCTACTTGAAATAGCTTTACTTACTTACTATTAAAGCGATTTTTTCTACAAGATAGCTTTATAATCTGCGTGGGCCTAAAGTTAAAGTAGAATCAGGTAAGTAAACCAGAAATGTTTTATTGAGCTATATTATCTTTGTGTAATGAAAGTTTTAGCTCTTCAAGTTTGTATTTAGTTTTTATGAATAATTTATTTCAACCAGTACAAATGTTAATCTGTTACTTAGTTTTTTTAATGGTATATTTTGAAGAGCGCGTGTATAGCGCGCCTATTATACCCTCAGAAGTATTATTTTTTCGATTATCTCTAATTACTAGATACTATTTAACTAGGTACCTGTTATAAAATTATTGCCATATTTTCAAATAGATACCGTACCGTACCGTACCAGCCTTTTTAATAGTCCGCTGCACGTAGGCCTACCCATGAAGGGCGATTGGGCCATATCCACCTCGCTGGCCCAGTGCGGGTTGGTGGATTCACACACACCATCGAAATGGCGAGTTGGTCAAGCGCGGAATTATTAGTGATAAATAAAAAAAATGTTTTTTCTACGGACGTGTGCAGGTTGTCTTACAATGTTTTCCTTCACCAAAAAGCCAGTGGTGTGGAATTCCGGACATAAGTTCCAAATAAATTGGTGCGGGACCGTGATTTGAACCCACGACCTCAAGAATAACCAGCGTTACAACCGCTAGACACCACGGCTTATAAATAGGTAGAATACTTACATATTTAAACGAAAAGATTTTCTTCTTCTTATTTATGTTATCGAAATTTAATATTATTCACCCATTCCAATTTGATACATTTTCGGAACAATCTTACATAATTCCATTTTATGCATCAAGATAATTTTTATAACAAACTGAATTACTCATAAAGTGTCTCAAACAACTATTCGAGCAAACATTCACTTCATTCAAACAAAAACGCAACATATTTTCAACATTAAAAACAAATCTAAGCAGAGAAACAACACCAAACTAAACTAAAACACATATTATATTATATTTTCCAACCGTCACGAGCAATAAAGTTCAGTGTATAAAATAAAATACGTGGCAATGTATAAATACGTCGCAAACTTTCCCCTTTCAGGTTCTTTATGCGTAAATTATATGCGCTGAGGGGCGCAGAATGGAGACATACGCTACTATTGGGACCTCCGAGTTATTGTGCTTTTACATGACCATTGCGAGAGGCCTTATTCATATATTATATTCTAGTAACTTATATGCGGAGTGCCTCCAGGTTTTATGAACATTCCACTGGGTTAGAGCTAAGAGCTCGTGGACAGTTCTAATTTATTTCGTGAAATTATAAAGCTATTTACTTTTCTAATTTGAAAAGGACTAGTTAAAAGGTTTACGCTGTTTATATTTTAGGTTTCAGGAGAGGATGAAGCATTGTCTTTCTTGTGGTAAGTTCACAGGCGCTGCGTATTTTGTTTTTGTTTACTCAGATTTTATTTTTAGATAAAGTACCCTTTTAATCTTTATAATTATAGTGAGTTTGAGCGATGTTTGTGTTGTAGTCTTGTATCAGTGGTTTTTGGGATTGTTTCGGTATTTTTCTTTCACTACCATGAGGCTCATGACATTGCTAATAGACCAACAAGATCACAGTGGAATACATTGAAATGGTAATGGGTCTAAGTATGTATCTTTTAATAGAACTACGTACCTAACTGTAAATTAACATACAGCTTTATTGATAAACGCAGAGTTGAAGTAGATGGCGCGTTTTTATACTTTTATAAGTGAATACAAATTGTCAAAGAAAAGTTCAAACTACGGATTAAAAGTCCAAAGTACTTAGTATTGCGGTTAACGTCTGATGATAGTGAAATTGAAATTTTACAGTTTTTAATTTGGGATCTCCTTACATTCGGTCAGTGCCATTAAAGCCTTAAAAGCTAATTTAGCAAGTAAATAGTTCTTATACTAGTTTATTCACATGTGCGGTGTTTTATTCAAAAGGGAATTGTGACCGCCATTTTTGGGGAACATTCCTCGATACAATCTATTACGGTTCGGGAGAAAAATTACAAGCTCATGACATTGGGTTTCTCGAGATCGAATTGCGAGGTAATGGTGTATTACATGTTGTATCTATACATATCTACAAGATTATTTTACTATTTTTTTATAAAGGCAATTTTTTTAGGGCAATAGAAATATTCCTCACATTTTTTTTGAAGTGAAAACTTCTTTAGCGGCGTTACTTATACCAATGATAAAAAATGGTAAAAAATGTTAAACTCGGGTCAGGACATGTGACCTGATTAAATAATCGTAAGACGGCGCAAGGCGCTTGCGTGAATGTGCGTCTGTGATATTGTATTTTTCCACATAAATGATAGTACTTTATACGTTCAAGTTTTCACTTCTACCGGCAGCGGCACTCCCGGAGTGCAATCAGTTGTTTTTTAGGGTTCCGTACATCAAACGGCAAAAACGGAACCCTTATAGGATCACTTTGTTGTCCGTCTGTCCGTCTGTGTGTATGTCAAGACTCTTTATCTCAAGAACGCGTAAAGATATCGAGTTGAAATTTAAACTGTATAAGTGTATTTATGGTCTCTTGCAGTTGTGTAAAAGAAAAACTTCTCAGTTATCGTTTAAAAAAGTTAGAGCCGTTTATGTCGTAATAAACACATATTTCGACACTCACAAAAATCAAAACCTACAGTATACTTCCCGTTGACATAGAACTATGAAATTTGGCGAGAAGCATTGTCTCAGAGTACACATATAGGAATAAATCTGAAAACTGTACATTTTTATTCAAATCACAAAAAAATAGGGCCTCAAAGTTCACAAAGTATGGGTTCAAAATTCAAAGTGAGTAAATCGTATCATGTAAGGTATCATATAAAAGAACTTCATTAGCACATGCTAAAACAGGTTTTTAATTATTTTAATGACGTTTTTATACGGCACCCTCGATGAGCGAGACTGACTCGCACTTGTCCGGTTTTTTTATGATAAAGTGGCAAATAAACCTGACTGACCTCTTGATAGTAGATCACTCTGATGAACGTTGACTAAAGCAAATCTTCTGTTACCTTCTGAGGTCTTCTATCTGCACTTTACGGAAGAAAAAAATCAGCCAAGTCCGAGTCGGATTCGCGCACGAATGGTCCGTATCATATGGGAGTCCCCTTAGCCCCATTTCAAGGCTCTACATTTATTATTATCGAGCAAAATAACACGTTTGTTGTTTGGGTGCCCCCTTGAACAATAACATATTTTTTAAACTATTAATTTTATTCTGTTGTTAATATTGGTTGATATAGCGGCAACATAAGTACATTATCAAACAGGACAGACGGATAACAGAGTCTTAGTAACAGGGTCTCGTTTTTACCCTTTGGGTGCGAAACCCTAAAAATTAAGTCAGTAAACGATGGAAATAAATGTGATTTTAGAGAAACATGTTAAAAGATATCAAACGGCCACGGACGAAATTGACAAAATTGTTTTTTCACAGATTAACTAATAATTTTAGAAAATGATATCGTTAAAAATTTAACGAGAATCCAATACGATTTTAATTGATCCTGAAAATAATTCCATCACGACCCTAATTAGTAACACGATTAATTACTCGCACGACACAATTAATTACTAAACGTTAAATCTCTCTACATTTTCGCACATTTAACGTTCAGAAAAAATATCGAAATTGTAGCAGTAATAGCTCAGTCTGGGTCACTCATGACTAGGTATCTATTTTAGACCCTAGCTTCACCATCTCAGACAATATTGAGGCAAATGGGCTCAGTCATGAAAGATCCAGTTGTTTTAAACGTTTAGGCATGCTAAAGACTTTTGGGGGGCTTAAATACTCTTAAACAAGGGCTAGCCATCCGGCTTATATGAACTTACTTTTATCGGATCAGAAACTTCGAACAGAACAGAAGCAATACCAAAATATAATTTGAGTTTCATCATCATCGTCATCGAACCAGCCGTAGAACATTCATTGCTGGACAGGTTTTTCTAAATTTAATTTTTTATCGAATTATTACACTCCACAAACTCCGGAGCCTGTGCTCTTTAAGATATAGCTACATTATTTTTTAATATGATTTGAACAATATTTTTTTAACCTCCTGAGACCCAGAGAATAAAAAATCATATGACTTATCTGATTTTTAGTTTAGGTGCTATTGTGAGTATCAGGATTATGGGAAAAATAGTAAAAAAAATCCTCCCCCACCCAAATCGCCAAAATGGAAGGTATCACCGGTGATACCTTGGGTCTCAATCAGATCACTATCGGTTGATTTTTTTTTTCTCAATAGTATATCTAGTGGATAAAAACCATAGAAACAGTTCAAAATAACATATAAATATGGAAATATATTACATTGGAGCTGATGGAGCTTAGCTAGATGCCACTAAGTGGTCACTATCACATAATTAGTACATATTTTGGTACATTTTGTAAGTGGCGTAATGTATGAATTATACAACTCTATGCTTTTTTAGATGAAAGTTTGGATAACTACTGATTGTGAAACATCAAGTATATAGTGATTACTTAGGTTCCAGCTGCAGGAAACTCCCTAGACATGAATCATTCTTCATAGATGCTACTTGAATTGACTGACCCTCAGACACCTTTAATTTAGAAAATTTCTGTGTTATCAGAGCTATGTAAAGTTTTTTGTTCTTCTACTGATTTGTCAAGCTCTTACTATTCACAGAATACATGCTATCTTCTATTTATTTTTATTCTGTTGTACTAAAATACATAATTAGTAATTTTTTTCGGGAAAATTATTTACATAGTCATCTTACTAAAAAATCATTATATCAATAGGGAACCTTGACCCAAAGTGGTAGCAAAAGAGTTTCCAGAGCGTTTCGAAGCTAAAAATTCATAATCCCTCTGCCTACCACAAGATTTGGGGGAAAAAACGCCTAGAAGCTTCTATACCAAATCTTCATACTACATGGCCAGCCTTGAGCCCTCAAACCTTCAGCTAGACCTTCGTGACTCAGTAACAGACTTCTTCTCGATGTATTATTGCTAATTACTACTCTTGGAGATAATAAAGATAGCCAGAAAATTAAAATTTCGATTATAATCTAAATATTAAAAATGTCAATTTTAAAGTCGTAAGTGCCCAAGGTATCACCGGTGATATGATAAATAAATTGGGTTTTTTTTTCTTAAGTAATGTTAATTTTTTAATTCGTTTTTGATATATGACGAATGATTAACTTCTTAGCTATTCGATTAAAACAACAAAGTAGGCAAAAGCCAACGAAAATAAAAAATAATTCCTATTGTCCATGGGTATGTCACTGTTTTCAAAAAACTTAATTTTCAGTACAAGAAACTTAGTAGGTAATAGCTAACAATTTATTTTTTGCCGTATTTAAATGAAAGACAAAATCATTAAGTATCTAAATTGATCCATAGTTTAGACCTAAATCCTTTGAAAAAGCAGAAATATTTTTTTTTCGCAAGGTATCACCGGTGATACCGTGGGTCTCAGGAGGCTAAGCCGTTAGCCTATAAGCCTTTAGTAATACCAAAGGCTTTACAAGAGGACTCTACACTAAAATGAATCTAAATCTTATTATTTTTTTAAGCTACGATATTATGTTGCGTGTATACCGAGAGCAGTTCGATTCCCACGAGCAGCACCTGTTCACGAGTATGACGCGTGCGCCGGCCGTCGCCCTTCTCGACCATGTTTGAGGGAAGAGTATGACCCGCCACACGACGCTTCCACACGCAAGGATTTTTCGACGAACACGAGGACATCAGGGTCATAGATAGGACTCTTCTATACTTAGACATCTCGTAAGACCGGTTGGAGGCGGATTGCATCCACCGCTTTCCTGTAGTCTTAATGAGGTCTTCTGTTCATCGTGTCTGTAGACATCCTACTATGCGCTTGCTGGATATCCATTCGAGGACTTTGCGGTACCATCGGTCATCAGTTATCAGTTGATTGTTTCATGATTGTTGTTCCCATTTGAAAAGTTGACCATAATGAAACACAAATGTGGTACAATGTCTTACAATAATCTCTGTAGTCTAAAGAAACAGTAAGTACCTATATTTTTCCAATAGGATCGATAAAATAGGTATGATGTTTTATACTTGATAACAGGAAACCAAGATCTCGGCTAGGTCTGCGCAATGTCATGGCACGTAGAACTGGTGTGGCGAGTTTACCTAACTCAGGGCCGGATTTAGAGGTGTGAAGGTCCCTTTGTGACAAATAAGTAAAGTAAGTAATAAGAGGGATAAGTACTTCTTCAAGATGACCTTTTTAATAGTCTACTGCAGGAGGTAGGCCTACCCACGAAGGATGATTGGGCCATAACCACCACGCTGGCTCAGTGCGGGTTGGTGGATTCATATAGGTACGCCAACGAATTTCTTCCACGGACATATGCCCGCCTCACGGATTACCTCACGATGTTTCCCTTCACCGAAAAGTCAGTGGTGTGAAATTCCGTACATAAATTCCAAGGAGCTCATTGATAGGAGACCGGGATTTGAACTTCACGATTGTATGGCGGGTGTCATTACCACTAGAACACCATGGCTAGTAAATTCCAAGTAAGTATAAAATTATCAGGCCTTACTGATGGCCTGATTAGAGTAAAAAATATTGATTAATCGTTTTGGTCAATACTTAAGAATATTAATAATAATTTATCATTTTTCTACAAAGAACTGTAGGTAAAAGTAAAACAGTGGAAAAAATCAAATGAAAAGTTGTTTGCTAGTGTTCATCCCTTGAAATTTTAAAGTTTTTTTTTGTGGGGGAACTCTATTGTAGAGGCCCTGGGCAGTTGCCCTGGTTGCTATTCCCTAAATCCGGCCCTGACCTAACTACCTACGCGAATGCCGGGAGAGAAACCTGGTACCTTGAAACGAAAGCCGATGCGATGGGATTAGTTTTTACTGCAAGCCCTTTTATAAACCGTTAGACGAGACGGGACGAATATGGTATTGGTAATTGAATGGTGAGTACAGTTGTTTTGAATTACGATCGTTTATTTCCTTTGGTTTTGAGTGTTAGATTGAGTGTTAGTCCTTTGCTAAGGTTAAACTTCAATTTCGTTACATATATTTTGTAGTACTGGTTATAGGACGGGATTACATTTTGGACCATCGATGAGTACGTGGTGGTTAGGTGATATTCGTTATAAATATTGGATAATATTTTATCTTTTTTTAGTACCCACTAACTTAATTTTGTACAATTTTAATAACAGTGATCATCTATTGGTCCCCAGTTTTATTTTACTGCGAAGTCAAAATAATCTGCTTTTGCTTTAATTCACTACCACGACGCGCGACGGTATAAATTTAATATTTTTCAAATTCAATCTAAGTAGGTAGGTGCGACATGGTAGGCACGAGTAAGAAGACTCGATGCATTTCACATTATTATAATAGTTGTGAATTGAATCGATAGTGTTATGAGAGACAGTTTGTTCAGTAATATGTTAGCTATGATACCTCAAGCAGCTGAACATTTATGCAAGAACAGCGAGTCGTGCTCGCGAGATTACTGCCTACAGAGATCTAGAGAAAGATCTTGGGCTCAAAAATTAAATCATTAGAACGGCTGAACATAATGCGTAAATAGTCACAAGAGCAAGTAAGAGAAAGAGCAAGCATTGAAAATGTATGCTTGTACCACCGGGAGAGCATAAGTATGGGATCCCTACGAACGTCAGAAATGACGTTAGAATAACGTCAGAAATTGGGCTCCTACTTTTTCACGGAACTCGATACATATGTAGCAGATACCCATACACGGTAGTTTACGAAACATACATACATATATACTCGTAGTAGAATTCAGTAGGAATGCATTGAGCTGAGCTTAAATTGAGTTTTTGTTTATTTTCACGTCATCATTGAAATAAATTCGCGAAACTGAAAATACAAGCAACGGCGAATTACGTTACATTATGTCAATAGGGTTTTTTTTAAACAATAAATGTAAGAAATTCTATTTTTTTTTCGATTTAAAGCTGGCATTAAAACTGTTCATAACGATGAGCACAACAGTATCTGTGAGTACGTATAACATATTTGCCAAGTTTGTTAACTAATAATTTGATTTAATAGTCATTTTCTACGAACGAAGTAATTTTGCTCGGTACATTAATGGAGCTGGATGTTATTAGTAAATTGTATTTGGTACAGACGGCTCTGATTTTGATTGACATTGGGAGGGCAAAGAGTTTCGTGCAAAATTATCTACCATTTCATTGATTTCATTTCAGACATGCCTCATCTAGAGATGTCTGTGTTACCTCCCCATATCGGCGGCGTCCGGGCCCGCCTGCGAGCAGCCCAAGACCTGTCAGGTTGTTGACACTATAATGTGCTAAGCTCCTTACATTTGTGTAGCTAGTGGCATGTCAAACTCGAATAGGAACTGAGGGAACTACTCGTATGTGAGGGACAGCTTTGCTGTCACAATATTGATGTTCAGTTCAAGTTAAGTTATTCTAAAGGCATAATTATTACGAGTATAAATTGTGCTGCCCATTACGGCTTCGCGTAGCTAAAAATGTTTCGGAAGAAATATTCTAAAACATTTCGAAAACTGCATTGCAATCTGCTGTGTAGTTTAGAATATCTATGTGAAATACATATACAAACAATGCGACTTTGCTCTGATGTGTAGTGATAGTGGTATCGGAACTTTTGTTTCGAATCACGTTTTGTGTTGGCTAGAAAGTTGAACTTGATTACCCCCCGGAATCAATGGCTGGAACAGTTCTTGGGGGGACTCACTCATAGATTTTTTTTACTATTTTTGCACAATCAATATTTCAAGGCAATCGTAAGTGCTGAGTGGTTAGACATATTATTATATCCTAAATCAGCGTTTCTTAACATTTTCAGTCCGCGGGTCCCTATAAAATTAAGCATAATTTCAAGGACCCCCGTAATAATGGTAGTTCTCAAAACAGTAGACCTCGAATCTGTTTAACTGAATCTTCATAAGACTTGACTCGCTCTTGACCGATTTCGTTCATACTCACAAATCTTTGAGGATCGCGGGCGGTACAGGGGCGCAGGGGATTGATTGCGAGACTTGCTGGTATTTATTTACTAATTCAAATGATCATAGATAAGACGGCGGACCCCCATACACATACTCGTGAACCCTCCAGGGGTCCGCGGACCACAGGTTAAGAAACGCTGTTCTAAATTATTGTATTATATGCTATTAACGTTATAAGTAATACGTTCGTGTAGAGCGGATTGTTAGACCTAGTGCCACAGTATTTAAACTGCCTGAACCTTCTTACTTGATTAAAAAAAAGTTTTTCTTGTTACGTAGTTAAAAAAATAATAGGGGTAAATTTACAATATTGTCAGGTAATTTTCTTTTAAGCCTGAAAGTAATTGTTTCGGACGTTAAACAATATAAAAGTACTGCTAACTGGTGTAGATTGGTAAACTTTCGACTAGTTAGTCGCTTTAAGTTCCAGTAGACAAAGCTGTCTGCGAAGTTAATGTTCAGTGTCACTGCTTCTGAATGAAATATTGTGATACCTACCTATCTCATTTACTCAAATATATTCGGTAGAGCTGTACCGGTGTCATGGCAAAAGGCTTTGTAAATATTTATTATTTTCACTTATTCGTGTCATCAATATGTCAAAAATATGCACTATAGATGTATGGTGTCAATAATTTTATTGGCGATGAATAATACCTATAAAATTATTCATTACTCATTCAGGACTAGCACAAGCGCTTTCGAAAAAACTTTCGCCACGTCTTCTATTGTCGATTTATGGAGATACCAAAATCGATTTTCAAACCAAACGTACCTAAATACTTACCCTACTGGTTTCACACTAACGGGATTGTACAACGGGGAAACAATCCGATTAACTTTTAGCTTCGTTCTGTTTATCACTCCTCACGGATGTTTGCCCATCATTTGCGTTTAAAAGACTGCAGTTAAACCCCGGATGTCTTTTATAGGGAACAAATCGTTGAAAACGACGATCGTATAATAGTGCACGATAAAGGATGAAATAAAATACTTGAACCGGAAAGGACACTAGCCTCAATGAGTATTCTCGCATAAAACTGACGTTTATTTTTCTCCGTTAGTGCCTTTGTGAAACGATACGTCTAGTAGGTATAGATAAATATATGAAGACTAGGTTTTATATGAGGCTACGTATGGGTTAAACATTCACGTACTCTAGAATGTTTTTATACACATATAATTCACATATTTATTTATAGTCTTAAATTTAAGTTTTTTATAACATATTCGCTCGTAAAGTGGCTGTAATTACACCAATTTCAATATCGTAATGTATTTCATTACGAACTTGTGCGTTATTGTAATGTAAAACGCACGAGCTTTTTTTTTAATAAAGTAACATGCACGGTTTTTTAAGATGCTCCATCTAAATATGAACGATACTATTTAAAATCTTAGCAAAGAGTTTTTATGTCAGAAAAGTGGTCAATATTCTGGCAACGTAACAATCACTTTTAAAATTTGTTCAAATTTCTATTACTGCTTTAACAAGTAATTAAAGATTTATTCGTTTAAGAAAGTCAGAGTTTTATTAATTTCCTCGCAAATATGTTATAAAACGTCGTATGACATACGTGCGCTTTGAAAATTACAGCCTAGCAATATCGCCTCGGCTGTAATTTTCAACTTACCGCACTTATATCATAATGTACTATTACAATATTTATATAGTAAAAAACAAAATGCTACAAAAAAACCTAAACCTAGAGTGCCGCCGGCAGCGGGGCGGGGCCCAAGCTATCGGTGGTTGGGTCTATAGAGAGAGGAACCTCCAGACAATGCGCGCTGTGTCCAAGACGATCGCCTTCTGTATCTGACTCTTGACCCAACCGTCTAGCGAGAGCCTCTCAAGATGGTGGTCGAGACTCTTCGCTATTAAGCCGTTTACCGAAACGACTGTCGGGACAATGATCGTCGAGTCCACATCCCACATGGCGGTAACCTCGTGAGCCAAGTCAAGGTACTTGCTGAGCTTGTCCTCCTCAGCCTTCACGAGGTTGTCGTCATGTGGGATGGTGACGTCGACGAGCACTGCCCGGCGCTGGGACCGGTCGACCACCACGATATCAGGCCTATTGGCGACAATAGTCCTGTCCGTGATGATAGAGCGGTCCCAGTAGAGCAACGCACGACCATTTTCGAGAACTGGCGCCGGTGCGTCCTTATAGTACGGCACCTCAGACTCGACAAGGCCGTATCGAAGAGCAAGTTGCTGATGGATAATCCTGGCTACTTAGTTATGCCTGTGCAAGTAATCGCCGTTGGCAAGATGAGAACAACCGGAAGTAATATGCCTGAGTGACTCTCCGGGACGGTGGCATGCTCGACAAATGTCGACCGTACCGTCCTTCAGGATATACTTCCGGTAGTTTTATACACATTATTATCATGGAACAACTTTTGCATTGGAATCATCCTGAAGTAAGAAAAAAGGAAATCATTTTTTCATTGATAGGTTTTGTTGTGTGGTTTGAAGTTGACATTATAGTAAAACTATTCATTACGAGTACTTACTTTACTATATTAGCTGAATTTGTTAACTAATATTATAATTTGATATTATAGTAATTTTCTGTTACGAAGTAATTGTACCCTGCATGTACACTAATTGAGTTAGACAGATGTTATTAGTAAATTGTATTAGAGGAGGTTAGTCTATGGCAATAGGTAAAATGTTTATCATTTTTTTTAGTTTTTCATCCTTCTTCTTCTTTTTTGAAGGAACATGATTACAGTGTTGTATAATAAAATTATTACATTTATGTTCAACTGAAATAGAGTTGCCATTCGTCACCACCATCGTTTCCGCCATATGACTTCTATTGCTAGACATAGACTGGCACTACATATGAGTAAGATAGAGACGTCTAACAAAACCTGCTGGAAGCGGCTTGCTTTCAGTGAGATCCTGTTATATTAATGAGTTTATTTCTACCTTGCTATTTGATTTGCTTTGTTAAATAGGTACGAATTACAAATTCTCAGATCAAGAGCGGTGAGTTAAGTAATTGTATTTCTTCGAAAATAGCATAACAGATTTCAACCGTGAACATAATTCGAATACCTAGTTTATTCGATTTTTTACATTATCGTTAATTTTTTTTTAAATTACTCTGTCTGATAAAAATGAGCTTGTGAAGTGTACTCTACCAAACAAAAAATAATCATTAAATTCGGTTAATAATTGGCGGAGTAATCACGTACCATACATAAATTAAGAATTTCTTTTTTGATGTCTGTTAATAACGATTTTAAATTATTGATTTGTCGCACATCTCATAACTTAAAAAAATACGCAACATCTAGGTTTAGATACCTCTTGCGCTTATGAGGGCAGAATTATTTTCTCAAATACGAGTACTACCGAATAAGGGCGTAAGTACATGAAGCATGCAAAAGAATCGCGTCGACGCGGTCATATAAAAAGCTCGCAGGATGACGAGGATTCGCACATCCGCCCGTTGACGACTCGTGCCGGAAAATACGTTTATTAACATTTGTAAATACGAGATTGCTCGGCTGTATTACGAGGCGGAATTTGATATTTGTTTGTTATTATCTTGTATTTATGAAGTGTAGATTTTTATTTTATCTCTCGTAGGACGTTCGTTTGATTTTTAAAAGCTTCAGTTGAATGCATAGGGGTGGTAGCATCCTATACCAATTTTATTAGAAGCTAATTTCATATATGACAAAGAAAGCTATTGATTTTGGCTGACAGAAGACCGGCTTATACATACATATAGACTGATGAACTTAGTGCGTAAGTCGCGTAACATAACTTAAACAAGAAGGTACAGAATTATGTCATGCTGTCTGTCTATGAGATTTATAAAGTCGATGTGAAGTTAAATTAAGTTTTGATTAAAATATATAATATGTATTCAGCTTTTCTGAACTGGTAGCTCTACTTTGCGTATCTAATAAATAAATGGCTTTACTATCGAGATCCATACATTATAAGAGACGATTAACACAAAAAGGTACAATATACTGAAAACAGACAAATGGAAACTATCAAATGCACATTGAATAAAACTAACTGAATTATCGAAGGCACGGCCATCGAAGTTATTGCCGTGAAAATTCCGATAAAAACACGATTGAAAATAACCGCGTTTCCGCATGAGCAAGGCGGCTATTGCATTTCCACTGGATGAAGTGTCAACTGCATTTTAAATAACTTAGCCTGCCGCCAGCCGTATTGATTTCAGGTATTTCTGGCGAGCCAAACTTTCAGCCATCTCCTCCCATCTGACTAATTTCCAACTAGGATAAATTGGTTGTTAGGGTTCCGTACCCGAAGGGTAAAAACGTCCGTCTGTCTGTCTCTCATCAGGATGTATCTCATAGACCGTGATAGCTAGATTCTTAAAAATTTCACAGATGTATTTCTCTTGCCGCTATGTGTAAAATCCTAAAAACATAATAAATAAACATTTAAGGGTGGCCCCCATACAAAAAAGGTAAGTTATGTGCCGTTTTTTGCTCGATATTAATAACGACAACACATTTGAAGTGAGGCTAATGGGGCTCCCATATGGTACGAAATGGTTTCGTGTGCGAATCCAACTCGCACTTGGTCGATTTTTGGTTAATTTAGATCTGTTTTTTGACGAAGACCTAATAAAAGCTATTATTTAAAATTGGATTATGAACAAATTTAGGATGAATTGATCAATGGCAAGTTACTTGAATAATAAAATTTGTGTAATTTTAACCGTTTAATATAAGCTAAATTTTAATGCTTTTTAAGTAACTTGTAGCACGCCACCGGCCGTATTAATTTGAGGTATTTCTGGCGAGCCAAATTTTCAGCCATCTCCTGATATCTGACTAGTTTCCAACTGGAGGTCTGGACTAAATTCCAATTCCAGTTGGCTATTTTAGTTCTCGTTTGGTGACGTGATTATTTTATTATTCATCAGCTGGCTGGGTATTGATTATTTAAAATAGGAATTCTACTAAATATAAAATTAAATACACTATTTATGTATTTAAACAATAGTCTGCTCATCTAGCGGCGCTAAACATTTAATAAACACTCAGACACAGACTTTGGTCTGAAAAAACTAGCTATTAAATTACAATTACCTACTTAATTGACCGGGCGAGCGTAAGCAAGCGAAGAGTTATATTTTTTTTTATCTGTCCGGATGTTTGTTAGTTCAGACTTCGGGCGTTGCTTAATTCTCTTCTTTTTTGTACAGGTCATAATTTTCAACAAGTCATGAAATTTGGTACTATTATATAAAAATATTTAGGACCTATGTTATGGTCCTAAATATTTTTAGTTTTTATTGTGTTCTATATAATGTACCTACTCGTAAGAGAACAATGTATTATAAATTATACTTAGACATAATTTTTGGAACCTTCCATTCGAAAATAGATCAGTTTTTTCGAGAAAATTTTACCGCGCTCGTTTTCAAACGGTTCAGCTGCTGAAGTCGCGTCGTTCTTTATACAATCGCGATTTTCCATGATTTCCGGTTCCCCGCTCTGTTTGGTATTTTCGTCAGTTGTCAATCCGTCGCGCGTGACTGGACGCGGCGGGTTTGCGGATCGAATTTACTCGGAAAAACGGAAGCGATGCGAGAAGCGGCTACAGAATAGATAATATTTGGAGTTATGTTTCAGAATAAGTTACTGTGTTCAAGTGGAAACATTCTGAAAGATCAAGTACCCTTACTAATATTATAAATCCGAGTTCTAGCGCTCGTAGCGTAGTTTGACTAGGTGTTTGTCTACGATTTTAAGCTAAGTTCCGCACGGTCGGTATTTTGATGGATGACCGCGGGTGGCATTTTCCAACTGAGCGCTATCGTGGCTCAGATGACACGTAAAATTGTACGTCCTGGTTGTTTATGTTTATGTTATTGACTGTTAAAAGTCATACAACCGAATCGCTTAATGAAGTGAATTCATATTTCACATCTATTGGTAAAACGCTGGCTAACAATATCCTAAATAAGCTAAATACCACTGAAAGCATCTTAGCGTCCAAAGCAAAATCCTTAAATTCCCCTATTTCGTCTATGTCCTTGTTCCCTACAGATCCTGTGGAAGTGAGAAATGTAGCCATAGGCCTTAAGACTCATAGTGCCCCAGGATGGGATAAGATAACGGCTAAATTTATTAAACAATACATAGACATTTTAGCTGAACCCATAGCTCATATATGTAACCTTAGTTTTGAAACGGGTATGTTCCCGGCGATTTTTAAAAAAGCGGTTGTATGTCCAGTTTTCAAGTCAGGTGATAAGAAATAACCAACTAACTATCGTCCTATTTCTCTTTTGTAGACAATATCAAAAATTTTGGAAAAACTAGTAAAAACAAGAGTAACGCGCTATCTAGAGAAAAATAACTTACTGAGTGCTAATCAGTATGGATTTAGAGAAGGGCAGTCTACAGAAGATGCCGTACTTATGCTGACTAACAAAATTATCACACATCTAGATAGAGGGAATAAGTGTATTGGTATCTTCCTAGACCTACAAAAAGCCTTTGACACGGTCTCCATACCTATTATGCTGGCTAAATTAGAAAATGTAGGAATTAGAGGACTGGCGCTGGATTGGTTTAAGGATTACTTACTTGGCAGAACACAAAAAATACGGATCGAAAATTATGAGAGTGAGAGTGCGGATTGTACCTATGGTGTACCCCAAGGGAGTACCCTAGGACCTATGCTATTCCTCATATACATCTATGTAACACTAAGCTAGCTGGCTTGGATTTGCTGATGTTTGCTGACGACACAGTTCTACTTATCCATGATAAGACTTGGCCGAAAACTGTAAAACTAGCAGAAGATTGTCTCGCAGTAGTCACAAAATGGTTAGAGGACAACTTGTTGTCACTAAACACTAGCAAGACTAAGTACATGTGCTATAGTATGAAATCCCTGGTACGGCAAAGTTCTATGATCAACCTAAAAATACATACCTATCCTTGTAACAGAAGTTCTCAACGTGCTCATTGTACCTGCGCAGAATTGGCTAGAGTGGACTCAATCAGGTACTTGGGAGTGTATATAGATGACCATCTGAGGTGGAACATTCATATTAATGCGCTTAAACTAAGAATTAGAAAACTGATCTACATCTTCAAGACTCTTAGGACAGTAGCAGATCATAAAACATTAATAAATACATATAGGGCATTGTGTGACTGCATCGTTAGGTATTGCATCTGTGCATGGGGAGCAGCCGCCAAAACTCACCTAATTCATGCTGAGCGTGCACAACGTGCGATATTGAAGGTACTCCTACGCTTACCTTACAGACACCCCACCACAGAAGTATACGAAAGAGCGGGTGTTCTGAGTGTCAGAAAATTGTTTATCTTTGAATGCCTGAGAAGGTATCACAAAAAAACTGTACCATATTTACCTAAACAGGATAGTAAAAGACATGAACTCTTTCCAGCTGCCCCAACTAGGTCTAGATTCGCACAAAGAAAGTATGGTAATATAGCTGCAAGAATGTATACAAAATTGAATAGGGAATTACATATAAAAAACACAGTAACAACAAAATAAAAAACTGGCTAAAAAAAATTGATTATGAAGGTATTGAAGTTCTACTTGATAGTTTGTTTATATAATGATATTTTAAATCAAAATTATGCGTTATAATTTGCAATGTATTAACATAATTTTTTTCTCATTTTTCAAGTTAATGTTTTTTATTATTTAATCTTTGTTTTGTATTTTTTTTTCATGTTAATGTATGAATTAGTATGTGTACTTTATTACTCAATTCAAATGTTTAAATTTAAATTATAAGACTTCGTTTTTTTCCTAAATTAGTTAAGACAATTCTAGTTTTCTTTATTATTTTTAATAGTATCTTTGGTTTGAAATATATATATATATTTTTTTTGTAAATGTATAAATTAGTATTTATAATTTATATGAGAATTAATTTCTTTTTTTTTCAATTTTAACTTTTAAAAGATTACGTTTTATTTTTCTAAATTAGTTTTTTTCTACTCTTTATTTACATTTTGGCATGCTTTTTATGTTAATATGGAGAAGCCACTGGCGCCTGAGACACAGTCTTAGACTAGTTCAGGAGCCTATGGATCATGTATCGCTGTAACACATTTACTATGTCAAAATAAATGATTTGTTTGTTTGTTTGTTGTTTTAACCGTTAAGCCATGTCAGAGCTCTTCAGGCGCCCTAAAAACTCTGAAACCAGGGCTAGCCCCCCGGCCTATACGAAGTTACTTAGTTATAAATATGAAAATGTGTTTGTTGGTTTACTTTTTCATACTGCAATGGAGCAACGAATCGAATTGATTTTTTGCCTGGATATTTATAGTTTAAAGGTGAAAAGTGTCAAAGGGTACTTGTTATCCCGGAGAAATATTAGGAACCTGTAAAGTAAAGCGGCTAAACCTAGAACTAATTCATCATCATCATCATTATCAGCCGTAGGACGTCCACTGCTGGACATAAGCCTCCCCCATGGATTTCCAATAAGGCCGGTTGAAAGCTGCATGCATCCAGCGCGTTCCTGCGGTCTTAAGAATATCGCGGTCCACCGGTTCGGTGGACGTCCTACGCTGCGCTTGCCGGTGCGTGGTCTCCATTCACGAACTTTACTGCCCTATCGACCATCAGTTCTCCGTGCTATGTGCCCTGCCCATTGCCACTTCAACTTACTGATACTTTGGTTCGTCTGCGAATCTCCTCATTCCTGATTCGATCTCGCAGAGACACTCCAAGCATAGCCCTCTCCTTTAGAACTATATAAAACTCTTTAATCTTATTGAGTATTCACTGTTAGGGCAAGTGTAGTTACTAAACACAACAAACAATAATTTTACACAGCTACTACGACGCAACAAGCATATAGATAGATCATTCACAGACCACAAAAAGTTGAGATAATCCAAATGCTCATATGAGATGAACAAACTTCTGGTCGGAACCATGTCCAACAACAGCAAAATATGCTGGTAGCAAAAGCTAGAGTTTTTTTTAGAGTTTAGGCGCCAGTCTGTGTTATCTGTCGAATATTGTTGAATAGTTTGATTATTATTTTTTCGCATATTTTGATACATAATTTCACAAATTAAGCTACGAAGATAACCATAAACAAATCACTGACTTTAGAAAAAAATGTAACAGAATAGATTTGAGAGTTGGTCTTACTTGTAGAAAAATTAGTCGTGGTATGATAAAATGTATCTGGCATCAAAGATATAGCCAGTACCTACAAATATCGTGGTTTTGGAGTAGTATATCAAAATTTTGGGGTGGTTCTTAACATACGTAAGATCCGTCTTAGTGCTCTGTTTCATAAAAATACGGTGGTGAAATAAAACTGTATAAAAACCTTTTAGTACATTTTCATGAAGTGAATTCGGGCATCATTTGTCGACGATCATTCATCGCATGAGTTTTATTAGCATTTAACAAACTATAGCTTTCAGAGAGGCAGAGATTACAGCACTCACAATAAATGCTTTTTCCGGACAAAACGAATCCTGAACCGATTGGATATTTTTGATGTCCGGGCCGGCTTTTACCATGATTAATTTTATACTCGTACCGCTTTGTTATATAGTTTTGTTGTAAAAACAGACAAAAGGTATAAGTATATATGTGAAGTTGTTATCAAAACTTTTACCTACTCTTTTTTATTGGGCATCGATTGATGTTGGTCTAGCTTATAGTAAATTATTACTCGATTACATTAATTAAGTCGTTTTCGAAAGTGAATGTGTTGCAATATACCTAATAAAGAAATAGAAAGGATACTGAAGCTGATAACAGAAAACAAAAAAGGTTTACCTAGGTCCAGTTTGCCTCGGAACTAAAACTAAATACATAGGAGGAGAGACGTGGAAGAACGACCTTCACCCACCTGATAACCAGATGAGACATACTTATAATGAAATATAATTTACATACAAATAGGCCTATGATGGCTTGCCTATCGAAAAGTGTTTATGACTATATTTAATATGATTTTTTAAAGAAATGTTTTTTACACCTTCATTTTTTTTTCTCTTTTCTCGTCATACATCGAAAATTAGACATTGTTAAAATAATTAAAAAGCTGTTTCAGCATGTGCTATATGATATCTCATATGATACGATTTACTCACTTTGAATTTTGAACCCATATTTTGTGTCTAGATACACAAAATATGGGTCTATTTTTTGTGTGATTTAAATAAAATGTACAGTTTTCAGATTTATTCCTATTTGTGTACTCTAAGATAATGTTTCTCGCCAAATTTTATAGTTCTATGTCAACGAGAAGTTCCCTATAGATTTTGATTTTTGTGAGTGTCGAAATATGCGGTTTTTTACCACATAAACAGCTCTAACTTTTTTATACGATAACTGAGAAGTTTTTATTTTACACGACTGCAAGATGCCATAAATATACGTATACAGTTTAAATTTCAACTCGATATCTTTACGCGTTCCCGAGAAAGAGTCTTGACATACATACAGACGGACAGACGGACAACAAAGTGATCTTATAAGGGTTCCGTTTATTTCCTTTTGAGGTACGGAACCCTAAAAATACGTTTCATCTGGCTATCACGTGGGTGAAGTTCGATCTTCAGGGGCTCTTAGGCCAACAATATTAACTTAAAAGTTGGATTCGATAAAAGTGAATTTTTTGAGCTTTTAATTCAAAAACGGTTAGCAATGTAGGATTCGTGTGATCATATGTAAACTCGCAAAAGGGCATACATTTGAATACAAATGAGGCGTCAAAAATATAACGTACCTTTAACGTATACTCGGTAGAGATTGTACGATTTGGGGGAAGATTAAAGGCTCCATAAATGTACGATACGACTGGATTCTACCAAACGGGCGCAGATTGAAGATGTGCAGATCTGCACGAAGCACGGAAGAGCAAAAACTGACAGAAGTACCTACAAAGTGGCCGTGAATAGACGTGCATTGGATTCATGAACTACAATTATTCTGCCCATATCAGCATAATATTACCTAATTATATTCGATCAATCTATTTTTATAGTGCTTTCTCTAACTCTAGGTTTAGTATCACAAACAGTTATTTTTGTATTTTTTTACTGTAAAAAAAAAACCGGACAAGTGCGAGTCAGGCTCGCACATAGAGGGTTCCGTACAAACAAATAGTTAAAATAATAAAAAACCGGTTTTAGCATGTGCTAATGAAGTTATTTTATATGATCCCTTACATGATACGATTTACTCACTTAGAATTTTGAATCCATATTTTGTGAATTTTGAGGCTCTATTTTTATGTGATTTAAAAAAAAATGTACAGTTTTCAGATTAATTCCTATATGTGTACTCTGAGACAATGCTTTTCGCCAAATTTTATAGTTCTATGTCAACGGGAAATACCCTGTAGGTTTTGATTTTTGTGAGCGTTGAAATATGCGTTTTTTTACAACATAAACGGCTCTAACTTTTTATACGGTAACTGAGAAACTTTTCTTTTACACAACTGCAAGAATTCATAGGTTTACGTATTTAGTTTAAATTTCAACTCGATATCTTTACGCGTTCCCGAGATAAAGAGTCTTGACATACACACAGACGGACAGACGGACAACAAAGTGATCCTATAAGGGTTCCGTTTTTTCCTTTTGAGTACGTACGGAGGTACGGAACCCTAAAAATAACTTTTTAAATGTTTATTACAAAATAGTTTTTCTAGGCGATCTAGCTTAATTAGATAAAGCGTCTAGAAGAGTATTCCGAAGACGCAGGTTCGAATCCCGCCGTCGCGGTATAGTTTTTGAACTAAATATATTCGCTCCAAATCGCTTTGGTAGGGTTGAGCCTAACCGTACACTCGTACGTAATGAATTCACGCACTTTATGTAGGTGCCATTGATAAAAAACATGATTCGTGAAACGTTTAAACTTTTTCGTTGGCAATTTGGCATGTTTGTTATGGAAATATGGCGTTAAGAGCACAAAATAAATAAATTTGAATTTGGAAATCTTCAAATTATATTTACGATCATAAATATGAGAATTTATAATGAAATAAAATAGGTACGGGAATTAAGTAGACTCTAAATATTTAGTAATTAAATATAATTAATACATTCTCGTAGATACATAAGTCTCTACATAATTAAAACACCATGTTTAATAGAGTTAATAGAGTCTGGGAATAGTAAATTTATTTTTATTATTAGGTATTATGAAGAAAAAAACCGGACAAGTGCGAGTCAGGCTCGCACATCGAGGGTTCCGTACAAATCCAGAAAATTTCACAAAGTTGGGAAGTAAGTTGTTAAAATCTCTATACTATAACCATCGAAAAAAAAAGTTTTTCTTTTCACTTTTCTCGTCATACTTCGAAAATTACACATTATTAAAATAATTAAAAACCTGTTTTAGCATGTGCTAATGAAGTTCTTTTATATGATACCTTACATGATAAGATTTACTCACTTTGAATTTTGAACCCATATTTTGTGAATTTTGAGGCCATATTTTTTTGTGATTTAAATAAAAATGTAAAGTTTTCAGATTTATTCCTAAATGTGTACTCTGGTACAATGCTTCTCGCCAAATTTCATAGTTCTATGTTAAAGGAAAGTACCCTGTAGGTTTTGATTTTTGTGAGTGTCAAAATATGCAGTTTTTTACGACATAAACGGCTCTAACTTTTTTAAACGATAACTGAGAAGTTTTTCTTTTACACAACTGCAAGAAACCATAAATATACGTATACGGTTTAAATTTCAGCTCGATATCTTTACGCGTTCCCAAGATAAAGAGTCTTGACATACACACAGACGGACAGACGGACAGACGGACAACAAAGTGATCCTATAAGGGTTCCGTATTTTTCGTTTGAGGTACGGAACCCTAAAAATGAGGGATTTTGTTCTAGCAGCTAACCCAATACTATGTATAACTAGTTATAGTCGTCTTAGCTTTTCTGCCTGGCGCACTAATTTCTGGAGGGTTATAATAACTGCAATTTGACTAACTTCTTATTCTTAATCCTTTAGAAAAAATAACAGGAACATCATTTAATTTAGTCAGTTTTCTTTAGAACTTTGATGGTTGTCTTCCACCTTTTCACCATAGAGTCAAATGCGAATCTAGCTCAAATAATCTAATACTTAAGCTCGAAACATACTATCGGACGCGGCTTACGGACGCGACTGACAGCCGCGATTGATAGGTATCTAGATAATGAATGTACACTGAGCCGTGCACACTATCGGACATCAGTCGCGGACGACCTTGAGCGTTCGGACGTCCGAGAGCGATCTGGCACACCGGATGTTTTAAGACTGTGCACATTGCTAAGTCGCGGCTGTCAGTCGCGTCCGTCAGCCGCGTCCGATAGTATGTTTCCGGCTTTACTTATAAAAATCAAAAAAACAAAATATACAATTGAGAACTCTCATTTGTTTTGAAGTCCTGTGACAAAGCTTCTTCAATTCTCCGCTGCGAGTACGTGTAACATACAAGATAAAATATTCAGAATGCAGCAGAACAGAAAGTTTTTCTCCGTATTCGTATTGCGATACTTTATCATTACCACATTGCTAGCAGACTTGCTCTCCAGCCGATCGCTACCTGTTCTAATGAACAAACTTTATTTATGAAGCTGGAATTTCCAATTAAAACATACAACAGGCACTTGCAATGGGATTAACTTTTGCAATTGGCCTGGTACTTATATCTACAGCTGATAAGTAAAAAAATCAAGTTTTTACATCATAAAAGGATGCTACGAGAAAACCCATTGCCTTAAAAGCGTCAAACATTTGTACCTACATTCATGATAGTTTTCATAAAGAGTGACATTGCCTAGATTTCTCTTACTGTCAGTAAGGTACCTATACCTAGAGGAAGTTAAGTATCTTAGCACCTTAACTTAATTTAATGAACAACTGCCCGTTAACTAAATCAAGCTAAGAATCTTAAGTTCTTATAGGTATAGATACATTCTTATTTTATGAATTGTATAACTTTAACTTTAGGACCGCAGGATCGCGCTGGATGCAAGCCGCTATCAACCGGTCTTATTGGAAATCATTAGGGGAGGCCTATGTCCAGCAGTGGACGTCCTATGGCTGAAATGATGATGATGATAACTGTAATTGGCAAAGGGCACGGTCCCTGCTGTCTGTGGTGCAAAATGCATTTAAAAATATATCTGTCCTGGGTGTTATAGTTAGTTACTTTTTTATTTGTGTGTATGTGCCAAAGTAAACCCCAACACAGGTAATCTTAGAGGAAAGGAAGCGTATGCGTGAAGAGTTATTTCTCAACCAACTTCAAAAGGAGGTTCACAATTTGACTGTGTATTTTTTGTAAGTAGGTTACGCGATTACTCCGTTTAATTATGAACCAATTTTGATGTTCTTTTTTTGTTGGATCATACTTCAGACGTTTTTGAAAAATCTACAAAAATTTTAAAATGGCATGGATTTGAGTGAACTGAATTTTGTGTAGAATCAAAGTCGGTTGTGCCGAAATTTGTGGCGGAAAATAATAATCCGAAAGATAACAACGTCATAACGTCATGATGCTCAATTTTAATTTGTACAGCTTAACCAGCCCCGTTTAGCGATACTCGTGCTAGTTTCAGTTCTCGTTCTTCTAAACATGTTTTGCCGAATTCCCAGTTTATTTAGCTAGCACAGTCGGTTATTAGTTTCTTCATTAGACGGCTTTGTTTGCCTGCGTGTCGTGTCATCGTGCATATTAAGCGACATCACTCCGACCGATGCTATGATAGATTGCCTAGGCTTATGCATAATCCATTAGTTTGTCTTGTATAGTAATGTGATACGCCTCCAACTTGAGTATGAACAATCTTGATATTTAAATAGTTGATTCATGATGACAGCATGCGGGTGAGTGACACGTGTCTCTTTTTTGTAACCCTGTCTATAGATCTATGTTAAGATATTATTATTAGGAAAATAACTCTTGACATTGGTAGTAAAGCGCGGACTTAATCGCTAATAAAAAAATTGATTGTCCGTAAAGTGTTCTAGGACGATAATTTTACGTGATAACGTCATAATACTCACAAGCAGAACGCTTAGGCCGATCGTGCCTCTCTATCGCTTATTCCGCGCTCTCACTTGCACCCACAGAAGAGAGAAAGAAATTCTTTGCTTGCACCCTCGGCTCAGGCGGAACGTGACAATCAGTTATGGTTTGTCGTGCGTGCAGCCGGCGTTCATTGATTTATAAGACGTTATCACGTCAGAAAAAGAAAAGAGCTATGAGACGATACCTTTATTCGTGAAATGCAGTGAACGCTGTCTGTACTAGGAATACATGTTCGTAGTATTCTGAACGAAACAGAACGTTAGAACGGAAAATTTATTGCCATAATAAGCCCGATTACAGAGGCACCAGCGTAACTAAATTAGCTAAATAGCATAGTTCTGTTTCTTTTTCACTTTAGGCTATAGGACGTTTTGACCTATATGAATTTGTTGAGTTACGATGTTAGCAGCAGTTGCAGGACTGGATACGTGGATGGGTAAAAGCAGTAAAACAACACCAGTAAGTTAGCAGTGGAGCAAGCCGCGGTGCGGCGGTCTCTATAGGATGATTCCGGCGAGGATATTAGCAAAGATCGGCCGAAATATATCCCAAACTCTCTCTAGTAAAATGTTGTTAACTTAAGTGCCTTGCGTATCTTGTGTTGCCAGAGGCAAAACATTGCCAGGTATCTTAGCCTAAATATTTCCTGAATAGTGGCGGAGGCCGCCACAACCACCACCCTACGGAGAAATGTAACGCAATGTTACAAAAGAGAGAAAAAAAAAAAAGACATTGTTAAATGTATGAAGAAACTTAGTAATTAAGTAAACTAAAGATCTAACCTATCTTTAAATCTGACCTTGCGCCCTGACCGAGTAGTAACTGGTGGTGCAGTGGGTGCAAGGGACGTTAAAGGCGGCGCGAGAGACGCGGGCGCTGATGTCCCAGGTGGAAGTGGCGCTGGTGTCGCTGGTAACGCCGGGAAGACTGACGTTGGAGTCGCCGGTGGGAGTGGCGCTGGTGACGCTGGGGCATCGCAGTCTGGTAGCATGTGCGCAGGCTTGACGCGGTCTATGCTGACAGTTGACCTTTTATCGGCGATGTTAATATCCAGCGTCTTGCCGTCGCGTGAACGCGACAATACTTTGTACGGTCCTGAATAGGGCTGTTGCAGAGACCTACGCACAGTGTCGTCGCGCAGGAATACGTGCGTAGCATCTTCCATCTGTTTGAAGATGAATGATGATGGCGTTGTGTGTCGACTAGCAGCGACAGGTCGCAGCGCCGCCATTTTGCAACGGAGTTCAGCCACAAAATCGTTTGGTTGCGTTTGCAATGCACCGGGTACCAGAAATTCACCAGGTAGTCGCAGTGGCTCCCCATATACTAATTCGGCAGATGAACAGTTGACATCTTCCTTTAGTGCGGTACGCACGCCAAGCAGCACTAGAGGGAGCGCTCTGTACCAAGTCTCGCGATGGCACATGAGGGCGGCCTTGAGCTGACGATGGAAACGCTCTACCATCCCGTTCGCTTGAGGGTGGTAACTGGTAGTTCGGATTCGTTTGGTCGCGCCGATGTTTAAGAGTCGAGCAAAGAGCTGGGATTCGAACTGGCGACCTTGGTCCGTACTGATGGTAAGCGGAACGCCGAAACGGGCTATCCAGCCGAATACGAACTGTTCAGCGACCTCCTCTGCGGTGATGGTGGACATGGGCCAAACCTCAGGCCATCGCGAGAATCTATCGACCGCTGTCAGGCAATAAGAGTAGCCGTGTGAGGGTGGCAGAGGCCCGATTATGTCCAGGTGGATGTGATGGAATCTTGCCGAGGGCGCGACGAAAGATCCAAGAGGCGCCGTCATGTGACGTGTCACCTTGCTCCGTTGGCAGGATGGGCAGGCGAGAGCCCAGGCGCGACAGTCACGTGCGATGCCAGGCCACACGTATCGCGAGCCGACGAGGCGCGCGGATGAGCGGCCGCCAGGGTGGCTGAGACCGTGAAGACGCTCGAAGGCGGGCCGTCGATGCTGTGGCGGCAGATACGGGCGCGGCTTGCCCGTCGACGTGTCGCATACGATGGTGATGTCCGTGCCTGGGATGGGTGTGGGCTCCAGTTGAAGCGATGAGGCATTGTGTAGAGATTGCAGTTCGGAATCCGATTGTTGAGCTTCTGCCAGAGCTGCGTAGTCATCGTCTAAGGTGATGGATTCGACTCGAGACATCGTGTCGGCGACAACGTTGTCCTCTCCCTTGATGTAACGGATGTCTGTCGTAAATTGGGAGATGAAGGTCAGTTGATTTAGCTGCACTGGTGGGAGCTTCTCACGGCGTTGTGAGAATGCGTATATTATAGGCTTGTGGTCGGTGTAAATAATTACATGTTGGGAATCCAGGAAATGTCGATAATGCTGCACACTCTCATATATTGCGAGAAGTTCTCGGTAATACGCCGGCCATTGGGACTGTCGGGTGTTCAGCTTTTTGCTGAAGAAACCCAAAGGTTCCCAAGCGTCGCCAACTTTCTGTTGAAGGCAGGCTCCGATGTGAGAGTTAGATGCGTCCGTGAAAAGACCTAGTGCGGCATTAGGCGATGGGTAGGCCAGAAGAGCCGCATATGACAAATTGTCTTTACAAGCCTTGAAGCATTCCTCGAGTTCCGGTGTCCATATAACCGGTGTGGAACCTTTGCCTTGGGTGGCTACGATTGCGTCAACTAGCGGTGCTTGCAATTCTGCAGCATTACGCAAGAATCTTCGATAGTAGTTGACCATCCCTAGGAAACGGCGGAGTCCCTGTACGGTCTTGGGGAGAGGGAAATTCTTAAGGGCATGAATGCGCTCCGCTGGTGGCCGCATCCCATCGGCAGAAATGAGGCAGCCGAGAAAAGTAACCTCGGGGACGCCAAAAACACATTTTGCTGGGTTGATGACGATTCCGTAGTCTTCGAGTCGCTTGAAGAGGATACGGAGGTGTTCAGCATGCTGAGCGGCGTCGCGTGAGTACACTAATATGTCGTCAATGTAGGGAAAACAGAAGTCTAAGCCCTGGACAACTTCGTCTATAAAACGTTGAAAAGTTTGGCCCGCATTGCGCAGACCAAACGTCATATAGTTGAATTCATACAACCCAAACGGAGTTGTGATGGCAGTTTTACAAATGTCAGCGGGAGCCACTGGGATTTGTTGGTAGGCCTTAACAAAGTCAATTGTGCTAAAGATAGCACAACCGGAAATGTTATGACCAACATCGCCAATATGGCGGACCGGATACCTGTCAGGGATTGTGCGCGCATTTAAAGCGCGGTAGTCCCCACAGGGACGCCAAGTGCCGTCACGCTTAGGCACCATGTGCAAGGGTGAGGCCCAAGGACTACTGGAAGGCCTGGCTGTGCCACACTGGACCATGTCGTCGAAGACCTTTTTAGCTTCTTGAAGCTTTTGAGGTGCCAATCGACGAGGACGACAGAAGACAGGTGCGCCGTCAGTGGTCAGTATATGGTGTACTATGTTGTGTTTCGGCTCTCGTGTAAGTCCTGGTGGCTTCGTGATAGACGGGAATTCCGCGAGAAGTGAACTGAATTCGGACGGTCGAGCCGAGACGACCTTAACACTAGTCAAACCTGCAGTTGCCACGGAGGCTACGCATGACAATCCGGTATCGCTATCTACTAGCTTTTTGTTGGCACAATCGGGCATAAGCCGATAGTGAGCCAAAAAGTCTGATCCGATTATTGCGGTGTTTACATCCGCCACGATGAAGTTCCATGAAAACGCCCTACGCAACCCCAAATTCAAAGTTAATTGGATGTAGCCAAATGTACGAATCTCACTACCATTGGCTGCAGCCAATGCATAGTTAGACTGAGTAGGCCTGTTTGCGAGCCATTTGTATGGGTAGCATGAAAGATCAGAGCCTGTGTCGATAAGGTAGCGCCGCTTGGTTACACTTTCGGTAACGAACAGTCGGCGACTTTCCGTTGAGCAGTCAGTCGTCGCCGCTAGAGACTGCTGTTGATGTTTTCCGACGACGGTGGTACCCACGTGCAAGGCTTGACACATCTGACAGCGTCAGTTCCGAACTTCCTATGGTAAAAACACATTTTAGGCTTCCCGGGGGTCTGCGAGCGATCACGCTGATTCGAGCGACCACGTGACCTATTCCTACCACGGTCAGCTGTGAGTGCAGCAATCTGGCGCGTGAGGTCGTCAAGGCGCCGTGTGATGTCATCGAGCGATGCTGATGATGATGGTGTGTTTGTGGCAAATACAGCTGATCGAGGGGCGGCCATACCCGGAGACACTTCCAGAATTTTGTCGGCCAGCTCAGCAACTTTGCTCACTGAAAGCTCTGACTGCGCTGCCAATATCGCCTGTAGGTGCTGAGGGAGGCGGCGCATCCAGAGTTGGCGGAGCAAGTTTTCATCGGTGAGAGCGGTCCCAGCTAACGATTTGAGATGACGTAAAAACTGAGACGGACGTCTATCTCCTAATTCTTCGTCACTGATGAGCTGCCGGACCCGCTGCTCCTCAGACGTGGACAAGCGTCGGATGAGTTCGGCTTTGAGCCTTCCATATTTGTCCTGCGGTGGAGGCTGCAGGATGATGTCTTCGACTTCCCCTATGATCCGGGTATCGAGCTGAGCAACTACGTGGTTAAACTTGGTTTGATCACTTGAGATACCAGCGATGGTGAATTGTGCCTCCACCTGGGCAAACCATATGGCGGGACGGTCCGGCCAAAATGGGGGTAGCTTTAGAGCTACCCTGCATACGGAGGGGGGCTGGGGAGCGGCAGGGGTATCAGAGAGTGGGGGGGTGCCTGTGGCACCATTGTTACTGAGAGACTTCATTTGTTGTAATTCGGCAGCTAATATTGCATTCTGCTGATGCAATAGGGAATTTTCATCCTGTAGAGACTGCATTAACGTTGGCTCCATTTTTATTTGTAAATCAATTACTTTAGATGTTGTAGAGGACCTTATACCATATAACAATCAGTATTATAAAAGTCCAAACTTATTTGTAAGGTTAACCGTTACCATAAAATAATTTTTGTTTTTTTACCAAAGCTTGCAAAATAGCTAAAAAATGTTGTTGTGTGAGTTCACAATCAGTATATAAGCAAATTTCCAAGGTAATTAGTTGATAACAATGTTAAGTTAGGTTATTTGGAAAATATCAGGCACAAAATGGGTTAAATTATTGAATAAAATGTTTTTAAATATTCACTGCGACAAACAGGTTATACACAAAGTTTTTTAGTAAGTATTCTGTATGAAATTAAGGTTAAATTACTGGCTGGGTAGGTATTATTGGTAGTTAGAAATGTGCTAATAGAATAAAAACCTCTCACCACAGTACAATCACATAACACAAGCACAGTTAGTTTTAGAACATACACATAAATGTAGTTATTTTGATGCAAGGTAGAATAAAGCGGTGATTGCTTCAATGTTGTTAAAGCGGGCAGGAAACATGCAGCTCTCCGGCGCCAGCAACAGTTCTCCAGACTCCTGGTTGTTGGGTTCACTGGAGGGTTATACTCGGCGAGATGGTTAGACTTTCCACCAGCTGGGGCAAACCGGTCGCGTTGCGTGAATGAAGAGGGTCACCTCTGGGCTGCGTGTAAGAAGAGGGTCACCAGATATAGGACGTTTTGACCTATATGAATTTGTTGAGTTACGATGTTAGCAGCAGTTGCAGGACTGGATACGTGGATGGGTAAAAGCAGTAAAACAACACCAGTAAGTTAGCAGTGGAGCAAGCCGCGGTGCGGCGGTCTCTATAGGATGATTCCGGCGAGGATATTAGCAAAGATCGGCCGAAATATATCCCAAACTCTCTCTAGTAAAATGTTGTTAACTTAAGTGCCTTGCGTATCTTGTGTTGCCAGAGGCAAAACATTGCCAGGTATCTTAGCCTAAATATTTCCTGAATAGTGGCGGAGGCCGCCACAAGGCATTCGATAGAGAGAACGCTTTTTACGCTGCTATTTAATTTACGCTGGCGCCTCTGTAATCGGGCTTAATGTTGGTATAACAGGTACTGTACTAGCCTTTTTTCTAGTAGTCCACTACAGGACGTAGGCCTACCCACGAAGAGTGAAACAAAAATTAAGTACAAAATATTTGTTGAGAACTTGAAAAACTTCCCTTTGGCATTCAATCAATCAATATCCTGATTCTATATTTGGGGTCAGCGCTCTTAATATGCTCTACCTACGGAATGGTAATATCAGACTTCTTATGTAATATATTTTGGGTACACAGCGTTGGGTTAGGACTGTAGGTAGATACTTTTTTGACCAAAATTTTTAACCAAACTACAAAATATGTCTCATTTTGTAGTTTGGTTAGAATTAATAAACAATCCATCACTCATTTAATATGTAGTGAGTGAAGTCCAAGAGTGATGTCCTAAAATCAAGCTTGTTTTGAATACTGTACATAGACTTATCAGTCAACAAATAAAAAAAAGAGTTAAAATAAATTAGCTTATCAAGTTCTAGTTTTTAAAATAACACAGGAAAATTTATTATTTAATAAATTATTATGCAAATGTTATTTCCATAATTATAATGTAAATAAATTATTGCATATCTAATTGATATGATTTATTTACACAAAACTTAAGTAACATTTCATAAACTTAACATAATTTCATAAAAAAACCACTTGAACTATAAAAGTGAGTATGTATAGATGTCGATGAAAACCCTAATCTAGAAACCCACTACCACCGGGTACAGTTCCCAAATTGATATTGAATCGCTAAAAATCGTATTTTATGTCTATTAAAACATTTACTGCATCCAAATAAATATCATTATCGTATACGTATCTACCTATTACGTACTACATACTTATACGTTTTTTGGATGGTTGCAGAAAAAATAACACGGGAAAATGAGATGTCGGTAAGTAAAAACACGAAAACGTATCAAAGGAAAACAACGTTATTGAACTCATCCTAATTTAAAATGACGTTGCCGAAAATAAAATGTAAAAAATAATATATGTATTTATGGAAGCCATTCTATAAAAAGTAAATAAGTTCGTATAGGCCGGGTGGCTAGCCCTTGTTTCAGAGTTATTTATCGATATACGTATACAGTTTAAATTTCAACTCGATATCTTTACGCGTTCCCGAGATAAAGAGTCTTGACATACACTCAGACGGACAGACGGACAACAAAGTGATCCTATAAGGGTTCCTTTATTTCCTTTTGAGGTACGGAACCCTAAAAACTAAAAAACATTAAGCCGCCTGAAAGCCTATGACATGGCTAAACGGTTATTGTATAAAATGTTTTGTATTGTTTGAAGGACACACAAAATATAAAAATGGATTTTGCTACTTACAGGTCAGAAGGCCTGAGATGGCTAAATAGATAAAGAACCGTACTGTACTGTACCGGATATTTTGTAATAGTCCACTGCTGAACTTAGGCCTACCCTCTAAGAGCGATTGGGCCATATCCATGAAGGCCCAATGCGGGTGGGTAGATTCTCATACGCCATTGTATTTCTTTTACGGACGTATGCAGGCTTATTTTGTGTATTGCATCAGTTCCAAATTCCAAACCACTAATTGGTACGAGAGCGGGATAACAATAAGCCAGCCATTCTTTTGTAACTACTAAATAAGTTCTTATAGGTATATCTAGGTAATAGGTAAACAACAAAACAAAATATTTGACTAGTGTATAGATATCCTGCTTTGCGGCATAACTGGGGAGGCGATACATGAACAATGAACATATATCGCTGATTAATCTCCAAACACAGGAATTTGTGCTATGCCTCGGCATGACGGCATCACACAATATCAATCATATTGTAGCATTATAAAGATATATGGGTGAGTAAGTACTAATAAACATGCTTAATCTGTCTGTAATGTACCTATAATAACACTTGAGCGTTTAAGGAAAATAGTCTGATTTTCGGCCGTACGTTATCATCAAAATCCCGTTAAAATTATGAAGGGTGCATTAATTTAGGCAGCATCGGCTTATTTTCATCTCTTTTACTTTAAAAAAAATCATCATAAAAGAAATCATTTAGCAATTTGGAGATGTTATAGCTCCTTTTACCATGGCTAAAATTATAATAATAAAATATTCATTAATATCTCAGAGTGAAGAATATAGTGTAGCGCCGCGCAGAGTTTTGAACTATAAGTGTAGCTAGAATGATACTAATTTTAACTGAACGGTTCATAGTTCTGGTTGGTGCTAACCTATACATCTATCTATTGCAATACCCTAATACAGGATCCATAAGTATGTAACTCTAGGTTTATATAAATGATATATTTATAAATTAGACTAAGAGAATATGTATTTATGGTGCAATAAAAACGATTGAATATTGAATATTGAATGGAGTGTAATTTTGAAATAACCGTTTTTTACTACATGCATATACGGTACATACACCAAAATAACATTTTTTGCAATTTTTATCTGACTGTCTATCTGTTTGTTCCGGCTAATCTTTGAAATGGCTAGACCGATTTTGAGGGAACTTTTATTGACAGGTAGCTGATGTAATAAGGAGTAACTTAGGCTATGTTAATCGACTGTTAGACCAAACAAAGTTCGCCGGGTCAGCTAGTTTTATTATAAGAACACTTGACGTTTAACGTAAGATAAGCAACTAGTTGGGTTGTTTACTTTTATAAAAAAAAAACCGATTGTTTTACTTACTTCTAATTTAAAGTTTATTTTTATAATTCCATAGTAGACTGTAAAGTGCCAACTAGGCCATACAAAAACAATAAGCTGTTATCCACCTCTAAATGTTAATCGATTTGAGTGTTTTTTTTTCATGTAATCAGCACTTCAATAGCTACGATTATTGTAAATACGTCATAGTCTTTACAGTTTTTTTAACGTTATACTTAAGCCTCTGAAAAGCCATATTTTTACGCAAAAACTTGGCTGAATAGTATACCAAAAACTTTTTTGAAAAAAGAGAGACATGAATGAGCGTGCAAAATTTCTTTTTTCAAAATTTTTGAGGTTTGACAACAAAATTATGCCATTTTGTAACCATTTAAGCCAATTTAAGGGGTGAAAAGAGTTTTCTCGCGGAACGTAAATTTTATCAAAAATATATCGCGATTTTTCTCGATATTCTACAGAAAATGCAAAAACACTAGTCGATTCAGAATCCTCTTGACAATATAACATTCAATACTCATTGGCCTACCTTACCTCGTGCCCTTATCCAGAGTAAGTAACGAACAATGAAGCATTTTATCACTTCCAGGCAGGTCTACACGTCACCTTTTCAGATTCGATTGAGATGAATTTCCAAGATCGCATTATTATTCTTGGGCTCCGTTTGTGCAGCGCTGATACTGCCAATGCCCCGAAGTGAAACGTCAGGGGTGCTACTCTGAAACTGTAACAAGTGGAAATATTAAAATGTTGACAATACTCTTCAACAGAATAGATATAACATAGTAACATCGATAGGTACTAGGTTTATAAGATCAGTACAGTTTTTTTTTGCTATAAAAAATCACCATTCATACTCACTTTTCAAAACAAATTCTAATGTCCTAATATCCAATGTCTAATGTCCTGTGTTCTATGTCCATAAAATTAACTAGGAGGCAATCTTACGCCGTGGAAGTTATATTCGTTACTATATGTATTTTAGGAAGCTACTTTTAAAACTTTTGTTGAGAACTCGAAAATCTTTCTTTTGGCCTCAGACCAAATCAAAAAATCAAGTCCGAGTGTTGTGAACAAAACAAGTGAGGCCGGCAAAACTACGCCTCGCCGTGTACAGACACAATTACACACACATACACGTACAAGGAAACTACGCCTAGGCTCGTCAGTCGAATTATGGTAGCGCAACACCTAGTATGATTTTTATCATATTTGAAAAGGAGTTTTTTAATCGACGACTTTATCTTTAATACGTTACCCCCATTTTTTTACTGCTTTTTCATGTAGTTGCACTTAAAGTTTTAGGTAGGTAGGCATTTTTAACAGTTGTTGAGCTATTTTTTTTGTACGTTGCACGTTGTTACGATTTTGTGAAAATACAATTATTTTCTTATTAGAACATATCTACCTACTTACTTTTCGATTTTTTACTCAAAAGCCAGATAGATTCATAAAAATGAGTACGAATGCTTTTTCTCAAGACGTCATTTAGCGTTTAGTGGGGAGAATCCACGGAATGCATTATGATACGAAGACTCACCATTGTAAGCGGGGAGACGGGAATTCTTTACTTTGTAGGTTATTGCGATGGAACTCTATAAATATATCCAAGATTTGATGGAAAAGTTTAATGGTTTTGAGATATAAACTTATCTATTGTTTTTTACTATTTGTATACTCATACCTATTAATTACAATACGTAATAGTTGTTGGAACAAGACAAAACGGTATTATACGGGATCCTTGTTTTAATATAGATCCCTAAAAACATGATATTTCAATTTTATAATTCTTTTTTGACTCGAGTTTAAGAGATAATATTTATTTACATAACTTAAAAAACATAGAAATTCAATTCTTAACTACCTTATACCTATATAAATATATCCTACCTTTATACAAAGAAAGGCTAAACATTGAAACAAATAGTGTGTCTGTGTGGTAGGGTGCCAAGAACGCTGGCTGCATTTCACACGCTGAATGGTTAAAGAAATTCTCTGTGCGAGGAATGAGCCAGCTCTCTTGTCACCAGCAGCGTCAACAAGCTTTGGCGAAATTGTCTTGAAGAATTTTTTTAGGGATGGACCCCACGGACCATAAGTTTTTTTATAATTATTATTTATTTGCCAATGGCAAAAATGGGACTACCGATAGTTCGCTCGAATCGATATAATATGATATTTTTAGAATATTGTTAATTTTTTACAAACTTCCCATATGGAGTTCTATGTTCGTCTATATGTATGTAGGTATGCATTTTTTGTGTATGTTCATCGATATTTTGTCCAAATGTGAACCGATTTATAAAAAAAAATTAGTTCGAAAGAGTATACTCCTGAGGTAGTCCATTTAAATTTTTATCGAAATTGGCTTTTGATAAATCAACAATAATGTGCATGGATGTCACATCGATTTGTGCAAAATATTCGAATTATATACACGGTGAAAGTAGGTGTTGCTATTTTTTGCGAAAAATAATTATTCAGTAACTACTCAGTCGATTTCAATAAAACTTAAATATACCACTTCTGAAGTACAATAAATACGGTTTACCAAAAAAAAAACTCATAAAAATCGGTTCATAATTATTTGGGGGAGTCATCGCGTATGTATAGGTACATACATACATACGCGATGTTATACAAAAGAAAAAAATCAAAAACATATAGACGAATTGAGAACAAACTTTTTTGAAGTCGGTTAAAATATATAGGTGTGTTTGTTTCATAGTAGGACACTGACATGTCATGCGTCCCGCGACACCGCGCCAGCTCGAGTGGATTTCATTGTTTTCTAATGGCACCTCCTCCCACTAAATGTGGAACCATATTTTATGTTCAGCAGGTGATTATTCTCAAAATAAATCTATACTGAGTTGTATCACACTATCCAAAGTATAATTTTATGTTTGTCTTCTTAACAAATCTTGTAGATTTTATAAAAGAACATTTTAAACGATAAATAATCTCGTATAGGTCCCGGCACTTAAGTTGAACAAATAAATATCACTCTCTCCCTTTCGTTAGCAGAGAAAACAAGAGAGGTAGCTATGGTTTAGCGTTCAATTTGTTTGCCGACTACATTACTATTAGGAATAATATTATTTTTAAACCTTCGCCATTTAAACTCATTGCCTGGCAGAGATCGCTATCAGCGATAAGGCCGCCCATTGTTACACTGTTTATGTATATTTGTTTCTTCTTTTTGTTTATTTCTTGGTGTGCAATAAAGAGTTAATCTATCTATCTATCTATTTTTATGTACTACGGGACTAATCGTGCAATGCAAATATGAGATATAAAATACCCGTTGTATAAAACTCATTGTCCCGACTTTTCATCCGAGTTGCATCAATTGTGGTCACGGGTACACACATACTATAACCACTATATAACTTGAATTAAACTGGAAATTAACTGCATATATTGTATGTATATGTACATAGATAACACTGCAATTTTTTATTTAGTTTGAAGACAAAATGCCAATACCTGCCACCTTCTTAGGTAGATACCTATTTTTATACATCTACATATATTATCTTAAATAGCGTAATAAACGAGTACCAGTACAAGAAAATCCAGTTAGTGTGCTTACTAACGATGCTCTCTAGACATACTCTTACATCCTGTGGCGCATGGACCAGATGCGAGAACTGTTGAATAGAAATAATCTTACCAAGATGTTTCACGGTAAAATATATTAATAAAGTGATGTACACTTCAATATTAAATTATTCAAAATTAATGATTAGATCGGAACTTATTCACATTTAAATGAGACCACATGAGAAGCACTTCTTCATACGATCCTAGTTTTTACCCGCGGCTTCGCCCGCATGATATTATGTTTTTTGTGCTATCCCACGGGAACCCTTTATTTATCTGGGATAAAAAGTAGACTGTCACGTTCCGTCTTTCAAACCTAAGGCCCTACCTTACCACCCTTAATAAATAAAGTAAAAAATAAAACAAAAAACGATTTGACGGTTGTTCGATTCGACAGTAGATATTTTTTGACATTTCTTGAAGCACACTCTAGAATAGCTTCTCAGAGTTCTAAAATCTAACTTAACACTTATTGTTATATTATGAAACATTTACGCAATATCATTATAATTTATAGCCTATGTGTTATTCTGATATATAAGCTATATTATTGCAAAGCTACATCTCAATCCGTTCTATAGTTTTTGCGTGAAAGAGTAACAAACATCCATCCATGCATACATCCATCCTCACAAACTCACAAACTTTCGCGTTTATAATATTAGTAGGATACATTACAGCCGGTTTTTTTTTTTCAAAATAAAGGTAGTAATGCAAGTCGATATCCCCCTAGCCCACAGTGCAGGTTCTAGGCACCCTCACACAAAGCTTTTTATAGGTCGTCAACCTTACATACGTAGGATCTGTTAGAAGAGCGAGTTACTGGAAGAGCATTACGAATATTGCGTAGGGATGTATTATAGAGGATTGAATCATTTTAGTATAGAAACGATTTTCTATTATGATAAGTGTACCTATCAAAACTTCAATAGGTTTTATTTATACCAAAATTATCTAGTGCAGGTATAGAAGATGTAGTAACTCTAACCACACATGAGGTAATTGAGGTAAATTATAATACAATCACAATCTTTGCTACAGAACCAACAGGGAATCAGAGAAAAAAAACCGGACAAGTGCGAGTCAGGCTCGCACATCGAGGGTTCCGTACAAACACGTTGTTAAAATAATTAAAAACCTGTTTTAGCATGTTATAATAAAGTTATTTTATGTGATACCTCACGTGATACTATGTACTCACTTTGAATTTTGAACCCATATTTAGTAAATTTTGAGGCCCTATTTTTTTGTGATTTAAATAAAAATGTACAGGTTTTAGATTTATTCCTATATGTGTACCTACTCTGAGATGAACTATGAATTTGGCGAGAATGCTTCTCGCTAAATTTCATAGTTCTATGTCAACGGGAAGTACCCTGTAAGTTTTGATTTTTGTGAGTGCAAAATATACGGTTTTTTACGACCTAAACGGCTCTAACTTTATTAAAAGATAACTGAGAAGTTTTTCTTTTACACAACTGCAAGAGACCATAGATATACGTATACAGTTTAAATTTCAACTCGATATCTTTACGCGTTCTCGAGATAAAGAGTCTTGACATACACACAGACGGATAGACGGACAACAAAGTGATCCTATAAGGGTCCTGTTTTTCCGTTTGAGGTACGGAACCCTAAAAATCAGCTGCTCTATAAGAAAATGCAACTCGGAATCGACAAATTAAATGAAACAGCTGATTTTTTTTCAAGTTCATTATGATCAGGTGCGATTTCAGTATTATTATACCTTTCACCTTTAATGAAGCCGGGGTGATCTAGTGGTAGTGACACCGGCTCAGGCGCACAATGTCCCTTTCTCAAAATGTCTACCGCTCAAAAAATGTCCCTTTCGCACAATGTCCCTTTCGCAAAGTGTCTCTTTCTCAAAATGTCCCTTTCGCAAAATGTCCCTTTCGCACAATGTCTCTTTCGAAAAATGCCCCTTTCTCACAATGTCCCTTTCGAAAAATGTCCCTTTCTCACAATGTCCCTTTCGAAAAATGTCCCTTTCGCAGAATGTCCCTTGGAGCCTCAGTGACTCTGTTTGACGTGTTGTCAGTGCATATGCATGTGATGAAGAAATAATATAAATATAGTTTAAAAAATATTACAAACACGCTTAGGAGCGATTACTTTTTTTTTTTAATAAATGCATTGTCATACCTTTTGATAGTTGTGCAAAGTTTGAAGAAAATCTGATAGATCAAAGTAGGTCAAAATCGAGCGCACTCAAAGGGGTTGGCACACACACACACACACATATACACACTATTACTCATATTCTTAGGGTTATATTTTCTCGCAGGATGTGTGGGAAATAGAGTATGCACCACTAAAACCAAGTTTGTCTTCGTCTTGGGCGAATTGAACCCTTCGCTTCACTCAGATCTCTAAATATTCAACTTGAAACACCCTCGCTGCGCTCGAGAGTTAACTAAAGTAGTAAATTAGTTTTTATTATTTTTATTTGTAATTTGTTTAGAAGTGTAGTTTAGTAGTTTTTATAGACGTAAGTCTGGACACTAAACATTTTCATATCATAGTCTTGACTAGACCTAACCTAGACTGCACTTATCTTCGAAAGGTATTATTATTAACCTTCTCAGAAAAGCAGATTTCCTCACGATGTTTTCCTGCATCGAATAGCAAGTCACTTTAGGCACAAAAAGTTGAATTCTCGTAATGTTGTATTCCAAAAAAGTATAATTTCCCATAATTTATATGCAGAGGTGCACATAACATATAACTCTTTATTGTACACACAAATATAAAAAGAACAATATTACAAAAGTGAAATTCTAAAGTTAGCATAACACTAGGCGGCCTTATTGCTGGAATCGAACTCTTTCAGGCCATACACACATACACACACACACACACACACACACACACACACACACACACACACACATGCACATATGAAATCTTTTGGCTGATTTTTTATTCAAGATTACAAAAAATGTTATTGTTTTGTAATACCTGCTTTACAAATAACAAACAATACAAAAAAATAACATTGATAAATATATACAGTTATGAATTATTATTACATAATTAACGTAAACAATATGCATAAAAAACAACTAAAAATTATCTTCGTCAACATAAAATGCTGTATAAAATAATAAAGAAAAGTAATAGTAGAAACTCAGTAAAACCAAACCGTTTTTCATAACAAAAATATTTTTAAAATTACTTAAATATGTGCACAAACATCCACGTACTCGTACTTATACGTTTAATGGGCCGTACAAAAATAGAGATAATCATATGAAACTTGAATTTCTATTTACATATTCAGGTGGACTAACATTTTTTTATTGTTTTACAATACCTGCTTTACAATTAAAAAAAATAGAAATTTAAATAAGTGCAATAAATGATAAAAAAAACCCATTGGTTACCCATAACTTTACTTTTTCTAATTACCAAAATATTGTATTTCAAAATACATAAATAAATATGTGGATGAACAAACAACTAAAAAAATGTTACACTATACTACTACATATATAATTATTATAACGCGTGCGTGCGTGCGTGCATGCATGAGTGCGTGCGTGTGTGTGTGTGTGTGTGTGTGTGTGTGTGTGTGTGTGTGTGTGTGTCAACCCCTTTGATTGAGCCCGATTTTGATCTACTTTGAGCTATCAGATTTTTTTCAAACTTTGCACAACTATCAAATACCGATGACAATGCATTTATTAAAAAAAATGGCTTCTAAGCGTGTTTTTCATATTTTTTTTTTACTATATTTATATTATTTCTTCATCACATGCATATGCACTGACAACACGTCAAACAGAGTCACTGAGGCTCCAAGGGACATTCTGCGAAAGGGACATTTTTCGAAAGGGACATTGTGAGAAAGGGACATTTTTCGAAAGGGACATTGTGCGAAGGGGACATTTTGCGAAAGGGACATTTTGAGAAAGAGACACTTTGCGAAAGGGACATTGTGCGAAAGGGACATTTTTTGAGCGGTAGACATTTTGAGAAGGGGACATTGTGCGCCTGAGCCGTGACACCCGCCTTACAATCGTGAAATTGTGGGTACAAATCCCGGTCCCGTACCAATGAGTTCTTTGGAATTTATGTACGGAATTTAACACCGCTGGCTTTTCGGTGAAGGAAAACATCGTGAGGCAACCTGCATATGTTCAAGAAGAAATTCGATGGCGTATGTGAATCCACCAACCCGCACTGGGCCAGCGTGGTGGATATGTCCCAAACACCCTTCGTGGGTAGGCCTACGTCCTGCAGTGTACTATTAAAAAAAGCTTATACAGTACAGTACAGTACATACCTTTCACACATTGTAGGTATCTCTATCATTTTTAATGTAGTCAAGAAAGCGTAGCAAGTAATAAATAACTAATTATCTATACTAAATAAAATATCTTGTATACCCCACTTGTTAAAACTCTAGTATTCATTATGAATTAAATGGTTTGCATACTAATACAATTACAGTACCTAAATATTTTTCGTTTCACCGACAAAATCAACCTAACAATCAATCAATCCACAAGCAATCTCCCGAGTATTAGCTGAATTATCATATTTATTGAACCTGCTGAATCACGTGTGATGTCAACCCTATCCAGTGAATGACTGATTTTTGTTGGCACAAGGTGCTGAGGCGGTAGAAAGTGTGAATGCCAACGTAGCCTATAATGTAGACTTTTCCCAGCGAAACCTTGTATCTTGGGTATTTTTAAATTGTAGCGCTTTCTAAGGTTTCCATATAGAGCTGTGTTTTTATATTACTTATTTATAGATACGAACTACAATTTGCAGTGTTAGAGCTAACAGGTTGTAGGTATTATAATGATGTGTTTTTATGCGAACCGGGTATACATTTAGAGTATAGTGCTATTCAGAAAAATTTTGTTTTGTCCAGAAATTCAGTTAAAATCGTAAGTGTATAAACCTGCTAGGGTATTTTGATTTTACTGACCAGTGATCACGTACCGGTAGGTAAGCCCAGCGTAGGACGTTCACTTACAAGGCAGTCAGAGGCCTTCAGGATCACATTAGATGCAAGCAGCTTCGAATAGAATAGGTCTTATCTATAAAGGAGGATAGTATTGATAACTTAATGATGAACCTGATACCATCAAACACCAACTGCTAGAATATGTGATTCATTCTTTACAACACGGCGCTGTTAACTTAAAAAAATAAAATAAAAAAAAACGTTGGATGTTTTTTTGACCGACGAACCGGAGGAGGTACTCAATTCGACGCGTATATATTTATTTTATGTGTAACCGCATAACTTTTTTCATAGTAGTCCGATTCCAATAATTATTTTTATTGGAATGAGTATACTTCGAAATTGGTCCTATTTTATCGAAATCGGCTGAGTTATTTTTGATAAATCAACAATAATGTGAAAAATGCTACATCGATCCGTGCGAAATACTTATTCGTGAATTGTGAACACGGGTGAAGTCGGTAATGCTATTTTTTTGCAATAAATAATTATTACATGCCGAGTTGTTGGCGAATAAGTAAGTAAGACACATGACGTAGAGACGTCATCTAGCAATGCGGCTTTCGTTTCACTTCTAAATACTCGCTCTGGCCTAACTGCTAACAACATTTGCAATATTAATTATGCGAGCCGGCGGCGGCTTGATGTTCCGGGCAATAACCGACGTGCGGGATGGCATCGGGATTAAACAATATAACGTTACCTAACTATTTGATGAGGCCTTTACGCGCCACAAAAATCGTTTCATATTTTTGTTATGTCCCCTTTATTTCCGTTCTGCCCCTTTATGTTCTCAGGGAATGCCGACAAAGAATCACAAATTAAAGCGGTTTTTATTCGCGACGTCGTGAGTCAATTCAATGAATCATGCCAGTTGATTTTTACAATAAAAATGGGATTTTTAGGATACGACTTAACAAAAAATTAGGTACGTGTTAGAAAGTCATAAGCCACAGGGTTTTCTTTTCAAATTAAGTACCGTAGGTACTAATGTTAAACCCATCAATATGGAAAAAGAAAAAATGCCAAGTTGATTGCTAATATAAATCTGTGTTTAAATACAATAAAACCAGACAAGTACGAGTTAGGCTCGCATACCGGGGGTACCATACAAATCCTGAAAATTGCACAAAACTAGGAACTAAGTTGTTAAAACCTCAGGGCGTAACTAAAGTCATCGATAAAAGGGATTTTTAAACTTTTCTCGTCATACAACGAAAATTAAACATCATAACAATAATTAGAAACCTGCTTTAGCTTGTGTTAATGAAGCTCTTTCTTAGGTTACTTCACTTCAAAATTTGGGTCCATATTTTATGCATTTATTTTTTGTGATTAAATAAAACATGTACCGTTTTAAGATTTATTCCTTTGTGTACTCTAAGGCAATACTCCTTGCGAAATTGTAAAGTCCTATGTAAACGGGAAGTACCCAATAGGTTTTGATTTCCTTGCAAGTGTCAAAATATGCAGTTTTTACGACATAAATGGCTCTAACTTGCTTCTACGATAACTGAGAATTTTGATTTTTTCACTACTGCAAGAAACCATAAATATACGTAGGTATATACTATATGGTTTAAATTTCAACTCGTTAACTTTACGCCTTCCCGAGATATAAGGTCTTGGCACACGGCCTGTCGGACGAACAGACGGACAACATATTGATCCTATAAGGTTTCTATTTTTCTTTTTGAGGTAGGAAACCCTAAAAATTGTGCACACAATGTGTAAATTTCAAAACCCATTGTTACCATGGGTCAATTCTAATAAAAGTCACAAAAAACCCAATTCACTCAGGGCAAAAATCAAAACGCGCGTCGACCTATCAATTTGAGTGTTGATGCGGAGTAAATTACTTACTTTGCGCGGAGACACATTAATCAATAGAGGATGATTAATGAGAGCCGGCACACGATCCCGATCGCTTGATGGATTAGCGCCCATATGGCTCTGCATAATTTGCTGAGTGCCGCCACCTGTGCCCTTGTTGGTTAACTCTCAACAAACAATGCTAGTTAGGCTTAATTTTCCATAACTGCATTAGAGACATCCGTTGGCCGCTGGACGAGGCACGTAGCATGCAAGTTGCTAACTCAATCGTAGCTCTGCTATTGTACCGCGGTCTAGAGTCGATATTATTTATTTCGTGGTTATCAGCCTTGGTATAAGCCGTGGTATAAGCCGTGGTGGTCTAGTGGTAGTAACACCCGACCTGCAATCGTGAGGTCGTGGGTTCAAATCCCGATCCCGTACCAATGAGTTTCTTTGGAACTTATGTACGGAATTATAAAAAAAATCACATCATTGGCGTTTCGGTGAAGGAAAACATCGTGAGGCAACCTGCATGCGTCCGTAGAAGAGATTCGATGGCGTATGTAAATCCACCAACCCGCACTGGGCCAGCGTGGTGGATATGGGAATGGATGAATCACCCTTCGTGGGTAGGTCTACGTCCTGCAGTGGACTATTAAAAAAAAAGCTGGTACAGTACAGCCTTGGTATTAAACCGAGTTCATACTCATACTCATTTATTGGCAAATTACAATTTAGTTCCTCTACTGAGCACCGTTATTTTCTCATAGCGACAAACATTAGACCATCCTAAGAAAGTTCGGTAGATGGTTGGCTCCGATGTATGAGTTTATAAGCCGTCTAAAGGCCTCTGGTATCCAATTTGCCACAAACATAACATACTACGGGCACCACTCAAAGTACCATGCTGGTGAAATGCGAATTGATAGACATACCTATATTTACTTAACTGAAATGGGAGAGGACGACCAAAATAAGTGTGGATGAATTGTGTGAAAGATGATATGCGAGAGAAAGGAGTTGATGATGAGATGACGTATGTTAGAGTGAAGTGGCGAAAAGAAACGTGCTATGACGACCCCACCCACCTAGTGGGATAAGGGCAGAATGATGATGTCCTACAACAATTAATATCTCCGAAAACATGATTAATACTTTCGGATGTCACGCAGTTTTGCTCGCTTTTGTTTGCATTCACTAATTGAATTGAGTTTAGTGTCATTATTACTAAAATTAGTACCTAAGTATTATATTTACTACGTGAAAATTGTATGTATAAGAAATGACATACCTAGCATTACTACCATGAACGCGAAGTTTCACCTGTCAGTTTTTTATTCCAATATAGCTGACAAAAGAAAGAAAAAATGTTGTGCCTTTAGAAATCTGTTAACAAGGAATAAGTAGGATCTTTTTATCCGGTCGAAGTATTCAGCCCGGGGCAGTTACGGCGCTACAGATTGGCAACCTCCAAATCCGTACAAATCCCAGAGAGTAGAGCTCGCGAACGCGGAACACACAATTTGTATCAAAACATCGAAGGAAAATTCGGAAATTATGTATCTTCTTACTAATCTCGCTTGTTATTCTGAATTCTGATACTGGATGAGTGGGTGAACTTTGTAGGTATACTCTAGGAAATTATTAGGTAGGTACTTGCCGTTGTGAAGAACTTTTACAGAGGGATATTGCGATAATAAATCAGTTCACAGGTTTTGTCTGTTCCATGACATTTTCTTATGAACGTCTAAAAAAAAGGTTTAAAAAGATAACAACAAGCTATAACCAATATGGGACTATTGTAAAATTAGTATTTGTAAGTAATGTAATAGCTACATATTACACCACTGGCTTTTCGGTGAAGGAAAATATCGTGACGCAATCTGCATACGACTGTTGAAGAAATACGTGAATCCACCAACCCGCACGGTGATATGGCCCAATCACTCTTCGTGAGTGAGTTTCTACGTCCTGCTGTGGATTATTAAAAAAGTTAGTACAGTATTATCGTTTCAATAAAAAAATAAAACAAATCAAATTACAAACAATTTTTGAATCTATAAGTATGCTATTGTTATATCAACGGCTGTAGTCTCCCATCGGAAATAATAAATAAAAACACTCTCTGATACTGGGGCTTACTGACTTTAAAGCACTTACAAAGAGTAGAGAGGCAGGTACCCAAATATTCAAATTGATTTCAATCAGGGTATCGAAAAACAGATTATGGGAGAGCGCTTTGCTGAGATATTGAACTAAATACTGGGCCATTTTGAAACGTATTACTTTGGTAATATTTTTAATATCGATGTTTTTTCCACTGAAAGCTGATATTTAATATAACTGCTCATATTCGTTTTAAATTTTTAGACCTTTTTAATGTGTAGGTCGTGGTGATATTTGGCTGCCGTTTTCCCAAATTGAAACATCTGACTAAATTGGATAGGATAGTGAAAATATAAGTTGATATTTTTAATAGTAAAATCAAGAGCTTTTCGTGGTTATTCTTGCGTGTAAAATAGTAAAAAAAATATTTCGATGTTTGCTACCATTGCTTTACTATTTATCTAAAAAGTTTATTTACTTTTCAAAGTTTAGCTTAATTGTAATAAAATGTGATCTAATGATATCTTTGGGAGTTATAGAACATTTTTAACTAAACCACAAACAAACGCATAAACTAAAAATCCACGAAGACGCGCGCCACTATTCTTCCTAACCGGTTATAGTATATGTGTGCAAGCTTCCGTCAATGTTTGAGTGTTATCGGTACACACTAATTACCTATGAATGCACACGCACACTACAATGAATACTGACGCTCGGAGCAAACTCCCCGCACCCCGTGATCCCCTAAACCAAACATTGGTGGGGCGCGTCTTCGTCGATTGCACTATCTGTATCTACAGTAAATTTACAAAACCCTTCAGCGTCGAAGGTCAAATAAAACAACGATAACGTAAACAAAACTATATTTTTATTTCCATCGATTACGTAGCGCAAATTTTGAAGTATAGAAAGAGACCATTGTATATTGTATCAAGGCTTTGGCTGCATGTTTAGACAAAGGAACAAGCATCTATCTCCTGTCAGTCACCATCAGAATACAATAGAATGCACTCCTCGTCACTCGCAATGGGTATGAAAGCATAAAACATAAAATTCTTCCGACTTTATGACTTTCCTGGCAACATTGTCACGGTTTTGTGTGAATGATTCGGGACAGATGGGAATTTCATAAGATCGATTCAGGTCGAAGTAGTTTTGTTGGCTACCTAAATTTTGCTAAAGAGAGATAGACATTTTTACAACTTATTGCTTGGGTTATGGGTTGGATGGGGTATGTTTTATATACCTACTATAGGTTTTTTACTAATGGGTTTATTCGTAGTTTAGAATATTTTTTTACAAAACATAAATATCTACTTTTAGACAATTTTCGAGTGTATTTCAATAATTGCTGTACCGCATTAAGTAAAATTTTAAGAAGGCTATTCAGTATTTCGATACAATAAGAAGGAAAATAAAGGTGACGTCCACAAGTGGTATACCTATTATTCAGATAAAAATCGAACCAAGATGATATATACCATACATGATCATTTGAAAGCTAGTTTTATGGGCTTTCCAAAAATATTTAATTTAGATTTTTTCGCCCCTCCATTTTTTTTAAATGTGAAAAATAAATTGTATGAAAAATAACAATACAACTTATTACTTTTTCTAGTTTAGCAATGATAAAGTGCTTATATCGTTATTTACCTTGCATTCGTAGTTGATTTTTTCACATTCATCACTTAATTTGCTAAAATTAAAAATGATAACCTACCAGTGTGACCAGTACTAACTGGTCACAGGTGCAATGTGACAAAAAACCACTTTAAAAGTGTGTCTAATTGGTAAAATGCTTTTATTTAACAATTTGGAGGTTACTTAATCAGGGTTGCTAGAGATAAACCACCTATTGAGCCAAGTATATTTATTTATGCTAATAAATTCAAAATTAATTTTTTAAAAATCTGAGGGCTCTTTTTTGATTTTAATTGATGTAATAGACTCAGAAAAATATGACCTTTATTGATATGTAACTAGTGTTGTGGTTCGAATTTTTGATTATTATTATACCAGCCTTCATACATTTTGTGCACATGTCCTTTATTAGTTTATTCGCGGAATCATTATGTAACACACACTTATTAATATGTTAACGTACAGTCAAATTATAAACATCTTTAGTAGCTGATTGAAAACAAAATATTATAACCACATCACTTACTCACCTCTCCTTTATTATTTGAACCCGTTGGCACAATAGTTGCACAATCTTTTGTAAGTTATATTTCCATAAGTTTCTTTGCATTTCCTTTGAAAAACGTCGGCGCAAACCACTTGAAGGTGAAAAGTTGAGTGCAGTAACTAAAGCTCACTTTGACTCGTGAATACGCAATAGCAGTATCTTTGTGTCAGCTCTGGTTACGGCTCTTGCCAATTATTTTCCTAGAGTTCCTAGACTGTCCATCCTTTGTCTCGTTTTGCAATATTCTCTGCAAAAATATTGTTTGATTTCTTCTATGACGATTTATTGCTGCACTCGAACTCCCATTCAGATTTCTATTCGTGATAGATTTTGACAAAGTGTTTCAATGCATTTTGCAGAACGAAATTCAGGTTTTTTTATACGAACTGCACGTATATGGAACCTATATGGATCAGTTTCTCATAAAGTATAGAGTAAATGTCTCTGAATCAATTATAATAAATAACAGCGAATTCAGCGATCCCGTAATAGGCATGTATTTAGTAACGTAATTAGACCGTCAGGTAGATTAAAAAAAAATAGATTCGTATTTTTTCTTTTGTCAATTAAACAAACATTGATTGCCCGTGAAAGTTCCACGTGACGTCACGAGTGTCATACACATGTTTAGACTTTCGTGAGAGGCGTGACGTCACGACCCCTACTCCCAAACTTTGACAAGGTTGTACTTTGTCATTTGTTGTTTTATTAACAAAATAAAAAAATCGTATACAATATTTTTTGATGATATAACTCACGAACTTTATAAAATAATGATTTGTTTACCCAATCACCATGCCTATTATACCGGAAAAGTGTTAAATAGATTGACCATTTTTGACCGACGAACCACCGGAGGAGGTATACAATTCGACGCGTATATTTTTTTTTTATGTATAACCACGCATAACTTTTTTCATAGTAGTCCGATTTCAATAACTCTTTTTTTATTGGATAGAATATACTTTGAAATTGGTCCCATTTAAATTTTATCGAAATTGGCTGAGCCATTTTTGATAAATCAACAATAATGTGAAAAATGTTACATCGATCCGTGCATAATATTTGCGTTCTAGCGATGCGCCCCGGCTTCGCACAGGTGTATTATACATATAAACATTTCTCTTGAATTACTCTATCTATTAAAACAAACTGCATCAAAATCCGTTGCGTAGTTTTAAAGATATAAGCATACATGGGGATAGACAGCGGGAAGCGACTTTGTTTTATACTATGTAATGATTCTGTACACGGGTGAAGTCGGTCATGCTATTTTTTACGAAAAATAATTATTATGTTAGTAACATTATACAATTACGCTACCTTTTATACGCTGTTTTACTCAAGATATTTGCCAGTTGATACAGTAATCCAATCAAGGTTCCTTAAAAGAATATCACATAAAAGAAACACCACTAACATGGGTCTATGATTACCTTTACGGGCAGTTCGCCACATCCCATATCCCAGAGGTAATATGGGGTCCCCGTAATTGTTACCGTCGAGGTGCTAAATGTAGACTAGTTCTGCGTAACTGCTGTGGCGTCGCACTAACAGCTTGTTTAATTTTGCAAACTTTATTTAGTGGTGCTGTTTTGTGCTCGAGCTTCGCACCGCCACGCGCCATTGTTACTTCGAAATCAGATATTTTCTGTTGTCTTTGCATTACATTTAGTAATTAGGAAAGTATTTGTTTTAAAATCTCTTAATTATTTTGTAGAATATTTATTTGTTCAAATAGGTATACGTAATTTTGGGGCTTTAAAGTAAACCTATGTTGATTTTTACTCACTAATTTTAGCAAAAAATATTTTACACAAAAGAGGAAAGTAATGCTTACTAGATACGTTTACTTACTGCAATTTCAATCTGAAATTGATTTGATGAAGTTATATTATTCATTTTTATTGTCATTCTTTGTGGTTAAATTGAGCTGATAGAACTAAAGAAAAGTGATAGTTTAGAATTTGAAACTACAAAAGTATTTTTGGCCTTCAAAAGCATTAAGAGCCAAATGTTGTGCAGCATGAGTCACTAATTCATTCTTGAGTAAAACAAAAGATATTTAGTTTCCTCAAACCAGTAAAGCACTGACAAAGATGTGGTATTCAAATAGATCCCAAACACTGAACAGACATGCAAATAAGTCACTTACCCGTAGTTAGTGATGCCAGACTGAAGTTCGCAGTAGGTGCGAAATTAAAGTGTGTTCGGCGCACGACAAACACTACTTGAACTCGATCTTGAACCAACTTGAAGGGATGTCGAGCCCCGATAACTTGAGGATTAGTTCCCAAGAACAATCTGGGATTGTTGAGCTATTCACTACAATTTCTTAGTTGAAATACACGAGTGGCACCCCAGACAAGTTTCGCTACCGATCTGTTTACGTAATTAAGTTGAGTTAAACCGGGAGCGAAGTTTTTGCTCCTTAATATGGTATTAACGATGTGACTCGAAATATTTTCCAACTTAAATTACTTTCGTATGTTAATTTGCAGTACAGCTTGACTGAGCGTTGCCACTTTATTTCTACATTTTCTGTGTCTTATTTCCGTTCTTGGCAAAGTTTGTTGCCCTCAATATAGTATGTATGAATTCATAGAAAAGGGATGGTACGGATACCTCCAATATCGCAGGTATTGGATCAACCCGACGCGGCATTCGGTCAATATTTAACCCGACACTGTCCAAAGTTTCTGTTACAAACCAATTCAATAACTTTCGTACTTGTTCAATAAAACAGCAATGTCTTGCTCTGACTGCATTCGGCTTCTTTGTGTGGAAACTTTTGATTAGTTTCCATTCAAAGTTATTGCAGTTTGTCCGTATTTATTGCGGGGAATCTCTTCTTATATTACTAGGGTTTTTTGCTCTCCGATTAAGTCAACAGGTTTGAAGCACACTTGAGTAATGGGAAATTCTCCGGATTCCGCGTTTTCATTAAGTAATCTTTTAAGCGCTCTAACGCTTAAGTAATTCTTGGATTACACTCGGAATTACGACTGGTTTCAACGCCTATTTGGAAAACAAGGAAGTTTTATTTGCCTGTGATTAATCCCTAATTGATTTTAGGATGTATATAGAGAAGAAAATCGTTTTTCCTGCTTTTTTTTCATCGCCTATCTTTAAAATTATAAAATTTACAATAGACAGTTATTTATTGCACAAAGCATGAAGAATTAGATAATATTACGGTTCTAGAGTTTTCGAATACGAAATGGTAAAAATCTATCCAACAATAGGCAATAAATTACCAAAGAAGACTCCAAAAACTCATTAGATGCTAACGGTATCCAGAGAGTTTCTAGAACTATCATTATTTGAAGACTTTGTTTTCTATAAACCAAAATCTGGTCCAATAGCAATCAATATTCACTCTGATATAAATATGCGATGGAAACTAAAGTAGGTATCCAATATCGCAACAAAATTAATCTCAGTTGTTACAAAGCGCACATACTCGTGCATTAAACCATTCCGATACCGATATTTACCGCTTCCACAAATATCTAAACTATTACTTTACGACGCAGCCATTGAAATATTTTGAACGCGTAATTTGTAAGTGTGTACTGAAATATCTTAAGGCTATTAATACACTGTCGTGACTAATGTACTCTGGCTAGATTTGTCACTGGAACTGCGTGAAAGCACTTAGATATATTAGACAAATACTAGACTTAGTTAAATAATGTATTGACGCTAAATCTTTTCTTTGAGTAAATAGTTAATAGGTGACGTTCACAAGTGGTATATTATTCAGAGAAAAATCGAACAAGATGATATATACATCATTTGTAAGCTTGTTTTATGGGCTTTTAAAATGTTTAATTTTGATTTTTTCATTTCTCCATTTTTTTTAAATATGAAGTATAAATTGTATGATAAATAACAATACAGTTTTTAAATTTTTCTTGTTTAGCAATAATAAAGTGCTTCTATCGTTATTCGTAGCTGATTCTGCCACATTCATATCTTAATTTTAGCAAATTAATTATAACCTACCAGTGTGACCAGTTAGTAGGTACAATATGACAAAAAACACTTTAAAAGTGTGTCTAATTGGTAAAAATGCTATTATTTAACAATTTGGTGGTTACTTAAACAGGGTTGCTAAATTTAAACTACCTGTTGAGCCCAAATATATTTATTTATCCTAATAAATTCAAAATTAATTTTAAAAAAATGGGAGGGCTCTTATTTGTTTTTAATTGATGTAATAGACTCAGAAAAATATGAACTTTCTCGAAATGTAACGAGTGTTGTGGTTAGAATTGTTGATTATTATTATACCAGCCTCCATACATTTTGTGGACATGTCCTTTATAGAAAATCATAATACCTAATACATTTTGTTGAAAAAGATGCGTATCGAGACAATATTTTCGGAGGAAAGAACTTAGGTATATATCATTATTTATACAGGGTTACTGGTAATCAATTAGCATCTTTGTATGGGATTTTTCTATACGTCAAAGTTCTGTGACTTATGTAAAACTAAAAAAAACAGCTGTTACATACATTTTGTCGAGAGTGAACGAAATTTTTCTATGGGACAGCATTTTTTTTGAGAATTAATAAAAGTCGTAGAACAAACGTTGTTAGTTTTGATGTACAGAATAAGCCCCTAAAAAGATGCTAAATGATTACAAACAACCCTGTATATTACGAGCAAGTGTATGAAAGAGTCATTATGTGTGGACCCAAAGTGGACAATTTTGTTGTAAAACAATGACACTTGGTCATATTGCTAGTAACTACCTACTCTTATAGATAAAATCAACAGTATCATCTACAGATAATTAAAATTCAAATATACGTTATATAATTGGACAAACACTAATTAATAATCATTTGTCATTTTGAACGTTAATTTATCATTCTTGCCATTTACAAATAAATGGTTGAATTTCAAATTTACTCATTATTAGCTGGGCTCTTGTCGGTGAACTCTGAATATTCGTATCAAATATTCGAAACCTAACGTTTGCTTTAAATGAAGCCATGAAATTGATTCATTATTTAATCAGCCTCATTCAGGTTCTACAATAAGTGCATCAATGAATATTGTAAATGTGCAATTCTGTTTGAATTAACTTTTGTATTGCATCATTATTAGAGTGGCTTAAACCTTTTATTTATTAAGTAAATGTTGAAAATAATTTTAAAGTGCCAATAATACTTATTTGTGTAACATAAATTAAATGCCACATTTTTTTCTACAGAACCGCAATACAGTCTGAGACTGTCAACATTTAAACACTGACGAATTTAGAACCTGTTCTAAAGTTTGTAAAGATCGGAGTATACTTTGCAAAAGCCATATAGCAAGAAAAAACCGGACAAATGCGAGTCAGGCTCGCACATCGAGGGTTCCGTACAAATCCAGAAAATTTCACAAAGTTGGGAAGTAAATTGTTAAAATCTCTAACTACAACGATCGACAAAAAAGTTTTTTTTTTTCACTATACTCGTCATACATCGAAAATTAGACATTGTTAAAATTATTAAAAACCTGTTTTAGCATGTGCTAATGAAGTTCTTTTATATGACACCCTACATGATACGATTTACTCACTTTGAATTTTGAACCCGTGTTTTGTGAATTGAATAAAAATGTACAGTTTTCAGATTTGTTCCTATATGTGTACTCTAAAAAAATGCTTCTCGCCAAATTTCATACCCTTTAGGTTTTGATTTTTGTAAGTATCAAAATATGCGGTTTTTTACGACATAAACGGCTCTAACTTTTTTAAACGATAACTGAAAAGTTTTTCTTTTACACAACTGCAAGAATACAGTTTAAATTTAAACTCGATATCTTTACGCGTTCCCGAGATAAAGAGTCTTGACATACACACAGACGGACATACGGACAACAATGTGATCATATAAGGGTTCCGTTTTTTCCTTTTGAGGTACGGAACCCTAAAAATCACTGTCACAAGGTCTCCAGATAAAGATAATATGATAAAACAACTTACCACCGCTGCTTGTCCCAAACAAATATGGAAATAGCGGATTATGATCATTTTCCTTTATAACCCTTCCATCGCTTTATCCCTAGTATAAAAACTGGCAAAGATATAGCAAGGACGGAAAAGGGTTCTTTTACATTCATTTTTTAACGAAAGGGGCTTCGTATAGTGACTGAGGATTATAGAAGCTACGACAAGGCATGGAAGTACGAGTAACTCTGCGATGACATGCGAGTAAATAATTCATTTGTACGAAACGATATTGTTTTTGTTTTGTATTGTAAAAGAGAGCGGGAACATGAATTAATAATTGCCAGTCCCGTGGGAGGCTGCGTAGTATTTATTGGAATTTTTTCTGCCGTGGAATCTGATAGGTACGTTTACCGGATACAGATGAATGTTATTGGAAGTCTTTTAGGAGATGTACCTAACAGTCGACGAGTTGTTAACTTTTAGGAGATGTACCTAGCAGTCGACGAGTTGTTAACTTTTAGGAGATGTACCTAGCAGTCGACGAGTTGTTAACTTTTAGGAGATGTACCTAGCAGTCGACGAGTTGTTAACTTTTAGGAGATGTAGGTACCTATCAGTCGACGAGTTGTTAACTGTTTGGAATAGGGTAGTTGACTGGTATTGAATTAGTTAAAAGACGTATTAAGAATAGTGAATTTTGCAATTAATTATGATTCGCAAATGAAAAAATTAACTAAAATTGGCTAATCCAGTTCAGAGATATAAGCTTGTAAAGATTTTGGTAGGGATTAAGAGGGGATGCTTTGTCCCTTTCCCACAAAGCATAACATTGTATGGCGAATGTATGACACTTACGAGCCGTGACGTCATATTCTGCTATAGTGCGCTCTTTGTCTAGCAAGAAAATAAATATGTTGGTAACTTCTTCTTTTTTTATTCCTAGGGTAGGTTTGGTTTGCCTGATGTTGAGCAGATATGCGGTCTAGGATGTAGTACGCTTACGTAGAAGATACCTATTTACTCGGGATTTGAAGACACCCACGTTGTACTTTAGCGGGAAGACAGATCCAGGCAAAGCGTTCCACATTCTGGCTGTTCGTATGAGGAATGAGGATTCGAAACACTTTGTTCTAACGCGGAAGGTCCACCATAAAAGGGTGGCGCTTTGGTCGCGTCTGTCTAGCCGTACGATAGAAGAAAGGGGCAGGTGGGATTAGTGGTTCTTTATTTCCAAGTTGAATATATTTTGGTTTTCGTTAATCGGCTCTGTTTATGGTTAGCTTTTACAAGAGGACATAAAAATAATTATCAACTGGCCTATTATTATAGCTAGATTTCGATTTTCATTTTATTTAATTTCATCGTCACGTTTTCTTATCCAAAACAATAGGGTAACATTTCAAAGTAAAAAAAAAACATTTTATACTTCAAAACAAATTTTAACGAGTACATAATTAACGAATATATCTTAATAGGTATATATAAATCTCGTGGCACAATGTTTGTCCTCAATGGACTCCTAAACCACTTAACCGATTATAATAAAATTCGCACACCATGTGCAGTTCGATCCAACTTGAGAGATAGGATAGTTTAAATCTCAAATTATAGTCGCAATTTTAATTTATTTAGCCACAGCAACGCGTGGCCGGGTCAGCTAGTATTTATATAAATTAAAATTAAAAGTGGTTAATTTAAAGCACTTAGACGGAAACCACGAACCCATAAGCGTAGTGTAAGACATCGTTTGACAAGGTGGACTGTCTTTTTCATCAAGACCGTGGGAACAGATAAACAAGTCACTCCCAACCAGTCTTATTGGAAATCCATACGAAGCATACCTATTACACTCGTAAATATAGCCAGCACGTCGGTACTGCATGTTTTACGGCTGATAAATGATGATGATATAGATTATCCTCCATTTTATGCTTTTAAATCATAGTCAAAGGATTAACTAGACAGAGCGCTGAATAATAATAATTACAAAAGTAAGAGAGGGCGAGATGTGCAAGTATTAAAGTGTGAACCGGACGAAACTAATATAATATTCTCTATTTGCGTAAGATACGTTTTTTTTGCCTGACTATTACTCGTGGCATAGACATAATAGTCAGACAAATTTTTCGCGCCAAAAAATTGTACTGGTACTGTTGAATTTTTGATGAGATGCTTAAGTAAATTAACATATTTATGAACTATTATCTATCACTTCTATTAGTATTATGCAGGTGTTTACCATTATCTAGAGTCTAAATATGATAAAATCATAACAACGTACATATATATCTATCTAAGTATGTATAGTACATCTTCTTTCTCACACCCTATACGCTAGTAACTTCTCCAGCCATCCTCCCTCCACGTTTTAAATCGTAAATTTGTCCAACTAAAAAACTACACACATAAACATAGCACGTCACGTTGTATAGTATTAAAGAGATTAGCGTGAAATTTAGAATGGATATGACTGGACAATGGACTTTAACCAGGATTAAAACAGGGGACGCTTATCCAATCAAATAAAATAATAAATAAAGGAATGTTTCAGCATAGCAACTACCTAACCCCGCGGGGTACTGTAGTTTGGATATCATAAGTAAATATTGGCAGCTACTACTCGATAGCTTCATTAAATTATCGCTATTTGACATGTCGGGCGCTAAAACTCCGTGAAATAACTCGATACATTGCTTACAGCAAACATTGTTCAGGTGAAAAGTAACCAATGTAATATTAACATTTTTTTGTAGAAGTATACAAGGATATACAGATGTAGAGTTATATGTAGACCCAAAATAGTCTGATTAAAACCATTATTATAAATCACTTTAACTATGGATCCAACCCGGAATAGAATAAAAATTCAGTATCCCATACAAAATTACAACTCTGAATTAACGAAATGTATGAAAGATTTGATATTGTCCTCGCATTTCAGGTTGGCCCAGTGGTAAAAGCTGTTCTGACTTGAACAATGACGTTGTGGGTATAAATAACACTCTTTCGGATTAGTACACCGATTCTGAATAACCCCGTAGAATATTGAAGCACTCATTGTCATCAAACGAGCAGTAGGCAAAGGATGGAGTTAGCGAGGGCCATATAGGAATGGTATAATGAAAGCCTTAGCCTTCAGATTCAGAAATTAAACAATGATTTGGACAATATTCTTGCACTTTAATCCATTTCACAAACATTATATATCACACACGCAAATCAATCGCCATCTTTTCTGTTGTGACGAGCATCTGTCTGTGTTACCAGATGCATTTTAAAATATCTCCTAAATGGACAGATGCTCGTTACTTCAGATTAGGAATATTTTAGGTTTCATGCCAAGGTTTTAACAATATTTAGTACGAATTATGCCTGTAATCTTACATCTCGGCCATCCGATCCATTAATGAGGGTGTCCTCACACTCCGCAGTATAAAGGTTATGTTATGTTATATATTAAAACAAAAGTAGTAAAATGAGAGCAAGAAAGAAAAAATACTGGGATGGCAAACTAAACTAAAGATAAACAAATATTTGGCATATTACAGAACAAGTATTCCCGTTTCATGTCTCATCTCTGTCTCATCTCGTTTCTGGTCTCGTGCTTCGTCACATGTCTCCTCTCGTGCCTCATCACGTGTCTCATCTCGCGTCTCATCTCATGTCCCATCTCGTGTATCATCTCGCGTCTCTTCTCATGTCTCATCTCGCGTCTCTTCTCATGTCTCATCTCGTGTCTCATCTCGCGTCTCATCTCATGTCCCATCTCGTCTCATCTCATGTCTCATCTCGTGTCTCATCTCGTTTCTCATCTCGTGTCTCATCTCGCGTCTCATCTGTTCGTGTTTCATCTCGTAGGTATATCATCTTGAAGGTATCTCTTCTCGTAGGTATTTCTCGTAGGTATCTCCATCTTGTAGATATCTCGTCTCGTAAGTATCTCATCGCGTATGTATCTCGTCTAGTAGGTATCTCATCTGGTAGGAATCTCATCTCGTAGGTATATCATCTTGAAGGTATCTCTTTTCGTAGGTATATCATCTCGTAGGTATGTCTCGTAGGTATCTCCATCTTGTAGATATCTCGTCTCGTAAGTATCTCATCGCGTATGTGTCTCGTCTAGTAGGAATCTCATCTCGTAGGTATATCATCTTGAAGGTATCTCTTCTCGTAGGTATATCATCTCGTAGGTATCTCCATCTTGTAGATATCTCGTCTCGTAAGTATTTCATCGCGTATGTATCTCGTCTAGTAGGTATCTCATCTGGTAGGAATCTCATCTCGTAGGTATCTCATCTCGCAGGTACCTCGTCTCAGAGGTATCTCATCTCGCAGGTATCTCATCTCGTAGGTATCTCATCTCGTAGGTATCTCATCTTGCAGGTATCTCATCTCGCAGGTATCTCATCTCGTAGGTATCTCATCTCGCGGGTATCTAATCATGCAGGTATCTCATCTCGTAGATATCTTATCTCGCAGGTATCTCGTCTCGCAGGTATCTCATCTCGCAGGTATCTCCTCTCGCAGGTATCTCGTCTCGCAGGTATCTCATCTTGTAGGTATCTCATCTCGTAGGTATCTCATCTTGCAGGGATCTCATCTCGTAGGTATCTCATCTCGCGGGTATCTAATCTTGCAGGTATCTCATCTCGTAGGTATCTTATCTCGCAGGTATCTCATCTCGCAGGTATCTCATCTCGCAGGTATCTCATCTCGCAGGTATCTCATCTCGCAGGTATCTCATCTCGCAGGTATCTCATCTCGCAGGTATCTCATCTCGCAGGTATCTCATCTCGCAGGTATCTCATCTCGCAGGTATCTCATCTCGCTGGTATCTCATCCAACCATCTATGCTCGCGCACTGATTGCTCACAACTGACGTGTCCTTCGTCTGTTATGATCTACAACCATCTATGCTCGTGCACTGATTGCTCATAACTGTCGCATTCCCCGTCTGCTATGATCTACAACCATTGCTCGCGCACCGATTGTTCACAACTGACTATCTCAAGGCTGTTTTGATCTACAACCATCTATGCTCGTGCACTGATTGCTCACAACTGTCACATTCCTCGTCTGTTTTGATCTACAACCATCTATGCTCGTTCACTGATTGCTCACAACAGTCGTATCCCTGTCTGTTATGATCTATTACCAATTCTCGTGCACTGATTGCTCACAACTGACTATTTTATTTTAATCGGAAAACATACAGGTATACATACATATAAGCTAAATTACTAAGATCATAAATAACTATCCACTAGATATATGTATATTAAGCGATTCAAATTCAGGAAAGCCAGTAAGGGTGATCTACTGAAGAAATAATTTATTCTGCCTGTAATTTGTTTAACTACGATGACTTTGAAGGCTAATGAGATGTCTGGAGGACCTTCAGAGAACTCTTAGATCTATCATGGAGAGAAGCTGAGGAGGATCAACCAATTGTTGCGTTATTTTAGTAAAAAATGTTTTTTTTTTTTTTGCTATTTTACGCCTCTCACAGAGAGGAAGTTAATGATGTCTACGACATCTCGATTCATAATTGGAGTCACGTTTTTTTTGCACTTAAATCGTAAAAATTGGTAGAAGCTTCTTTGTATTGTTTCTAGCCTGTTTATATGTACGTTTGTGGGTTCCAAATTTGCGAGCAATACTCAAGTAATACTACGCACGTATAAAGAGCAACATAAAATTTTAAATATTTTAATACTCTTAAATTCGCTGCTTAACCTCTTAATAAATCCCATAGATCTATATGCTCTGATGACAGCTCTCTGCTCTGCTAACAATATTATCAACATGTTTCTCGTTGGTCAGTTAAGAATCATGGATCACTTCTAAGTCACGTCTATCTCTTAGTCTGTAGTGATCTACAACCATCTATGATTGTGCACTGATTGCTCACCACCTACCCAGGGCTTCATCATAATCTGCAATTCCGTAATTATTGACTTCATGGCGCACTGCTTTAATATTAATCAAAAAAAAATGTAGAAGACAACTAACCACTTTTCTCGAAGCCTTGAATTGCTACTGGCCATCTAAACTGCTTCGAAGATTGCGATAACTAATATTCCATAAAATGAAATGCCTAATTCTGCGACCGCAATATATATAAATTATTATAAAAATATAACTTTTTGAATACAAGCTTTTGAGATCCTGGATATCATACAGCAGCAGAGTGCCAGCCAAGACAAATAAAACGAGCCCAAACACGACGGGTCTATCTTGTTTAGTACAGGAGTTCCTATGGCCACCTTCCGACTCCATCATCAGATCAGCTCTAGAGTACCATAATATTGCATTGTCACGCAAATTACATATGCGTGCAAACAGCATAATCGAAAACCGGGAAGTTGGTCAAGTTTAATTAATTTGCAAGACTCCACCCTAACTTACATACTTACATACATACAATGCAAGTTAAATAAAAGCTTTGTAAAATCACTGCAAGCACCGACCCTAGAATTTATAGACAAGGTCATCGACCACCCTGAGGGCACAAGACAATTATTGCAATTCAAAACAATAAAAACTGGTTAACAATCAGGTTTTTGTTAATACTATTATTTTTTTACATGAGATGGCAGTAGTGCAATGGTTCGAACACATATTTTTTTATGTCAGAATTCAATGTGCATACCTAAGCGCTGAGTAAACGTTTGTGCGTTTTATAGGATAACTAACAAGATCTAGATCTACGTCCCGACTGCAGATGCACTCATCTGCTACATTAACTATGTCAGTCAATTTTTATAACAAATTGCTACCAGAATGGAAAAATGAGAATGACATACCATTTATTAAAAAAAATTGAAACAATTCCTAATCTGTAAAGCATATTATACAATAGATGAATTTTTGACTGATAAATTATAATTATTATTGACATAAGTGACCACTCTCACTCGAATATGCAGTGCCCGACAGGGTCCATACTGAATGTTGTACCTTAACTTTGTTATTAACATCCTGTACTGTATGGAAGCATGAATAAATGAAATGAAATGAAAGTTCACTTTCGCGTAAACAACTATTTCATCGATTCACTAATTTCACCGGCATCTACAATTTGTGCATCTCCGCCATCACTCAGCGATTCAGCATAACCGAAAACCAGAAATCAAACTAGATTGCAGTCAGAAAGGTCTCTAAAATAGTCATTATAAAATATAGGAGTTATTAACAAGACCTACTCCCTAGTTCTATAAGTGGGTAAATCTGTCAATCTCAGTTGCACATATTGATCCTGAGTACAATCATTTGTACAACCTTGCACATCCGTCATCATCAATGTAGGTAGTTCATATTTATCAATTAGATAGTTATTTTCAAACCATATTATCATAACAAACTGTTTTATACCTTCTTTTACGAAATAAATGCATCTACTTACCCACGGGTTCTGAGCAGACACAAGCGAAGTAACTCTTATAGCACAGTTAGTAACGTAAACAAAAAAATAAGTATAATACTACATTAGCGCATGAATCTTTATGAAATACTAGCTAACCCGGTGAACTTCATCACACCATCTGTCAATTGACTGTCAGTGACTACTTTTACATGCAGAAACATTTTGTATGGGAAAACACAATTAAATTTTTATAAATTTTCTCACCGTTTAAACCTTCCCTTAGCTTTGGCAGATATTTCAAGATAAAAATTAGCCATATTGGTTCAGCCGTTCTCGAGTTTTAGCAAGACTAACAACCACGATTATTTTTATGCATTTTTTTATGTACTAGAAGATATAAAACAATACTACTGGGCATTTTGTATCATTAAGCAAAACTGTTTGACTTACTTACATATTACTATTTAGCTTGGTTATAATTTTTTTATGTGTGTCAAGTGTATATTAAAAATAAAATAAATGTAAGTAGATATATGTTTTAACCCCTTATTTCATTTTGTGATTCATAAATACTAAATAATACCTACTATAATTTATTAACTGATTCTGGTATTTTAATAAAGCAAAAATTCGACAATTACCCCATTCGTATAGAACCATTATTATTGTTAGTGGCAAAATCGAATCATTCTCGCAGACTGCAATCGTCATCATTATAGCTACGACCTCTACGGTGCCTGTGGTGGCAACCGCGCCATCGATAACCGCCATCTGCGGCATCGCACGGTAACAGCGCAAGCGATAGCCGCGTGCGGCGCCGCACGGCGACCACGCCAGCGGTAGCGGTCGCGTGCGGCTCCCGCAGCGGCAACCTCGCCAGTGGCAGCTGCGTACGGTGGTCGCAGCGACAACCGCACCAGCGGCAGCCGAGTGCGGGGCCCTCACGGCAACCGCCCCAGCTAGCGGTAGCCACGCTAGCAGCACCCACCTGCAGCATCCACAGTGACAACCGCGACAGTGACAACCACGAGCGGCGCCCGCAATGCAACTGAGCCACCGGTAGCCACGCCAGCGGCACCCGCCTGCAGCACCCGCGCCAGCAGCAGCCACGTGCGGTGTCCGCACAGCATCCGCGCCAGCGGTAGCCACGTCAGCGGCACCCGCCCGCAGCACCCGCGCCAGCGGCAGCCGCGTGCGGTGACCGCACGGCAACCGCGCCAGCGGTAGCCACGTCAGCGGCACCCGTCTGCAGCACCCGCGCCAGCGCCAGCGGTAGCCACGTCAGCGGCACCCGCCCGCAGCACCCGCGCCAGCGTGAGCCGCGTGCGATGCCCGCACGGCAACCGCGCCAGCGGTAGCCACGCCAGCGGCACCTGGAGCTCCCCCAGCGACAACCGCGCCAGCGGCAGCCGCGTGCGGTGTCCGCACGGCAACCGCGCCAGCGGTTGCCACGCCAGCGGCACCCGCCTGCAGCGATCGCAGCGACAACTGCGCCAGCGGTAGCCGCGTGCGGCATCCGCACCACGGCATCCGCGCCGGCGGTGGCCATGCCAGCGGAACCTGGAGCTCCCTCAGCGACAACCGCGCCAGTAGCAGCTACCTGCAGCGCCCGCGTGGCAACCGCGCTGTTGGAATTGACATCACCGGCGCCGGTGCTCTATTCGCGCCAACATCATTAAACTCATTCCGATCCGTTGCCCCGACTCGTACTGGTACCGGCTGTCTTTGATTTCTCTCCATTCATTACATTGTAGTTGACACACTCGTTCTATTGTCGTTAACACAATTCATAGGTTTTATAAAAGTCACCATCCACATTGAAAATCGGAAAAAAAATGTTTGTTTACATCGTGCTTTGGCACTATTGTGGGAGTGTTTTCTTTATGCCACTTCTGAGTTGAAAGCCTTAGCCTTCAGATTCAGAAATTAAACAATGATTTGGACAATATTCTTGCACTTTAATCCATTTCACAAACATTATATATCACACACGCAAATCAATCGCCATCTTTTCTGTTGTGACGAGCATCTGTCTGTGTTACCAGATGCATTTTAAAATATCTCCTAAATGGACAGATGCTCGTTACTTCAGATTAGGAATATTTTAGGTTTCATGCCAAGGTTTTAACAATATTTAGTACGAATTATGCCTGTAATCTTACAATAAATAAAAGGAGGTCTATGTCCAGTAGTGGGTCATCACGGGCTAATGAAACCGCCGCCAGTTAGAAACCTATAAATTGTATTGTTTTGTCCCTGTAATTTGTTTTATGTAATGTGGTTGTCTAATAAAGTGTTATTGTTTGTTTGTTAATGTTAGAATTTTGAAAGAGTATAAAAATAAAATAAAACAACTAAGTACATTTACAACTGTCTGTATATTTTTTCACTAGATCAGGAGCTAGTTAAAAATTATATTTCAGGAGCTGCTGGACTCTCCCAAGCTTACACTAAGTATATATTTGTCTTGTCCCCGCTATTTGAACACATAGCCAAGTTTGTTTATTGAGAAGTACTACATAGACTTGGCTCAAATATCCAATAGCCATAGTTGTCGGGTGCGGTTTGCGGTTGCCACCGCAGAATATCGGAGCAATACGACGCCTCCGACTCGCTCCCTTTGTAAACCGACCTTAGGAAGTAACCTGACACACGTGCCGTGAGAAACCTTAACACCACTATACTTTACCAAGTCCTTTCAACCCTTCATAGATATTTTTTCCACAAGATAAATAATAATCATTTTTTTTAAAAAAAAAAGAAACATTTTGAATAAATTACAATCGAATTAAGAACGTTCTCCGTAATGGAAGTGAACTGAAAATTATTCAACCCTATTCAACTTATTACAACTGAACGCGATAAACACCAAGCTATCAAGTACTTAGTATCTGAACTCGATGAGAAAACAAATTAGAACGCTGTCATTAAACGTGCCCCTATTATAGGATTCTCAGAAACAGATCGCGAATTCCGAATGAAATTTTATGTTTAGAGGAACTCGAAAACTCTTCATTTAATGGGGCGATTCGGCTCAAGTAACTTTTACAGCTGGGAGCGTCCTAATGTAGATAAAGAACTAGCTGTTTCCCTGATAGGTACCGACTTCTTCAGTTTCAGCTACAATAAACACGGAATCTTAAATTTATCAAAACATTGGCTTATACTGAATAGGTTTCCTCAAAATTACTTTCATAACAATGGTTTCCTTTGTACTTATCATATCGCAGAAATCTAAATATTTTCAATTGAACAGTTACGTGACTCCACAATATTGAATTCACCTGGTCATTCGAAAGATTCCGAACGAATGATTTCATAAAATATTTATTCTGTATAATATTCTGCATGATTATCAGTTCAACCTTTATGTTAATATGTACGTCTAAGGTTGTTCCGAGGGCTGTTTTTATAAGGAATGGCGTAGAACCTCAACCCGTGAGAGAAAGGCATTTTGGAGGATCAGTTTTCAAAGAAAACACGCTTTACCGGTTCCGTTTACTTGGTGGATGTGGGCAGGTATGTTTGATCCGCGTAAGAGGGACAAGGGTAAAGATTATACAGGTTTTGTTTGGACAACGTTAGTGATTTCTTTTTGCGAAAAAAATACTCACTGGTAAATACGTAAACAATACGGCGTCGCGTAGAAACATTGATAAAAGAATACGGAATGTTCTAGAGTTTTGAATTGTCTTTGACGCGTAAGTAGAACGCGCGTAAGGGAGCCTTTCCACCTGAGCTATACATATGTGAGAACTAGGCTACGAAACTATGTAACCGTTTCCATTTATGTTATTAGCACAGGGATTCAAAACTAAACTTTTATATCAGATTGTGATGAATAAGACAGCGGCTAGCTCATGTTTTTACTTTATACTCTGTTCATGCCTTCCCTAATAGTTGTTTTTCCCCAGCGCCGGACTAAGTGCAATTTATATTAATGCCGTCATATTTTCGCGCTGGTTACCCGCATTTTCATATTAACCGTAGCCCGTTGCTCCCATGATAATGTGGGGGATCCCACCTTCATCATTTGTTTGCGACCTGATTAAATTTACACGGCTGACGTGGTTTGCTGCAAAATTAATTCCCTTAATAAGTGCTGTCAAAATTTTTTATCGATGGGTTTGATCTATTGATTGCATTTTTAAATCGAATTCAAAAAAGTAAAAACATAGGAGAACTCGCTTTGCGTACTCTGTTATAATTATAATTGATAGAATTGCATAATCATTATGACCATTGTATCATATTTTACCCGACTGCGCGGCGCAGAGGAGTGATAATGTGGTTATCAGCCTATGTATGTTTGTATGTTCCTTTGAAGCACTATACAGACCAAACGCCTGGGCCGATTTTTATGATTCACACATCAATCCTCTTAGTCCGGCAAGTGTCGTTAAAGATATAACGTTAGTGAAAATTCATTATGGTGACTACAGGACGCCATATTGTGAAAATGAAAAAAATGAAAGTTAACAAACTATGTCAAATGGGGTATCGTTGAAATTTTTTTGTTTCAACTGACCGTTTATGATCTTTATCGATTTAAAGTTGCGTAACAACCATAATAAATAATCATCCCCTTGAGCCTTACATAACGACAACTTAAATCCCGGTGCAATTGTGATGAGTACCTACTCTGGTAAATAGCAAGCTAGGTACTCATTACGAAAAAGTATAAAATAAAATAATTTAATAACTAAAAAACCCGACTGCGTAAAAAGTGAACCAAACTAAGTACCTAACAAAACAACTGAAAAGAAAAAACAAGCACTTGAAGCATTATTCGACAGCCAATCTAATTTTTCAATGGATCCCAACTGTTCAGTTGTTATGTTCCATTTGTCCAAGTGCTTGGTTTTTCTTTTCAGTTATTTTGTTAGGTATCTACGTAGTTTGGTTCACTTTTTACTCTGTCGGGTTTCTTGACATTAATAAATTATTTTATTTTTCACTACGAGGTTCGCTTTACAATCGCGATAAATAAACTTTACTTATCATGTACATATTTGTACCTCAGGAACCATAAATGGTAAACGGTAAGTTTAAAAAAAAGTTTACTGGCAACAAAAGGTGAAAAATTTTACTTTCTACAATTATGATTGTCATAACTTTACCTTAACATGCAAAGGTTCCCAGATATCAACAAAAAAAAACACCTTTTCAAGATGGTGCTTAAAGCTAAAATAATTTGAAGTAATAGGAAAAGTTTGTTCTTTCCTAATATATTGTCATGATTTTTAATCGTTGCACCAAATTTAGATCTGGGTTTTAAATATAATATGTCGAATGATATTTTCTAGTACTTGTAAGGGTAACATTTCTCTGGTTTATGATTGGCCGATTTAACAACCAGCCGCATTTTATCCAATAAGAACTGCTTCCGGCGTAGTTTTAAAACAGCCAATCAGGAAACGAGAAAAGAAACTGAAGAGATGTAAAAATATTAATCTTTCGGTGAGATCATTCTCGATTTGCGCCTCGTGGCGAAAGCACATATTCTTAGTCAACGAGAACTGTGATAATTATTTTAAGAAACTAATGTATCATATTTTATAGTGACCAAATACACATGAAAATGGACTTATTAGTTTGATTCTCCACATATCAGAAGTGCAAATGTAACCTGCAGACCCACAATATGGTATGTACATTTATATTTATTAATATTTCATATCGCTGTCTTGGAAGCAACATTGGTACCGATTCCTAAATCTGTGATGTAACACTGTTTTAAATGACGCAACTAATTATATGGTATTATAATGGTCAGGTCGCGGCAAAGTTGACCAAACCGATTGTGAGTGATTGTCTTGATTAGATCAAAATTCAATCTTCGGAGTATTACTAAACTGTCCTAAAACTGTGCGCTTATTTTATTCCTACCTACCTACCTGCAGAATAATAGGCGTGGCATTTGATTAGTGTAACATGTGGCCAGGAACTCCTAGGCCGTGTTAACCTGATTGATTACTGGTAATATCTTGGCTGAGACACTTCTCAACAATGCTGCTACCAAGTTTATCACAACGTGCGCTTATTCTATTCTCATTACCTACCCGCAGATAAATGAAATAGGCATCGCATTTGATTGGTGTAACATGTGGCCAGGAACTCCTAGGCCGTGTTAACCTGATCGATTACTGGTAGTATCTTGGCTGAGACACTTCTCAACAATGCTGCTACCAAGTATATCAAAACTGTGTGCATATTTTATTATTCTTACCTACCTGCAGAATAATAATGGGCATCGCATTTGATTGGTGTAACATGTGGTCAGGAACTCCTAGGCCGTGTTAACCTAATAGATTACTGGTAGTATCTTGGCTGAGACACTTCTCAACAATGCTGCTACCAAGTATATCAAAACTGTGTGCTTATTTTATTCTTCCTACCTACCTGCAGAATAATCATAGGCATGGCATTTGATTGGTGTAACATGTGGCCAGGAACTCTAAGGCCGTGTTAACCTGATCGATTACTTCTCGACAAGGCTGCTACCAAGTATATCAAAACTGTAAGCTTATTCTATTCTGATTGCCTACCCGCAAAATAACAATAGGCACCGCAATTGATTGGAATAACATGTGGCCAGGAACTCAGAGGCCAAATTAACCTGATTGATACCTGGTAGTCGAGACACTTATTATCGACAGTTATGATACTGGGTGATTATCAAACTGCGCATTTGTTTTATTGTGCGGGTACGCAATATTGTGATGTGAATTCTATCATTATCGATAATACATATGTATAGCCCCTGACTGTGTATAGACCCACAATCAGAATAGGTTTATTCAGATATGTGTGCCGTGCCTGGACTATGACTAAGGCTTTTGTATGCCACCAGTGAAATAAGTAGTTCTTTATAAAGACGCGTACCATCGAAAGTACTATAGTTCTGCCATACTTTACGCGGATTGTTGACAAGACAATAAGAATGTTGCGTAGACTGCAGTGGTACCAAATTTGTTTCCGTTTGGTATTGTAAGCAAAGAAAATGTTTTACCGGAGACCCAGACTTTATATCACCTTTGCTCCAAAATAATAAAAAATATAAAGGGTAAGAAATGGCAGACACAAAAAAAAAATTGACATTTAATAGTCATATTACTTTGTATAAAAATAATTTCTGAATTTATATTGGTTCGTATAGCCGCCAAATTTTTAGAACAATGTCATAATAATACTATCAGAATTTATTTCACTACGTAAACTTTGGCCGCTATTAATGAAAATACGTCAAATCAAGATCTAACCTAGAATCAGATAAACCAATGATAGTCCATGGTTTAAGCGGTAGCCACAGATAAAAAAAAAATATGATTTACAATCATTAATTCGTTCTCGCATGTTAAAACTTTTTAGAATACACTTCAAATGCTTAAATAACGTCTTAATGCATAAATATATCCAAATTGTTGTTTATAAGTATAAGTATTCAAGTATCCATCTTTACTTCTTTAAGTATCCATCGAATACAAAAACTTAATTAATTATTTTAACAATTTCTTTGTTGGCAAATGCGAGTGTATGTGAAGCCAAAATCCAGGCAAGAAAAAAGGCGAGGCTATGTTGTTGTCGTTTTGGAACTTCATTATTCTTATATTTCTAAATTCTAATTTATAATAAGAATGCCGAATGAAATAATTTAAATCAAATTGTAAACTAGAATTCTTTTACTACCGTAGTTTCCTTAGTTGGTCCGTGGTCTAGTGATAAACTTCGTTTTATAATAAAGTTTTTGCTAGTCCATGGTTTGAGTTCAGTACTTAAAGTTAAACGTATTTTGGAATAAGACTGCACGGGTCTGTGGTTGTTGTATACTTATTCTGTATCGTTTATTCATCTTGATTCAGTTTCATTATGAAGTAAAGCAATGGTCAAGTTTGTTATTAAACACAGAATTTACTTTGAAATACCTATTTGTTACGTGAATACTTTAAGTCCACTTCCTCTTTAATGTCTTATAATGTTTACTAAGTACCTACCCTTGAACTCGAATCACGATTTAAAATATAATAACGTGAATTATAAACTACATGTGTAACCATTGATGTGGAGCCATATATTTTCGACTGGGCTATATGATTTAGGCTATGTATGCCACCAGTAAACTAAGTAGAAGCTCGGAGACGCTTATAGCTATTTACGCCATAGGCGAGCATGCTACACCAGTGTTCCAAGTAGAAGCCCGTGAATGCTTTCAGCTATAAGTACTTATGCTGAGGGTGGGCATGCTACACCAGATAGCCCAGATATGAATTCAAATAAAATTCGGACCAATTAGATAGCCCGGAGATGCTTACATTTGTAACGTACTTAATTACTTACATACCGTAAGCGGGCTATGTCGGTCTACAAGAATATCGTGCAACGTGCGTCGATAAAATTAGTCGCAACGTGCGACTTGGCTACTTACGCCCTACGAGAATATGGCTCCGACTGGGTCATAATATGGTTATGGAATATAGTTAACATGTGTGACCTAATTCAGCAATTTATAATAAGTTGAATTATTTAACCTTAAATGTTCTTTGATTAATTTCAACGAAATATTTGAAAGGTTAATTCCTCATTGAGTTGGGAAATTTTCTATAGATACGAAAATAAAATTTGTGTTGTAGACACGGCCAGCTTACATTAATTGTTAATTTGATTATTGGCTTTCTTTAGCTGGACAACAAAAACAAAAAGTATGTGCAAGCTAGACACGATCTATAATTTGTATACATCAACTAGCTGACCCGGTTAACTCTATATCACCTATCACACTTATCCGTCGATTCTAATTTTGATGGTGTTTAATGCCACCGAAGATAGATAGATAGATAGATAGATAATTCTTTATTAGCTTAACCAAATACAATACAAACACATGAAAAATAAAAACATTAAAAATTAGTTATACTAAATGGCGGCCTTATCGCTTCAAGCGATTTCTTCCAGGCAACCATGAACGGACAGGAAATAGCACATTAACTAAAACAGCGGCCTTAGCAAAAAAGATTTAAAAAAATAAACAATGAACACTTATAACAAACAAAAAATAAGCAGAAGATTAAATAGAAGAACATTTATGAAGTTCATTTTTACAATTTTAAAACTTTTAATGTGTAATAGATATGTCTATTATTGAGACAGAACCTTTTAGATGACGTTCACAGAAAACTATGATTAGTAATGTAACAACGAGGGTAACAGCATCTATGATATCTACCGTCGAGTGTGTCATAGACTGACATTAGATTGCGATTTTATAGCCTCAGAAAGAGGATATACTTGTACTGTAGTCGAACTTGCCTTCACAAACATATCCACAAGTTAGAGATTAGAATCATCAAGACCGATCAAAATATTCAAGAGAGGTTATAGTTATTGTGGTTGTGCTACAACTGAACCATACGCGTTCAGGTTACAAGCATAGACTAAGTACCTACAACACGCCGGAATTGTTTCTTTATTTACCCGACTGCCAAGGATGGGTATTGTTTTTCGCGCGTATCTTGTATGTTTGTTTATAAATATTTTTATCAAATTTTCAGCAACATTTCGGTAAACGAATTATAAATTTTTGTTGCCGTTAGCCATGATGCAATGTTATAACTAGTAGAATATTATTTACAAGTACATTGATACAACAGCGTTTCGTTGGCTTACGATTAACATCAATCAAACGCTGTTGTATAATTATTTGATTTGATTACGATTCACGGTCACCCGTGAAATAATTATATGTTTACTAATGAGTATTTCTCTGCCTTTCCCGGAATTATGCTACGAGTAAATGATAAGAAGACCCAGCTACAGTGCAAAGGAGATATACCCCGTTGTCTCCACGAGAGTTCTTTGGCAAATTACGTAAGTCACCCCAGATGATTGACCGCAGTTGGTGCTACATATGCTAGCATATGCTAGCTTTGTCATCACTACTACGTCGCGTTGGCAGTCTATGGCATGAGATTTATGGTGAAGAAGTCACAAGTGCTCTGAATTTGGCAGCCAAATAGAGGCTTCAAATAAACTCATTCCAGTTGATATAACCTGTGAAACATCTATGGTCCAGTTAGTGCAAATTAAAAATAAAGTGAAATAAAAGTGAAAAATAAAAGTTTAAAAAAAATGCAGTGAAGAAAAGTTTAAGTTCAAAATTACATCCCCAGTGTTGTGCGTAAATTATGCGTATATAATATGAAGCGACCGTTCTATTTCGCATCCTCAAGATGAATGTAAATTGTGTGTTCTATACTAAAATACTTTTACTTTCTAGATAAGGACCAAATTTTATAAAAAATGCGCATCCTACATAGTCATTTGTCCACAATAATCAGACAAGCCAGATTACTGTAAAGATCATTCCGATTAAATTAGCTGTAGAAACTTAGAGTCAGCATGATACATTATGATTAGGACACGTGACTAGGTCAGATGCCATAAGATAAGGTTAACCCATTAAAACTAAGATAAATATTGCATTTTGTTTGAACAAGAATAGCTTCAGAAACGATAGTAAGTAATATGAAAACTTTCTGTAGTTTTTGAATATTTCGTCACTGATTGTAAGCGCAAAGTTGATATTACGTAATTACTACGTAATGATGAATGAATAAAGCACATGATATCTGTTTTTGACATTTTATGATTTTGTTATTGACATTGCATAATTATAATTTGCTCATGCTTAGAGCAAGCGAAATTGTTTGTGAAATTGAACCTAATTTTTGACATTGTATCTGCTGATTTTTTAATTTGACATTTTACTATTGATATTGCATGATTATAAATTAAGTGATTCATGTTTATTCTGTTTTTAGTATTATTTTTTGATTGCGTATTGTATTACCTTTGCTTGTTTTGTTGTTAACTTATTTTAATATTGTGAGGCACATGTTTGATTGATTCATTCATTGATTCTGGTCGTTTTAACCTCAATAAAAAAAAATGTATTTGTATTTTGAATCGTACCAATTTCAAATAAAATCTAGATTTTCTAGTAGCTTTTCTAATTTCAAGTTGCTTATCGAACAAATATGTCTATTATACTATAATTATACGTCATTTATCTTTGTTCAAATTCAGTCTTGCTGGTCGCACTTTTTAATCAAGTTGTGCATTTTTTGTTTGTTTTGTTAAAAAGATATACTTGTCACTTTTTATCTATATTAATTGTTGTGTTGATTCATTAGAACACAAAAATATTTAAAAAAAAATGTGCCCGGATATAAGAATCAACGTAATACTCTTAGCTGCTAGTTAAACTTGTATTTTTTTAAATATGTTGACCGTTATATCTTCTTTAGTGTTGTGTATGGTACACGTAAATAGTAATTGTCTATTTTTATGTGTTTAATAAGTTTCGTAACGCGTTTTTGCTTGAAACAATCTATATTATTTTTTAAATTTTGTGAAGCATTTATTTGTTATACGTTATTACGTACATACACACACACTAATCAAGGATAATATTTTTTTAAAATGAATATTACCCATGGTCTGTAATGCAGTTTTCTGAAAGGCAAAATTCCATTTATGACTGCGTGATGATAAGCCAAATGTCATGAGTTAAAATTATAAGATAGGTTTATTTCAATGCTAAGTAGTTAAGAAGTAATAGGTAATATATTTATTTGTAAAGTCGTATAATTACGTTGTTTTTTAAATTATATTATTCAGGGTGCACCAGGAGGTAGCACATGAGCCGGATGGCCGAATGTCATGATTTTTAATCGTTGCACCAAATTTAGATCTGGTTTTTAAATATAATATGTCGAATGATATTTTCTAGTACTTGTAAGGGTAACATTTCTCTGGTTTATGATTGGCCGATTTAACAACCAGCCGCATTTTATCCAATAAGAACTGCTTCCGGCGTAGTTTTAAAACAGCCAATCAGGAAACGAGAAAAGAAACTGAAGAGATGTAAAAATATTAATCTTTCGGTGAGATCATTCTCGATTTGCGCCTCGTGGCGAAAGCACATATTCTTAGTCAACGAGAACTGTGATAATTATTTTAAGAAACTAATGTATCATATTTTATAGTGACCAAATACACATGAAAATGGACTTATTAGTTTGATTCTCCACAATATCATCTTGGTCAGATTTTTCTATGAATATTACCACTTGTCTACGTTTCTTTTGAATTATTTTTATCAGTCAGAAATCTGAAATGGCCGCAGTTTAACTTTTTAACAACTCTTAGCCTAGGTTTTGGCATGACTATTCAAATTGGACAGGTTTTGTATTTCGATGCACAATCGAACTTTTCATATACCGTGACCGTTCAATTCTACACGTTTTGCGATTTTGCGATATAAATCCAGGAAATCTATATAAACAAAGCCCTCCCGGGAATTTGATATTGTAAATGCCGGTCTACAAACAGGCTGATCGTTTCTCCATTTCGTATTATACAAGCTTTTCGTTTCATTCAGTATGATTAATATTTGATTTATTTAGTAACAACGAAGCTTTGTCTGTTACGTGCTGTTGCGAAGTTAATTTGAAATGCCATTGAAATGGACGTAATTTTCGACTGTTTAATTTATAAGTTTAATTTTCTAGGTCGTGAGCTGAAGTCGAAAGCTTTGTTTCGTTGGTTAATTAGCCGGGAATAATGCTAGGAGTAGTTCGAAGATTTTCACTCTGTTGGCACGCTGGGAATATTAAGGCAACGAGGCTTTATGTAAATACGTTAACGTATTATAACTAGACTTGGAATAATATATCAAGGAAGTAATAATAGTTTACTTACGGTAACTGAACTTTAGGAGATTCATAAATCAACATATTTGACTAAGTATTTCTTACTACTACGATTACTAATTACTTAGTATCTTTTTGACTGCCGAAAAAATATGGAAGAAAATCATTGGATTATGTCGAAAACGGACTTGCTCTGTTCTTATACAAATCCCTCCGATATAAATGACAAAACATTGCGATTGTAAGGTTTTCAGTATTTTATCATATTTTTTACTATGTCGACTTTGGTTGAAATCGGCTTTTCAAGAACGGGCAACACCAGACATCGGAGATATCGCTCTCGGGCGGACTAGTTTTGTTTTTCGGGCAGAGCAAGGGATTTTTACTATTGAGCAGTAGGATGTCTAAATTGTAATAATGAAGAATAATACAACAAGTATTGAAGTTGAATCACCGTGTTTTAATAGTCACAAAGCCAACCACGCCACGAATGCGGAGATATTGGATTTGAGGCAGATGGACCCTATACGATGCATTACTTCTATCACCTTACGTTATCTAAGGATCGACCTCTGTTGCTCTAGGTACAGTACCGGAATCTTTGATTTCTTTAAAGAGGGAGAATTCAGATAAACTGTCCGAGTTATCTGAAATCGTTTCTCAAAGTTTCCGTTGTTCATTCTCTCAGTCTATCAGATATCTTTCAAGTCGTCTCGGTGACGTGAGAATCGAAGAGGTTATTAATTTTCACGTTGGGAGGGAAGTCAGTTTCGCGAAAGGTATTCATTGAGCATTTATTGAAAAGCCGAGTGCAGAGAAAGCCTTTTCAGAAGGCTCTTTTGAATGCCAACGTGGCGACGTGACGTAAGACGACGTACGTGGCGCTAGTGTTGTCGATTATTTCTTGGGAAAATATTCATTAGCTATTGACCTAGAGTTAAGTCAACGTGTCCTTTCTATTTTCTATATGAAATGATATGTATTTTATACATTAGTAATATTAATGTAATTTAATTATAATTAAAGCATCATTACTAAAATTATGTTTCATACAATATAACTAGTAAAATTGTTATTTAAAATTAGATATAATAATAGGTTTATTTTTTATAGGACAAAAGTGCCTTTATTAACCACAACTAAATACAATACTACTTTAAAAGCTATAGGTACCTACTATATGTGGGTTTTTGTAGGAAGATCCAGTAAATCGTAATTGCTTTTTATATAGCAGTAGTATATTACTAGCTTTTATATAGCAGTAGTATATTAGAAGCCGTGGTGGTCAAGAGGTAGTGACACCCGCCTTACAATCGTGAGGTCGTGGGTTCGAATCCCCGGTCCCGTACCAATGAGTTCTTTGGAATTTATGTACGGAATTTTACACCACAGGCTTTTCGGTGAAGGAAAACATCGTGAGGCAACCTTCATACGTCCGTAGAAGAAATTCGATGGCGTATGTGAATCCACCAACCCGCACTGGGCCCGCGTGGTGGATAATGGATAATGGCCCAATCACCCTTCGTGGGTAGGCCTACGTCCTGCAGTGGACTACTAAAAAGGCTGGTACAGTACAGTACAGTATATTACTATATAAAAAGCAATTACTATTTACTGGGTCTGTGGAAGATCCAATTGCTTTTTATATAGTAGTACTATATAAAAAGCAATTGGATCTTCCACAGGACCCTTGAAGGTCTAAAGATAATCCCACGTTAATCTCAAGCCCACTGCCAGTTGGAAGCGTGGCCAGCATGCTGGCTGCATTGCCACGCTGAATGGCAATGTTTATACGAGTAAGTTCTTGAGCCAAATAAACACCAGCATTTTGGTCACGCGTCGCGTCCACCAGACGCCCAGAAAGGCATTTTTTTATAGATTATATCTTTTAAAATCCTTCCTACTAATATTATAAACGCGAAAGTTTGTGAGGATGGATGGATGGATGGATGGATGGATGGATGTATGGATGTTTGTTACTCTTTCACGCAAAAACTACTTAACGGATTGGGATGAAACTTTGCAATAGAATAGCTTATATATCAGAATAACACATAGACTAAAAATTATAATGATATATTGCATATGCGGGCGAAGCCGCGGGTAAAAACTAGTAAATGACATTTTCTTTAAATTCTACCCATATAATTTAAAATTAGTAGTATTTTCAAATTTAGGATTAAGTTGTGTTATTGTTTAGAAATAGGTATTATAACGTTTCTAAATGTACCCACAAGAATAAATATACGGTAGAAGGTTATTTTTTTATCAAGAACTGTCATATAATGATTTAGACACCCATAACAATATTTCATGTTGTTTAATCAGAACGATCGGGTGGACAGGACAGTGCTCAAATAGCCTTAAAACTCAATCAACGTTAACGTCCAATAACTCAACGATAAAACTGAAAAATAAACGAGCACTATAATAAAGTGAAAAATAATTTCAGCCCCGAGAAGATTTTAGTGATAGCGTGAAAAGGCTGCACGGGGAACATTCTTTTCATGCCTCGAGTACCATTTTATGGCTTCATGCTAGCAAGAAAATTAAATCTGCTTTAAATTGAAGTTATCGAGAGAGAAAAGCTCAATTTTAGCTTTTATTCCTGTTTGCGCGTGGAATCCGAGAAAGTGGCGGCTAATGTTGCTCAAACAAGCACTAACATTTAACCTTTATGCATTCAACCGTCATATAGAAAAATCTTTACGTTATAGTATCAGATGAGTGGATACTTACTTTTGCAATAAGTGAATAGGTACTTACTTTTTAGAAACTTTTTACTACGCTGAGTATACAGTGTTATTTCTAATCAATTAGCATCCTTTCAGGGGCTTATTCTGTACATCAAAACTAACAAATTTTGTTCTGCGACTTTTGTCAAAACTCAAAAAAAAATTGGGTGTTCCATAGAAAAATATCGTTCACCTGCGACAAAACGTATGGAACAGCTGAGTTTTTTTTTTTAATTTTGACAAAAGTCGTAGAACAAAAGTTGTTAGTTTTGATGTACAGAATAAGCCCCTAAAAGGATGCTAATTGATTAGAAATAACCCTGTATACTCAGCGTAGTAAAACGTTTCTAAAAAGTAAGTACCTATTCACTTATTGCAAAAGTAGGTAAGTAGTAGGCACTTACTTACTAATACAAAAACAGGCAATCATACATTATTTGCATTCCAAAAACATTCCTTATTTTTTCAAGCAGTTAGGCTTTATTCAAAACTTGCAAAACATTTCATAAAAATCTGAAAGAGTTGTTTATAAATTAAAAACGGCAAAAGCTGCATTGTGTTAAAATTGTGTGTAAATTCCCTTATAAATTTTCCAAGAAGGTAGGGCACCCAAATAATCGTTTATTGGCCATTATAGCCCTGTTACACGCCATGCCGTACAATGTTAATGCGCTAACCCTTAACTCAAAATAGCCTAATTTTGTGCCAAGTAAAATTCATTAACTCACCTCAGAAGTGATTTAAGGAATGTGTACTTTAGATTACGCGTCATTGTGTGGTTATTAAATGTAATGGACTCTGGCGTACTTTGTGGCAATTTTGCTCATTTTGTCTTTACAAAGTTTCAAGTGTGGATGTTTTAAGCCTCATATCCACTAGGCAACATTTGATGACGGACTGCATGTTGCACGGAAACAAACAAACCTCGCGTCATGTTGCGCTTCATCTGCCAATGTTGCGGGTTGTTGCAACGTTGGCGGTTTTGAAATTTATAAGTGAATACGAGGCTTTAATATAACTTGTTTAGATGTTTTTTATTTGCTCAATCAAACACCCACGATTCAAGTCTCGTGGTGGTATAGGACTAAGTCTAATAAGTTTATGTTTTTATTTTAATTGGTGTTTGGTTTTGTGTAGGTCAGTCTACAAAAAAGCTGTAATCGATGCAGCTGTTTGAGATTATTATTCTTTCGATCGTTCTTTTAAAATTGATTATTTGTCATTATCTTCTTGAATATCGATTGATAGATTGATACGATGTGTCGTAAAAAGTTAAAAACCAATATGATTCTACCAAATAATTCCGAACCTCCAACAAAAGGGAGCAACTGGAGCAAGTACCTACTGAAGTAATACTCGTATCTAAACAAGCAAATACTCAGCAGACCGTACAAATGCTTTGATGACATTACTACTCATTTCACGTTACGGTTGAAGCTAATTATATTTTGAGGGACGGAGTGACAGTAAAATATAAACAAAAGTAAGTAAAAGGCATAAAACAGTAATCATTTCATCATTTTTTTTACCTCTCCTGCGACTTATGTACTATACTTACCTAAAATTGTGGTTTTTTTATGGAATTTAGATACTAATTAAAAAAAATTATGTCTAAATTTAATATAAAAAAAACGATTATAGGTATAGATAGTAAGTATAAGACGCGAGGTAAAAAAACCGGACAAGTGCGAGTCAGGCTCGCACATCGAGAGTTCCGTACAAACACGTTGTTAAAATAATTAAAAACTTGTTTATGATACCTTACATGATACGATTTACTCACTTTGAATTTTGAACCCATATTTTGTGAATTTTGAGGCCCTATTTTTTTGTGATTTAAATAAAAATGTACAGTTTTCAGATTTATTCCTATATGTGTACTCTGAGACAATGCTTCTCGCCAAATTTTATAGTTCTATGTCAACGGGAAGTACCCTGTAGGTTTTGATTTTTGTGAGTGCCAAAATATGCTGTTTTTACGACATAAACGGCTCTAACTTTTTTAAACGATAACTGAGAAGTTTATCTTTTACACAACAGCAAGATACCATATACGTATATAGTTTAAATTTCAACTCGATATCTTTACGCGTTCTTGAGATAAAGAGTCTTGACATACACACAGACTGACAGACGGACAACAAAGTGATCCTATAAGGGTTCCGTTTTTTTCGTTTGAGGTACGGAACCCTAAAAAATAATAGATTGATAGTATAATTTATATATTTTTTTACCTTACGAAAGAATACGATTACGATTCAACTTAAGTTTTGTATTATCGATGGGCATTCCGTGAATCGGAAGCATTATCTACCGACTACCACGAGAATTACTTCTTGCATGTGTCGTACAGCACACACCTCTTCTCTGATGATTACTTATGCAGCTAGTATATAAAAGCGTTATTTTTTTTGTAAGGTTACAAATGTTACAATAATTACTTTTAAAGACAGTAAATGACTGCTGAGGACCAGGCGAATCTATGCGAATCGGTTGATGTAATATTTTCCTAATTTCCCCGTTTATTATTTCCCTTCAATTATTTCCAGTTACAATTTTATGAACAAGCTATTGTAGTACCCGTGACTTTATGACGTCACTTGTAAGTATTTGTCATTGGAGCTTTATTTAAAGCTGAGATTACGGAGCTGCCTGCGGATTAGGTTTGATTATGTGCTTACGTCTCTCTGCCACTCGCTCCAATGCCTTACCAAATATTTAGCAGTAATCTGTTAATCTTTTAGGTACAGAGAATTTGTAGACATAAATTTTGCTAGCAATGTGATGTAATTTCTCTTTGTACCTATCTCTAGACGTTCAATGGTTTATGAATAAATTGTATTGTATCTTACGTTACTTGACGTTTGTGTAATAGACTGAAGTCTCAAATGCTAGCTAATACGACGAGATCTCTGCGAATTCATTAGAAATAAGTACTTAAAGATTCAGTTGCGCTGGTCATTATAATCAATTTTTAGGATTAAACTATAAAGCCAAAATCACAAAAAAATATCAACTTTCGACACAAAAAGTTCATTGACCCTCAACTAAATATGCCGGTGATATATTTTCTTCGCGATTTTCTTAGTTGTCCCCATAGTATGCTGTTGGTTGCTCATACTTAGTATCTACTATCTGTTTTACATAACACTTATTCATTTTCTTATCTTAAGGTGGAACAAGTTAGTCGTCACTCCATACAAACGTCCATGGTACAATACACGATTTTTTAATGTTGAATATCTAAAACTAAGATTTAAATCAATTTATTGTGACATAATCTATGATTATTGCTAAAAATAACTGTAATCAAAACTATGCATTCAACTAAAATAAGCCTCAAAACATTTGAATTTTAACACTGATTTTAAGGAAACTTTAGGCTTAAATAAATCGCACAATAACTAGACTGAGTCCATAGTAATTGAGCAATAATCTTAGCTTATATATTCTCAAAGTTAAATAACTTTAATTTGAACTAATTCATCTAGCAGTTTTTACAGGATTCACTATGAGCAAAAGCCTTTACGCGCATTTTTACGCGGCCGTGTTTAGGTAAAAATTATAGTTCTATTTCACCCGACTGTGTACCCCGCGCGGGGAGCGGGACGGAACGTGTAGCGCGTGCTCCCAGCGCGGCCCCCGTACGCTACGCGGCTTCGGCCGAGTCCGGCCGCCATTCTCCACTAGCCCGTGCCCGTGGTGAGTTGGTGTCGTTGAACTTTGTGTTATCACGCAGAGTTCAACGACACCAACTCACCAGACCATATAATATCTTATATGATAAGGACGCATTATTCGACGATCGGACGATCATTGTTTTCAACTTCGGAAGTATTGACGTAGGTATATTCTTTGGACTTCTTGCCGGTTATTTGATTATCCTACAAATTGAACTATGGGTAGGTGGTGATTATTATTAGTAGTAGGTATTAACAATTGTACTGGGTAATTCTGGATTAACGTAGGTAGAGCGCGTTTGTTTACGCTCGCAGTGCATTATAAACGGACCGGGCTCATTTTGTCTTCTAGAAGGTACTTATCCGTTCCCCGTACGCGTTCTGGTGTTCGACTTCGCTTTTCATCCCGCTTGCTCTCGTAGCGTAAGTAACTGGCGCGAGCAGGATAAAAAGCGAAGCCGAACGTCTGAACTGTTTCATTATTCTGAGTTCAGAACGTTAGGTTAGATACACTTACGTTAGGTATATTTGTCAGAACATTTCATACAACTCTAATAATATTACGAAAAATATGTAGGTACCTACTTACCTAATAATTAGTAATTTTACTCTGTTTGGTATTATTACACAGAAAAAAAACCATACTAATAAGTACCTAGCCTCATCGCCAGAGGGCGCTGTAGTTTCAAAAGAGTTTTACCACAGTGTAGGTAGCACATTCTTTTTTCATTCTTTTTTCAAATTTTCATTCCAATCCCTTTATTTGTTTTAATTTGACAACTTATGGAAGCGAACGTATCGATCGGTTTTACAAAAATGGAAAAAGAGCAATATCGTTCGGTGATTAGATTACTATTTTTGGAAGGGAAAATCGAAATCAAAGAGCGCTTGGATGCTGTGTACGGTGACTCTTCTCCATCGATGGCCACCGTCAAGAATTGGTTCAACGAGTTTGCACGTGGCCGTATGTCGATTTTTGATGAACCACGTCCAGGTGCACCGAAAACAGCTGCTACGGAGGAAAACATTAAAAAAATCCATGATCTCGTATTGGCAGATCGCCGACTGAAGGTTCGGGAGCTAGCTGAGACTGTAGGCATTTCAGAAGGAACAGTGTATCATATTCTTCACGAGGAACTCGGCATGAGAAAGCTGTCGGCGTGATGGGTGCCGCGTTTACTCACACCGGAAAACAAGTGCAACCGTGAGACCACATCGGAGACGTGTTTGGCGCTGTTTAAGCAGAATCCAGCGGAGTTTTTGCGTCGTTTTGTGACCGTCGATGAAACCTGGATCCACTGGTACACACCAGAGACCAAGAAGCAATCAAAACAATGGATCCAGACCGGGGAACGTGCTCCAAAGAAGGCGAAAACTGTAAAATCGGCCGGAAAAGTTATGGCCACCGTTTTCTGGGATTCACAAGGTGTGATCTACATCGATTACCTCGAGAAGGGTAAAACAATTACAGGGCTTTACTATGCCGATTTATTGGGCCGATTCGACGCCGAATTAAAAAAAAAACGACCCCATCTGGCGAAGAAAAAAGTGCTGTTTCACCACGACAACGCACCGGTTCACACGTCTGCCGTTGCCATGGCCAAAGTGGTCGAATTACGCTACGAATTGCTGCCCCATCCACCGTATTCTCCAGATTTGGCCTCTTGTGACGTCTTTCTGTTTCCTAATCTGAAAAAATCTCTCGCCGGGAATAGATATGGATCAAATGAGGAGGTCAACGCCTCCACGAAGGCCTATTTTGCAGAGTTTGACAAAAACTATTTTTCGGACGGGTTAAAACAGTTGGAGCATCGCTGGGCTAAGTGTATCGAACTAAAAGGAGACTATGTTGAAAAATAAATTGCCACTTTTCCAAAATTTTCGTTTACTTTTTGTAGGCTAAGTATTTATTGAATGACCCTCGTATTTCAGCCGTTTGAAATTGAGACATTGTGCCCGTGGTGGCCGGTCTTATTTTTATAAGTCTTTCTGAGCGTCTGGTGTACCCGACGTGTGTGTGTGGTGTTTATTTGGCTAACGTATATGCATTGCCAATCAGCGTGGCAATGCTGCCAGCATGCTGGGCACGCTGCTAACTGGCAGTGGGCTTGAGTATTTGGACTATCTTTAGACCTTCAAGGGTCTGTGGATGATCCAATTGATTGTTATGTAGTAGTAGTTTATAACGTTTTACATTATAAGTCTTGTACTTAGTGGTAGTTAATAAAGGCACTTGCTCTATAAAAAAAAGTCAAGTACCCTTGCACCTTGCCACTGTCCAAACCTAACCTGACCTACCTACCTAAAGTATTATGATACCTTATACTTATAAATGCTTCTATTGATTAAGATACGAGTAAGGTTAGAGTGTACGGGTTCCCGCCTTGTCGTGGCGGGGGAACTTAGTAGTCGAGGCTTATGGGCGGCGCGGGAATCCCAGATAGAGCCGCTTCTCTGGGTTTCTTCTGAGACAGCTGAGAAGGCGGCGCTCGAGGTCTCCCGATTTTTTGAGTTTTTTCTCCCTTGGCAGCTTAGAAGTTCGCACTCGTGGTTGGGCCGCTTTTCTGGGCTTTTTAACTATGGCAGCTGAGAGGCTGGCCGGTAAGTTGCGTGCCTCATGAGGAGTGCCGCAACTGAGGCGAACTGAGACTTTTATCACTGTTCAATCCTAACCAAACCAACAGAAATGTATGTTCGTGTCAAGGTCACAGTTCACAGTCAAGGTTAATAACCTTAGAGTCAAGATACTTATACTCATGCCATACTACTCCTAAAAATCAAGTCGATTCGTTTCTTCGAATATTAGTATGGATTCTGTACCATAAAGGTAGAATAAAGAAACATGTTTAACCTCTAATGGTGGTATATTTAAAAATATTTTTAATGTCAGACAAAATTACGGCCCAGTAGGTATTAAACGTCATTGTAATATGTAGCATGGCATAGGGAAAAACCATTTAGTCCAATTTTAATGTCAGTTGTCACTGTCAATCCATACTAAATTCCCTTTTCGAGGAGCTGTAATGGTAAAAAGACAATTTGTCCCTTTGCTATGCTAAGCGTGACATTTATAAAAGTCTGCAGTCAATATATGTCACTTTTCATCTTATTACGTTTCGTCAATCCATATTAGGCCCAATTATGAACGCGCCATCGTAAAATTAATAGGAATGTAAAATGTGTTCTCGCTATCGAATCCCTAAAGAGAAACAGAAACAGAAATATTCTAATTAGCTGTTATAATTACGACGGTGCCTTGAAAATTGGGCCTATTAGCGTCGTTGTGATAAGTGACAGTTTCGCTAACGATTTTTTAAGGGAAAAATGATATGAACAAGAGAAGATGAATAACTGTCAAAAAATATAAAAAGGAACGGGATATAAAGTATCTTATGTCCTTCTCCTGGTTCTAAGCTACCTCCCCACCAATTTACAGCCGAGTCGGTTCAGCCATTCTTGAGTTATAAATGGTGTAACTAACACGACTTTCTTCTAATAAAATACTTGATTTTAATACTCGATAATTACCCAGGGATCCTAGAGAGTAGGTTTACAAGTACTAGCAAAATATCATAAAAAAATAACAACTCAATTAAAATTACAAAAACGATATTCAAAACTCGATAACTACCCAGGGAGTGATCGATGAGAGTTAGTCCCATAGTATAAAATGCTCAGAATAATATGCACTAACACTATGTCCTCATTAGTTATAATTTGGCCGGCACTTTTAGATTTAGCCCAAAAATGTATGGAACGTGAATGATGTCCTTTATTGGAGAAGCGAAGGTATCTGGATTGTCAAAATTTTTATTCATCTGTCCGGTTGTTAGTTTTTAGAATGGTTTTTAGTCATCAGCGACATTTTTAGTAGGCATTTATCAACCGACTGATAATATTTAGCAAAATAATAATAGTCAAAATCCCAACAAGTATGTAAGTAGGTATTAACCTTTTTTAGTACGTAACATTTTAAGAACGTATTTTACTCCTCACGAATTTTTGCTATGGGACCAACTGCGAAAACGCGAAAAATGATGAGCCGATCCGTACAATTTGTCGAGAATTAATTAACTTTTTGTATAGAACAGCTATTTTTTTCGATATTTCGCAGTTGGTCCCATAGTAAAAGTTTTTCGTAATGATGAGTAAATGCATCCTTATAATGACAGATATTAAAAAAAATAAGAATGTAGGTATTTCGATCAAGATCGAGCTGAGCATTTTGCTGCGAAATTGAACCGTACTGCTTTTGTTATTGAGAACATTTATGAATGTGCAATTTGGAGAACTGACTAAGTACCTATACTCGAAATTACTACAAAATGTGCTCGCGAAGTCTCTACTATTTGGATAACTACTTGACGTATTGTATTATTATATTGTATAATTGTATTAGATTAGATTCAATTCAATAAATATGCGACGTGACAACTCTACAAGGCAGGTATTCACGCAGCTTGGATTTACGATTACTCATTCAATATTATAGTGTCCGCGTTGAATGAAATGGCAGACGTGGGCGTGCGTGTCGAAATACGCATATTGTGATATTTCATTGTGTGCGCACACGCTACCTCTACTGCTCATCACCGAGTCTGTCTCTTTCTCGAGCTAGACAGTTGAGATAGCATTCATTTTAGCCACGCCCATAGAGGAGTTCGTGCCGTCAAATTGTTGGACCTTAAGTTAAATTTATACAATACTAGATTTTACCCGCGGCTTCGCTCGCATACGCAATATATCATTATAATTTATAGCCTATGTGTTATTCTGATATATAAGCTATTTTATTGCAAAGTTTCATCTCAATCCGTTAAGTAGTTTTTGCGTGAAAGAGTAACAAACATCCATACATCCATCCATCCATCCATCCTCACAAACTTTCGCGTTTATAATATTAGTAGGATAGTAGGATTCATCTAAAAATACTAACTACTATTACTACTACTGGGCCGAAGCCAACCCTGAGAGGCCCTTTTACATATTTTTTTACAAAACTAATATAAATTTTTGTGTTCATAGAGTAGAATGAAAATAACTATTGCTAGATTATGATTTGCAGTATTTCGGGTTATTGTGATGTGCTGATCGGTGACTTAAAAGATAGGCTATGGAATGAGGTAATGAAGCTAGTTTTATTATTATGTTGATAACCTAGATCACAGGGATGTGGTCAAACGTAATAAAGGAAAAAATATTGAGTAAAAATATGTATAATTTGCAAAATGTAGACGTCTTAAAAGAAAATATTAAGCGAGCTATTTTCAGCATGTTGTTTTCTTCGCGTAGTTCGCGAAACCCGCAGTTTGCCGCTAATGGCCGGGGCACGTGACACAGCCCCGGTCACAGATAATGTTTGCCGCACACGAAAATTGCAAGAGATTTTTAAAGTGGGTAGTACCTACTATTGACCAATGAAAGCGGGTTGGAAGATTCTAGAAACTCTTTGTATGAGATAAGTGTAAGCTTTTCATTATAATAAAATTATACAAAACATCAAAATAGCGTGTTAGTTTGAACAGAATAGTTCTGGGTATATTTTACGGAGTGTTTTTTTTTATGTAGGATGAACGTATTCTAGGATATCATTGTACCTATCATTGTGATTAAATTATTTTTTGCAAAAAATAGCATGACCGACTTCACCCTTGTACAGAATCATTACATTACATAGTATAAAACAAAGTCGGTTTCCGCTGTCTGTCCCCATGTATGCTTATATCATGAAAACTGCGCAAGAGATTTTGATGCAGCTTGTTTTAATAGATAGAGTAATTCAAGAGAAATGTTTATATGTATAATACACCTGTGCGAAGCCGGGGCGCATCGCTAGAACGCAAATATTATGCACGGATCGATGTAACATTTTTCACATTGTTGTTGATTTATCAAAAATGGCTCAGCCAATTACGATAAAATTTAAATGAGACCAATTTCGAAGTATATTCTTTCCAATAAAAAAGAATTATTGAAATCAGACAACTATGAAAAAAGTTATGCGTGGTTATATATAAAAAAATATATATATATACGCGTTGAATTGTATACCTCCTCCGGTGGTTCGTCGGTCAAAAATCAACCTTGAAGTCATATAAAAAATCAGCTCATTTTCTTTAGTTTATTTGACCATAGGTACACTTTGTCGAACTTCTGTGAATTTTGTCTTCAGATGAAGAGTAAAATGATATCTTAGAATATTATAGGATTTAGTCCGTCGTTTAAAAATACATGCTGTAAAGCGTACTTAATAAAATTCTATGATTTTTCTGTACATTTTGAAACTGAAACATTCGGGTAAATTTGAATTATGTTACACTAGCGACCCGCCTCGGCTTCGCACAGGTGTATTATACATACCTTCCTCTTGAATCACTCTTTAAAAAAATTCGTTTCGTAGTTTTAAAGACTTAAGCATACATACATAGGGACAGGCAGACAGCGGGAAGCGAGTTGGTTTTATACTATGTAGTGATTACCTAATCGATTCATTGACAAATATACAGGGTTATTTCTAATCAATTAGCATCCTTTAGGGGCTTGTTCTGTACATCAAAACTAATAACTTTAGTTCTGCAACTTTTGTCAAAACTAAAAAAAAAAAACAGCTGTCCCATACATTTTGTCGCGGGTGAACGATATTTTTCTATAGAACAACAATTTTTTTTTTGGTTTTGACAAAAGTCGCAGTACAAAAGTTGTTAGTTTTGAAGTACAGAATAATCCCCTAAGAGGATGCTAATTGAATAGAAATAACCCTATATACTTAATGATCTTTTACAAGGCTTATCTAGTAATTTTAACAAACGAGCATCCTTGGCTTAGTAATTTCAACAAATATCCAAACTACAAGCCTTTTAAACCTATATGCACGCATAACCTAGGCACCTATCCAATAAACTATTCATTAGCTTGACATGGTAGCTCAACTACAAATTCAACAAACAGAAGCTCAAACAAACGTAGACCGAACAGTTTCGGTTTGCAAACACAGAAAACCGATTCACCACCTAATCTAAACTACATAGATACACATAGAAAACCCATTACCGAAATACCTGAAATAGGCACTATTAGGATGTTGTAAAGTAGTGATGCTTTTCAAAAGCGTTTCATTCTCGTGAATTTGTAAACTGCTATTCCAATCCACGGAGTACTTAGCTTGCTCTAACTAAATGGTAAGCTTTGTACAGTAAATATAGATCGGGAACCATTTGAAATGAAATAAACATGAAATTCCACAATTTCAGAAATGTTATAGGATTATAAGTGAGAGAGTAGCACAATTTCTAAATAGAAACTGTGTGATCTCGACAAAGCAACATGGTTTTATTGAAAAGAGATCCACTGTCACTAACTTATTGACATGTCATTGTGTTCATTCCTGGAGTGTACAAGTTGATAAAAAAGAACCTGTTGATGTTGCATACCTCGATTTTGAACGTGCATTTGATAAGGTACCTCACCAGCGCTTGTTGTTCAAGCTTGAACACCATGGGTTGCGTGGTAAGTTGCTTGAGTGGTACCGGAGCTTCTTATCGGGTAGAACATTTCAGGTTCGAGTGGGGAACTCACTATCGGACCGAAAAATGGTTTCCAGTCGTGTCCCGCAGGGTTCTGTGTCCGCTCCTCAGCTGTTTGGAATTTTCATAACGGATATGATAGAGCTCATAGAATGTCAGTCATCTTTTTGTGCAGATGATGGGACGTTTTTTGCTAATGCATTGATAAAGTCTGGAGAGCTTCAAAGGGATCCAGACCGCATTCATAACTGGACCAGGGACTGGATTATTAAGTTGAACACAACCAAATGTAGTGTGTTACATCTTGGTAGAACCAACCCTAGAGAGACATACACACTTGATGGAGTTGCCTTAGCTTCTGTAGACCAACAGAGGGATTTAGGAGTCATTATTACTGCAGATTTAAAATGGGAAGAGCATATATCTATGATAGTCAAACGGGCTAACTCATTTATTTATGTAATACGCAAGTCCTTTCAGACAGTAACAATGGATGTTTTTATTCGGATTTACAAAACCCATATAAGGCCTCTGCTGGAGTATGAGTTCCAGGTGTGGAGTCTTTACTTTAAAAAAGATATTGATTTGCTTGAAAGTGCACAAAAAAAGCCACCAGGATTCCATATGCTCTGCGCCGCAAGACCTATGAAGATAGGTTAAAAGCTCTTCGTCTCACGACCCTCGAAGAACGACAATTACGCGGAGACTTGATTGAGACCTTCAAAATTCTCAATGGCTTCTATAATATTCCGGATATCCGAGACATATACACTTTGAAGGAAAATATGCGCGATAGCAGACGCCATACAATCCTTTTACAGCAACCATCACAAACCAACACTGCACACCACATCCTCTGCAATAGAGTTGTCTACAACTGGAATAGGTTGCCTGAGGATGTCATCTCAGCAAGATCTATAAACACATTTAAGAATAGACTGGACCTCTGGATAAAGAAGAAAAAAATTCCTTGACAGACAAATATTAATTTTATTCGACACTGCTTGATAGAGGCACATCAGTATACACTGCTCGCCTATTAACAAATAAATAAATAAATAAAATAAATATAGAACTGAAAGACAACAATAAATCCTAAGTAAGTAAGTTCGTGTAGACCGGATGGCTAGGCTTGGTGTCAGAGTTTTTAAACCGCCTTAAGGCCTCTGACATGGCTAAACGACCGAAATTAAGCAACGTTCCGCACTGTTAGTATTTAGATGGGTGACTGTGAGTAGCATTTTCCAACTGAGCGCTACCGTGGCTCGGGTGACACGTTAAATTGTAGGTCCCGGTTGTTTTAAACGTTTAGCCATGTCCAAATCCTAGAAAATATGACTATTTCTCAAATCTTCAATGGTAGTAGAGCTAGGAGTCGATAGACGTATTGTCGCAAAACTCATCCCAAAGTTTATGTTAAAACATGACATTAAAATAAAAATATGAATACTATTTACTGAAACAAAAAACTAACGGAGCATAAATGCAACTTTAGTGCAAACATCGAGTTTTAGATCAGAGCGATTCGATTTGGGAGTCGGGACAAAATACATACTTCAAATACCTGTACAGTGTACAGCCCTTTGACATGTACCGATCAAAAGTTTCCAATTATTGGAAAGGTATTAATGGCGATATATTGTAGAATAGATGAAAATTAACACCCTTACAGATGGAATTAATTGGCGTTTGTTTATTAAATTAGTTATAGTAATAAACGAGCTTTTTTCATTATACATTACGCACTTACAAAATGATAGTGTTGAGAAAGACCAATCAAACATATTTAAGTGAATAAATAGGAACAAAATTGGATATACTCGTAATTTTATTTTATATCGTGTTGAAATATTTCTTATATCTTATGATATTATTATCGTAGTGTTGTCGTATTCATCTAATAATTTCGAAACTAAGTTTTAAGTCCAAGAGGGTCAGTTAAAATGTAATAATGCCATTGTACCTACCTGCTAGTATGAAGAAAACAGACTGATATTCTTCCTTAATACTTGTTGGTAAGTCAGTAGGTAAGTTCGTATAGGCCGTATCAGAGTTTTTAAGCCGCCTGAAGCCTCTGACATGGCTAAACAGTTAAAACAACTGGGGCCTACAATTTAACCTGTCATCCGAGCTACGGTAGCGCTCAGTTGGAAATTACCACCTGGGGTCACCCACCAAAATACTGTCCTAGCGGGACGTAGTTGAAAAGCACCTAATCAAACTACGCTACAAGCTTGTTGGTTATATCTAGCTATTTACATAGGGTTAACGTATTCATGCTACAATTACAGCACCAGCAATGTTCAGGGACATTAAATTTGCCATTCTAGTGCAGCACTCAAATACCAAAATGCGCGCTCATAAATGGCCAAGTAAAATGGAATATTAAATAAGACGTCAGTAAGCATGAAACTGTACCTACCTTCACTCAGAATCGAATCAGTTTATTGAATAAGTGCGCTGCGACATACGAGGTTCGCCCCGAGCACAGACTTAGTACGTACTTTATCTGGAAACGTCTCTCTATTTACTTATAAATATAGTTATTTTTTTGCAAAAAATAGCTAAAACGACTTCCATCGCGTACAAAGTTCGAATAGTTTCATGTGAGTTGATTCTAATGCGATTGTATACAATTTTTACATTATTGTTGATTTTTCAAAAACGTCTCAGCTGATTTCGATAAATACATACAGACGAACATAGAACCTCCTCCTTTTTGGAAGTCGTTGGAAGGCGTTGCTGTATGATGAGGAAATGAAATGAAATGAAAATAACGTATCCCAAAAATTATGAAAGTATCGCGTCAATCAATGATATTGATTGGTTTAATTGCTCTCCGAATCTGTTTCCATTAGGTATACATTTATTACGTCTTACTTTTCACACTATCGACGATCTTGTTGATCTTGTTCCTGAAACGTTATCTATGCAATCATCCGTATGAATTTCGAGCCAGTGACGACTCACAGTCGTGGTGCAATTTGTTTAAGGCATTTCTAGCGTATACTAGAGCATTGGCTTGGCTTCTCCTTGATAATCCAGTTAGGGGGGCAGGTTGGTTTGCAGGACACGGGAGTTTCATGATATACACCAGCGTCCTCGGTACGTTCCCATCCCATTTGGACGCAAAGGCAAGTCACCGTGCATTCACTCAATTTCTACTGTCTCAGGTGGGCGAACTCCAAACGAGATTATACTTTAATGGTCGTATCAAAGTAACATTAAAAGGAATACTGGGAGAGCTAGGACTATTAAAACATGCTCTAACATATTAGTATTTACTTTGTTGGATTCTTACTGATTGAATAGAAGCTTAATTTTATTGTATTTTTGACCGACGAACCAACCGGAGGAGATACTCAATTAGACCCGTATATATATATATATTATGTATAACCACGCATAACTTTTTTCGTAGTAGTTCGATTTTAATAATTCTTTTTTTATTCGAAAGAATATACTTCGAAATTGGTCCCATTTAAATATTATTGAAATCGGCTGAGCCATTTTTGATAAATCAACAATAATGTGAAAAATGCTACATCGATCTGTGCGAAATATTCGCGAATGTACTGTACACGGGTGAAGTCGGTCATGCTATTTTTTGCAAAAATAATTATATTATCTGTATTATATTCGTATATCGAGTTAAATTGTAACGTTTTTCCTGAAAACTGTCGACGAGACGTCAAAATTATGAATTTTGTTTAATTCTCTCGCACATCACGTAATTTCCTATTAATTAAATCTCTCTTACGAGGAAGTATAATCCGTTTTGTAGCTAACTTGGAAGGACGGCTACCTCCGTCATACGCCAGGCTGATGTAGGTACATTTATGGTAAACATTAAATTTAAATACATATCTGAGTAGGTCAGTCTTTGCGCGCTATGCCTTGGGATGAAAATTATGTGTGCAAAATAGTTGTAACTAGCTTTTTGATGTTAGTTGTCTAAATACATTTGAAACTATATTAGTATTGTTTCATTATGAAAATAAGGTAGTACTGTAAGTGAATTGTCTTTATCAAGTATATAAATTTTTCACTCTCAGAAATTCTTACATATTAACTCAAAAAATTCGAATGGTGTTTGGTCGTTACGATTGAACTAAGTGGTTTAGCAAAAATCATGAGACCAATGATTGAATTATTGAAAATTTAATTATTTGTTAATACAAAAAGTGAAAATACTTCACCAGCAAAAAATAACGTAATTGCTCCAGCTATATTTATTTGTAAAAATTCATGGACTCTAAAAGTAAATGAATGACCAATTGCGAAAAATTCAATTTAAAAACTCTACATCTTACGCTTTTGTAATTATGTTCTCGTATAAATAAAATACTCTCCTATATACCTACTTGTACAACCAAACTTAAGCAAAAAACAGGGTGTTGCCAGCGAGCTATTTGCACTCAATTATAAAGTTATGAAACGACTACCCAAAGTTAATCTAGTTCAGCAATAAAAACATGTAACACCAACTTTTAGTAACATGACGGGGAGTCGAAGTTATTGGACGAAAAGGATGAAATAAATTAAACATCATTCTATATTTCGGACACGTTTCGGTATCAAGCATGTCATAATGTGTGATTTATATGGGTCTGTAAGCATTTTTATCGGCCATCAGGTAATTTAAGGGATATTGATGGTCATCGTTTAATATTAGTCATTCAATTCCTCGATGCGTGTGACATTTTGACCGACGAACCGGAGGAAGTACTCAATTCGACGCATATATTTTTTTTAAATGTATGACAACGCATAACTTTTTTATAGTAGTCTGATTTTAATGATGTTTTTTTATTGGAAAGAATATACTTCGAGATTAGTTCCATTTTAATTTTATGGAAATCGGTTAAGCCATTTTTGATAAATCAACAATAATTTGAAAAATGCTACATCGATCCGTGCGAAATATTCGCGAATTTTGTACACGGGCGAAGTCGGTCATGCTAATTTTTGCTAAAAAATAATTATAATTTGAAATAATCACTATCAGATTTTCACATGAAAACTCAGTAAAAAAAAAATATTTTTGGAAGTGAATCTTGTAACTATATATAAGCCTACAGTCCTTGGTTCAATTTGTATTAGATGGATTGGGATGTATAATAAAGTAAGGAGTTTTAATTCTATCAGCTTAAGCAAGTTATAAAGGCTAAAATTACGTCTCTAAATAATATTAAGTATAAACTCTACCAGTTGTTTCTAATTTAGTTCCCAGTATTAGAACGGCAGGTGAGGTAGGTATTTATTTATCGTAGATAACAAATACTTTTTTTATGCACTTGCACTAAAAATAAAAGAGCAAACTTGGAAACGATCCTAATTCTTTGCACAATGCGACAATTAGGCTACAAACCGAACAAATTAAAGATCACTCCACAATACTCGGCTGCCTTATAAATTGTAATTAGCAAATATGGTCCAGCGTATAGTTAGCATACGCTCGAACTTGTACGACCGTAATACAAATTTACGAGTTATTGCTGGGGGAATTGAACAATGTCATCGGTTTGGAGTGCTATTCGCGCGTGCCATATCGAAGGCACGATGTACAAAGAGTACGTTTCAATTAACCTCAACGTGCTCTAAAGTCTGGTATGAAAAATAAAATACACAATACCTACCTGGAGCGATCATCACCTGCTCTAAGTATGTAGGTACTCTGTTAGAGATAGATGTTATTTTATCATTATCATCACTTTCATCGCCAGTAAGACATAGGCCTTCGCTATGGATTGTCAACTATTATATAAGACGGAGTTATAGGTTAATGGTAAGATACTTAAACCTTGAGATACAAAATGTTCAATTCGATAATATTTTTAATATTTTAGGATCTCTCTTTTAAAACATAGTCTCCTTACTTATTTATCGAACATTAACAAAATGTACGCCATAATAATCTGCTAATGTGAGGCAGACTACAATGGCATTGTAAATACCTACATACTAAGGCCTAAAAGACCACAGTAATATACAGCGGTTAATCACTGTCCGCTTAAAAAAGGAACACTTTTTTAAAAATAGTTTAACACATTTTTTAACAAAGGTACTCATAAGAAAGGCAAGAGCAAAAATCCCTCTGTTTCTATATTAGATTGAAAGCAGCATAAGCAACAATCTCCACGCGGTTTCGGAACCAGGCTTCCATAACCATGAAACGCTCCATTATCATTTGGAATACGGCTGCGATTATTGTGGCGATTACATACGGGCAACATAACGAGCGCGCTTTTAAAAATGGAAAAAGTGTGTAGTCCATTTGAAGGCAACGCTCGTCGCCGCGCGCCTCATATAATATTGATGGTATGGTTCCATCGAGCCAGCGGGACCTGGGACATGTGTTGCCTCTTGACCGGAATGTACTGTACCTGCACAGGTCAGCACTCCAATATAGGCTACACTAAAACCGACCCACGCTCCCCTACGTCATTCGTTTAATGTAGCAGTTTGTCATCAAATTCTCTGTCGTATTAAAGCGTTTGTTGTATACCGTGTATTAATATTGATGGGATGACTCTGCCAGCGGTTATTTTAGATTACAGAGGGATTTATTCTGATGCAGTTTTAGAGTTTGGTACAAATGATGGTTAGGTTCTCGAACCACGTACCAGCGTAGAATGTCCACCTGTGGGATGGACAGATGATCTCGTCAAGAGCGCAGGATTATGCTGGATGCAAGCCGGTTCCAACCGGTCTTATTGGAGATCCATATGTCCAGCAGTGGACGTCATATGGCTGACGGATAATGGATGGATGATGAAGGTTATCTTTGCTCAAAAAACTATTAGAATGTCTAGTCTCTTCATTTTTGCCATACCGTTTGATTCTCCACCTAATAATTTAAGATCAATCTCCACCCAATAATTAAGATTGCTTTGCAGTGCAGGTGTAGGAGTTATGACTAACTTTTACTACCTATGGGGTCAACCCCGATATCGCGAAAAATATAACTATTTCACACAAAAATTTCATCAAATCTGAACAAAATGTCTGGGATCACTGATTTTTTGATATTGAGGTTAGTCTCCTCAAACCAAATAACAAGTTAGTTTCATAATAAAAATATAATCATAAATATTTACCAATCCTCATTCCACGTTTAGAATTTGACGAATCAAGTATTTGACGACTGCCTGCGTAATCCATTCAGATGGGGTCGGGACATTATATACATTGTACATGAATGCTTTCTCCATTTGTCTCTATCTTCTGTCATTGTTTCTATCTTGTATCTGAACAAAAAATATTCATAATGATGAGTAGATACTTACAATAGGAGGAACCTGTCCATCAGATGCAACATGCTCGCGCGCAGATTTGCTAAATGCTCGGATAAGGTGAAGGTTACCTTATTCACGGCGTACTGCATGTGTTTGTACACGTGCCAGCTATGGATAAGGTATACTAGAGCGGCCTACAGTACCATAAAGGTGCAATATAATGACGTATTTTGGCATCCTTACGAAGAAGCCCAGATTCTGCAGCGCGTCGGGTATGTTGTCTGATGCACGGGTTCCTGATTTCTTTGCAGTTATTCGGTCTCGAATCGCGTCTTTTTGGGATAGGATACGAAGATCGAAGAACAGCATACTACAGTGACTGTCTGAAAATTTCTGTTGTCCAATATTTCGACATTGGATCTCTGTCCGGAGCGTGAATCGGAAGTAGCATGACGTCGAACCTGGGTTTGACTGCGATATTTTAATTAATTTTGGGACTGTGATAATCTTGTATTATTGTAATGTTTATTCTTTTCTATTATGTAATTGTGTCTTTTCATATGGGTTGTGTGCCTGAAATAAACGTTTATTTATTTATACTTCTGAACCGGCAAGCGCAGCGTAGAACTTAGTAACTCAATGTAAGCTGGCTCGAGCAAGATCTGCGAGACCCACAAGGTGGACGGAAAACCTCATTAAGACCACAGGATCGCGCTGGATGCAAGCCGCTTCCAACCTGTCTTATTGGAGATCCATAGGGGAGGCCTATGTCCAGCAGTGGACGTCCTTTGGCTGATGGATGGATGATACCTCTGAAACTCACTATACTTTACAAAACAGACACTTGTAAAGAACTTTTTCAATAGGGCAGTACCTGGGCGACAAGCCAGCTCGCGGCTGGGTCGAGGGACGCAATCCTCCTAAATTATTGTTGTGCAGCGATCGGAGCCACGCAACGGGAAATCTACGTGAAATGTGTCACGTCACATATGGAAATGGAAATCTGGAATTTCTGACATAGCTTCTGGCCTGTTAAAGGTTTTGACGTTAGAGGATTACGGGAGAAATATTCTCTCTCGCCTGATTTTGCATTTAGCGCTACAGCTTCATTTTTCAAGCGTTTCGAATGTGCTTCATCACTTAAATATGAAATGTATGCATTGTATACCTTTATACAAACCAAAGTTGTTTTTTTAATCCATTTCAAATAATAATATTCAAAAATGTTTACCATGAAATTAAATCCGAAAATAAATTTTTTGTTTGCGTTATTTTTTAGGACTTTTCTGGTACGCTTGAATATTAGAATGCCTCTCTACTATCATAGTTTTTTGTTTGAAATCGCAGTTTTACGTTTCATCTAAGTTAGGTTATTACTTTTTTCACTATATAACAGAGTATCTTAATATCAGATGTATGACGTACGTGACGTCTGCGTATATAGTGAAAAAAGTAATAACCTAACTTAGATGAAACGTAAAACTGCGATTTCAAACAAAAAACTATGATAGTAGAGAGGCATTCTAATATTCAAGCGTACCAGAAAAGTCCTAAAAAATAACGCAAACAAAAAACGAAAGGATGCAATTGTTTTGTGTGCTGGCAAGCAACGTCGGCAAAAATGTAGAGGCAGGATCTCCGGAATTTTCCTATCCATATTTGATCGGATTTAGCCGACAACACTTACCCACCTACACACAGGTGCGAACTTGCTTTATGTATCGAAAAATTCTCTTTTAGTGGTGCGCGGTTTACTGAGTGAGTAGGTATCTCGAAAATCTCATAGCTAGAGAAAATTGAGAATGAGAAAGTAGTGGTCTAGTGTAGATTATTTTATCTGAGATATAAGCTTTAAAATATCTACTCGTATACTACGAGTAAGTCGAACCAAAATCATTGTACCTACTTTTAAACTTAGCTTCTTTTTCGATAGAACCAAACCTGAAATCACAAAATAAAAATCAGCCGTTCCATATAAGGAACACTCATAGAGGCTTTCTCTATATCTGTCGCGTCGAGCGAGGTACTTATAGCCCGAGATCCCACCGCAAGAACTATAAATTAATAAAACATTATTAAATTTCTAATACTTGCGGCCAAATTTCGCAAGACAACCCTGTTTAAATTTATTCTCCTATTCATGTAATTAAGTAAAAATAGGTTTGAACCGTGTACGCTATGAGCGGGATGTTCTTGCGGCGGGACCTCGGACAATAATGGGCATAATCAGCATAATGTATCAAATAACCGTACATGTTGACGAATCATACCTTCAATAAGCGAAGGTATATAAGTGATTTTTTGTACCCAATAAGTAATAATTGTGTTAGTATTTAATTTTATTGTTTTTTGTTTGGCTATTTACAGTTTAATGGTTATTAAAGGATCCCATGAGAAACTGCGGGTAAAGCTAGTAGTTTATAATTAGAACAATAACACATCTTGTTAGCAAGTTACTCACCTCAAGCGACACTGCTGATAAAGTGCATTAAATTGATGTTCCTGGCTGTAGCAACCAAAGCCTAACATGTAACTAACAACTCAATTCGCAGATCTTGCTCGAGCCAGCTTACATTGAGTTACTAAGTTCTGTTATACTCGACACGGGAAGTGAGAGTAACAAGGAACACTTTAGGAAACATTACAACTGTTACTTCGTAGGTACTGACTGCCATTGCTACTATACTTAGGTAACATTACGGAACGAAGGATTTATAGCTGACTCCAAAAGGACGTAGTTATCAATTTTACTGATTTTTTATAAGTACGTGTTTCTCAGATTTGTTTTCGAGGTAAACCAATTTAGAAGATTATTGTTTCAATTGGTAACTGGTGCTCCTAATGACGTCTCATTTAACTTAATTTAATCAAGGTTTGATCAGTAGTTAATGCTTCGGTTAAACATTGACGGCAATATGAAGTCAATCATGGAGTTTTCAATGTCAGTGAAAAATGCGGTTAGAACATCGACTTGGCATTTTTTTTTCCTTCTATATAGATGGGTTAGAACGATTGTAGTTTGTTTCACCTCTTGATATTATCAGACTTAGTAGAATAAGTAGAGAACTTTTTTGTAGAGTTCAGAGCCAATCGGCTGAACTGTTTTTGTCATTATGAGGGTGAAAAAATGTACGTCCGAAAACATGAAATAAAATTGTATAAATTGCGAATTACTTGTTTACTCTACTATCCTCTTAACGTACACAGCAATTGCCCAAAATTTTATTCCATCACAAAAATACGAGAGCCCAGGTAATGGGGAAAAATTGTCGACGTAATTGGAAGAGATGCCATCCACTAACTTTATCCATAAACAAAAATTTAACCAGACATTATGCGGGACAATATCAAATTACCGAAGTTTTTAAGCCACCATAAAAAATCCTTAAGCCTCGTTGCCATAGCAGCGATTTGTACTAATTAAGCTTGTTTTCTCTAATTATCTTTTTGAATATTCGTCGGATGGAATCACTTGACCTCAAAATTGCTGGAGATATTGTTTGTTCAGTCCCTAGGGAGTAAAACAATGAAACATTTTTTCAAGCAACGGGAGGTCAGGTAATGAATTTGCTGAAACAAAGCGGCCAATGCAGAGCCTCATTAGCCATTCAGTCATCGTGCCTCCCTTAAAAATCATTTACAAAGTCTTGATAAATGTTTGCCTTGTTTGTTTCAACTCCGGTTTGCTTATTTCAGTTCTTTGAAGGAATTTTTAGTAGCTTCTAATGTTGTAATTTTATCGTTGAATAATTTTACGGGAACAACTGTTTTAAAGAGTACTTATTGTCATTGGCGTGAAATTTAATTTTACCTCCCATATTGATAAGTATTTGTAGTACGAGCAGATAAGGAACCTCTTACATCTCTCAAGAAGTATTTAACATTTTATATGGTCAATGCAAACTTGAAAATATCAAATGTATAAACAGACATAAAATTAAATTCCAGTTACAACAGATATGAGACCAGTAACAATGTTACCGATAAGTCGTTTGATAACTCTTTATAGCAACTTCATAATTGAACTATTTGAAGATAACTTCTCAGTGAATATTAAAGTACATGACTTAGGGCACTGAAGGAGTTGGGCTGTTATGCGCAGTTACACGTAAATTGACACCGACAATTTAAGTTTCAACTTAGCTTCGAGAGCTTCGAGTTGCCCCGAGGGATTCGAACGCTGTCCGCTAAGTGATTTGTTTATAATTCCTAAGCTTTAAGTTATTCGAAACATTTATTTAGCTCTTTAGATTCTAGAAAATCTAAGAATGAATAAGTTAAATCAAATTATTTATTTTCACTTAACTATTGAAAGACTGATGTCTATACCTACTATGTACTCAAGTAAGTAGTAATTAGTTCCTATTGGAGAGCCCATCGGCTTCTGAAATACAGTTTCTAACTAATTTAGGAGCCTTTGGGTCAATTATTCTGACTATTGTAAAGTTATGCCCAAATAAACATTTTTTTATTTTTATTTTATTCGTGTACCGAATGCCAGCCTAGAGTAGGGTTGTCAATTACATTTTATGTTGTCTCAGATTTTTTTTAGTGAATTGATATTTAATTTATTTATTAAATAAAATATGCTTTAATTATAAGTTGCTTTGCGGTCAAGATCTAATTTATTTTTTCAGTATTTTGGAAATAACCATGGTTTGTTCAGTATTTGATACGTAACCAATTGATAGTAATGTCAAGTAGGTACTAGATGGTACTAGTAAAAAAAATTGTATTGCCAATTTACCTCTGATCCTTCAAATCCCGAGATTTTTCCTAGCTGTAGGCAATTATCAAGGATTCTTTTGAAAAATTCGTCCTTTTGTTTACTTCGTTATACTTTTCCGGAGTATTAAATTAATTCAAATTAATTAGCATTCAAACAAGGATTATTGTTCAGACGAAGCGCGAATTGAATTTCTCAAATATAAAATTCAAACAATTCAGTGTCTTTATTAAGTTAGCGAAGTTTTACTTCTTTGTCTCTTTGTTTCGGCTGTTTTAAATAAGGAGGCGTAATTGAAGCTTCCATGATCGCAGCTCGCAGCTCTACAAATAAAACGGTCCAAGTAATTGGAGAAAAGACAAACTAGCTATGGATTTAAAATAAAAAAATATAGTATGTTAATGACATTGTTAATAATATGTTAAAGATAGTATGGTATTATATATACTGATATATTTTTTTATTATCAACTTCACAGAAAGGAGGCTTTTTTAACGTACGCTTTGCAACAAACAATATTAATTGAGTTCTACGGAACTTGAGATTATGATGTCATGGATAGAAGAAGATAATTAAAATATACACAAAATTTGAGAATTATCTTTATAGATGATGTGGATTATCTTACTTTTTACTTTACTCATAGTCTTTTGACAGCTTTAAGAGGTCCAATTTATTCCAATTATTTATTTATTTTATTTGCAAAAGCGCGCCAAATTGACGTCGATCGTGGTGGCATTACATTTACAGACCACACACCTTCTACAAAGTTATCGGTTATGAATGAGACTTTAAGAAGATAAAAGGAAAAATATGTTTCCTTATAAAAGCAGGATATACCTAGGCCGTATAGACACATCCGGCTCGTAAAAACGAAGGGTTAGTGCCGAGAGGTTGTGTGTTCGCTGCCTTATGCAAATGTAACGATAACACGCCTTTAGGGTCAATAAACTGTTACCTACTCAGCTTTACGACACGATAAGTATATTGCTGTCTTATATCTCTTTGTGTCGTTAGTTCTTGGGTCATGGTAATAGAGCTATATATCTAGAGACGGTGATTCGAACTCATCGTTTTGCTGTATCACAAGCCTTGGGCACACAGGTTTGTGAAACTAAAACTAATTTCTAAAACAGGCCCATCACATTAAGCGTAACTTCTAGTAATATAGCATAATATTTTTGTCGGGAAGTTACGCAGCTTGATCACTTAAATAATGAGGAACTGTTATATTAACGTAGACTCACTTAAAGAGTAATCATGGTAAACCGTGCTATAGCGAATACTTAAAGAAAGATATTAACAATTTTTTTTCATAATTTATCAACGCACAAATAGAACTGAGTTCACAATGGTGCGATTTAAGGTTTCTTTTTTTTTGAATGACTTAGAGCTGTTGGCCTCTGAGGCCTCTACAGCTTACTGGACTTGGGCGAGCGCAGAAGGCGGCTGAGCCCTAAGATAAGGTTATAGGGGGCACCTGAGAAGGTACGGACCTCGGCTTGGGCCGTCACCCGGCGGGGGAGATCAGACTTGCCCAGGCACCCCAGGAAGGGTGTGCCCTGTGGCCCGAATGGATTGACCTGTTTGATTATTTGGAGAGAATCTAATCGATCTTCTAACAGATCTTGAGGGTCCTCGACCTCGCCGGCGGGGTCGGTGTATGTCTGTGTGCCTTTGATAACCGGCGCCTATACCAAATACGGAATACTTCCTGTTGCAGGGAGCTGTCGGATTAGTTAAGGTGTCAGCCCACTACAGCGTACCATACCATGCTACCCGTGCTAAGAACGTATCAGGAGCGGAAAACAACACATTACGCTCTACTATGCTCACTACAACGTACCTACCATCAACGTATGTCAATAAAAATAGTCGTCGATAATATTTTGCCGGTGCCAAAACGCTCCGTGCATTGCACGCGACGGTGCTGGTTGGTGACGGTCTAGTAGACATAGACTCATACTTTTCAATACAAATTATATTTTCTTGCCTGATACGTTCCTAGAACATTCATGGCATGGTAAGTTATAGTGGGCAAACACCTTTAAACCAAATCGCGTCAACCCTGTCCTTAGAAGTTTTATCAGTCTATGATCATGATAGTCTTAACCGATGTTTTCGTTTTTGTTTCAGATTTGTACGACGTGTTTAGGTAAGCGGATTGTCATAAGCCAGTTCACGCTTTACTTGGATCTCGCTTATGTGTAGGTATAGATCAGATCGAAGCGTGGCAAAGTGAAATATGTACGTTAGAATTTTCGTATGCAAAAATGCTTGTTATTTTATGAAGATAGGTTATTTATAAGGATAAACAGATTGATGAAGAAATAAGACGTGAAAGATTCAGCTGCTATTTTAACTTTATCTGACTATTACTTATTTGCGGCGAAATGAACTTGGACACAAGTGAATAGTGGAAGAAACTGTAAAAAAGTCTTCATTGTTTCAAATTTGACTCGAGTCATAAAAATAATTCGAAGATATAAAAACCGGTAAAAGAGGACAAGAGGAAACATTAAAAAGACAGTAAAATCAGCTATAAATAATACTATATCATTCGCTAGGTTTGTGCTCTTTTGGATCTTACAAGCTACATTATCCTCAATCAAGTCTTTAATTACCTAATAAGCAAACATCGTTCATTGACAATGTATTGCCTATGAAGACAGCTCATGGTTATAATTAGTCCTGTTTACATACGCTATGAGAATGGAGAACTATCATAGTGTGAAATGATTAATTTTGTTTACAAAGTAGATCATTTATGAAGCAAAGTTTGCTAGTCATCATCACATGTGGAGATAATATCTGTTAATGATAGTAGATTTAAACACAATAATACATCAACAGAAGGTAATAAATTACCTAATTGCAGCTCCCATAAAGCCTTTACGTACCAGTGACTTAATTTTAGCTATTTGCTTTCTAAATTATGTATATACATGTTGTTATTAAACTATCGCGATTTGAACACATTATTATTATTTACTACGGGACTAATCGCGCGACTAAGATGTTGATGTAAAAAGATTACTGACAAGGAAACTGACTGTAAGATTACTGTTGATATGGAAAGGATAAAACATTATATGTTGGAAATCTTTGATATGTATATACATATTATTATTATATACTACGGGATTATCTCGTAATTTTAGTTAAAATTACGATAATAGATATAGAGATTTTACATCAACATCTTCCATAACTTTTAGCAACGTAGTGAATTTATTATTAAATTCAAAAACAGTGGGTTTTAATACCCACTGTAAACTAAACTATAGTTTACAGTGGGTTTTAATACCGACAAAAATAAACTAATTGCAAAGGAATTGTTCATAAATCTTTAAGCTCAGACATGGCATTTTATGTCTGAACCAGGACCGTAGCTACCGCCGTACACTACACGAGGCCCCCGGGCCACGGGGCCCCCGACTTACTACCTATTTTTCATTTAATTGTGCATTGATACATTGTAATATATACAAACAATGTTCGTTTGCCGAAAAAAAGGCAAGGAGAATCTATAAAGATTTAATTTGAATTGTTTGTAAAAATTTTGAAAATAGTGACAGATAGATAATTATGATGAATAAATATTTATTTTAACTTTATGCAAACCTTTTTTTCTTTTGTGGGAAATCTTTATCCTTCATAAGGGCCCCTAAACAATTTTTTATACGGGGTCCCTCCAAGGTACTCTACGCCACTGGTCTGAACCAATGGTCTGAACACTCTTTTTTTGTTTATTTGTTGATGTTAGTTTTATCCTTCACATATCAATAATATGACAGTTCATTCATCGATATGAAAGATTTTTAAATTTTTAAATTGTAGAATATAAACCTCTTGATAAATAAAAAACAATTAACATTCGTCCATTCTTCCAAATGTCACGTAGCAAAGATGTCGAGTCAACAAAATAAACTGGCTCCTAGCAACATCAACTTGCTCGCTGTAATTATTCGAGCCCCTTTCCACTCCAGATAGGGTGATCCGTCTTATCGAAATCCATAGAGTTAGAGAAGAGACAAACGACTCGATATTGCGAATTACGCCTGACTGAAGTCTTTTAATTAAGAAACGGTGCGTTCCAGCTCCCTAATTTATACCATGGCAGCTTGACTCGTGATTGTTTGAGCCCATTGTTGACTAAATACATTCAAACGTACACCGCAAAGGTGTAACCTGTAGGTGGAAGGTAAACAGCACCTCAATCATGCTTTGCTGCTGAGACCACAGACGTCGGTCGTCACCTTTCCCGCAAACGCTATTCGATTTCAGTTCAATGCATTTGTAAATTAACCTACGGAATGGCTTGCTGATCTGGGACGAATTTTGAATAATTGACATGGAATAAACCATATATATCTATATATATGGTAATGCTAGCGATGCTAGCACAATGGCTAACTAACTCACGTAATAAATAGCAGAATATTTTTAGAAAAACAATTTAAGAAAGTGGTCCAATTTCATCACTTACTTTGTTTTGTCTCAGGACATGCCTTGTAGAGTGAATTCAAACTTAAATATTGAACGTAATGTTCTTACAGCTACTACGTGGTGATATTAGGTATGTCACTTAAAGAATTTTACATCGTAAAAAGATCGTAAAACGTTTTATTGTTTCCACATACAAGTAGGAGGTTTTATAGCCAAATTACATTTTGGTATGACATGGAAAATCGAATTTAGGGCTTTATTTTTGATATGTAAAGTGGTGAAGTAACATTTTGTCTACGAGTTTTAGCATGATGTGAAATTCTCTGTTAATGTTATTTTTTTTTTTAATTATTATTTACGAATAGGTTGTTTTAATTAACCTAAGTACATTGATTTGATTGCTTGAGCTAATTGATTACTAAAAGCCCTAAAAACCTGATAGAAAGGCTTATTAGTTATAATGAAATGATATCTGATCATGTGGAATAGTGTCTATTAATAATATAAATGTTTACTGTGGATGGATAATAAACACTTACAAAAATATTTGTAAAGCTTAGATTAAAAAACACCGGTGCGAGTCAGGCTCGCGCATCGAGGGTTCCGTACAAATCCAGAAAAGTTCACAAAATTGGAAAGTAAGTTGTTAAAATCTCTATACATAACCATCGACAAAAAAAGTCTTTATTCCCTATTTCGTCATACATCGAATTATTTTTTTAAATAATTAAAAACCTATTTTAGCATGTGCTAATAAAGCTCTTTTATATGATACCTAACTTGATAACGATTTACTCACTTTGAATTTTGAACCCATATTTTGTGATATCTGAGGCCCTATTTTTTTGTGATTTAAATAAAATTGTACAGTTTTCAGATTTATTCCTATATGTGCACTCTAAAACAATGCTTCTCGACAAATTTCAAAGTTCTATGTCAACGGATAGTACCCTGTAGGTTTTGATTTTTGTGAATGTCGAAATATGCGTTTTTTACGACATAAATGGCTTTAACTTTTTTATACGATAACTGAAAAGTTTTTCTTTTGCACAACTGCAAGAGATCATAGATATACGTATACAGTTTAAATTTCAACTCGATATCTTCACGCGTTCCCGAGATAAAGAGTCTTGACAAACACACAGGCGGACAGACAGACAACAAAGTGATCCTATAAGGGTTCCGTTTTTTCCGTTTGAGGTACGGAACCCTAAAAAATACTAACATTCACAGTGGTGCAGTCAGCCAAAGAGCATCAGCATAAAGAACTCATCTCTATATAATATGTATATTAAATTAGGTTTCAACCGCAAACAATAAAGCTAATTGGATTGGCAAAATAAAAGTAGGTCAACATCTAAAACAAAGAAATAAACCGCAAAACAAGGCCCCTAAATTCACAGAACGAGAAACGTACCAAAATACACGATTAAAGATCAAATGTTTGTTTATCATCTCCTTCTCATTTCGGTCTAAAAGGTGTTTCGAAATTTAAGGGTTACTTTATCACTGAATATTTTATAAGCCTACTGTGATAAGAATACTTGAGTAGGCTTCGAACGTAGGGAATGTCTAACTTTTGAAGGAAATGTAAAATTGTGATCGTGCCATGGATCTGTACCCATAGAGATACGCAATCAGCTTTGCTCTCAGTGAATCCACAATTTTTTACAAAAAATAACGACCCACCAAAAATGGCAACGAAATTCGGGCTGGATAATTTGAGTCAGATAATAATTGTTAATAGCGAAAAATAGCGTGTGTTAGCATGTGTGTTTATTTAATGCAATTCTGTTTTTAGGGTTCCGTACCTCAAAAGGAAAAAACGGAACCCTTATAGGGATCACTTTGTTGTCCATCTGTCCGTATGTCAAGACTCTTTATCTCGAGAATGCGTAAAGATATCGAGTTGAAATTTAAACTGTATACGTATATCTATAGTTTCTTGCACTTGTGTAAAAGAAAAACTTCTCAGTTGTCGTTTAAAAAGATAAGAGCCGTTTATGTCGTAAAAAACCGCATATTTCGTTTCGACACTCACAAAAATCAAAACCTAAAGGGTTTTGATTTATTACCCGTTGACATAGAACTATGAAATTTGGCGAAAAGCGTTGTCTCAGAGTACACATACAGGAATAAATCTAAAAACTGTAAGTACATTTTTATTTAAATCACAAAAAAATAGGGCTTAGATTCACAAATTATGGGTTGAAAATTCAAAGTGAGTAAATCGTATCATGTAAGGTATCATATAAAAGAGGTTCATTAGCCCAAGCTAAAGCAGGTTTTTAATTATTTTAACAATGATTAATTTTCGATGTACGACGAGAAAAGTGTAAAAAATAAAAAAAAAACTTTTTTGTCGATGATTATACTATAAGTGTACTTAGAGATTTTAACAACTTACTTCCCAATTTTGTTGAATTTTCTGGATTTGTAGTTACTCCTCGGTGTGCGAGTCTAACTCACACTTGCCCTTATTTATTTTTTCTGAATTTCACCGCGTACTGTATGATTTTTGGATATTTTTAAATAGGTAGGTACTTGTTAGTGAAACTCATAAAATGACCGTTGTACTTTACCTAAAAACTTTGCGAGAAAACAACTTATTTCTTTTATGTAACGCTCACAGCGTAGTTTGACTTGGTGATTCTCGGCGATCACCGAAGTTCAGCAACTTTCAGCACGGTCTGTTTTTAGATGGATGACCGTGAATTGTATCTTCGAACTAAGCCTCGGAAAAAACTTGAGACTGTAGGTTCCTGTATTTCTAACCGTTTAGTTTATCCGGTTTAAAAACTGATATCAGGGTTAGGGTCTAGCCTATATGAAGAATACAAAACTTACCTTGCTTTGGAACAAATTGTTCTGACTCTCGTTACGTGTGGAATGTACGTAAATTGTTACACAGCGCTTCTGTAAATACTTCATCATGGATTGTGCTTTTCCTTCATTTTTAAGACGCATGCCATTTAAGACGGATTTTTGATCTTGTCACGAGACGCGAGTCCGTAAAGTTATTTTGAACGAGACTTCACTTTGCGGCGCTGTCTGAGCAGATTTGGCTTTTCGTATCCGAGCTTTTATTTTCCTTTTGTTCAATTACGGAAATTGTTTTACGGTACATAAGCAGTATGAGGGCACATCTGTATTGTGTGCGGTTAACGTGACGTTTTATGTTGATTATATTGAATTACGCTTTTCACTTTTATTATTTGGGGATGTTTTTGGGAGGAACAATGTTAAATGAATAAGGTACGCGATTGATTCAGTTGTCATGTCAAGAAAGGGTGATATACATATAAAGGGTGATATAATATATGCGTTTTTACAGCTTTTGTGTATGCCACAAAAAGTACTGTACTGTAATGTACCAGCCTTTTTAATAGTCCACTGCAGGACGTAAGCCTACCCACGAAGGGTGATTGGGCTATATCCACCACGCTGGCCCAGTGCGGGTTGGTGGATTCACATACGCCATCGAATTTCTTCAACGGACGCATGCAGGTTGCCTCACGAAAGACACAAAAAGTAATATTACATAAATATTAGTAGGTATAAAATATGAAGGTACAATCTGATATTAAAAAGAAGTTTAGTTTTAAATTCAATTATTTAGGTAACTATTTATTTATTACCGGTTAAAATTAGAAATTGAAATATCAAAAGACCTTTCCAAAGGCTCATAAAAATGTAACTATTCACTATACCCTATTGTAGCACCTAATCTTCGAGTGAGGGTAGTGTACTTGGTACCGCGGTCACGTCTCCGTAGCGTCGGTCAGGGGGTCAGGGGCTCGAGACAGTAAATTGTGTGAGAATGTCAGCCCTCGCATTATGCAGGTCTGCCCTTATTACCTGGTTAGCATTTATTTCACTAATTTTAAGAGTTTATCAAATAAGACTTGGGTATTTCTACTCGACGCAAATGTTAGCGTAACTTGCGTGGCTGCGTGCATGTTTTGTTATTAATTAATACGAGTCTAACAATGACTATTTATATATGAACTCAATCAGGATATCAAGCGTTACAAAAAAAATCTTATAATCGAAACATAAAAAAATGAGCTACGTCAGTCCCTACTACGTAAGTGTGACAAGGAGTAAATACCCAATTAGGTAATTTCATGAGAAGTAGACGTGGCTAACGACTTTTTACTGCGAACGCTTGAAATAAAATGTTCATATTATTGGAGCTCGGTAAAAACTATTGAACCAGGTAGGTTTTTTAAGAATAGTTATGTCCTAGAAAAACAAAACAAAAATTGTTGGTGAATGTACGAGTTGGAAAATCACTTCTATGATGGTTTAAAAATTATCTGTCCGTCAGTTAGGTTATTGAAAAATACTAGACCCGTATTTTTTCTTTAACCATAAAATGACGATAATATGGCACGTTAAAGTTCCACGTGACGTTACGTCTAAACTAGGGCATGCAAAAACCGGGTGGTTTTGAAAAACCGGGTTATTCGGTTTTTGATTTAAAAAACCGGGTAAATCGGGTTTTTCGAGTTTTTCGGGTTTTTTTTGGTAAGTATATGAAAATACTAAAAATAATGGTTTGTTTGTTTGTTTATGACCCTGTACTGTCCCATTGTTGGGCAAAGGCCTCCCCTCGAGATTTCCAGTTGCGTCGGTCTTGTCCTGATGCCTGCCAATTTGGATTAAATGTATTCGCGCTATCTAATAGAGAGTGCAGACTCTCTATTAGATAGGCCTCTACGAGGCCGCACTGAGTTGGGACCCCATTCGGAGGTGATTTTACCCCAGAGGTCTTCTGGCATGCGACTGATTTACTCGGCCCACTGCGACTTCAGTTTAGCGGCAGTGAAAGCCAAATCTTTGATTTGAGTTCTGGAACGCAGTTCGGTGTTTTGTACTCGGTCTATTAGCCGGTCACCGAGAATACTGCGCTCCATCGCTCTTTGGCAAACCTTGAGTTTGGACTTTTAGACTTTAGTTAATGACACCTGTTTGTCAAAAACAATGTTTGTACACCATAAGTCAAAATGGAAAGATTACATACATCTTGCGCTTTAGTGTGATCGGAAGGTGTCTCTTCATATGCTTTTTCATGGCCCAATAGCTCTTCCAAGCTTTCCCTTTTCTTCTAGGTCTTGTCTCTTCTGGAAGGTGACTATTTGCCCAAAATAGATGTAATCGTGAACGTATATGTCTTCGTCATCGACAGTTACCCGACGTTTGATGCCATTGGTCATCACTTTGGTCTTTAACATGTTCATCCGCAATCCAACCTAGAGGCTTGCAGTGGTTAGATTTTGTGCCATTGATTGCAGCTCTCTGGCTGAAGAAGAGAAGATAACGATATCGTCTACAATTTTACCGATATCAACACCACTTCTATCCCAGCTTGCCGCCAGCTTTCCGAAAACTTCTTCGAGGACGTTCGTGAATATTTTCGGGGACAGTGGGTCTCCCTGTTTAACATATTTCTCTATTGCAAATGCTGGGCCAGAAGATTGTAATTTTGTTGCAGCGGTACTTTGAGAATAAATGAGGCGGAGAAAATTAACGTGTGTGATGATATCAAATGCTTTTCAACCGAAGAAACAGAGGAGGTACTCAACTCGACGCGTATATGTATAAATATGTTTTGTATAACCAAACCAATAACCTATATAACCAATAGCGTGGCCAGAGATCCAAGACCCAGCTTACCTGATAGTTCACCAAAGATATCCCGGACATCAGCCTGTGCGAGATTAGAATGGCCCTGAATCAGTTTAAGAATAACAAGGCGCCGGGTGATGACGGTATCACCAAAGAAGATATAATAATATGGTATCACATCAGAGCTGCTGAGAGCGGGTGGAACACCGGTACTAAAAGTCTCCCTAAGCTTTTCACACCGTCGTCCTCGAGCGCATCACGCCAGAAGCATGGAGCAGAAGCGTGGTGGTGTTGTTTTTCAAGAAAGGTGACAACACCTTATTGAAGAACTATAGACCCATCTCACTTCTGAGCCATGTTTATAAGCTGTTTTCAAGGGTCATTACGAACCGTCTCGAGCGTAGGCTTTATGAGCCTTCCGAACAAGCCGCATTCATACGCTGTGGCAGGTTATACAGAAGACCGAAGAGTATAATTTGCCACTTTGCTTAGCGTTTGCGGACTATGAGAAAGCCTTTGATTCGGTCGAGGCATGGGCTGTGCTCGAGTCTCTCCAACGATGCCGTATTGACTATCGGTACATCGAAGTGTTGCAGTCTTGTATAGTAACGCCACTATGTCGGTCTGAGTACAGAAAGAAAGCTCCAAGGCGATCCCTTTAAAAAGAGGCATAAGTCGTAATTTCTTCGAAAATGTTTACGGCTACTTTTGAGAAGCGTTCAAGCTCCTAGAATGGAAAGGATTGCATCAATGTCAATGGCGAATACCTCACTCACATTCGGTTTGCCGACGATATAGTAGTCATGGCAAAATCGATAGAAGAGCTCAGCACGATTCTGGAAGGCCTCAATCGGGTTTCTCAACAGTCTTAAGATGAACATGGTCAAGTCGAAAGTCAAATGTGATTCCCATGTTGTACCCTCTTCGATTTATATTGGGAACTCGGTTCTTGAACTCGTACGTCTTAGGACAAGTAGTCCAGTTAGGTAGGTCCGACTTCAAGAAAGAGGTCAATCGCCGAATCCAACTCGGCTGGGCAGCGTTCGGAAAATTGCGTAGCCTCTTCTCATCCGACATACCTCAGTGCCTCAAGTCGAAAGTTTTAGACCAGTGTATGTTGCACGTGATGACTTATGGCACATAAACGTGGTCTCTCACTATGGGCCTTATTAGTAAGCTCCAAGCAACCCAACGAGCTATGGAGAGGGCTATGTTCGGAGTCTCTCTGCGAGATTGAATCACAAATGAGGAGATCCGTAGAAGAACCAAAGTTACCGACATAGCCCAACGGATTGGCAAGTTGAAATGGTAATGAGCTGGGCACATAGCGCGGAGGACTGATGACCGATGGGGTCGAAAAGTTCTCAAGTGGAGACCACGTACCGGCAAGCGCAGCGTAGGACGTCCACCCATAAGGTGGACGGATGACCTTATTAAGACCGCAGGATCGCGCTGGATGCAAGCCGCTTCCAACCGGTCTTATTGGAGATTCATAGGGGAGGCCTATGTCCAGCAGTGGACTTCTTATGACTGATGGATGGATGGATGGATGATATTTCTTTTGTTTGTTAATTTCAACAATCGAGCTTTCCTTTTTGTATAATTTACAAATATTAGACAAACGTGCAAAATATATCACGCTTAGTTTTACTACTTAGCTTAGCAGAGACTGTCAGACTAATGTAACAATACAAAAAGGCGGCGGTTGATAGCATTTCGGTCAAGACGAGACAAAACGCGTCCCATTACGCTTATAACGCTACAGCGCTCTGCCTATATGACGATACTCACTAATTCACTATGTAAAGCGAGAGAAAGAGAGAATGAGGACTTTCGCACTTGAATTTCATCCTTAGCACGTAGTTATATAATAGTCATTGGTCAATGGTACATTAGGCGTAATTTTATACATAGAAAAAAGTGTTAGAGCAACTAGATGACAATAATGTAATACGAATAATGTATTACGAAGGAGTTAATATGTGAATTTTAAAAAATCGTAGAAAAACCGAAAAACCCGATAAAACCGGGTTTATAACTAGAAAAAACCGAGTTTCAAATGCGGTCGGTTACCCGGTTTTTTCGGTTTTCGGTTAACCGGGTTGCATGCCCTAGTCTAAACATGGAATTGAACTAATGAACCAATGATGAATGATGAATCAATCAATGAAATTGACATCACGAGCCTCAATTCCTGCACTTTAGACGCACTTTAACTTGTCGTTTTTTGTTTGATTATTATTCATATATTCATTTATTTTCTTAAATCTAAGTTTTTTTACAATATTTATATAAAAGAAAACAAAATACTATAAAAAAACCTAAACCTAGAGTGCCACCGGCAGCGGGGCGGGGCTCAAGCTACCGGTGGTTGGGCCTACAGAGAGAGGAACCTTCTGACAATGCGCGCCGTGTCCAGAACGACCGCCTTCTGTATCTGACCCTTGACCCAACCGTCTAGCGAGAGCCTCTTAAGGTGGTGGTCGAGACTCTTCGCTATTAAGCCGTTTACCGAAACGACTATCGGGACAATGATCGTAGAGTCCACATCCCACATGGCGGTAACCTCGTGAGCCAAGTCAAGGTACTTGCTGAGTTTCTCCTTCTCGGCCTTCACGAGGTTCTCGTCATGTGGGATGGTGACGTCGACGAGCACTGCCCGGCGCTGGGACCGGTCGACCACCACGATATCAGGTCTATTGGCGACAATAGTCCTGTCCGTGATGATAGAGCGGTCCCAGTAGAGCAACGCACGACCATTTTCGAGAACTGGCGCCGGTGCGTACTTATAGTACGGCACCTCAGACTCGACAAGGTCATATCGAAGAGCAAGTTGCTGATGGATAATCCTGGCTACTTGGTTATGCCTGTGCAAGTACTCGCCGTTGGCAAGATGAGAACAACCGGAAGTAATATGCCTGAGTGACTCTCCGGGACGGTGGCATGCCCGACAAATGTCGACCGTACCATCTTTCAGGATATACTTCCGGTAGTTGTTCGTCAAGACAACTTCGTCCGCAATTGCACAGGCAAAACCTTCGGTTTCCCCAAAAAGGTCACCGAAGCGCAGCCAGGCCACCGAAGCGAGCAGGTCCACATCGGGTCCTGTTAGGGCCCGATAAAACCGCCCGTGCAGCTCCTTGCTCTTCCATACCGCCTTGCGATCGTCAGTGCTGAGCACCGATGGCCTGCGCCAATTCTCGTTCGCCAAGGAGAGCGGGGTGAGGCTTCTGTCAACTGCCACCACATCGCGATGCATCCCACGCCCGCTGTTTCGGAAATAATCCCGTAGACTGTATACTTCGCGGTTGTGGAGGTCCTTGGCATTTAAAAAGCCTCGGCCACCACACTTCCGCGGAATGTACAGTCTCATGACAGACGAGCGCGGGTGTAGCATGCGATGCAAAGTGAGCAGTCGACGGACCCTCCTATCCAGGGCGTCCAGCTCAGTCTGAGTCCACCTCAGTATGCCAAAGGAGTACATCAGCAGCGGCATCACCCAACCGTTGAAGGCGCGCACCTTGTTGCCGCCGGACAAAAGACTACTAAGTACTTTTATCAGGCGACAAAAAAAGCGCTCCTTCACCGATTTCTTGATGTCCACTGCCGATATACCCAACGACTCTGACATACCGAGGTACTTGTAGGTCTCGGCTTCGGAGAGAGACCTGATAGTCATCGTCTCAGAAAGTTGTAGATTCGGAGAATCCACAACTTTCCCTCGCTGTACATGCATGACCGCACACTTATCTACACCGAACTCCATCCTGATGGCACTGCTAAAAACTTCAGTGGTTTTTAGCAGCTCCACCAGGTCTTGGTATTTCGGTGCAAACAGCTTGAGATCATCCATGTACAGCATGTGAGAGATAACTTCACCCTGTCTGCGAAGCCGACAGCCCAGCCCTGAATTCCTCAGCAAAGTGCTGAGAGGATTCAGGGCCAGGCAGAACCACAAAGGACTCAGACTGTCACCCTGGAATATTCCTCGCTCAATCCTTATCAAGTCTTGCGGACCAGCGGAGCCGTCTCCACCGCCTGGTTGACGAAGGACTGTGACCCATTGCCCCATGCATGACACTAAGAAAGATTTTAGAGTTGTATCGATTTTATACAACTCTAAAATCCTCCCGAGCCACGAATGAGGCACTGAGTCATAGGCCTTCTTATAGTCAATCCAGGCGGCAGAGAGGGCTCCCTTGTTCCGTCGGACTTGCTGGCTTATGGTCATGTCTATGAGGAGGAGCTCCTTAGTACCACGGGACCCAACCCTACATCCATTCTGAGCGTAAGCCAAAACGTTTTGCGCAGCGACGTGCGCGTTAATTTTGATGCTCAGAATGGATGTAAGGAGCTTGTTAGATGGTAGGCAAGCATGTAATTGGTCGATAGTTCTTTGCTTCCGTGGTACTACCGGACTTATGGAGCAGGAAGGTGACACCGGTGGTGAAAAAGCTAGGTAGAGAACCAACCTCAAGGGCTTCCTGGAATTGTGTGGCTAAGCGGTCATGCGAGCATCGAAACCATTTTATCCAAAAGTTGTGCAGCCCGTCCGGCCCAGGACTTTTCCAGTTCTGAGCCGTACGGATCGCACAACTAACGTCTACGGGATCTATTAAAACAGATCCCATAGGTTCGATAGTCTCGCATTCCCGCTCAACCACACGCATCCAGTCACCCTCCGTGTGTTCGACGGGCACCGACCAGATGCCACGCCAAAAGTCATTCATGGCGCTAGCATCCGGCAACTGCCCGTCGCTCACACGTTGGTCGGTTCTCTCCCAGCCTCGGTACACTTTCCTTTGGTCACTTTGGAAGAGGTGATTTAGCCAATATCGGTCCACACGCTCTCTGTAACGACGAATGCGGTTTGCCCACGCATAGACTTTCTGTTTCAGATAGTCTATGCGTTCCGTGACACTGGCCAAATAGTGCTGGGGTCTGATACCAGTCCCGGCAAAGGCCTGTGTCACGAAACGCATGACTCGGGGACGGTTATTCCCCGGCTGAAACAGATTAGCTTTGCTATGAGAGTCCTGAACGAGTCGATACGCCGCTGGATCCGCATTTGCCACGCGGGCACACCCCCGGCGGGTCGCGGTGCACGGCTAGTGTCCGGGAACTTAACACATGCAACGCGACACGCCGCGATGGCGCCGCAGTACAAGATCGAATGGGTATCGACTAAGCCTTCGCTAACCTGTAAATACGGGACTAGCAAAGGGTTCAGGGCTCCCATAAGCGCTAAGTTACGCCTATGGGTGGGAAAACGTGGCAGTCGCGGCCTAGAGTCGGGTGCGAACCGATACTGGGAAATCGCGTCTTCCAAAGCCCTCCTCAGTTGCTCACTCACCTGGCTAGATACGCTCATACTCGCGCCATCTGGCTCGTCGACCGCAGAACCAGCCGGTGGTGTCGCTAGTGTCGCCGCCGACATCGGCACTGAAGCCATTGTCGGGGCTGACGACGCGACAGGTACGGTCGAGTCCCGCGTCGAGGAAGCAGTGGGGCGAGCAGGCAGCGCCTCCAGGCGGAGCCGATCAATTACGGACTGATCCAGCAGTTTGCACCGGTGGATAGCCCGCACTTGGTCCGATAGTCGTTGGGCAGTCACGGCCACGGTCGGTTCAAGGGCCTGAAACAAAGGCAGCATTCTGGCACAGTACGCTGTCATGTTGGTTCCTCCCTCTGTAGCCCCAAAGTACGCGCGCATGCAATTCTCATTAATGGTTTGAGTCCATCGCATGCGACGCACTATGCCACCGGTAGCGGGAGCGGATGGCGGGGCAGGATGCCCCACAGGCCCCAAGCGTGCCGGCAGCGGTGGACGGCCTCGTCGTCGCGCTGGTGGTGGTGGCGGCGGCGGCGTCCGTGGCCCGCTCGTGTCGCTCGACGAGCCGCTCGTCTCGCGGGTGGTGTAGAAATCATCACCCGACGATGCGCTCGGAGCTGACGACGAGGCGGGCGATGGTGGTGGTCGTGCGCCTCTCGAATCCGCTGTTTTCGTCTTTGATCTTGTTAGCATTTATTCTGTAGTCCGATATTTTGAACGTCATGTTGACATATTTCGTCAAATATTGAATTTTTACTTTTCTTCATATTTTGTTTAAGTTTTATTGCAGAAAATATCTAAATGTAGTGGAAAATAATTTGGCTATTGCTTTTGTGTGGAAATTTGCAGAAAAACGATCGAAAAACCAAAAAAATATAAAATTTTCAGAAAATAAGACCAAAAAGACGTCTGGGCTGTCAGCGGTTTTTTTTTTTTTTTTATTATTATTATTATACACATATTTATTTATTGTCTTAAATTTAAGTTTTTTTACAATATTTAAATAATAAAAAACAAAATACTATAAATAAACCTAAACCTAGAGTGCCGCCGGCAGCGGGGCGAGGCCCAAGCTACCGGTGGTTGGGTCTACAGAGAGAGGAACCTCCTGACAATGCGCGCTGTGTCCAGGACGACCGCCTTCTGTATCTGACCCTTGACCCAACCGTCTAGCGAGAGCCTCTTAAGATAGTGGTCGAGACTCTTCGCTATTAAGCCGTTTACCGAAACGACTATCGGGACAATGATCGTAGAGTCCACATCCCACATGGCGGTGACCTCGTGAGCCAAGTCAAGGTACTTGCTGAGCTTGTCCTTCTCGGCCTTCACGAGGTTCTCGTCATGTGGGATGGTGACGTCGACGAGCACTGCCCGGCGCTGGGACCGGTCGACCACCACGATATCAGGCCTATTGGCGACAATAGTCCTGTCCGTGATGATAGAGCGGTCCCAATAAAGCAACGCACGACCATTTTCGAGAACTGGTGCCGGTGCGTACTTATAGTACGGCACCTCAGACTCGACAAGGCCGTATCGATGAGCAAGTTGCTGATGGATAATCCTGGCTACTTGGTTATGCCTGTGCAAGTACTCGCCGTTGGCAAGATGAGAACAACCGGAAGTAATATGCCTGAGTGACTCTCCGGGACGGTGGCATGCCCGACAAATGTCGACCGTACCGTCCTTCAGGATATACTTCCGGTAGTTGTTCGTCAAGACAACTTCGTCCGCAATTGCACAGGCAAAACCTTCGGTTTCCCCAAAGAGGTCACCGAAGCGCAGCCAGGCCACCGACGCGAGCAGGTCCACATCGGGTCCTGTTAGGGCCCGATAGAACCGCCCGTGCAGCTCCTTGCTCCTCCATACCGCCTTGCGATCGTCAGTGCTGAGCACCGATGGCCTGCGCCAATTCTCGTTCGCCAAGGAGAGCGGGGTGAGGCTTCTGTCAACTGCCACCACATCGCGATGCATCCCACGCCCGCTGTTTCGGAAATAATCCCGTAGACTGTATACTTCGCGGTTGTGGAGGTCCTTGGCATTTAAAAAGCCTCGGCCACCACACTTCCGCGGAATGTACAGTCTCATGACAGACGAGCGCGGGTGTAGCATGCGATGCAAAGTGAGCAGTCGACGGACCCTCCTATCCAGGGCGTCCAGCTCAGTCTGAGTCCACCTCAGTATGCCAAAGGAGTACATCAGCAGCGGCATCACCCAACCGTTGAAGGCGCGCACCTTGTTGCCGCCGGACAAAAGACTATTAAGTACTTTTATCAGGCGACAAAAAAAGCGCTCCTTCACCGATTTCTTGATGTCCACTGCCGATATACCCAACGACTCTGACATACCGAGGTACTTGTAGGTCTCGGCTTCGGAGAGAGACCTGATAGTCATCGTCTCAGAAAGTTGTAGATTCGGAGAATCCACAACTTTCCCTCGCTGTACATGCATGACCGCACACTTATCTACACCGAACTCCATCCTGATAGCCCTACTAAAAACTTCAGTGGTTTTTAGCAGCTCCACCAGGTCTTGGTATTTCGGTGCAAACAGCTTGAGATCATCCATGTACAGCAGGTGAGAGATAACTTCACCCTGTCTGCGAAGCCGATAGCCTAGCTCTGAATTCCTCAGCAAAGTGCTGAGAGGATTCAGGGCCAGGCAGAACCACAATGGACTCAGACGCTCTTGATGCTCAGAATTGATGTGAGAAGCTTGTAGATGGTAGGCAAGCATGTAATTGGTCGATAGTTCTTTGCTTCCGTGGTACTACCGGACTTATGGAGCAGGAAGGTGACACCGGTGGTGAAAAAGCTAGGTAGAGAACCAACCTCAAGGGCTTCCTGGAATTGTGTGGCTAAGCGGTCATGCGAGCATCGAAACCATTTTATCCAAAAGTTGTGCAGCCCGTCCGGCCCAGGACTTTTCCAGTTCTGAGCCGTACGGATCGCACAACTAACGTCTACGGGATCTATTAAAACAGATCCCATAGGTTCGATAGTCTCGCATTCCCGCTCAACCACACGCATCCAGTCACCCTCCGTGTGTTCGACGGGCACCGACCAGATGCCACGCCAAAAGTCATTCATGGCGCTAGCATCCGGCAACTGCCCGTCGCTCACACGTTGGTCGGTTCTCTCCCAGCCTCGGTACACTTTCCTTTGGTCACTTTGGAAGAGGTGATTTAGCCAATATCGGTCCACACGCTCTCTGTAACGACGAATGCGGTTTGCCCACGCATAGACTTTCTGTTTCAGATAGTCTATGCGTTCCGTGACACTGGCCAAATAGTGCTGGGGTCTGATACCAGTCCCGGCAAAGGCCTGTGTCACGAAACGCATGACTCGGGGACGGTTATTCCCCCGGCTGAAACAGATTAGCTTTGCTATGAGAGTCCTGAACGAGTCGATACGCCGCTGGATCCGCATTTGCCACGCGGGCACACCCCCGGCGGGTCGCGGTGCACGGCTAGTGTCCGGGAACTTAACACATGCAACGCGACACGCCGCGATGGCGCCGCAGTACAAGATCGAATGGGTATCGACTAAGCCTTCGCTAACCTGTAAATACGGGACTAGCAAAGGGTTCAGGGCTCCCATAAGCGCTAAGTTACGCCTATGGGTGGGAAAACGTGGCAGTCGCGGCCTAGAGTCGGGTGCGAACCGATACTGGGAAATCGCGTCTTCCAAAGCCCTCCTCAGTTGCTCACTCACCTGGCTAGATACGCTCATACTCGCGCCATCTGGCTCGTCGACCGCAGAACCAGCCGGTGGTGTCGCTAGTGTCGCCGCCGACATCGGCACTGAAGCCATTGTCGGGGCTGACGACGCGACAGGTACGGTCGAGTCCCGCGTCGAGGAAGCAGTGGGGCGAGCAGGCAGCGCCTCCAGGCGGAGCCGATCAATTACGGACTGATCCAGCAGTTTGCACCGGTGGATAGCCCGCACTTGGTCCGATAGTCGTTGGGCAGTCACGGCCACGGTCGGTTCAAGGGCCTGAAACAAAGGCAGCATTCTGGCACAGTACGCTGTCATGTTGGTTCCTCCCTCTGTAGCCCCAAAGTACGCGCGCATGCAATTCTCATTAATGGTTTGAGTCCATCGCATGCGACGCACTATGCCACCGGTAGCGGGAGCGGATGGCGGGGCAGGATGCCCCACAGGCCCCAAGCGTGCCGGCAGCGGTGGACGGCCTCGTCGTCGCGCTGGTGGTGGTGGCGGCGGCGGCGTCCGTGGCCCGCTCGTGTCGCTCGACGAGCCGCTCGTCTCGCGGGTGGTGTAGAAATCATCACCCGACGATGCGCTCGGAGCTGACGACGAGGCGGGCGATGGTGGTGGTCGTGCGCCTCTCGAATCCGCTGTTTTCGTCTTTGATCTTGTTAGCATTTATTCTGTAGTCCGATATTTTGAACGTCATGTTGACATATTTCGTCAAATATTGAATTTTTACTTTTCTTCATATTTTGTTTAAGTTTTATTGCAGAAAATATCTAAATGTAGTGGAAAATAATTTGGCTATTGCTTTTGTGTGGAAATTTATAATTATTATTATTATTAATCAAACAACACATGTCGAATATATATTTTTTGATAATCTTACTGAAAGAATTAATAATTTTAATTATTATTACAGTCTTTTATTTAACTTGCAAGGGACTTTTGTAAGTTCGGGTGAAATCTTGCAAGTTTGACTAACTGCCAGGTTTCTGATTGAGCTGAAATTTTGCAAGGATATGTACGCGTGACGATGCAATAATATGGTACTATGGAGCTGATCTGATGATGGAGTCGGAAGGTGAGCATAGGAACTCCTGTACTAAACAAGATGGACCCGTCATGTTTAGGCTCGTTTTACTTGTCTTGGCTAGCACTGTGCTGCTAGGTACACAAAAGCTTCTATTTAAAAACTTATATTTTATAATAAATTGATGTCAGTTGTAAAAGAACAACGTGAAACTGAAAAGTAGGTGAAATATTTGGCCTTCCAAATGTAGTTGTTGGGTTGGAATTGAGACCGCCTTATTTTTTATGGCCCTTTCACATTGATGTATGATGTAGGGAGCATTCGAAATGACCTTCGTCACATATTTTCGCGTCTCAGCAAAAATGCCATTACAGTGAGAGTGACCCAGATGATCTGAAGGATTTTGATTATAACTAAGCTTGTTTTGTTATTTTAACTTACTTAAGTACTCCATAAAAACATTCCGTATTTTTAATCTTTCGCTATTTTAAAACATTATTTTCATGTACTACGTGACTAATCGCGCAATTGCGCGAGTACACACAAATAATTCCATACTTAGCTCAAATAATATTTTAACATAGCGAGGTTGTGAAATAAAGTCTTATTTCACTGTGGGCCTTATAAAAAACTCAAAATAGCCTAAGGAGAGGGATATGCTATTAGAGTCTCTCTGCGAGATCGAATTAGGAAATCAGAAATCAGGACTTGGATGATGTCAGCCGTTTTATTGGCGACATATTGGGGCGCTTATGTACAACAGTGAGCTGAGAAGAACCAAATATAGTATAGTAGTTTAGCGCGGACGAAATTATGCGAATTGTAATCACGCGCATACCGGCAAAAACGTCCAAAGACATCTATGGGTTATCAATGAAACTAATCAGAACCGTAATACATTCGCTAGCCCCAATTTTAGCAGAATGTTTCAATAGATGCCTTACAGACGGATCCTATCCGACCGCATTAAAAATTAGTAAGGTGTCGCCTCTGTACAAGGGCAAGGGTAGACGTGAAAATGTGGATTGTTACAGGCCGGTGTCAATCATCCCCGCCGTAGCAAAAATATTTGAAAATGGACTGAGCACGCGCCTTATGAAGTTCTTGTCGTCAACTGATGCTCTCTCCGACCGGCAGTACGCGTACCGCGAGGGCCGCTCCACCACGTCGCTGACGCGTGAAGTGGTGCACCGTGTGCTGCAAGCTCGGGAGGGAAGAAGTCATGTGGCTGTCCTATGTTGTGATATGTCGAAGGCGTTCGACGTTGCCAATCACGCTGTACTCGCTGTGAAAATGGAGCACTACGGAGTGAGAGGCGCGGCGCACGACCTGGTGTCGGACCTCACGCAGGGCAGATCGCAGGTTGTTGTCGGGTGTGGTGGGACTGAGAGATCTGAGCCTCTCAACCCAGTGATGGGTGTGGCGCAGGGCTCCTCTGTCTCGAACATTCTGTTCTCAATGCTGCTGAACGATCTACCGGAAGCTGTGCCTACAGCGGAGATATACATGTATGCTGATGATGTGGCTGCTGTAGTCTCAGCATCCAGCGCGGATGATCTGGAGCGGGAGCTGAACGGGACGGCCTCACAGTTGGCCTATTGGTTCAGTGTGAACGGACTCGCCCTGAATTTGTCAAAAACACACTTTGTGCACTTCTGTCTATCAGGTCGACAAACGCAGACATTAGTAGTACATATTGGAGGTAAAAGAATAAATCAAGTTGATACCACGACATTCCTTGGTTTCGAAATTGACAGATGCCTGACATGGGAAAGCCACATCGATAAACTCTGCAGCAGATTGGGCAGTGCGTGCTTCGCTTTGAGCCGTGTGGCTAAAGTGGTACCTACTGAGTCAGTAAGAGCATGTTATTTTGCTACGGTCCACTCCCTATTGCAATACGGCACAGAGTTGTATGGCAGGGCCGCTGAGTGGAAGAGAGTGTTCACACTTCAAAAACGTGCTATTCGGGCCATCGCAGGAATTCCACGTGACGTCACCGCACGCCCGCATTTTAAGAAATATGGCATAATGACATTACCGTCGGTCCTAATATATCAGGTGGCAGTATATGTCAAATTAAATTTGACCTCATACAAGACGCTCAGAAGCAGTCGGCTTAAGGATCGACTTGCTGAGGTGCCGCATGTCCTAGAAAAGACGGCCAAGTCCACGCACGTGTTGGGCCCGGCAGTTTATAATAAACTACCAAAGCTGATCAGGGAAGCACCGACCTTGGGAAGTTTTAAATCAAAGCTGAAACACTGGCTTATCGAGCAGACGTTCTACAGCTATAATGAATTTATAACATTCAAATCATAGTATCTTGATTATGTACCTACCTTTTTGACATTTGATTATATTTTTGACATTTGATTATATTTTTGACATTGACTATATTATTGATTATTTATTTGATAATTTTATTGTGATTATTTTTGATGCATTATGTATACTTACTCAGTAAATGTAAAAATGTAATTTTTATAGAAAGACAATTTGTTACAATAATTATTACAGGTACAATACCGTACCTTCTTTTTATCTATCTAATTAGAAACTCAATGTAATGACCTGTAACTATTGTTATCAATAAATTGATTATGATTATGATTATAAAAATATTTCCGTTTGGCCTTTTGATTAAAATATACGATCACAAAATACACTGCAAATTCGTCAATTATACCGTGTATCTAAAATATGAAAATTGGTATCCCAACAAAATAACTACAACGCGGGCTACGTTCCTTGTACGGCAAAAGTTATAAAAAATGCGCTTGAAAACTTGTCAGATCAAATGCCCCGTAGCTTAAACGGGTATTTAGATTAGCGAATATTTATATAGGGAGGGATTTGAAGGGAGGTAAGTAAATGGGGTCGAATTAGAATGATCTGTGGGCCGCGAATTGATTTCATAGCCTTTAGGACGCGTTTCCGCTGAGGCAGAGAAGAGCGAAGCGGTGAAAGACCTGAAAAATCAGACCGGTCACATAGATTGAAATCTACATCTCTGGAGTGTAAACAGCCTCAGCACAAATTAGAAGTATTTTAGCAAGTAGTGTATTCGCGTGAATCCAAGTAGGTACGTGGAGAAGAATGAGGTAGGTACCTAGGTATTGTAGTGCAGCGCAAAGCGGATTGCAGCAATTGAAAAGTCATAAAACGGCATTTTTATTTGCTATGGTATAAACGGACGGCTGATCAATCATCATCATCATTTTGAACAGAAGTGGCTAAAATGTAGCCACTTCTGTTGCTTTTGCTCTTTTACAAAGTAAGTTTGTATAGGCTGAGTAGCTAGCCCTGTTTTTTTTTCTAACACGCTTGAAGGTCTCTGACATGGCTTGGCGGATGAAACAAACGGGGCCCGCAAATGAAAAGATCAGTTGTAAATGCCCACCCAAGTAAAAAATGACCTTGTCGAACGTTGCTTAAAAATGATTATCACAAGTGAAACTACGCGCTCTAGCGCTCTTTTAGTGCAAGTGCACCCTTATTCCCCTAGCGGTCGTAATTTATTTCCCTAAGTCACCCAAGTCACGGTCACCCAAGTAAAAAATGACCTTGCCGAACGTTGCTTAAAAATGATAATCACAAGTGAAACTACGCGCTCTAGCGCTCTTTTAGTGCAAGTGCACCCTTATTCCCCTAGCGCCCGCTGCCTCGGCTCGTATTTCAAAACGGTGGGTAAACGGCGCGCGTTTGATTTGTTTACGAGATGTTTATGGAAATAGAGCATCAAATTGTATTCAAAATGTTAGTCAAGTTTCTTAAATCCATTTGGAGTGCTGCGATTAGGGTGCTGTCAGCTGGAGATCGGAAAATGGCGTAGATGGCTTTTGAACCGTTTAATACATATTTTACATTTATATTGCTTCAAATGGAAATTAAAATATTGAAGAGTATTTCGGTCATTTAATTATAATTCAATAAATCAGTTTCATCAAAATATTTTTTTTTCGGTGCTGATAAGTATTTTTTTATCAATTCGCCACAAGAGACCATAAAAAATGAAAATGAAACACTCTCACTTATATACTCTATAAAATTTAACTTGATCTCTGCGACAGCTGTCAGAAAAATCACGCCTATCAAGTCCTGAATTTCTTAATAGTACAGACTGTACCTGTCAATGTCATACTTTATGGGCATGCCGATCAGTGATGGGCGACGAATGATCATGACGACAGAGTTTTAGATAGAGTTTTATTTAAAATATCGATAGTTTATACTGACGATATTTTAAATAAAACTTAATTTATCATTAATTTTATTGTATATTTTAATATCATATCATTTTTTACAAGTGTGTAATTAAATTAAACCCAATTATATGTTACATTAGCATCGATAATAGTGAGAAACGTCGATAAATACTATCGTTACATTATTATGAGTATTTAATTAATATCACAACATTATTTACATGTGTGCATACTTGATCTTAAATAATAGCATAGACAAAAGTAGTCTATGATAATAGTAAGTAAATAAAATCCAATTTCTCACCTTCAACTACTCATTCGATTTAATTACAACATTGTTTGAAAATCGATTTTGGCCACCACTATCTCAACTCTAAAAATGTCAATATCACTGTCGCAGAGATCAAGTTAAATTTTATAGAGTATAGAAGCCTTCAGAATACACATAAAAAGGCCACGATTCACTGTTTTCGTACTGTCTTCAACACACTGTCAGTATCTTCCATTCCCTGGCCATTAAATAACTAGGTACTTAATATTACAAGCGTCACAAGATGTCTATCTATACCTAAATAATTTATTTTGTTTAATTTTGTGTACAAAGCAAAAGAATCGCTACAAATCAAAAGCAAATAAAATTAAATTCTGTACAAATGTTTTACTAAGAGCTAAGCCTTGGAAGCTTGTGGTTGTTTAGCGAAGCGAATATAATATGTATCTACAAAGAACAGCGCAAATACTTAAACCTGCCTTAGCAATGTAGGGGCACCATCTTATTCGTACAAAACATAAAATCTGTAACAACATAGTTTCAGTGCGTAGATATTTGTCTTAATCTTAATACATTAGTACATGTTTACCAAACAAAATGTTTAACACTTTTTGAGGTAACTAACTGTGATATTATAAAGTAGAGGAAATAGAAGATCACGGAGGGCATTTTTACATCAGACCAAAGAGAAGGTACATGTCATGTCGTACAGGGAGGTGAAGACATTGGCCGAGGACGGCGAGACGTGGAAGTTGCTCCACCGACAAGAGCAGCGCTCTTAAATTCTGAACAAACTGTGATAGTTCAAACAAAGGCAAATTGTATCAATGTTTGTATCGGTATTTTGCATTAAAATAATTGTGGTGTTATAAAGCTTTCATGGGAAGACATCGTATATAGTCATCATCATAAGATTTGAGAATGACGTCAGGATCACAAGACAAACTGACTTCTAACCATCACAGCTCAACTCATAACCTCACGACTGAGAGGCGAATAAATCCTACTAATATTATAAACGTGAACGTTTGTGAGGATGGATGTATGGATGTTTGTTACTCTGAGATGAAACTTTGCAATAATATAGCTTACTAGCTGCCCGTCCCGGCTTCGCACGGGTAGACATAAATAGGTACTATAGTAATCTAGTACCTACTAAATATAGCCTATGTTACTCAGGGATAATGTAGCTTTCTAATGAAAAAAGAATTATTAAAATCGGTCCAGTACTTTTTGAGTTTATTCGTTACATACAAAAAAACAAATCTTTCCTCTATATAATACTAGCGGACCCGGCGAACTTCGTACCGCCTTAAGATATTTTAAGTTTAATGGCTGTCATCCAAAATGTAGATCTGGTTGAGCTATCTCACTTTTTTAAAGACAGTAAAGCTCGAAACATACTATCGGACGCGGCTTACGGACGCGACTGACAGCCGCGACCTAGACTATGAAAGTACACTGAGCCGTGCACACTATCGGACATCAGTCGCGGACATCACCTTTGGACGACCTTGAGCTTTCGGACATCCGAGAGCGATCTGGCACACCGGATGTATTAAGACTGTTGCTAAGTCGCGGCTGTCAGTCGCGTCCGTCAGCCGCGTCCCATAGTATGTTTCCGGCTTTATGGTCTAAAATCGGTAGATACGAAGTAAGTAATAGTAAGTGCACCACAAAATATTAGCCCCAATTCAATGTGAAACGGTACACAAATATTGTAGCAAACAATCATTTCAAACCCAAAAAACCGCCAAGTTCAACTAATTTGTTTCGTCATCGTTATCATCTACAGCTTTCTTTGTCCCACTGTTGGGTATAGGCCTCTCTCTTGCAGTGCCATCTGCCTCAACTCTTTGCCGGTCGTGACCAGGCTCGACCGGCGGTATTGATGATATCGTCGAGATAGTCGACCTACCTTGCTGCCGCGCTGCACATAGCTGAGCGGTCTCACCTATTCAAGTACCCTAGTTGACCAGCTCGGTCACCACCGTCTTTCTTGCTCAAGAAGCGCTGGTCGAATTGGTTGCCACGCCAGTGTGAACGATGTCATACGATGGCTTTTGCGACCGCCAATATAGCAGCCATACTCGAACCGAATGGGTTTCTGCTTGGTGATGGCAAAAGGCCTGAGGGTATGAAGCTGGTCCATGGAAGTTTAGACGGCCCATAGTATGAGACGCGTCTTGCGTCGATAGTTTGGTGCCGTCACATCTTTCTGAGACTCAGAGAATGGCTGGAGCGTTGGCTGATTCGGAGCAGCACAAACGGCGCAAATATGCTAACCTCGGCAATGGTTACATATTTGAGCCGTTTGTAATTGAGTCATTGTGGCCGTGGTGGCCGGTCTTGTAGTCAAAAGTCTTTCTGAGCGTCTGGTGTACCCGACATGTGACCAAAATTCTGGTGTTTATTTGGCTAACGTAAAAGCATTGCCAATCAGCGTGCCAATGCTGCCAGCATGCTGAGCACGCTGCTAACTGGCAGTGGGCTTGAGTATTTGGATTATCTTTATACCTTCAAGGGTCTGTGGATGATCCAATTGCTTGTTATGTAGTAGTTTATGAAGTTTTACATTATAAGGCCTGTATTTAGTGGTATTGCTCTATAAAAAAAGTCAAGGACCCTTGCACATTGCCACTGTCCAAACCTAACCTGACATCATAAAACCTTATACTTATAAATGCTTCTGTTGATTAAGATAAGGTTAATTTAAGTTCCCGCCTTGTCGTGGCGGGGGAACTTAGTAGCTGAGGCTTATGGGCGGCGCGAGAATCCCAGATAGAGCCGCTTCTCTGGGTTTCTTCTCAAACAGCTGAGAAGGCGGCGCTCGAGGTCTCCCGATTTTTTGGGTCTTTTCTCTCTTGGCAGCTTAGAAGTTTGCACTCGTGGTTGGGCCGCTTTTCAGGGCTTTTTAACTCAAGTAGCTGAGAGGCTGGCCGGTAAGTTGCGTGCCTCATGAGGAGTACCGCAACTGAGGCGGGCTGCACTTTTATCACTGTTCAATCCTAACCAAACCAACAGAAATGTATGTTCGTGTCAAGGTCACAGTTCACAGTCAAGGTTAATAACCTTAGAGTCAAGATACTTATACTCATGCCATACTACTCCTAAAAATCAAGTCGATCCGTTTCTTCGTATATTAGTATGGATTCTGTACCATAAAGGTAGAATAAAGAAACATGTTTAACCTCTAACGGTGGTATATTTAAAAATAGTTTTAATGTCAGACAAAATGACGGCCCAGTATTAAACGTCATTGTTATATCTAGCATGGCATAGGAAAAACATTTCCTCCAATTTTAATGTCAGTTGTCATTGTCAATCCATACTATATTTCCTCTTCGAGGACATATAATGGTGAAAAGACAATTTGTCTCTTTGCTATGCTAAGCGTGACATTCATAAAAAGTCTTCAGTCAATGTATGTCACCTGTCATCTTATTACGTTTCGTCAATCCATATCAGGCCCAATTATGAACGCGCCATCTTAAATTTAATTTGAATATAAAATGTGTTCTCGCTATCGAATGCCTAAAGTGAAAAAGAAACAGAAATATTCTAATTAGATATTATAATTACGATGGTGCCTTGAAATTGGGCCTATTAGCGTCGTTGTGATAGGTGACAGTTTCGCTAACGATTTTTTAAGGGAATAGATGATATGAAAAATATAATATGAATAACTATTAAAAAAATAAAAATAAAGGAACGGGATAAAAAGTATCCTTTGTCCTTTTCCTGGCTCTAAACTACCTCCCTGCCAATTTTCAGCTAAATCGGTTCAGCCGTTCTTGACTTATAAGTGGAGTAACTAACACGACTTCCTTTTATATATATAGATTAGTGTAGATATATCAGAATAACACATAGGCTATAAACTATAATGATATATTGCGTATGCGGATATAGTATAGTAATTAATACTTCTAAGCTACCACGGATTCAGTACATAATAGTAAAAGAACCACATCACTCACAGATGTACTACACACTACATCGACATACGCAACGTCCGAATTTAGTTAGAGATTTTCTCGTACGGCAGTTTCCCATTGATTTATAGACGCCTAACGTCCAAATTAAGTTGAAAAATGAGCTCACACAATTTCTTGTATTTTTATTTTCATATCGCTTTAAAATTGCCCAAAACTTCAATTTCACACCTGTTTTTTACCCACTATAATTATAACAAATATAAAAATAACATTAATACATACTGTAACAATAATATTGTAACACTAGGGGTCATTATAGCTGGAAGCAATATTTTTCAGGTTGTACTATAGTCAAATGTAACAGGATTACGTGTAAGTGACGTGTCTAATCGCAAAATTTGACCTCACCTATCTAGACTTAAGACCGACCGCATTATCCTTCTAGTTACTCTGAGAAATTATCCGTTTAGAGAAAGTGGCCGTAGTCACTCTAGTGTAGTGCAAATTTCCAATGAGTTCCGGCCCATTAAGTAAGCTACTTACTGCCGCCGTTAGGACCTCACGCACGGGGAATCCCCATCTGAATGCTGATCGCGGGTTTTGTTTTTAGCCTCGACCACATATTTTTCTCCTAATGTTTTTCTGCTCATTTGAATTAATTGTTTTCTAATCTCTCAATTTTTTTTGCATTCATTACTACTCAAATGATCATCTCAATTTATCTAGAGTATGCATTGTCGATTCACGAATTTAGATGCGGAATAATAATTGGATATGATATAGACTAGTAGGTAACTCAAGAACGATAGATCTCACGAGCCCAAATTTTTATAACATTTTGTCCATTTAAGCTGATAGAAGCATACACTTATTATTTTTGACCTTTAAATGTGGAACTCTACAAGTGAGATAACAACAGCAAACACAACGATTATTTATTCCAATATAGCCACGTAGAACTGTAAAGTAACAATGATCATGACTACACACATAAATATGATTACGAATCAGTAACGATATTGTCAACAACATACGAGTAAACTATATTATTGTAACCAATGTTGTTTTAAAAACAATCTATAGCAAAAAACCGCATAGAGTGCTTGGTTGTACATCGTATTTAATCCCCACATCTGAGTGCAAAATAAAGCAAAATAGTGAGCTCAGCGCTAATGGGTGTTTTCCATGCATTTTCCTTTACGATCCATTATTCGTTTTTCAACCTTGAACCAATCCTCTTTGTTTCATTACCTTGGCAAAAGTATCGTAAACGTAAGTCTCACTTCACCCCAGACACGCGTGAATTTGCAGAATAGGTACCTAAATGTAACATTTTATCAAATTATTTATTCCCGTTCCAAAGGAATGCCAGAGAAAAACCGTATTATTTTCATTTTGCTTCCACAGATTTGCTTAATACCTTTGTATTCCGACGAATTTGTTTTATTTCACTGTTTAATTTTTTTTTTTCATTACCATTTGATACTCTACGTAATGTTCAAGTATATTTGGTACATATTTTATTTGGTTAGGTGTTCTTAAATTAAGAACGACGGGTATCAATTTAAATCTTGTTTTCAAAATTCTTTCTGAGCGTCTGGTGTACGCGACGCGTGACCAAAATGCTGGTGTTTATTTGGCTCCACGTATAAGCATTGCCATTCAGCGCGGCAAAGCTGCCAGCATGCTGGGCACACTGCCAACTGGCAGTGGGCTTGAGCATTTGGATTATCGTTAGACTTTCAAGGGTCTGTGGATGATCCAATTGCATTCTATGTAGTAGTAGTGTAGGTAGTTTTAGCATATAAAGTAGTTCTATATCTTATTGTTAGTTAATAAAGACACTTTTGCTCGTTAATAAAAATAAAAAAAAATACTATCAAATTCATCAGAAAAAAATTCTTAGATAAAAATAAACATCAACATGAAATAAAGATAAGTTTTTCCTTATTTATTTCATAACTACAATATCTTTGAGATGTATCTAAAGATAGACATTGAAAATTTGTGTATCTAAGTTTGTGATACAGGAAAAGAAGGGGAAATATCGAATACAGATATTTATTGCACAAACTTAAATAACATTGAATTATTTACAACTAATTAAAACTAATTAATATAGAAAGAAAACTTATACTAAAATCACTAAAACTTAAACTAAACTCTAAATAAAACTATTCTAAAAGCCCTGTCGCACAGGATAACGTGGCCAGAATGCTGGCGGCATTGCCTCGCTGAATTGCAATACCTAGCTTTTGGCCAAAGTAGATGCCAGCATTCTGGTCACGTGTAACCTCTACGAGACGCCTGGCCAGTTGTATAAAAAGTGCGCATCCGGCCCCCGCGGACCTTATGTTTTAAAATTAAGGGAATTATAAGGGGAAATTAACAAAAAATGAACTCCTTGTCTGAAACAAGTCAAAACCATAACTACAGGTCCGTATAATTAAATAAGTACACAATAAAATGAAATTCCACCTCCGAATTGTTGGCAAGCAAAGTTGATATATGAAACAATATCAGTGCCAGATGTGTGGTGTAATTAAAATTGTAATCGTTTCCCTAACGTGTATCGGATGAAAATGTTCCCTAACGAAGTATGTCAACGTCAGGTAATGCCAAAGTAATGTAATTTGTTCCGTAATACCCAAACAAAAAGTGGGATGGCGAAGGAAGAATATGAATTAAATTAATGGTTGGAAATGTTGGTATACATCAAGTTGGGCCATTTGTGGCATGGAGCGTTTTCGCTTTCATTTAGATAATGGCTTGGCGATTCAGAAACTTGCTACGAGTAATTAAGATTGATAGGGTCTCGGTACAGATATACAGAAGCTACAACTGAAGCTGAAGCGACTTTCAGGGTAATGCTTTTCAATACGAACTGATACGCCAGGGGATATATTTTCAAACCAATAGCCTAAAGGACGTATGCGTAAATGGTCACGAGACCGATTAAGAACAAGAGCGAGCAAATCTATGTTAAAACGAACGAGATAGCATGCTATTAAAAATATTTTTTAACGCTTGCTAGAACGTAAGGTGTTTACCTTACGTTCTAGCAAGCGTTAAAAAATATTTTACACACAAGACGGAGTACTAGCAGAAGTGAGCATTGAAGATGTGTATTAGTGCGAATGGAATAACTTCAGAATAACGACCAAAGTAATAGAAAACTTGCTAAATTTTACCCAAATAATAACTACGTAACCGCTATTACCCGGTCTTATTGGAAATCATTAGGGGAGGCCTATGTCCAGCAATGGACGTCCTGTGGCTTAAATGATGATGATGGTGATGAATAACTACGCTACAGCTGGTTGTACAGCATACGAGACACGAGAGTGACCGGAACAAAAATAACGCATAGTCTATCATTAGACGTCAAAATCACAAGTTGGGATGTCATAATGGTTAACATTTAGTGTACTTTGTCTTTTGCGATATGATCGGAAATTTGAACCCACTAGTTCCATCAGAAGGTGCAAATCTTTGATCATTTTACCTACTTTCTACCTTTTGAATTTGAACTGCCGAGATAGCTTTATGCTAGTTTGTGACACCCTACGTTACTAATTACGTAAGTTCGGACGTATGTGTATCTTTTTCTGACACTTTTTAAAGGATATGGAAAACATGCGGGTTTTGAAATCTTACAGAAACAAAAGTTATACCAATAGAAAGTTTACATAATTATCTTTTCAAACACATATTTTTTAGAATTTTTTTCATCGCCACTTAATTTTCAAATGGGTTCTAAAAACATTAAAAAAATGAACTATGTGCTACACCAAATAACTGCATTAAGCCTAAATTGAAAAAAAAGCCTGACAGTGACATTAAGAAACAGCAAAAGGAAATGACATTGTCAATATTGAACAACCAATAGAGGGCTGGTCGCCATGTTTTAAAAAATAAATAAATGTCAAACTCTAAAATACCAGCCCGCTATTGGTTGTTTGAAGATTCCTGTCTGATACGTAGACTACGTAGACCTCCTCTTAGTATTACCAGTTCAGTCTAAATATTTTCTACTTAGTGAAATAAAAATGAGATATTATAATAAAACGGCGATACACAAAAATATGTTTTTGCGTGAAATAATATTCTTATATATGGCACTAAACATTAATATAGCTCGCATCGCTGCCGGTTTTCAAGGACCGCCTCCCATATAAAAAGTTTACCAACTCTTTTCACATTTAAAATGGGACAAAGTGATGTAGGTACATGTCTTGCTGTTTTAGTGCGGTTTCTGTTATTTTAGTTTTCATTCTAGGGGAATTACGAAGTATGTGATTCTAAAAGTCAGTTTCTATTAGTTCTAAAAGGTTGGAGCTCTATACCCAATGTTTAGCTCTACCCGTTTGTGGTCTTTGCTCCAAATTGATTTCCATTATCTTAAATAGATTCGAATGTGGTGCCAAACCAAAATTGTCGATAAACTAATTCAGAATCCAATCAGGGTTAGTAATTATCACCGCTAATGTTAGGCAGGTACTTATATAAAATTAAGATTAGTAGGTATTTGAGGTTACTTTTACGATAAATTTTTGACGGTAGCCATTGTAAATGAAATTTGCCAGTTACCAACCCAATAAGATAGGTAACCTAAGGCCAATTAGAAATCACTGTTTTCAGTCCTGAATGTTAATTTCATGTTTAAGCTATAATATTATAGTAAGCCATATGTAGCGTCCCTAAAGTAAGTATCATACGTAGTCTAATTGTGACATCTAATCTATTAAGTAAGTGAATAAAAACAAATATACTTCCATCAAATATCATGAAATGTGACATGATGGCTGTTGGTGCGGAAGACTGTTAATCTATCAACTCGGAAGCGATTCCACTAATGTTTGTCGCGACCCGTGGATCGTCCACTCCGCCCTCTGGTGGAGATAAATGGTCCTTTTGTTTTATGATCTACAACTAATAAAATGTAATTGCCTCATGTGTTGTACGGGTGTCCTGGAGGTTTTAGTGCAATTTTCTTATTTTTCACCTGATTTTTGGGGTGTTTTTAGGGTTCTGTACCACAAACGGAAAAAACGGAACCCTTATAGGATCACTTTGTTGTCCGTCTGTCCCTCTGTCCGTCTGTGTGTATGTGAAGACCCTTTATCTCAGAAACGCGTAAAGATATCGAGTTGAAATTTAAACTGTATACGTATATCTATGGTATCTTGCAGTTGTTTAAAAGAAAAACTTCTCAGTTATCGTTTAAAAAAGTTAGAGCCGTTTATGTCGTAAAAAACCGCATATTTTGCACTCATAAAAATCAAAACCTACAGAGTACATCCCGTTGACATAGAACTATGAAATTTTGCGAGAAGCATTGTGTTAGAGTACACATATAGGAATAAATATGAAAACTGTACATTTTTATTAAAATCACAAAAAATAGGGCCTCAGAATTCACAAAATATGGGTTCAAAATTCAAAGTGAGTAAATCGTATCATGTAAGGTATCATATAAAATAACTTCATTAGCACATGCTAAAACAGTATACTTCCTCCAGTGGTTCGTCGGTGAAAAATGAATTGAACTACACACAAACGCGCAACTATAAGTAAACTATGCAAAACCAGAATGGAAAAAAGGTAGGTTAATTATTTAAATTTTTAACCGACTTCAAATAAGGTTTCAGTCGCGATTTGACCAAATGTTTTTTCATGTATGTTACGCGATTATTCCGCTAATTATGAACTGATTTTGATGTTTTTTTTTTTGAAAATGTTCTTTTTGTGATAAACATTTCAAAAATTGACGCGCTCGGAGGATTTGTACCTGCATCCCTCTGGGATTCCGGCCCAGATGCATTTCTATAAAGCTAGTGTGTGAAGCACGATAAAATCACTTCATTGATTTTTTTATTGTTTTGTAGATTATATTTTTGGCCATCTTTGTATAGTAAATAATCATTTATTAGATACTTTATTACAAATCTTAGCATTTTTAGCACCTTCATTGTAATAGACGTAATTGAATATAAGATTTATTTTCAGTGTATATATAATGTTTACGTTTACGAACAAAAAGAATTAGTACTAATTACAATATTAGATATTGACTGACAGTGATTTAACAACAAGTAAAACTCATTTGTCTTAGTCAAACGGTAGGCACGGTACAAAAATGACCGAGTGCAAATCGTACATTTAATTTAAAAACTTTACATCCCGGAGTTACATTTTAACCGTTTGCCATATAAATGCCTCAAAAACTTTGACACTAAGGGTAGCTACCCGGTTTATAATTGCCTATGAATGACTATGATCACTCGACGTTGAAACGTGTAAATAGTAATTAAATTTTCAAGATGGAGCATATAGCGTTGTTGACCTTTTGGTGCAGAGGGCTGCAATAAATTTAAACTTATAACGCTTCTTGTTGCTTACTAATATTGCCCCATAACATAAAATTATTATTTATTTCGGTTGTCAGAAATAAACTCTATAATATTTGTTTTAGCAAATATTTAAGCAACTAACTCATAGTTCCCAAACTTTATCTTATCCTCACGCTTTGTGGGTATATTTTAGACAATATAAAAAAGATGTTAAGAATAAACATTTTATTTTTTAATTCAGTTAACGTAATATTAAAAACGTTTTCATAGAACATTAATATTTATCATTTGACGAAAAGAACATTGTTATAGCTTTCATATCAGTTCTTTCTTTCTTAGTTCTCTAACATACAACTTGACTGCCTGGGTGGACCAGTGATTAGTGATCCTAACTCCTGTGCCAAGGAGCTGTGGGTTCGATGTCCACCCAGAACAAGCATTTTCGTCATGAACATAGGTGTTTTTTCTGTGTCTGGATGAACTATGTATTTATATGTAAGTATTTAAAATATGTACCTATATTGTTTTGTGGTATATCAGTCTCTGGAATCCATAACACACATAATTTGGGGTTAGAAGCCGTGTGTAAAGTTGTCCAATGATATTTAAAAAAAAAACCTTATGCGTATTATTGCATTTTTGCAGCTTTCAGTACAAATAAAGCTCCTGCAAAAAAACACGCATGGTGACATGTCCAATTTGGTCTGATTGACTCGACGACATGTGACACTCGGTTCGTCGCTGATTGAAATCACGATTCTGTCTATAAACCCAATTTAGTTTCTATCCAATATACGGCGTGTCCGATCACTGGCACAGGGGCATTTAATAGTACTTATGAAATAAGATTTTATCGACAAATCTGCACCCTACTTCAGTTATAGCAAGTTAAAGAAAACTCTAAAAACATGGAATAATAAAATAAAAATGTATCTCTGTGACATAATTATGCCACAAGTTCTACAAATTTTAGGTACTTGGACGCTTTGGTATTTTATTATGAGGGTAGGTATGGTCAATAGTTTTAATATATGTGAGTAGTTTGTTTATATTGGTTTGTTTTTAGTAGGTATGTAATTATAACTATAACAGAATACGGCTAAAACTCACGTTATAATTATATGGTCAATCCGTAAGGAATCCGACCAGTTTCGGAGTATTTAGAACTCCATCCTCAGAGAATACGCGCACCCCCGTCGACTGGCGCCCGCGCACTGAGCCTGTTTTAGCCGTGTTCTGTTATAGTTATGATGAATACTCACGGTAGTTTTATTGAAGGTATATAAGGTATTTTGTAATTAGGCTAAACTTTGAAAAATAAAGATATTAATTATAAGATATTTGAAGAAAATATCGAAATTGCGATTTTTTGCCAAAGAAATTCAATAAAAAACGAAATATGTACTGTAGTATTAAGAATCTATGCTTTTTAACAAATTGTTATTCAGAATTTAAAGACGATCTATTTTTTCTATGCCAGGCAGTCGTTATTGAGAAGAAAATCAAGACAGCAAAATCAATTAATTAGGTAGTCAAAACCAGACTTCAAATAATTTCCTTTGATACTGACAAAAATATTAATTTATTTTTTAATTAAACTATATTCCTAGCTATAGAGACCACCGCTTTCAAATAATAACCAGAGTTGAAAGAAGCTAGAAGTAGCATATTGTTATTAGAAAATATTCAAAGGATCATCATCCCATTCGATTACGGACCACGCGCTTACTTAGCACGTGGTACAGTGACAAAATGCAAATAGGCATAGGTAAAGATTATATATTTTTTCCCTAAAAATATTATAGTTGTGTGGAATTTTCGCTCGATTGAATTTTTACTTCTTTTTGCTGCTGTTGAAAAATAAATAAGGAATAAATAACGCTAGAAACAATTAGTAGAATTATTCATTGCAACGGTGCCAGGCCATACAGAGACATATACAACGACAAAAATTATGAAATTGTGACTGTCTCTATTTTATAATAAAACTAGCAAAACACTCAGAGCAAATAAAAAAATCAAGAGAGAACGTCGTTGAACAGTCAACTGAGACCGGTTTTTATACATTTGTGAGTACGTCGGTGTTGCGCCGCCATAGTTTGACTGACAAGCCAAGGCGTAGTTTCGTTGTACGTGGATGTGTGTGTAATTGTCTGTACACGGCGAGGCTTAGTTTTGGTTGGCTTCACTTGTTTGTTCACAACATTCTCTCTTGATTTTTTTATTTGCTCTGAGGCAAAACATAACAGAATCTAGGTCGTACTTTTTGATAAAAATCTCAAACCAATTAATAATATGTCAAATGAATAAACTCCAAATAACCGACATTTTGTTGAAATAATAATCAGGCGAAGCTAATCTAATATAGTTCTGCGAAGAACGTTGCTATGTACCTATGTATATATTTTTTAATGTACGATATTGATATACTTAAACTAAATTACTCAATTAAGTGAAGCTTGTTAAATGTAACACCTATCTAAGAATAGGTTTACTCCATCAAATTAATTTGAAGGATGCTCGCGACCTCATCTCGTATTTCACGAACAAGTATTTGCCAATACCTGAAGGTATCATTAGGGCGTACAAATCGGATTCTTCCCTCCGTGCGTAATGTTAAGCAGTTAGTACACAAGGCAATAGACTAGACGCCTAAAGATTAGTCCGTCATGCGTCAGTTAGTTTGTCAAAATATATTAACACGTATATTATCTTTGCCCAAGTAAACAAAAAAGTGTTGAAGATAACTTTCATAAGCTATTTGTTTAAGTTCCGTTAAAGCAGTAAGTACACAAGGTATTAGACTAAACGTCAAAAGATTAGTCCGTCAGTTAGTTTATCAAAAGATATTAGACACTTATTTTATTTTTGTCCAAACAAACAAAAAATTATGAAGATATAGCTTGTTAACGTTCCGTGTGACGTCACGTTTAGGTAGACTTTATAAATTGAAGTCGCTAGCCCCCACTCGAACTTTGTATAGCTTTATCTTAGCTATTTTTGGTTTGGTTCACACAATAAAAAATACGTATCAAAAATTGATTACAGTAATGTAACTAACGGACTAATTATAATAATATTAATTTTACCCCGTCGTTATGCCTATTCAAGTCAATGAACTGACTGCGACGGCAGCGTAATAACTTTTGCTATAATTATGTCGCTTATATGACGCACATCTTTATTGTATTTCCAAACAAAATATTGTTGATCCAGATCATGAAATAGCTAAGTAAGAATATAGAGAGCGACATGACTGACATAGTTGAATAGCTATTTGACTAAGTTCTTTTGTATACTTGGTAACAAAAAAATTGCTGAAGGGTGATTTTGAAGAAATCATTATGACAGTTGAGTATTAATAGGTACTTCTACTTTTTCTAAAGTCGTAGTTTATCCAGGGTAGTCAAGTGTACAATTAACACTGCATGGGCACAAATGTTTATCTCAGTAAACAGAAAAAAAAATCTACGACTCAAAGCCCACAGTTAGTTCCTGTAAATTTTAATACGACCAATCGAGTTGATCGAGTGAGATACATTATTTATGTATGTATCTCACTTGACTCGTCGACTCGTGTACGAACCGCTTTAGGTGCAGATAATGCGCTCATTTTGCCTCGGAGCGATGCCGTGTCCCTTCCTAACAAGATTTGTGCAAACAAGACTCAAATCAGTATGGTGATGATGTCTTCCGTATGTAGCTAACTTCTGGGTGTCAACATAAATCAGTATGTAAACTTTCGTCAAATGATTTTATGAATATTTTACACAGAATACTTAAACAACAACACGGTTGGTGGAGAATTTTTGAGTTTGAGTTTGATTTGTCTTAAATTCTGATTGATATGTAGGTACAGTTGAGAGTTACTGTCATATATTGCAATACACAATAACTAATTGCTAATTACATATTCTCTGCTTCAACGGTCGCACAGCAGATTAAATTAAAATTGTCAGAAAGAGCTGTCGTATCCGTGAAGCAGTATAAAAGAAACAAAAAATACGGTATAGTAAAATTATGTGTATTTATTAAAAAGCTTAACACATACACTCACTTCTTTTTGCTGAATTTTCGTAAAAAAATATTGAACAATACAATACCCGCTTGCCACAATTCCGTCAAGCAACGGTACCATAGTTCCAAATCAGACAATTTATTTTCTCGAAAAGGTACAGGTCCAAACAACAATAGGTACAACAAAATTCCCCATGCTCGCTCCCGCATCTATATAGATCTCATGAAGGGGAAACATCTTCCCATCATCCTATTTCCAGTTTCAATTCCGAAAGAAACATAAACATTTCTATATTCACTCGAGTTTTCCTGAAGCCTGTGCACTCGCCTGAAATTACCGTGTCTAAAATGTGTCGCGTCGTTCCAGTTCGCTAAATTGAATAAAAAGTATTTGTGTACAAAGTGAGCCGATAATCGATGCTGTTGAATATTTCAAACAGACGGGACGTGATCAAAATAAAATGCCTTATTTATAAGTAGAGAGACGTTTTCACGAAGATAGAGCGGTCGGTCGCACCTCCGCTGTCGCGCATTTTTGAACGGCTCAAGTTTGTTTAAGCGAACTCTAAACGATACCGGTTCATTTGCATGACTGTCGGGACGGAGAACCGATTTAAAATGGACGGGCCTGTTTACTTATGGCCTTATTTGATATTTTTTACAGCCTAGCTGTTTCCAGTAACTGAAAACTGCTATCTAGTATTACTATCAAGTATATCTAACGTTGAGTAAAAGTAGTTGGTTGCGTAGTGTTTATTGTATAATCTTATGTAATAAACTTATAATTTAAATATTCTTTGTCACTAAAATAATATTCAATAATAAATAATTCAGTAATTTAATCCAAACTAAGATTTCATAGTTGAATAAGCAAGTTTATAAGCTACTAGTATCTTTTTAAACTAGAACTTACACTATTCATCTTTACTGAATACTCGATCAAGTTATTATCAGTTAATGAGGTAACATGACACTTAAAAGCTAAAATATAGGTAATAAATTATCCAACCAAACTAAACCAATTCATTCAATTGTAATTTGTTTTAGTAGACTGTAAGAGGGTACTTCTTCGAAGGCAAAATTTTGGACGTCTATGGGTTTTTTTCTGAAACCAACAAACAAAACAGTGTGTAATTTTTTTTCTATACAGTTTACCTTTAACTCTACCTGGGACAAGTAATATTTTTCAAATCATTGCAGTCCAAGTATAAATTAAAAATATTTGAAGTTTGTTCTCCTGATTCATATACCGCGTCCGCTTGCCATTTTTCGAAAGAAAATGGTCGATATCGCATTTTCCCTTTGGTAAATCATTATAAGTTATAATTATATCAAAAGGAAATGAATTGCACTTTTATAAAAAAAATGTGTATTAGTTATAACTACCTTAGTATGTTTATAAATAGGCTAATAAGAAGTGTCCGGCATATAATACTGATTTATGTGGCGTATGCTGCGCTTGACTGTGCTTGGTCGGGTGATGATGATGAGAGCCTGACTTCTCGCGCAGGGGGAAGCCAGTCGTGCAACAGACGAGCCAGAAGGTGGATATACGGCTGGTTCGCTTGGATCCCGGAGTTACAAAGATAAATGTCTGATTCATCTGTGCTTAGTTCAGGTGGCATTATGATTACAATGCCTGTTTTATAAAATTTATTTTATGGTTTTACATTTTCAATCAGTATTTCGTGTAATGCTTTTGGGTTATAGATTCAAGTAGAAAAATGACAATACTGAATTCAGTATGTATGATGAGTTATGCATGTATTACGGCAAAATCCTGATTCATCTGGCCTGATTCATTTGGTCAAAACGCCATATAAATCATAAAATTCATACTGGAAAAGCTTTGATTATTGCTTATATAGCCCAACAAGACCTCGATGACGACAGTTTTTGGATAGAAACTTCGTCAATCGATGAAAAAAATTATTACTCCAAAATTCACCAGAGATGTCTTATCGACCCTTCTTCAGAAAAACGTGGATGATTGTTCAGATTCAAACGATGAGGGCATTTTTGTGTTTAAAAAGCTTCAGTAAAATAAACTTACAAAAGAGTTTCACACTGCTGGTGAAGGTATGATTACTCAATCTTCCATTAAAAAATCAAGATCTCGTCAACAAGAAAAAGGTTTTAAAGACGACATTGAAAGTAGCTCGGGCCCTTGCAAAAAGCTAAAGATTTATTTCTTGTAGTACTTAAATGTGACTTCATTATTTAAAGTTAACGATACTAAGAAAAAATATGTTTCTGTGATAGTTACCAAGGAAGATTACTGTCAAAAATTCCATTTAATTGAAGTTGATCTCATGTTTCATACTTTAATTTTGTGTTTTTTTTTCATTATATAATAAACAGGATTCGTGAATTGTACATGGAAAAAAATAAACAGAGAGAATAATATAATGTACCAATTACTATACTTACTATTAGTTCAGTTCAGTTCATTTATTCTCACATAGGTACAATAATGCACACTTATGAATGTCAAAAGTAAACAATGAATATAAATTAACATAAAACAATAAAACTAACAGAATGAATACATTTTCATTTACAAATACTGTCACATGTCGGGTTACGCAATGAATTTTTGTCACACATAAAATCTTCTACACTATAGTATGCTTTTTGTATAAGAAAATCTTTGATAATATTTTCAAACATTGTTTCATTTTTCTAAATTATTAACTTTCATGTACCTATTTATCAGTAACAAATATTAATTAGTTCATTTATGTAATTTAAAATGTTTTCATTTACCCAGGTAATATAATAATTATAATTAAGTATTACAATTTTTAGATTTCTAAAATGTAATACAAGAAATATTGTTCATTCGTCAACTTTTTTTCGTGCTATAGTGTTAAAATTTTATGTACGTATGTAAAATATGATTAGATTTCCCTATTACACAGCCAAATTACATAGTTTTTCATTTTTTAGTTCTGTTCTGATTCATCTGTAATCAATTCTGATTCATCTGGGCACAAAATATTTGAACGTAGATATCTTAAAAACTACTTAATAAAAACAAGTCCCTCATTGAAATATATGTTCTTTAGTTACCTTTTTTACATATGAACATGTGCGACAGAGCTGAAAGTGAAATAAAATTTTGGCCAGATGAATCAGTCAAAGAATGAAATTTCGAAGAAGTACCCAAGACTACTCTTTTCTAGAATAAAGTTCTATAGCAAAATTTTAAAATGGCTCAAGTCTGTTTAAACGAGTTTTAAACGGTACTTGGTTATTTTATATGACATTCGCGCCAGGTGGACCGATTTAAAATGGACGCGCCTGTTTACTCATGGCTTTGATAAATATGTTTTCATTTCAGACACAAGCCTCAACAGTACATAAATGGCGAGCTAAAATAATATTTGATAAGCCACGCCGCCTGGTGCGTACGAAAATAAACTTTCTATTTTCACTTAATATCCTGAAGTTGTCGTTTCACCGAAATATCGAAATATGTCAGTGTGGTCCAGCCCCCAGCAAATCAAAGGTTGGTAAATGGAATCTGTCAGGATTGAGGTGGGACAAGGGACCGCGTATTCACGTTAAACCATTCGTTGTTTATTGACCCTAAATTGGATATTCAAGTTGGTTAAACGGCCCTTTTGCTTGTGTTCTTACTTACTCGATTTTTTTGGTCTTAATGAAAGGACTGAAAGGATTTATAAAGGCTGACCTTTTCACGTTATCGTTTACTGGATATTGGTATTCTATAGAGACATTAAGTACGTTTTCTTTCATCTTTCTAAGGGTAAAAAGTAAATGATAGTTCTTAATACCTACTTAATACTTGTTTAGGGCTACACAAAGAGATTGGTACTAAGCTTTAGAATATTTTTTTCATCTAAAGGACTAAAGAAGCTGCAATATGTTATTAAATATTATACTTACAAAATGTTGCCCTGGCAAATCTGGCTATACTCATAATTAGGTAGATATGACAAAATTGTATCATGAGATCATAGTTGTTTAAGTGTTAAAAATTCAGTTGACTTGTTTGAATAGCGATTCAATGTGGAACACACAAATTTAAGGAAACCATTCGCACCTTGAAGTATTTTTCTTTTAGTTTTTTTTTTTAAAGATAGTATACTTATACATTTCTAGACCACGGGTATATTTTAAAGTATCCTGCAATCATCAATAAGGCCAACTTTTGCTAAGTAGGTATATACAAAAATAGCTCTGAAATAACAATTGTGAAATAAATATTAGCAGTAGGTATATAGGTAGATAAAGTTATACACAAAGTGGTTAATGACCTTCGACTAAATAAATAGAGCAGCTGTTATTTTTGCGCTTTTTGGGTTTTACTTATAGCTCTATAATAATAAATGATATATAAATAAATTTCTTTATATAATTTTGTTCCAACATCACATGGAATGTATGGTACCTACTATTAACAAACAGTGGGCCTAATAAAAATCGTAGTTGAGATATCGTTAAAGTGTCATTAGAATACTTGAACCACTCACTAGGTCTCATGGGAGCCTGTGTGGCAGGGTACAAATTGTCTACTGGTATTTTGACCGTTTTGGTGTAGTTGAGGTTTATACACACTTCACACTTGATTCAGAGGTAGGTACACCTTTTTATATACCTAATTATTTAAGTGACTTTCACGTTACATACATTTAAATATTAAAAACTACTTTAAAACTAAGTAGGTACTCGTACCTATCTAATATTTTTGTTATTTTTATTTGCCAGGTTGTATGTATACAGATAAATAAATTTATATAAGTAATATTAGTAAGTTGTGTATGATTGTGAAGTCGTGGTGGTCTAGTGGTAGTGACACCCGCCTTACAATCGTGAGGTCGTGGGTTCAAATCCCGGTCCCGTCCAATGAGTTCTTTGGAATTTATGTATGGAATTTAACACCGCTGGCTTTTCGGTGAAGGAAAACATCGTGAGGCAACCTGCATTTGCCAGTAGAAGAAATTCGATGGCGTATGTGAATACGCCTACCCGCACTGGGCTAGCGTGGTGGATATGGCCCAAATACCCTTCGTGGGTAGGCCTACGTCCTGCAGTGGACTATTAAAAAGGCTGATACAGTACAGTACAGTATGATTGCACTTTGCAAAACAACACCTGTAAACACTTAAAAGTTAAAACACCCTATTTTGCGTGTAGGAAAAAAATATACAAAGTCAAAACAGTTTCCTTAAAAAATTAAGGTACATTTATGTGTCCGCTATTCGAAAAAATAAATGGTAAAAGCTGAACCCACCAGCCAGTTGTAATGGCGTCGAAAAATTGTGAAAAAGAATCTATTATTAGATGATCCGCTTAATCCTTCTTTCCATCTTAAACCAGTTATTCTGTACTTCGCTTCGAAGTTAATTTGAATGGTATTAAAACGTAATAAGTTTTTTAACTTTGGGCTAATATTAAACGTTTTTATGATTATGTTTCAATAATTTAATGGGTATTTTGTAAATTCCTTAACTTAACTTCCATTCATGGTCCTGATTCTCTATTGTATCGTCTTATGCTTTTGCGAGATTTGTTTAAAAAAAATGTAATTTTCGGTAATTATGACGTTAAAATTAAATAAAAAACAAGTTTAAGCTATATTTCACGCGAAATTCTTCAAAACAAAACATTACCGAGGGCACGTAACGCACACGTTTCTGTACAGACACCCTACTAGGTTCTATAGGTACATGATTTATTATTTTGCTGTTCAAAAATGGCAAAAGTCTAAATTAAATATTTTTTAATTTACAAGTAAAAATACCAAATTAAATATAAAACTTGCAGTTTTAATTTTGGGTGGGTGTTGTATCAAATTAATTAAAGCAAAATACAAATCACAACACTCAATATATTGCAAAATTCTAACGTTAAGTCAATAGAAAATACTTTATGCATTATAACGATTATGAAAAAACATTGTGCCATCTATAGCGACAAAATAGCATTATTAATGCTAAAGAAATCTTGAACAAAGTTTGAGAAACATTGTAACCATGAATATTTCTCAATTTTATTAAAAGTAAGTAGGTACCTATTTGGTTTCTTAAAACTGTGGGGACGAAAATAATTTTACACCATCTATTTCAATTATTCAGCGTGATTGCGACGTTTCCCGCCCGGCGGCGCGTCTGCGGCCCTCAGCGCCGCTGTACCTACACATCATTTTCTAAACAGTCGAGCCGGTAGCCTCCCGTCAAAATATTGCCGTGTAATACGCCTCACAGTACCTTAGTCTAACATTTTAGTATTAATTATATTAAATTTATTATTTATATATTAAATTTATTCTTATGTATTAAGCCTGGAAGAAATCACTTTCAGTGATAAGGCCGCCGGTTGCTTCACATGTTTTAGTATCTATAGATGCTATTTTTCTCTATTTTCTGTTTTTGTGTGTGTGAATGTGAATCAATGAAGAGTTTATCTCTATATATATTACGGGACTTTTGCCGGACTACATACGCAATAAAATATGAGATAAATAATTACCTCTTTTTTTCCGACGTTTTGCCCGTGACCACGGCTAATGCGTCTCAGTCGAAATGACGGGAAAAAATTAGATATTAATTTTATTTATCTCACATTTTATTATCTACGCGATAAGTAATATAATGTGCCCAAATCACGAAAGTTTAAAAATAACATTTTAGTATTATTTAGTAGGTACACTTATTTCGTTTTGCGGTATTTATTTCAAACAATTGTCTGTTTTGTTCTTATAGTACGTTCTCGTTAATTTAGTAGCTTCCTCTGTCTTTGCCGTACCCATTAGATATCATTTAGTAAATAAGCGCGAGGCAAACTACTACCTACCCAAACTAGGTAACTAGTTCAGAGGTAGGTGAATCCTAATCTGCAGATTATTATTGCAAATGCAATAAAACAGTACCTGTTTACCGTATTTTACGTTATGTTTGTACCAATACAGCGGACCTCACAGCTATATCAGAATCATAACTTGGTCTTAATTTTCAGGATTAGTTGCTTCAAAATCTTCATACTGGTAAGCTGAGCGTTATTCGAATACTAAGCAGCTTAGCTTCGCCTTTTGTTAATTAACTCTGTTGTAGTCAAACCCGAACATTTTTCGAGTTTGAAAGCGCGCGTAAAACTGGGAATTATAAAACACCTCAAAGTTAAAATTGAGAGTAATTACATCTTTGTGCTCACTCTTCATAATTATAGAGTAAAATGTGACATAGTTTCTTGGGTAAGTGGCGTAATTATTATTCTTACGATTCTTACTAATATTGTAAACGTTAAAGTTTGTATGTATGGTGTTTGTTCCTCTTTCGCGCAAAAACTAGGTACTGAACGGATTGAGATGAAACTTTGCAATAATAATGCTTACACATCAGAATAACACTTAGGCTATAATTTATAAAGATATTGCGTGAAACGAAACTCGCCGGGTCAGCTAGTTCGTATTCTCGCAAATATAACCAAACCTCATCAAATAAACCAAAACTCCCGATATTACCAAACCAAAATTCCATAAACCATACTTTATAAAACTTGAAATTATGTCCCTGGTATCTATTTATATATTTGAAATATGCAAATTTGTAAAAAAGCACCCTGACTATTTCAAAAAAGCGTCTGATAAATCGCACAAAGTTAGATCACAATATAGACACAAACTCTTAGAACCAAAGTCTAAGTTAGCAATGCACAGTTCTAGCCCAAATTCTAAGACTATAAAAATATTCAATAAATTGTCAAACAATCTGAAAGATATCGAAATAGAAAACTGTTTCATAAAACAACTAAAAATAATCCTTTTATCGAAATGCTATTACACATTAGATGATTTTTTAACGATAATCTAGAAAATATAATAATAAACCGTTCCAATACAAATAATAAAATTGCCATACTCTTATAGGTTCATATATATCACTATACAAAACATGTCAACTAAGAACCACATGTAAATTTCATATGTTGCAATAAATAATAAGACTTTGACTTAGTTCTTAATAATACTAAAAACCCGTGTCTCCCGTAAACTCTACGTATGACTACGTGACGCTTACACGTAGCAACAAAGCAATGACTCGACTTGATTTGTGTCATGGATGTAGTACAAAAGTTGAAGAATGTCGCTAATATTATTCCAGGAAAAATTAAGGATTCTTTGGAAAGCCGCGGGTAAAGCTAGTTAAAAAGTATAATGTGTATTGCTTTTAAACTTTCGCAATTTGAACACATTGTTATTATATAGGTACTACGGGAAAAGTGATACACATTATATTATTATTATATACTACGGGACTAATCGCGCACTAAAATTACGAGATCAGTCTACCCGTGACCACGGTCGATGCAACTCAGCCGAAACGTCGGGATGAGGAGGTATTTATTTATCTCGTAATTTTAGTGCGCGATTAGTCCCGTAGTATATAATAATAATATAATGGGTATTACTTTTTATCGACTTCCAAAAAGGAAGAAACTGTAATAGTACCTATGTTCATCTGTATGTATTTTTTTGTGTATGATCATGAATATTTTCGCCAATTGTAACCCGATTTATAATTATTTTTGTACTTCTAAAGAGTAGGTACCTAGCCGTTTTTGACAAATCCTACTAATATTATAAACGCGAAAGTTTGTGAGGATGGATGGATGGATGGATGGATGGATGTATGGATGTTTGTTACTCTTTCACGCAAAAACTACTGAACGGATTGACATGAAACTTTGCAATAATATAGCTTATTTATCAGAATAACACATAGGCTACAATTTATAAAGATATTTTGTGAATTGTCCAAAATATAACGATAAATGTTGAGTAAGTAGGAAAATTCTGCCATCTGCGAGCTACTCTAGCGTGCGCTGCAAGAATGTCAAAATAAACAACTGTCGATCGAATATCTGTCAAATCAATCGATGAGCAGTCCTTGGATATCATCATACTGATAATATATTATCCTTACTTGATATTATAAATGCGAAAGTAACTCTGTCTGTCTGTCTATCTGTCTGTCTGTCACGCTTTCACGCCAAAACTAATGAACCGATCTCAATGCAATTTGGTACACAGATAGTCTAGAGCCAAGAAGGACATAGGCGACATTTTATCCCGAAAATTGCATGATTCCCGTAGGATAGGACAAAATCTTGCGTTAGCGAAACTGTCACCTATCACAGCGACGCTAAAAGGCCCAATTTTGAAGACACCATCGTAATTATAACAGTTAATTAGACTATTTCTGTTTCTTTTTCACTTTCGGCATTCGATAGAGAAAACACTTTTTACGTTGCTATTAAATTTACGATGGCGCGTTCATAATTGGGTTGATTGGGCCTAACATGGATTCACAAAACGTAATTAGATGACAGGTGACATACATTGACTGCAGACTTTTATAAAGTCTCGCTTAGCATAGCAAAGGGACAAATTGTCTTTCCACCATTATAGCTCCTCGAAGAGGAAATAAAGTATAAATTGACAATGACAACTGACATTAAAATTGGACAAAATAGTTTTCCCTTTGCCATGCTACATATTACAATGACGTTTAATAATGGGCCGTCATTTCGTCTGACATTAAAAATATTTTAAATATACCACCATTAGAGGTTAAACATATTTCTTTATTCTACCTTTATGGTACAGAATCCATGCTAATATACGAAGAAATGGATCGACTTGATTTTTAAAAGTAGTATGGCATGAGTATGAATATCTCGACACTAAGGTTATTAACCTTGATTCTGAGTTGTGACCTTGACACGAACATAAATTTCTGTTGGTTTGGTTAGGATTGAACAGTGATAAAAGTGCAGCCCGGCTCAGGTGCGGCACTCCTCATGAGGCACGCAACTTGCCGGCCAGCCTCTCAGCTGCTATATTTAAGAACCCCAGAAAGGCGGCCCAACCTCGAGTGCAAACTTCTAAACTGCCTAGGGGGAAAAGACCAAAAAGAATCGGGAGACCTCGAGCGCCGCCTTCTCAGCTGTCTCAGAAAAAACCCAGAGAAGCGGCTCTACCTGGGATTCCCGCGCCGCCCATAAGCCTCGGCTACTAAGTTCTCCTGCCATGACAAGGCGGGAACCTATATGGGCGGGTACACTCTAATCTTATCTTAATCAACAGAAACATTTATAAGTATAAGGTATTTTGATATCGGGTAAGGTTTGTACAGTGACAACAAGGTGCAAGGTACTTGATTTTTTTATAGAGCAAGTGCCTTTATTAACTACCACTAAATACAGACTTATAATGTAAAACTTCATAAAATACTACTACATAACAATTGGATCATCCACAGACCCTTGAAGGTCTAAAGATATTCTAAATGCTCAAGCGCACTGCCATTTAGCAGCGTGCCCAACATGTTGGCAGCATTGCCAATCAGCTTGGCAATGATGCTTATACGTTGAGCCAAATAAACACCAGCATTTTGGTCACGCGGCGGGTACACCAGACGGTCAGAAAGACTTATGAAAACAAGATGAGCTCCCGGCCAACACGCGCACAATGTCTCAATTTCTAACGGCCCAAATATGTAACCACTGCCGAGGTTAGCATATTTGCGCCGTTTGTGCTGCTCCGCTGACGGCGCAAAAGTATCGACGCAAGTCGCGTCCCATACTATGGGCCGTCTACACTTCCATGGGACCAGCTTCATACCGTCAGGCCTTTTGCCATCACCACGCGCAAACCCATTCGGTTCGAGTACGGCTGCGATATTGGCGGTCGCAAAAGCCCTGCGTATGACATCGTTCACAATGGCGTGGCAACCAATTTGACCAGCGCTTCTTGACCAAGAAAGACGGTGGTGACCAAGCAACTAGGGTACTTGAATAGGTGAGAGCGCTCAGCTATGTGCAGCGCGGTAGCAAGGTGGGTCGACTATCTCGACGATATCATCAATACCGCCGGTCGAGCCTGGTCACGACCGGCAAAGAGCCGAGGCAGATGGCACTGTAAGAGAGAGGCCTATACCCAACAGTGGGTCTAAGAAAGCTGCGGATGATAACGATGACGAAACAAATTAGTTGAGATTGGCTGTTTTTTGGGTTTGAAATGATTATTTGCTAGAATATTTGTGTACCGTTTCACATTGAATTGAAGCTAATATTTTGTGGCGCACTTACTGTTTTAGTTACCATATTTTTTTGACAAGATAAACATAAATTAAATTATATCGCGGGCGAAGCCGCGGGTAAAAGCTAGTCATCAATAATTTACATGAGTGTCACATCGATTCGTGCAAACTATTCGAATTCTCTATACGTTGGCAGTCAGTGATGCGATTTTTTGCAAAAAATAATTATCTTGCTCATACTAATGTACTGTAATATTTTACAGCGTGTACTTAGTTCGGCTGTGTGACGTAACCACAAGCAAACACGCCAGTGTGGGTGCAACGGGCTATTGATTCATGATTCATGCCGGAATTTATGCCCGCTCCCTTGCTCTTAATCAGAAGTACGTCAGCGCAAAAAGGACGGAGGCCCACCTGCTATAGGCTAAGAGTCCACTACATACTTTATTAATATCAAAACAAATCAACAAATCTTAGAACATAAACAGCGAAATAAGTTAAATTTATAAAAAAAATAAGTTTAATTTATAATTTGGTGTATTATATTGCTGTTTTTGTCCAGTCTTTGCTGTTCTTTAATGTAATAATTTTGTCAACATTACTTTTGTCTACAATTACGGTTTTCTTCAAAAGGAGATTTGCGATATTAAACAAGAATTTCTTCAAATCGTAATGTTATTATTAGTATTTTACCTGTGCTCTGGTCACTTGCTGTTCTACTGAATTTGACTACTCTGTTATGTATTGTTACGTACTTTTGTCTGTGTGCTAATAAAATAGGTTTATGAATTAAACCGTATTTTATCATAATAGTTGAGTTTTTCGTTTTTCATAATATGGTTTCGAAACGGAGGTGCTCTACAAAAGTTCATGGAGCTATTTTGAGTTAGACATTTTAGCAGGCCTGCTCTTAATGTATTTTGGTAAATTCCTCCCCACCATCCTGCCATCAGTCTTAGGACATAGGCCTTCCCTATGGAACTCCGAAAAGATCGGTTGGAAGCGGCTTGAATCTAGCGAATCCTGCGATCATGTTGGCAAATTCAAGTCAAAACAATTTTTGACCGACGAACCACCGGAGGAGGTATGCAATTCGACGCGTATATATATATATATATATATATATTTTTATGTATAACCACGCATAACTTTTTTCATAGTAGACGGATTTCAAAAAAAAAATTTTATTGATTAGAGTATACTTCGAAATTGGTTCCATTTAAATTTTATCGAAATCGGCTGAGCCATTTTTGATAAGTCAACAATAATGTGAAAAATGCTACATCGATCCGTGCATGATATTTGCGTTCTAGCGATGCGCCTCAGCTTCGAACAGGTGTAATAAACATATAAACATTTCTCTTGAATTATTCTATCTATTAAAACAAACTGCATCAAAATCCGTTGCGTAGTTTTAAAGAAATAAGCATACATGGGGACAGACAGCGGAAAGCGACTTTGTTTTATACTATGTAATGATTCTGTACACGGGTGAAGTCGGTCATGCTATTTTTTGCAAAAAAATAATTATTACATGTCACGATTTTTACAAGAAAATTTTACATGCGACTTCAAAAGTCCCTGGTCTGGAAAAGCACCTGCTCTTGAACTAGAACTATCCGCGTGGCTGAAATGCCACCGCAGCCGGAACTTATCCTGTTATGCTGGCGTCAAGCACTCATTAATAACGGGACCCGATCTTTTCTACAAATACGGCTCTATGTAGGGATCATGTGTATACGGTACCGCTACGTGAAGCGCCTGATATGGATAGAGCTAACTGTAACAGAATATATTATCCAACTGGGAGGAGAAAATTGACAGGTGACGATGACGACAACTATGATAAGGTAGAATCGTGCTTTTTCTGGTTAGAAAACTTAAGTTTAATCTTATTATGTTTTATTTCCAGGTAAATACCAAGATTTGAAATTTTAAGAATGAAGCATGGGCGTAAGTACCTACCTGTAAAAAGATTTATTCCCTCAACATTAAGTAGTAATGTAATTTAAGTAGTTTAAATTTGCATATCTGAATGTAGCGTGAAATTTTTTAAATAAAAGATTATATTACATAATGATTTTCTTAAAGCTTTTCAATATTCCAAGGCTTACTATAATATTGTCCTCATTCTTAATCGGATAAAAAACTTGTTAATTTTGGGTCAATAAGTAGAGTAAAAAAAAAATTGCAACAATCTTACTAATTAAGCCAAAAACAGCAGCCAAATCGCCGACTTCCCAAACAAGGCTGCAGGGACAATAGCCACTAAATCTATTTGTTAGGGCTTCCACTCACTAGGACGGCGCAGCATTCACTCACTACAGTCGCTAGCTCCAGCAACGAGTATATTCAGCAACATACCTATAAACAATCTACTTGCTCTATGCTCGACAACGTTATTTAAACAAGTAAAAAACACAGTTGAAGTCTAGTCTCTGTTCAGTGTGTGCTACTAGAAATGATGACCTAAAGCACCAAAATATAGTGTTTTTTTAATTGAGCCTTATTAATATGCCATAAAATTAAATTCCATTCATTGGCCTTAATAATCTAAAAATAACATTATCGAATAAAGGAAATTTCTGCGGTTAGAGATTAAGTATCTGCAAGATATAAATCAGATATCAGATAGGACCTTTACCGAACCAATTCAACAACTCCTGAATTACCCCAGAAAAGTAAAAGAAATACTTATTTCTATGGAACACCAGATTTCTGTTATTTGAGTAATTTTTCATAGTAAAAATTGTTCATATTAAAAAATAAAATTACATCATAAAGCAAGTAAAATGTATCTCATAAGATGAAACACCCGTAGTGCTTTAAGTTAAATAAGCGTGAATATTGCTGCATTTGTAGAGTCCGTGCAGACGGCGACTGAGTAAATAATCTGAAAGCCCTAATTAGTTTGCTCTACGACGAACCTTACCTGCTGAAACCACTCTAAGGTGATCTCTTACTCAGGGATTGTGTTTAGAAAAATACAAATGTTTGCTCAATGCTCAACTCGGACAGGAAAATGTCTTCTCCATGTTTTGGAAAAAGATTGCTCTTTGTGATGGAAACATTTTGACGACTAATCTATGCTATGCTTCACTGATTTTGTTCTTCTTTTAAGATGTGCAGCCTTTCTAACATGTAACTCATACCTATGCATATATTCATAACTTAAGTAGTTGGAGTACCATCTGCAAATCTACTTGTAAGTAGGTATTACGTAGCCCTCTCGCCATTCTATAAATTGTTCAGAATTAAGACAATCGTTTCCATATAAATTTTATTTTTTAACTCATATAAATATTATAGGTATAGATTTTATAACATACTAAAACTATTAAGTATATTGCCATACTTCAAATAACCAACTTCTATGTCTGGAAACCAATCTAAAAATGTAGTCAGTCATTACTCGTACGAAGTCGATGAAAGGGAATAAACAAACACAAAATACGTAAACTTTCGAATTCATAAATAATATTTAACTGAAGTTCACGTCTTCAGCAACTAAATGTTCATGTAGGAAATTGTTTTGATCGAAATTCGATTATTGTATTTACTGTATCAGGAATGCTTTGGTTGTTAGAGAATTAAACCTTAATGACTGTTATTATCGTGACTAAATCCATTATTACTCTCTGTAATTATCCCTCTTTGTACTACACGATAAAGCCGTAATAACGTTATGGATTATCGGTTTTGTCATAACGTCTTAATATTTCTATAACATTAAGTAAAATACAATCTTGTTTTTATCCAATTTTAGAACAAAACTGGAAATACAGATAAGTCTTACCCTATATTTATCAATTTTATTACGGTTTTAGTAGGCAGAAAACTGAGATTGAGATCTTTGATGAAATTATTAATATTTAAATATTTTCAAAAAGCTTTGTGAAGAAAAGACCTTCAGAAAATTGTCGTCACGAGCAGACCTCGGCTTTGGGCGACCTCATTAAAAATTCGTAACAAATTAGCTATGCTCAGTGTTGGCTTCATTTCTCAAATTCCTCATTCTCGTAAGTTCCGAGGAGCATTAAATTTTCACAAAATTGCTCTGAAACTTTTCCTCTCTCAATACGCTCCAACACAATTTCCGAAGGCATAGTTTTGATCACATAGTCCACTGTTTTGTATTAAATTTACCTTCATAAAACAAACATGACTGTGCGGCGGCGCTATACATATGTAATGGAATTGGTGTTTTACCAACCGCGGGCGGGCTCGATTCATAACGGTTAAAAGGTTTCAATTGTTGAAATGGTTTTTTTTTATTTGTGTTGCCTACTGCGGCTCATATTCATTCGCCGACCACTTTATCCAGGTGTCAGAATTGAAAATGAGCGGGTTCCGTAAGCAGAGTGCGCTTGCTCGTAGGTAGGTTCAGACGTCGAGTGGCGGCGGTACGAATATAGCGCCAGCCAGAGTTGCCTTAATAATTCAACAGTGCAATGCTTTTACAAAACCTGTCGGCGTCAATCCTAATTTAGCGCCGCCGATCGAGTCGCTTTCGGAAAGTGTCGCTAGACAAATGGAACTCTCCTGTTTTAGCGCAACACCTAATTTCGTCGAATGGACGTTTCGATGGTCAAGAATAATTCCCGTATGCAGTTAAATATTTCGTATTCCAATCCATTATGTGGATATTTGAGGTTTCGTTTCGAATAATTGGATCCGAAAATGCTAGTTTCAGAATCGTATAACAAAACTCATATCTTGTATTCCTTCGCAAGCAACATTTGATGCAAATGCTCGCAGATACTGAATTGCAACATTCGTTGCAATTTGATTACTTTGCAATTTAGTGCAGTTTCGTCTAGCTCGTAACTAAAGCTTAGTGACTATGAAAGCTCTCAGACGGAATGTCACAAGTTAATGTAAATGAAGTCAAGCGGCTCCGTACAGGTGCGAAGAAACTTCACTTACGAGTATACCTAGTAGAGTAGAGAAGAGTTAAAGCAATCTGCAGCGAGACTGTCTCGCACCTTCTGCGGTGGGAACGAGACTTGTGTCTTGGCGCCAACTAACTTACACTGTCTGTTCCCACTTTGGTGCCTTTAAATGCGCATTCGGTTGCACACGCTGCTCTCAGTTTAGATGTGTTTGTACAATTGTACCGTATTTGTTGGTATGTATGTGTGCATCCTAATTAGACATATGCAGTGAAAACCCGTTTGCTGATACCTGATTGCTGTATATGAGTAGTATTTGTACACGCTTACAAGGCAAGTCATGGCAAATTCTGATATTTCAGAAACATCAAACAATTTTGAAACAACCTTTTGATAAATATAATTTTCAGCGCTGAAATTTCGATTCCATTCACATTACCTTTATAGAATAAAGATCTAGGGCAATACCTTTCGTCAACGAAAACTAAATTTGAAGATTTTCATTAAAACAAATATCAAAGTTTTCAATTTTGGATCTTGAAGACGAACAAAAACGATTTTGTAACATTCATTTTCTTAAGTTCTTAAACCACTAAGAGATATTGGACGGTAAAGTATTTGTGACGGTTTATAACATCCTATATGTACATTTTCTCGTATTTATCAAGCAGTTTTATTAATTTATAATATGATTACAAAAATTCAAACAACTAATAATATTCACCTACCTAGTTTACATACGAGTACGAGTAATCTACCGGAAAATTTTTTGTAACAGAGCTCTTAATCTACTAATTAATAACACGAATTTAAGGTAAAAATGTTTTCAGAACTATTAAAAATATGTTTGTACCTACTAGTTGCTACACTCTTACAGTTATACCTTTATACACTCTACAAAAGTTTAATATTGTAGTTAGTAAAACATTTTCAGTCCAATATAGCAACATACGCTTCGCCCTGGCCAAGAAGATCACAAGAAGATTACCATCCCTAACAACCCCACTAATTGCCACCATTGTTTGTAAACAATTTAAATAACAGAGAACAAGGTAATTATAGCCGTTTTCAACAAAACAGAAGCTGAGTGGAATTATAGCATTTAAAATCTACTGCCTATTTAGGAGGAAGTTTTAATTTGAGCGATGATAAATAGGAACAAAGATAAGAGCCAAATGAGGGTGCGAACTTCTAAATGTAAACATTAAGTTCGTCTAAAGGGACAATCAAAGGGGCGACCCGTGTTCTTGTGACGGGAACTCTAATTAATTGAAATGTTTATGACATCAGCCTAAGGCCAGGCGCTTGTATCTGCTACCCAATTTCGGAAGTTGTTAAAATTAAATAACATCAATTAAAGTCGTATAAAAGTCATAGTTAGGAGTTATTTTGTTTGAACTCCTAGGTAATAAATAAGTAGAGATAGAGTATACATTTATTTTATTCCTTTGTTCTGCTAAGTTAAACCTAACTAATCTTTATATTGTTAATATTATTATGATACATACTGTTCTATAATGTCACATTATTGAAAGGAACTGTTACCATCCGTACTAGAAGAATAAGTTTACGTCTATTATGTAACAAAAAATACAAAAATGATTATTTTTCCAAAAACTTAAATATTTATCAATAGTTTTAAGTTTATCAAAAAAGTAGTAGGTAATAGAAAAATAATATGTACCGACTTAGCAAAATTCGGCTATGCTTATACTTATTGAATAAGTACTGTTTTGTTCAAGTTACCCCAATTTTCTGTTGTATTATAAGTGAACAAAATTAAACTATCCACAGATATATTTTCACAATTTTATATCAGTAGTGTGTTCTTCTTTTGTAACTGGTTACAAAAAAACGGTTAGGTACTTACGCGGCCGATAGGTATTGAAGTCGCTGTTAGTTATAGGTTTAACGTTAATATCCTCCTACTTATATTATAAACGCGAAAGTTTGTGAGGATGGATGGATGGATGGATGGATGTATGGATGTATGGATGTTTGTTACTCTTTCACGCAAAAACTACTGAATGGATTGAGATGAAACTTTGCAGTAATATAGCTTATATATCAGAATAACACATAGGCATAATTATAATGATATTGTGTCAAAAATCAAATAATATGCGGGCGAAGCCGTGGGTAAAAACTAGTCAAATAATATTATAGTGATATTGATATTGTCCAAGTGTTCCTACGGAAATAAATGTTTTTGATTATTGACTATTGAAATCACAATTTCAATATGAATCAAATACTTTACTTTCATACATTTTGCTATCTATTTGTTGAAATACAAAAACGATTTATCATAAAATAATGTTGAATCGTTCATGTTATCATTAGGAAGAAATTTTGCTATTTCTTTCATCTTTTTTCGACGAGTATACTTCCAAGAAACTAAGTAAAGAATGTAAAAATGTTTTCAGAAAAATACAGACAGAAGAGAAATGTTATTCGGAATTATGATACTTTAAAGTAATTAAATCAAAGGGAAGTTTCCCCGAACATAAAGTTAAATCCCTTGGCTCAGCACAAGGGGTCTGTTTATAAATTTTCTGTTATAATAGTTTGGGATTTATTTATTTCATGGAAACCAACAAGGCTTAGATTTAATCGTACTTAATTGTAAGGACAAAATATATTTGATTCTGGTGGCAGCGGTAAATTTTAATAAAGGTTATTTGGGTACATATTACTAAATTTGTAAGTAGTTTTGCTTTGGGTATGGAGAATGGTGACTAAATAAAACTATGAATTACGGATTATTTTTTTCACCAATATTAACATAAACTGAATATATATTATATATAGTGGTATTAAAATATAAATTAAGAAATTACTAGATACCTTGTTACTTTTTTATTAACTCAGCTATTTAGGCCGGAGATAGAGAATAAACAAGTAAAAGTAGTTCAGCAGAACACAACGGCTATTAATGGAGTAACTGACACTTGTACACACTAACACATTGAAAACGAAGTTTTCCACTATAAAAAAATAGTTTTAAAGGTAAAAGCGTACTCGTACCATTGTTTCCGTTTGGCATTATATTTATTATCCCTGGAGGTATTATACTCGTACAAAAAGAAATAAAGTTAGTAGCGAACGTTGAAAAATTTCGATAAAAAAATCAAAATAATAACATCAGTGTCATGCCAATAAATAACTATGTAGGTAACCATATCATTTCTATAGTGATAAATACCTATGAGCCTAGTCTATCACTAAAGTTTTCCCTGATACTGTACCTAAACCCATATCAACCCATCTATTAGAGCTTAAGACAAGACACTCTTCTTAGATACATATTTTGCGCATATAAGTGTCAAAGTTTTCTATTACCGTACTCCTAAAATATTTCAACTCAGGTGCTTGCCTACTTTCACATTTTACGTGTTATTTTATAAGTAAAGTCCATTTTCTCTAGCAGCCCGGCGTCAGGCAAGTATTAATGTAGTCCCAGTTCAACCCTGGCTTTTACATCATTAATAATAGGTACTATTGCGCAATCTTGACTGTAGCGTGTAAATTACAAAATCAATATCAATGTGGAGTAGGAATATTCCAGAATAATAAATTAAAAAAACCTGGAAATGATCAGTTTACTCACAACAGAGCAATTAAATTAAAATTACAGGTATTAAGTTTGGACATATTATTAGTAGATAATGATCAAGGCAGGATCGAATCCTAAGGCACGATACTTAGCTTACGCATAGAAACAATCCGTTTCAAACAATGTTGTGTTATTATATTACCTATATTATTATCGAATATTGGTTACTTTCAATAGTTTGAATACATCATACAAGCGGTTTTACATTGCAGGTTCTAACTTAATAGCATAAAAACAGAAAGAACAATACGATATTAGCTATTGCTAATTTATTACGTACCTATGTACCTAAACAGAGATTACATTGCAGTTCAATCCATGGGGGAGGCCTATGCCCAGCAGTAGACGTCCTACGGCTGATGGATGGATGGTTGGATGACATAGCAGTTTGATGTCTGACACTAGGTTCTAAATAATCTTATGAATTTTAAAACAGGAAGTTCTGAATAACAATATTAAATTATATACAAATTCAATTAAAATACAAGCAATTTAACTACATGTATTAATGACAATTCGTTTATTCAATTCATAAAATTTTCAGATAGAATTATTTCTCTCTCATCGATGGACACGTACCTACCTATTAATGATTTCACGAGTTCACAACAACAATAAAAATAATCTAAGTACGACCTCGTTTTCTTAAGGGGGCTACTTATAAAACTTCTCCTTGAATAATAAAACACAATTCGGAGTAAACAATAACAAACCTGAGTTCAGGCATTCGGAAACAGATTTGATTGTTTAGATCTATAAACTACGAGGGACACATAAATCGTGGTTCCACAAAAGTTATACAACTTGAAAATAGATTTTTTCTCTTCCGCTTTTCTGACAAGTTTCAAACAAGGTAAGAAAGGCTCCGAGGTATACGAGAATCGGGTACTTTTACAATTATTTCTAGTGATTTTGACGGGAAACTGCCATAGTCACGCTAAGAGACATAATTATTTTTCGTAAAAAATGGCATGGCCGACTTCAACCGTGTACAGAATTCGCGAATATTTCGCACGGATTGATGTAGCATTTTTTACATTATTGATTTATCAAAAATGGCTCAGCCGATATCGATAAAATTTAACTGCTGTAACTGTACCAGCCTTTTTAATAGTCCACTGCAGGACGTAGGCCTACACACGAAGAGTGATTGGACCATTTCCACCACGCTGGCCCAGTGCGGGTTGGTAGATTCCATTTTTTACATTATTGATTTATCAAAAATGGCTCAGCCGATATCGATAAAATTTAACTGCTGTAACTGTACCAGCCTTTTTAATAGTCCACTGCAGGACGTAGGCCTACACACGAAGAGTGATTGGACCATTTCCACCACGCTGGCCCAGTGCGGGTTGGTAGATTCACGTCCGCCTCACGATGTTTTCCTTCACCGAAAAGCCAGTGATGTGAAATTCCGTACATAAATTCCAAAGAACTCATTGGTACGGGACCGGGGATTTGAAACCACGACCTCACGATTGTAAGGCTGGTGTCACTACCTCTAGACCACCACGGCTTTTTTTTTAAATATAAAATTTAATACCGATAAAATTGAAATGAGGCCAATTTCGAAATATACTTTTTCCAAAAAAAAAAGAATTATCGAAACCAAGCCACTATGTAAAAAGTTATGCATGGTTACACATAAAAAAAAATATACGGGTCGAATTGAGTACCTTCTCCGTTTTGTCGGTCAAAAATAGAAATAATTTTAAAGTAAGATTTTGAGTCGCTGGATGAAAATTTCAACATTCTTAACCCCTAAATTGTGTTTGAAAATTCAATCTCTAAAGTCATTACTCGCTTCATTTCGCGTATGTAAGTGAAGTGTCTAAAAAGTTTGTACCTTCATTACAATATGCAGAAAATATGCTAACTTATCTAACTTATTATCCGATTAAGCTCATGTGAAGCATGCTCACGCTTTTGCATGCATAATTAGCATCTCAGGCGCATTTTAATATTTAATTAGGTACATATTTCTGAAACGAGGCTGCTTGCTAATCAATTTAGTAGCTGCAATTTTATTAGTATGCAAGAAAATTAATTTATTGATTTTTTACCTGTTTAAGTAGATATATAGGCTGCTCCAGACTGGCCCAGCGCCAAGCTACTTAGTAATTTTATTTACAGCTTGCGCTGCAGTAACTTGATTTTGTAATATCCTGTTATTTTGAATATTTCTAACATCTCATTAGACACATCTTTTTATATCTAATTTTGTTACGTGTTGAAATGAGAATATAATATTTCACTAGGTACTTGAACTTGTTTCGTTGGCTTGGATAACACGTTCAATTACAGCTGTCACTTGTTTGAATAAACTTTCTAGCAGCTTAAAAATTCTGACACTAGGGCTTTACACTGAACTGTACTTTATAATATTTTCACAACTTTAAAATTAAATATAAAATAAAAAATAATAAATATTAAGGGACATCTTACACATGGTCTCTGACCCCTAAGCAGAACTAAGCAAAGCTTGTGATATGGCTGCCAGAGACTGATATACGACTTATACATATTTTAAATACATACATATATAGATACTGCCTAAATAACACCCAGACACAGAGCAAACACCTATGTTCATCACATAAATATTTGCCCTGGGTGGGGACCGAACCCACGTCTCTTTGATCCAGAAGTCAGGGTCACTAACCACTGAGCCATCGAGGCAGTCAAATTGAATTATCCAAATTGAATAGGTACCTACATATTTCTTTTATTAAAAAATACTTTAGCTAACGACTTCGCTATAGGTCAAAGTATTTTCAGTAAAGTTATATTGTATTGTATTGCACCATCCAAGTTATAGTACCTGAGTGCAGCGTAGACCGCCAAACAGTCTGATTGTAAATTTGACGTCTTTACTTTAGCCGTAAGACGTTCACCGCTAAACATCAGCCTCCCTAATAAATTTCCAATAATACTGGGTGGCAGTGGTTTGCGTCCAGTGAATTTTTCCACACCTAGTTTTTAGATATTCCGCACGAGTAGGTATAAGCTTGTTAAAATAATAATTATATTTCGCATAAAATAGCATGACCGACTTCACCCGTGTACAGAATCATTACATAGTATAAAACAAAGTCGCTTCCCGCTGTCTGTCCCCATGTATGCTTATATCTTTTAAACTACGCTACGGATTTTGATGCAGTTTGTTTTAATAGATAGAGTAATTCAAGAGAAATGTTTATATGTATAATACACCTGTACGAAGCTGGGGCGCATCGCTAGAACGCAAATATTATGCACGGATCGATGTAACATTTTTCACATTATTGTTGATTTATCAAAAATGGCTCCTACAATTTCGATAAAATTTAAATGGGATCAATTTCAAAGTATATTCTTTCCAATAAAAAAAGAATTCTTGAAATTGGACTACTAAGAAAAAAGTTATGCGTGGTTATACACAAAAAAAAATACGCGTCGAATTCCGACTCCTCCGGTGGTTCGTCGGTCAAAAATGACGTAGAGTTATTTTTTAAACATTCACACATGTAATGATAATGAAGTGGATATAACACACATAATAACACTTCCAAAACTAAAGTCCTACCTGAAGCATTTGCTCAACTTACAAAGGGTAGTAATAGTAAGATGAAGGCGCAAATTGCTTTTAGCAGTGGTGATGTACTGGTAAACGCATTACGTCCCTGATGGAGCAATCAGGCAGACACTCTAACTTTAATGGGCTAGATTAAAAATCGATACGATAAGTGACGGCCTCCATTAAATATTAATTTAAGCAAGTACTCGTACGTTGCACGTATTGGGACTAAAGTATTTTATACTTGTAACGTTGTTTGTTATAATTAAATCCTAGACGCGGCACTCCTAATATAATATTGGTTACAAATAAGTTTATAATAAATAAAGGACATGTCCACAAAATGTATGTAGGTTGGTATAATAATAATCAAAAATTCTAACCACAATACTTGTTACATTTCGAGAAAGTTCACATTTTTCTGAGTCTATTACATCTTTTTAAAACAAATAAGAGCCCTCCGATATCTTTAAAATAAATTTTGAATTCATTAGGATAAATAAATATATCTGGCTCAATAAGTAGCTTATCTCTAACAATCCTGATTAAGTAGCCTCCAAAGGTGAAGTCCACAAGTGGTATATTATTCAGAGAAAAATCGAACCAAGACGATATATGAATCATTCGAAAGCTTGTTTTATGGGCTTTTCAAAAATATTTAATTTAGATTTTTCCATCCCTCCATTTTTTAAATGTGAAAAGTAAATTGCATAAAAAATAACAATACAGCTTTTTATTTTTACTAGTTTAGCTATAATAAAGTGCTTCTATCGTTATTTTACTTCCATTCGTAGCTGATTCTTCCGCATTCATCTCTTAATTTGCTAAAAATTAAAAATTATAACCTACCAGTGCGACCAGTTAGTAGGTACAATGTGACAAAAAACACTTAAAAAGTGTGTCCAATTGGTAAAAATGCTTCTATATAACAATTTGGCGGTTACTTAATCAGGTTTGATAGAGATAAACTACCTGTTGAGCCAAATACATTTATTTATCTTAATAAATACAAAATTGATTTAAAAAAATCGGAGGGCTCTTTTATATTTTGAACTGATGTAATAGACTCAGAAAAATATGAAGTTTCTCGAAATGTAACGAGTGTTGTGGTTAGAATTTTTGATTATTATTATACCAGCCTCCATACATTTTTTGGACATGTCCTTTTAAGTAAAACCATTACTACTTATGAACGTCACCTTTATCAACCAATATTTTGAAAATAGATTTAGAAGTATGATAATTATATATTTTGTCTAAATATTATGAATTCCCTTCATATTCTCATTTCATTTATTGATGTATTCGTCAATGTGTAATTTACTTTACACTTATCGGAGTTATCTATTGTCGAGTCATCAATATGGTTTAAACCCGAAAAAAAATACCAAGTGGAGTAGAGGCCCGTGTTTTGTCTTTTCCTTCTTTGACAATTTTTAATTCACTCGTAAGAGAAAAACCACAGACTTACCTTCGAATTAACTCGGCGTTCTTTAAGGCTTTATCGAAATTCAAATTATTATCTAAAAATATAGGTGTGTGCTATTCTTTAAAAAGATTCTCCCCTTTACCTAGATTATAAACTGATTAATAAATAATTTACTAGAGTCGTCATATTTTTTCTCCGGCTAACATGGCTTCAGCCTTGTAATGAATATTTTTGTCTGTAGCTTTGAAATACTATTCAGCTTCGTATTCAGGTACGAGAACGCTGAAGGGTGGCCACAGGCGTCAGAACGCTTGCACAGTGCGACCTAGTTACATCCCTCTTATAGTGAGGGAGCCACCTCTGTGTTTTATGAACAGAACTGGCAGTAACCAGTACATCATTTTTAGTTCCTACGTGTCGCCAGCTGCTTGGATAAAGTGGTCTCTCTGTACACAGAGAGCCTCTAGTCCACATATCGTCACTGCACTTGACACGGAACGCGCTAAATGTCCCACATCGACGTGTTCCATTGTTTTGGAGGTATTAATAAATAAATTAGAATGTTAACAAAGTCAAAATAAAAATATAGGTGTGTAATTTAAATTAGCTTGAAATTCAGTGCACTTAATAGTTTTAGGTATTACCTACTATGTAGGTGGCGTGCAAGTATTAAGTAGATCTACTTTTACTCTCTGCTCTTATAGACAATATAATAGTTACGAGTATTTAATAACTTATTGAGAAAAAAAAAACAAAATTAAGCAAACAACGTACAACCGCAGTTCTATATACCATGAATTAATTTATCTATTCATCCATCAGCCATAAGACGTCCACTGCTGGACATAAGCCTCCCCTATGGTTTTCCAATAAGGCCGGTTGGAAGCGGCATGCATCCAGCGAGTTCCTGCGATCTTTATTATATCGTTAGTCCACCTAGTCGATGGACGTCCTACGCTGCGCTTGCTGGTCCGTGGTCTCCATTCGAGAACTTTACAGCCCCATCGGCCATCCGTTCTCTGAACTATGTGCCCTGCCCATTGCCACTTTAATTGCTCATCCGCTGGGCTATATCTGTAACTGTGGTTCGTCTGCGTATCTCCTCTTTTTGATTCGATCTCGCAGAGAGACGCCGAGCATAGCCCTCTCCATAGCACGTTGGGCTATCTATCCTATTAATAAGGCCCACAGAAAAAGAGCATGTTGCAGTTCCATATTATGTCATCACTGGCAATACACAACTATCGAAAACTCTCGTCTTGAGGCTCTGAGGTACGAGTATGTCGGATGAAAAGACGTCTCGCAATTTTCCGAACGCTGACCAACCGAGTTGGATTAATTTATTATTTAATTTTAGCTATTTAATTTTTTTGTCTCAAATTGTTGCAGGCAAAGTCAAAGTTGTTACGAGTATGTCAAGTAAAAAGTTTATCTATGCGGTTTTCACTATCTTCTTGGCTATTTTTCCGAAAGGTTATTAGTTACATTTCATTTGAAGCTGCGTGAAAGCGGTACGGCCTGCTAGTATCCTATATTACAAGCGAAAGAAAAATGAAGAAAACTACCAAAAAATAGAGCTATGAACATGCATAGAATGGGAGTTGGAGATGGGAGACAGCCTTAAAAGCTTCTCCTATGTCGACAAATCAAATACGAGTAAAAGGAACGAGGAAGGATCAGCAAAACAAATTAAAAGCAAACGGAAAAACAGACGAAAACAACATTGAAAATACAATATTGTTAAGCACAAGGAAAGTGATTACGAAGGTAAGATACAAAACCCAATAGGTAATTTACATTCCTTTAATATTTCGTAAAATGTAATCATGCTAATGCTAAAAGTTGCAGGGAGAAAATACGTGACTTTTTAAATCGACGAAACGGAAGAAGTACTCAAATCGACGCGTACCTATATTTTTTATGTATGAATACTTATAACTTTTTACAGAGTTGTCCACTTTTGAAAATGTTTTCTTTTGGAAAGGGTAGGTACCCTTTCCAATAAAACTAATAATATATGTATAATATAACTTCGAAATCGATCTCGTATAAATTTTACCTAGTAAAATTAGTTTGTTCGTTTCTGATAAATCAACAATAATCTAAAAATTGCAAACATACATAGATTCGAGAAAAACATTTAAACTTTTATTTACATTTAGATTGCAATGTTGAAGTTGGTTGTGCTATTTTTGGCGAAAAATAAACAACCGATGTTTAAATCTATAACAAATGTAAAAGTGTGTTTGTCGGTTTGTTTGTTACTCTTTCTCGGAGCAACGTAGCAACGGATTGAGTTGTCTTTTGTATGGTATTGTCTTTTGTTTTAAATGTTGGAGAGTATCACAGGCTTTTTTTAACCCGGAAAATATAAAGGAACCAAGCCAAGCCGCAGGTTAAGGCTATAGTTGCTTTCAATATAGTTACTATCTACATGTATAAGTATGTATTTAAAATTAAGTATATGTAGTATATCAGTCTCTGGCAGCCATATCACATGCTTTGCTTAGTTTGGGGTCAGAGGCCGTGTGTAAGATGTCCCAAAATATTTATTTATTTAATTCAATTATCTAGAGTTTAAAAGAGAATCAAGTAGCGAAAACTGATAAATCATTTCTTTATAGCTTACGAATAACTAGCCTTCCTTGAAGGCTAAATAAATAACAACAAAAAGCCACGTTATCCCATGTCGTTGTTCTAAGTAAACGTAATGAAATTTTATGGCGATTAGATTACGCGGTATTGAAAACTGCCAACTCCCATTTCGTCATTCTTGCGCTGGAATTTGAAAAGCTCTCAAAAAGGTTTTCCCCAAAGAGGTTTCATAATAAAATTCTTTGGTGTTTGGAGAGGCCGCCTCATTTAAAATTATTCCAAAGTTTTGGATGATGTTTTAATGCCAGAATAACGAGCTCCAGTCACCATTTATTATAATCCTTTCTTCGCCATTAGTAGATTATAAGGTTTTTGGTTAGACTACTAACTTATTCAAAGATATCTACATTTTACCGACCCTTCATCATCCTAAATATTCGTTAATATACCTAGATAGATAATAAAATCAGCTTGTTTTCCGTCCCACTTAGGTATTTATATAATAAACCTACTATTTAAACTCTCTAATATATAGTTATGTATGTTCTTTTGTGTTTTACAGTAAAATGCACTAAATTCCATAATAACGCCAATAAGTGATTATGCCATAGGTACTTAAACATTAGTTTATTTACATATATATACAAGGCTTAGAGAGTAAAGTTTGTGAAATATGAATAACAACAATAACAGAAAATAATATATACCAAAATAAATACCTACTTAAAAAAATAATCAAATAACCCGCCCCTCATCGTTCCTGGTGCAAAGGTGCCCATAACGCTTGCTGCATTGCCGCTTTGCCGCGTTGGATGGCGATGGACATTCTTTGCACCAGAAACGAGGTAGAACGGGAGTCACCTCGTCTTTCCCGAATCCTGCGCCCTATTTGAAAAGTTAACAATTTGGCCTCAGCGCCCAGCAACCCATAGTCTCCACGGCAACGGTACTTAAACTAAACATATAAGTTACTCTCTGAACTAAACCGAATGTTCTTCTATATACGTCATTGGTGTTACTTTGACATATCATTTATCATTTTTTAAATAAAAATACCTATATAAGAACTAATTCAAACCGTATTTATTTATTTAAATAATATAAATAAAGTTTTAAAAAACAACTATAAAACACCCTTAGGAGTCATATTTTTTTTTATAAATGCATTGTCATCGGTCTTTGATAGGTGTGCAAAGTTTGAAGAAAATCTGATCGCTCAAAGTAGGTCAAAATTGAAGCTTAAAGGGGTTGGTTACAAACGTACAGGTGAAACTGATAAAAGCGTGTTAAAAAAAATTCAAACCTATCATATACTCGATATTATTTAGGTATACTAAAAGACTTCGGTAGATTAAACGTCATTTCCCTTCTCTTTACGCTCTTCATCAAAGGATAAAACATTTTACAAAACAATAACGGATATTAGACCTGTCAAAGTTCAGAAGTTGGCTCCGCTCGTCCTTGTCACTTGCACAGACGTTTCTTTTGAGTTAAGTGCAAAGATTGCCTCGCCGCGCCTCTTGTACCAGGAATCTGAAATATTTACCTCGTATCAACATTTATTTTGCTGTGTATTCATATTTTATTTAGGTGGTTAATGTCTAAGTAAATGTATAAGTAAAGACTACGGAGGTATTTTGTTACTTTACAAGGTATAGTTTTCGGAAATGTTTATTTTTCACATATTTTTTTTTGTGACAGAGAATGTTAACAAAGCAGCTCAATTTGTGGCATTTGGCTGAAATATATTTCACTGGCAGTTTTGGAGAAAAAAATAATGTAAAACGGATAAAACCGCATGCGTTAACCAATAATAATCAAATAAATATTAGTATCTTTTATTCTTGCATCATGCTGCGTATGTAAAATACTTATTGCCTCGGTGGCTCAGTGATTAGTGAACCTGACTTCTGAATCAAAGAGGCTCTCTGCGAGATCGAATCAGGAATGAAGAGATCCGTAGAAAAACCACAGATACCGACAGCCCAGCGGATTGGCAAGTGGAAATGGCAGTGGGCAAGACATATAGCACGGAGGACTGATAACCGATGGGTACGAAAAGTTCTGGAGTGAAGACCACGTACCGGCAAACAAAGCGTAAGACGTCCACCCATAAGGTAGACGGATGATCTTCTTAAAACCGCTTGATTGCGCTGGATACAAGCCACCAACCAACCGGTCTTATTGGAAATCAACAGGGGAGATATACTCGTATGTTGTTTTTAAACTGTCGCGATTTGAACACATTATTATTATATAATACGTGACTAATCGCACACTAAAATTACGAGATAAATAAATACCTCCTCATCCCGACGTTTCGGCCGAGTTGCATCGACCGTGGTCACGGGTAGACTGGAATGTAAAACAGCTGATACTGCCAATTCAATATGAACTTGAAAAATTGACACTACGACACACAACACAAAACAGATGTGGTACCGCCAATTCAGTTTTTCAAGTTCATATTGAATTGGCGGTACCAGCTATTTTACATTCCAGTCTACCCGTGACCACGGTCGATGCAACTCGGCCGAAACGTCGGGATCAGGAGGTATTTATTTATCTCGTAATTTTAGTGCGCGATTAGTCCCGTAGTATATAATAAAAAGAGGAGATATATGTCCAGCGTTGGACGTTCTATATGGCTGATGGATAGATGTACCCATATTGAAATTAAATTCCTTGTCTAAAATAACGAATACAGTAGAGCGTGAGTGGATCGTTAAAAAACTAGTTATACTTAGTTGGGATTTTCATTCCGGTGTCATATCCCCGACGCGGCCGCAGTTGCTGGCGGAAGCTTATTGTTCGGCGCTCGACGCCTCTTATCTGTCAGTGCGCGCAGAACTCACATGACGGTAGACCGAAAATTTCGCTCAATGCAGTCATCGATCGTGTAGCTTGACGGGGAGTCTAAGCCTTTATGCTATGACTAAAATTGATTTGGAGGATATTTGTAGTCTGTTAGTGTTGTTACTTAATACTATGAAATAACAGCTCTTGTAATAAAAATAATTTCTTCTTGATCTTACGGTAAACGTGAAAGAAAAAATGGATAAGTTAGATAAATAATTGCTATATTGTGGACAAAGTTGGGACGTGTAACGTCAAGGAGTCCATCGGAGTAGTCTCTACTGCACCTAATCTAGCAGCCTATTTGTATAATTTCTAAGTCGTTTATAATAGTTGATTGTATCATATGGGAGCAAAATAATATTTTTACAACGAGGGCGCTTTTTTGGATCCAGAGCGCAGTGAGGGATTCTAGAGTAGTATTCAAAGTACGTAGCCCGACCCAAAAAAAATTTTGCGCCCGAGTGGTACACTCTACTTTTCATCACCTCTATGAAAAAATTAAAAGGGGCCTCATATTTTCTTTAAATATTATTTTTTAATAAAACGTAGAGTAACAACTAAATTGAAATTAAATGGTATCTAATAATCGTACTAATATTATAAACGCGAAAGTTTGTGAGGATGGATGGATGTATGGATGTTTGTTACTCTTTCACACAAAAACTACTGAACGGATTGAGATGAAACTTTGCAATAATATAGCTTATATATCAGAATAACACATAAGCTATAAGTCATAATGATATAGCGTCAAAAATCAAAATATCATGAGGGCGAAGCCGCGGGTAAAAACTAGTAAAACAAATGAAAACTTATACTTACATTCTCGTCATTCTTTCTTGGCGCTGAACACTCACATTACAAATAGTTCCAAATTCAAAACGTGCGCGGCAAAGATAATTTCGGCGCACTTATGAAGTTAATTATAGAAAACATCACCTTTGGGCGCACTCAAAGGCGAACCATGTAGTGCTTTTCGAATAGATGTGATGAAAAGTAAATTAAAACTATACAATGGGATTTTGACGGAGTTTCCATGAAAATAATGAAAGATTTTCAGAAGGTTAAAACCGCTCTTAAAAAATCTTAATTTGCCTTTATGAAGACGGGGTGAATCATAAGGTCCTTTGTGTATTTTATTTTAAATAGACAATAACTTGAAGATGCGCAAGCAAGACGGATTTTGAGGGCCGTGTCTGCACTTTACCTTGTCTTAACTTTGGTCTGAACGGCGAGATTAGATTAACTTGACGTCTTTCAGCTTTAAAATAGACATAAATCTTAATTTGTCCCCATACGAAGACAAGGCGATTCATAAAGTTTTGTGTAATTTTATTTTACATTAGCAATAAACAGTGAGACAGATTTTGAGGACCATAATTGCCCAAAGATCCAATATGAAAGGCCGGCGAAATAAGGCGGAGGTGCGTGTCTGCACTTGACCTTGCCTTAACTTTAGTCTGAACACCAAGATTATATTATCACGACGTCTTTCAGTTTTAAAATAAACATAAATCTTAATTTGTACGTGACACGATGACAAGGCGAATCATAAGGTTTTGTGTAAATTTATTAACAATAAATAGCCGTCGTTATTTCTTACGAAGCGGTGCGAATCGTTCGTTTTTACCCGCCGCAAGAAGGTTTGTTTTACGAAAGTGCATGTCCACAAAATGTATGGAGGATAATCAAAAAATCTAACCACAACACTCGTTACATTTCGAGAAAGTTCATAGTTTTTTGAGTCTGTTACATCAGTTAAAACCAAAAAAGATCCCTGCAATTTTGTTAAAATTAATTTTGAATTTATTAGGATAAATAAATATATTTGGCTCAATAGGTAGTTTATCTCTATCAACCCTGATTAAGTAATCTCCAAATTGTTAAAATAAGTCATTTTTACCAACTATACACACTTTTTAAGTGTTTTTTGTCACATTGAACCTACTAACTGGTCACACTGGTAGGTTAAAATGTTTAATTTTAGCAAATTATGAGATGAATGTGAAAGAATCAGCTACAAATGCAAGTAAAATAACGGTAGAAGCACTTCATTATTGTTAAACTAGAAAAAATAAAAAGCTGTATTATTATTCAATACAATTTATTTTTCACATTTAAAAAAATGCAGGGATGAAAATATCGAAAGTAGATATTTTTGAGAAGCCCATAAAATAAGCTTTCAAATGATGTATATATCATCTGGGTTAGATTTTGCTCTGAATAATATACCACTTGAGGACGTCTCCTTTTATTTTACATTAACAATAACATAAAGATACGCAACTGAGACAGATAGTGAGAGCTAGAAAGAGATTAAAGATCCAATATGAAAGGCCGGCGATATCGTCCGAGTTTAATCGCAGGACAGGTGCGTGTGACGCGGCCCGGTTGCACTCCACCTCGCTCAATCTATTTATTGCCCTTAACTTTGGTCTGAATTGCGAGATTAGATTAGAACGACGTGCTTTAGCTGCGCGTAAAATAAACATACGTAATTAAACCAGGTAATAGTGAAACTTGGCAATCTAATTGTTTTATTGTGGGATAACAATAAATTTTCATTTTTAGCGAATGTGTAAATGTGGGTATCCCAAGTACTATTATCCAGTCTAGCGCTGGTGGGTAGCCATCCGTGCTATTTCAGTCTAGTCGTCCCTAGATCTCTACATGCTTAAATGCTTATAAATGGATCCATTGAGAGTAGGTATATTTATAGGTTCGGTGAGAGTGTACGGTCAACATTTTGGAGAAGTTTTTTTAATACCTATTAAATATTGTAGTAGGTAGAATTACGCTGCAATTGCTACGGTTGGAGTCAAAGTTTACTTTCATATTTAAAGTTATAACAGCAATGTAGCATAACATAAAAATAATGGCACTGACCCCCCATACAAAACTACTCATTGTGTTTCGACACCACTTAACAATCAATTATCATTTGGCTGTTTTGGAACTAACTTGAAGCGAAACCTCTCTATAGAACTCCATTCGAGTGAAAAAAAATCAGTTGGGCCTCAATTATTTCTTAGAAATGCATTTTATTAATGAAATATCCTCAGAAACAGCTTAATTTACAAAACGCATTACATTAATAAATATATTTAGGTACGTGAGAATGTAGCCCATCAAACAACATCACAGGCTCCCAAAACACAAATGCCACCCTGTTTTGACGAGGAGTAAAGTTTTCGTCGTCATACTCGTCAGTGATTTTAATCACACGTGAATAGATGATTTAATTATTTCGCCGGTGCCAGCGACGGTCGTAGGCGGACGGGTACATGCTAAAAATAATTAATGTTAACTGGATGCGAAATATTATGTGACGAGGTAATTTGGGCAACAGCATAACGACCATTTATTTTGTAAGCAGTTAAAAATTTAACGCAGTGAAATATCGTTTGCGAATACCGTTTGCGAAGTGACCACTCTTTTGTATTTATAATAATAATTCTTTTTCGCAAAAAATGGCAAAACTGACTTCCATTGTGTACAAAATTCGAATAGTTCGCTCGAATTGATGTAAGTAGTATAGATAATAGAGTTTTTACATTATTGTTGATTTTTCAAAAACTGTTCAGCCGATTTCGATTACATTTAACACACTTGGCGAAAATATCGATGAACATACACAAAAAAAAAATACAGACGAACATAGAACCTCCTCCTTTTTGGAAGTCGATCAAAAATAGGTAAGTATTTGGTTGCTTTATTCTACAATAGTATTTTGTCAAATGCGTCCTGATGTAGTATTATAAAATTGTAAATCAGACTAATTTAAGTGTTTAAAATACACTTTGTTACATAATATAACCACATTATTCTCTACTAAAACTTACACGTAATAGTTTACTAGCAATAAACATGATTTTGTGAGCTCTTACGCGAATGTTGTCGCATAAAATAACTAGACATTCATCTAGAATTCTAGACTATTCTAAAATAAAAGCACTTTGGTATATATGTATAAATAAACTACTCTCTAATTTAAAAAATCACATAATAGTTTACAAGACACTTATTTCTCACATTAAATATATGTCTACTAGCTTAAAACCCGCGGCTTCGCCCGCGTTGTCTTAGTACATAGGTACTTACTTAAAATGAAAATAGCCCGCGGTTTGATCTACGTTGTCATTGTACATGCTTATAATAATATCTAATAGTCCGCAATTTGGCCCGCGTTGTCTTAATACTTGCTTAAAATTACTTGCAAGGATAATGCCCACGGTTTGGTCAAAATTGTATCAGTATTTGCCTATAATGATAATAGGTCACGGTTTGGCCCGCGTATTGTTAGTACTTGCTTAAGATGGTTATTTATAGCACGCAGCATGGACTGCGATGTCTTAATACTTGCTTAAAATTATAAAAGCTCGCCGTTTGGCCTGCATTGTTGTATTACTTACAATGATAATAGCCCATGGTCTGGCCCGTATTGTATTAGTACTTGCTCAAAATGATAAAAGCCCGCGGTTTAGCTCGCGTTATGTTAATAATTAGGTACTTACAAAGATAATAACCCACAGTTTGGCCCACGTTGTTTTAATACTTACTTAATTAAAATAACAGCCCGCGGTTCAACCCGCGTTATCTTGGCATTTGCTTATAAATAATATCTAATAGTTCGCGGTCTGGCCCGTGTTGTCTTAATAAATCCTTAAAATTATAATAGCATGCCGTTAGCCTGCGTTTTTGTATTGCTTGTAATGATAATAGCCCACGGTCTGGCCCGCGTTATTTTCGTAACTGCTTAAAATGATAAAAACCCTCAGTTAGGCCCGCGTTTTCTTGGCACTTACTTAAAATAATAGTAACTCGTGGTTAAGCCCGCATTAGGCTCGATTATGAAGGCGCCATCGTAATTACGTGGGTTGATCAGTAAGTACCCGTGTTCGAAATGAAAACACATTTATTTATTTTTTTATTTTATTTTATTTTTCGACGTAGTCTCTTGCGAGGCTTATGCACTTTACCCAACGTTTCTCTCATTTTTTTAACCCTTCCAAAAAATAAGATTTCTCAAACTCTGCAAAATACGCTTCTGTTTTGGCTATAACCTCTTCATTTGAGAAGAATCTTTTTCCTCCGTGCCCGGTTTTCATGTTGGGGAATATGAAAAAGTAGCACGGAGCTAAATCAGGCGAGTAAAGTGGATGCGGAAGCAATTCGTAGCGCAAGTCTTGCAATTTAGCCGCCACGATGTGAGATGAGTGCGCCGGTGCATTGTCGTGGTGAAAGAGCACCTTTTTTTGGACAACTGAGGCCGTGTCTCCTTCAATTTCTCATCTAATCTATCTAATAACTCACTGTAGTACTGCCCTGTAAATGTTTTCCCTTTCTAGAAATAATCGATGAGAATTATTTCTTGAGAATCCCAAAATATCGTAGCCATAACTTTTCCGGCTGAGGGAACAGTCTTAGCCTTCTTTAGAGCAGATTCACTCCAAAAAATCCATTGCTTAGATTGTATTTTCGTCTCTGGCATGTAGTAATGAATCCAGGTTTCATCGACGGTCACGACTCGACGAAGAAACTCCTGCGGGTTTTGATTAAAACTGTCCAAACACTGCTTTGACATCGTTACTCGTACCCGTTTGTTGTCCGGTGTTAGCAATCGCGGCCCCCATCGCGCCGACACCTTTCTTACACCAATTTTATCGTTTAATTTTTTTTATTACTGTGCCTTACGAGACGCCTACTTCTTCAGCTACTTCGCGGACTTTCGTTCGGCGATCAGCAAGAATGATATCGTGGAGATTTTTGACGAGTTTGTCAGTAACCACGTCTGACGGACGTCCTGGCTGATCCTCGTTAAAAACAGACGTATGACCACGTTTAAATTCATTGAACCAATATCTCACAGTTGTCATAGATGGTGAAGGATCCACATAGACAGCATCCAACTTTGCTTTTATTTGTTCGCAAGTTTTTCCGTCCAAAAATAAGAAACGAATTACGGATCGGTATTGTTCCTATTTCATTTTGCTTAGAAACTCAAGACACCAAAGACACCAACAGCTCTCATAAAAAACCTAGCCAATGAAATAATCTCAAATTAAGCACAATGACATGTTACAGACCATAAAACAAGATGGTAACGTCAATTTTACTTGTCAACGCCATCTATTGTCAAACACGGGTACTTACTGATCAACCCAGGTATAATAGCTAATTATCATAATAATATCTGTTTCATTTTCACTTTAAGCATTTGATAGAGAGAACACTTTTTATATTGTTATTATATTTACTATGGCGTCTTCACAACTGAGCCTATTATTGTATTACTTGCAAAATAATGCCTACGGTTTAGCCTGAATTGTCTCAGTATTTGGTTATTTAATTTACTTGTATCTAAAGCTTATTACGGAGTACATACGTGAATTTTTGGATGATAAATTGCCGAATTTCTGAAATTAACTCAATAATAAATAAATATATAAAATAAATATTGGGGGACATCTCACACACGGTCTCTGATCCCAAACTAAACCCTAACTTTTTTATTAGATATTTATTTTATTTTTTTACATATAGGTTGACTGGCAGATAATGCTGTATAGCGTTAAGTCCTCTTTTTGTACAAATAGTGTGCAAGAAAGTGTTAAATAAATAAATAAAAATACATTAATAACACTCAGACACAGAGCAAACACAAATGAACATCACATAAATATTTGCTCTGGGAATCGAACCCACGCCTCTTTGACCCAGGAGTCAGGGTCAACCACTGAGCCACCGAGGGAGCCAATAATAATAATTGTATGAGTAAAAATCAATGTCGTATGTGAATTCAGCAACCCGTGCTCGGCCGGCGTGATGGATATGGCCCAATTACCCTTCGCGGATAGGCCTATTTTCAGTCATCCATCAGCCGCAGGACGTCCACTGCTGGACATAGGCCTTCCCTATGGATCTCCAATAAGATCAGTTGGAAGCGGCTTGCATCCAGCGCGATCCTGCGGTCTTAATGAGGTCATCCGTCCACCTTGTGGGTGGACGTCCTACGCTGCGCTTGCCGGTACATGGTCTCCACTCGAGAACTTATCGACCCTAACGGTCATAAGCCCTCCGCGCTATGTGCCCTGCCCATTGCCATTTCAACTTGCCAATCCGTTGGGCTATGTCGGTAACTTTGGTTCTTCTACGGATCTCCTCATTAATGATTCGATCTCGCAGAGAGACTCCAAGCATAGCCCTCTCCATAACTCGTTGGGCTGCTTGGAGCTTACTAATAAGGCCCATAGTGACAGACCACGTTTCTGTGCCATAAGTCATCACTGGCAACACACACTGGTCGAAAACTTTCGACTTGAGGCACTGAGGTATGTCGGACGAGAAGACACTACGCACTTTTCCGAACGCTGCCCAGCCGAGGTGAATTCGTCGATTGGCCTCTTTGTTGAAGTCGAACCTACCTAACTGGACTACTTGTCCTGGGTAGACGTACGAGTCAACGACTTCAAGAACCGAGTTTCCAACAGAAAACGGGGCGGGTAAAACATGGAAATTACACATCGTCTTGTCCATGTTCATCTTAAGACCCACCTGTTTCTTTTATCCGTAGTGCTATCCGTAGTACCTATTTTCGGTAGTGCACTATTAATTAAGGCCGGTACAGGTATTCGGCATGTTTCATTAAGTCATTAGAAATTTAATTTTCCAGGCAAATGAAAAAATGGCACACAAGTCGTAATTCTAGTCAGGCATGTTCTAGGATACTATTATACTCATAATTTGATTAACTTTTACAATGGTACCAACAAAAAGCACGTGAATAAAATCAGCTGTTCAACACAAAAAGTTCATCGACCCGCGACAAAATGTATGGAAAATGTAGGTAATTTTCGCTTGTCAGGGTTGATCCCATAGTAAAATACCTATATTGATCCATATGTGCGCTAAGCTTAAGACTATTGGCTCACAAAATAAAAAGAAATCGTAAACTTTTGGGGACCCATTTTGCCCTATTTAAAGATAAACTATCATTATCATAATTCTTTTCTAGATACTACATTATTTAAAAAATTGGATTGAAGTTTTGGGACGTATCTGATCCCTAAGGATTTATTTAAGGAAAATTCAGAAAACAGGTACAGCCATATTTTTTATTTAGACTCAAAAGCATCTATACAAAGTTTCATGTCAATCGGTACAGGGAATAAGTAGTTACATGCAAACGAAAAGGGCCCGTTTTACCCCGTAAGTTAGAGTTGGGTACGTTTTTCATCCTTAGTGCTTCATTATGTCGTACGATGTACGTATATTCCAAATTTCAAGCTCATAACTTTAGCGGTTTGGGCTGTAGCCTAAGCTTATTAATTATGCGTATCCCTAAGGAACCCTATAAATTTTCCTGGATATTATTAGTTCCCGTATTGAAACATACTGTGTGCTTCATTTATACCAATTTTCAACCATAACCGTTCAGCTGGTTCGATGTAATTGACGCTTTTTTCACCAACTTTGGGACCTTATTTGACCCCTTAGATGAGGAAAAATCGGAAAAACAGGAAAAGACGTAACTTTTATTTTGTTTAAAAAGCATGTATACAAAGTTTCAAGTCAATCGGTACAGGGAATAAAAAGTTACATACAAACGAATAGGGCCCGTTTTACCCCCTTAGATGTCGAAAGTTCAAAATTTTCGTCCTTAGTGCTCCATTACGTCGTTTAATGTACCTATATTCCAAATTTCAAGCTCATATCTTAAGCAGTTTGGGCTGTAGGCTGTCTGTCAGTCAGTCACTCAGGGAAGCCTTTTATATAATAGATTTGCTTCCACGCCAATGTCATTACATAAACTAATGTTCTTCCAATATCATAAAAACCCGATTACGGAGGCGCCATCGTAGTTATAATAATAGCTAAATAGCATAGTTCTGTTTCTTTTTCACTTTAGGCATTCGATAGAGAGAACACTTTTTACACTGCCATTAAATTTACGCTGGCGCCTCTGTAATCGGGCTTATTATATTATTAGTGTCACTAAAGTAAAGTAAGTCCGTATAGGCTGGGTGGCTAGCGTCACTGAAGTGTCCGAATTGTCTACATAATTTGCCTAACTCCCGTTCAAGCACTTGCAGAGAAATTATCTTTATAGCATTTTAACTGCTACCGTTAAAACAGTCTTGACGTGTCTCATTCCTCGCCTTCCCGGTTGTCAGACAAAATGGAGCGGAGGCTGAAGCTTTTGTACTAGTAGGCTTTGTGTGCAAAGTAAGCTACCATCTGCACGGTGATGAAACTTGCCAGACACCGCTTTTAGCACGCTTTATCTCTCAAATTAAAACTTTACAAGAGGAAATTAAACGTCGGAAAAAATCCGCATGTAACATTCTCTATGCGCTCTCTATTTGCGTGATTGCTCCGTTGCCGGCGAGCGAGCTACTTCCCCGGAATGGTCTTCTAATGAACTTACAATGAGTTTTCGAGCTCAAGTTTTCCCAAAAGTATCTTTTCCAGGGAACTGAGAAACTATTTTAAGAGAAAATAAGAAAGTTGCTGTTTTGTATATTACTCTTAATAGATTCCTAAGAGAGTAGGTTTTGTTTTTGTTAAATTGGATTGTTTTTCCTTTCTTTGATGGACTTGAATCGTTACGATTAATTTTATTTTTGTGTTGGTTTCATAGTTAGATCTCTCAAGAATGATTTGACTGTGTTTTATGTGTTATGTGCGGTTGCAAATTAAAATATGTATTTCTGATTCCTTAGTGAATAGTTTTCATATTTCATTCTTAGCTTATAATCCATGTCAAGTCCTATATTCAAAGTACGGGTCAAATGAACCACTTGACTTGAAATCAACATGCATAATTGCATACACAGCCGGTTGATTGCGCGCTTACCTACTTATCACTAACAATGTCAGGTGCACTGAGAATCGTGTTAGGGGTGGATTTCTAGTGACATTTGATGAAAAGTTTCAGTTTCAATAATCATATCAGCTATGCTAATATTTATACTGTTTGAATGATAAAATTTTCAGAATAGTTAAACAGTCAATGATATTTTCCGATCCTTAAACTATTTCTAAGAAAATCTTTGAGGCATTGATATTTTACAAATTATATAGTTGAAAGATAACTAAGCATATTTTATAACATCGGTTAGTATTAGTTTGTTCATAATTGATTGAAGACAGATAATGACGTTAATTATTCTATAAAAATAACAATTTAATAACATCGGTTAGTGTTTATTCACTTAACGCATACTGCGTTTAAAAAAATGAAACATTTTCCTATTATTTAATTTATCGTTTTTTAAAAGTACGAATTATTCAGTTTTAGCAGCAAGCGTCCAGAAATATAACAACTTAAATCTATCGGTCATTTAGTTTAGAATTATTATTCATTTCAGAATTAAGCTCCATAAGTATAGTTTATCATCATGTAGGTACATTCCATCCTCCCGGGAAACAAATTCCACTTGTCAAAATGTTCACGCCATGTTCACAGGCGGCACAAAGCGCGACGTTTACAAAGAACGGCCTAACAAATTGTTCCGTCAAGCAGCATGTTTACGTAATACGCGGTTGGCTGACGCACCACTATCAAACTAGTGCGGGGCTAGTTAGCGTTAACACTTCATGCGTTATAACATTTCACCAGTATTTTGATTAATGTTAATACTGCTGTCTGACGTCATGCTTGTAACTAGTTAAATGCTATTGTTAGCTACTCGTAAATAAATGAAATAGCCTTAATAATTCAGTAATTTATAATAATATTGTCCGCCGAATTAACGCAAGTACAAAGGTATTTGTCTAGGTATAACACGTCTAGCGTCGCACGTGTCGTCACGAGTTCTCTCCGGGGCCGCTGGCGGGATGACCGCTCCCGCCGCTCGGCACCCCGCTTTGGTAGGTACCGGCCCTGCAGATTCAGCATTACTAACACTATACTAGGCTGACTGATTTGTACCCTTTTATGCCGCACTACCAGCCCCTGTATGGTGTACCGTCGCGCTATGACGTCTAGCTTCGCCTTTTCTCCTGCTTGCCAGTGCTGCCAATTACTCGCGCCACGAGAGCGAGAAGGAGATAAAGCGAAACCGAACGTCAAAACGCGTACACAATGCGCCCGCTGGACCCTATTTCACCTAAAACTCGCTTTAGTCAGTTACTCGTACTCCTGTAAAAACAGTTCATTAAATTCTAACTTTACCTATATGATAGAGTTGTTTTAATATCTTAAATTTTTTTTTTTTTTTTTTTTTTTTTTTTTTTTTTAAATTGTTTGTATACGGAAAATAAAATTCTTTCAAATTATTGCTTCATCGAACGGTTACTTCTTACGATAGAGTTATTAAATACTATTATATAGGTATTAATACGGGACTTATCGCGCAATAAAACATAATGGAGTTATTACTTAATTAGTTGTACACCGTAAGAAACAAATGCGTAACTAGCAGATATGTTTGGATCAAAAAAAAATTAACATTAGTAAAAATGACAACAGCAATGCGACAAGGAATGTTTTAATATATAGCAATCATACTATAATATAATAAATTCGAAAAGTTTGTTGGTTTGTTCCTCTTTCACGCAGGAACGGAGCAACTTGATTTTTGGCATGGATATAGTTCAAGGGCCGGAAAGTGACATAGACTACTTTTTATCCCGAAAAAATAAAAGGTTCCTGTGGGATAGCACAAAAGTCAAATTCCACGCGGGCGGAGCCGCGGGCAAAAGCTAGTAGTAAAATAAAATTGAATATCAATGGTCAGCAGCACTAGTATCAACTGTGATATTGTGTTTATTTTTCCCGTGGCGGGATCGTCGGTATCTAAACTACGTGTTTGTCGGGCCCGACCCCTATGCAAATTAAACAAACTACCTTCTCACAGGCAATCGGGTATGGGCCTTTATGCGGTAACCTAAAGGCTGATTTACGGTAATACAGCGTTTAATCTGGCGCTACAATTTAGAGGCTGGAATACTTATACTATAATTGCTGTAGATACTTATTGTATACCAGAGGGATTAGTCCAGGTTTACACGTAAATTGAAACTACAGCTGTTTCCGTATGGCTCTATACATTTTTGTACAGCGCCCCTGGCGGATACGAGGAAGAGCCAACCAAAATGTATGGATCCACACGCGAACGCGAAAATTTAACCCGCTGTTTGTGACCTACATATTATATGTCTCAGAGACCGGGTGGACAGAAAAAGTCGAATAACTTTGTAATCTATGACCAATTTGAGCTGGAATAGCTGCCCAATTATACGATTCTCATCACTGGGCAAACTTGCAATAATAATGAAAAAGTGGAAGTTTGACTTTTGGCGTCCATCCGGTGCCTGAGACTGGGGTCACAAACTACGTAAGTCAAATGAACATAGCGTTATTTTTAATTTCCAATGTTGTACACAGGTTACTTCTATGCTTTTATTACTATTAATTGTTTTATTGTATAACTATACGATCTAAAAGATTTTTAGTTGGTTTTACCAATATTTTTTTCAAAATATCTACTGAAATACATTCAATTGATGATCTCCTGAGATTGCAGGTTCATTTAAACCTAGTTAAATGTACAGAGAACACTTAAAACTAATTATTATCATCATCTTCATCATCATCACCTTTGTTTTAAAAGATTCTTTGGTGAAGTATGTCAACGCGCAGTAGGATCAGATGCGAACATCGGTGTACCTACGCGTTCTTGCATTATTATTATTTTTCTACACTTAGAGTGAACATCCTACGCTATGTTTCGAGCTTGTGGTCTCTATTTAAGACTTATAACCTATTGATTTCCTAAAGAACAATTAGTTTGAACAAATATCGTATTTTTAGGCACTATCTCATCCTCTTTGCTGGTCTTTGGGTGGCTTTCCTATGCTATGCTTACCGGTCGGCACTTTCTAATCAAGATTTAAATATTCCTTGAAATGTTTTACTACGTAAAATGCAAATTTGCAACAGTTTGTAGTTTGGGCGTGTAGATACATCGTCGAAAAGAAATTAACCGTTGAAAAATACTGTACAATTTTGGAACGAATAAAAAAAAAAATTATGACAAGGATACTGTATTTGTTAATTATTTTGAGTATACTTCATAATATCTCTGATAAAGTTAAAGAAACTCAAAAATTACATAGTTTTTTAAACATTTAGAATGATCGAATGACTTGGTTCAAAAAATGGCAAACTTTAGACATTTTAGCTTAGTTTCTATAAGACCTAATAAATAACAATTCATATAATATGTAATACTTATGTCAAATGATAATAAAAACATGTGTTTTTATCACGTTATCATTTGAAATGGGATAATTTTAAGGTTTTCGAGCTCAAGTTTTCCCAAAAGTATCTTTTCCAGGGAACTGAGAAACTATTTTAAGAGAAAATAAGAAAGTTGCTGTTTTGTATATTACTCTTAATAGATTCCTAAGAGAGTAGGTTTTGTTTTTGTTGAATTGGATTGTTTTTCCTTTCTTTGATGGACTTGAATCGTTACGATCAATTTTATTTTTGTGTTGGTTTCATAGTTAGATCTCTCAAGATTGATTTGACTGTGTTGTATGTGTTATGTGCGATTGCAAATGAAAATAAGTATTTCTCTTAGTGAATAGTTTTCATATTTCATTCTTAGCTTATAATCCATGTCAAGTCCTATATTCAAAGTACGGGTCAAATGAACCACTTGACATGAAATCAACATGCATAATTGCATACACAGCCGGTTGATTGGGCGCTTACCTACTTATCACTAACAATGTCAGGTGCACTGAGAATCGTGTTTGGGGTGGATTTCTAGTGACATTTGATGAAAAGTTTCAGTTTCAATTATCATATCAGCTATGCTAATATTTATACTGTTTGGATAATTTGGCGAATGATAAAATTTTCAGAATAGTTAAACAGTCAATGATATTTTCCGATCTAATAAGAAAATCTTTGAGTCATTGATATTTTACAGATTATATTGAATAGAATAGAATAGAAAACGCTTTATTGTTCACACAATTTACAATATAACAATAAAAGAATACAGTATAATTAGAATAGTGCGACAACCGGCGGCCTTATCGCTTAGAGCGATTTCTTCCAGGAAACCTGATTAAAGAGGAAAGGATTATAGAGGAAGGTAAGGGACGAGGTGTACAATGTTGGCGAATTAAATAAAACAAAAATGAATACACTTGAATAAAGAGTCATAAATATACATAAGATATATACATACATACCAATATACACAAGAATTTAATATTACAACAATAATAATGCATACCTACAAAAACATACTAATACTTAAATAAAAAAGAAAATGAAATAAAAATACTAAACACATATTAATAAATAAATATAATAAATCAACTAAAAATGACTTTCTAACATGGAGGCAACTGCGATAAATAAGATTCTATGCTCCTTAAAGACAGCAAGACAGCTATGAAAGATAACTAAGCACATTTTATAACATCATTTAGTATTAGTTTGTTCATAATTGATTGAAGACAGATAATGAGTTAATTATTCTATAATAATAACAATTTAATAACATCGGTTAGTGTTTATTCACTTAATGTATGCGTTTAAAAAAATGAAACATTATTCTATTACTTTATTTATAGTTTTTTAAAAGGTACGAATTTTTCAGCTAAGTATAGCAGCAAGCGTCCAGAAATATAATGGCGCAATAACAACTTAAATCTATCGGTAATTTAGTTTATTATCTTTGCATATAATTCAAGGTGCAATAATAAGCAAGCAGAATTAAGCTGCATAAGTATAGTTTATCATCATGTAGGTACATTCCATCCTCCCGGGAAACAAATTCCACTTGTCAAAATGTTCACGCCATGTTCACAGGCGGCACAAAGCGCGACGTTTACAAAGAACGGCCTAACAAATTGTTCCGTCAAGCAGCATGTTTACGTAATACGCGGTTGGCTGACGCACCACTATCAAACTAGTGCGGGGCTAGTTAGCGTTAACACTTCATGCGTGATAACATTTCACCAGTATTTTGATTAATGTTAATACTGCTGTCTGACGTCATGCTTGTAACTAGTTAAATGCTATTGTTAGCTAAATAAATGAAATAGCCTTAATAATTCAGTAATTTATAATAATATTGTCCACCGAATTAACGCAAGTACAAAGGTATTTGTCTAGGTATAACACGTCTAGCGTCGCGCGTGTCGTCACGAGTTCTCTCCGGGGCCGCTGGCGGGATGACCGCTCCCGCCGCTCGGCACCCCGGTTTGGTAGGTACCGGCCCTGCAGATTCAGCATTACTAACACTACTGGGCTGACTGATTTGTACCCTTTTATGCCGCACTGCCAGCCCCTCTATGGTGTACCGTCGCGCTATGACGTTTAGCTTCGCCTTTTCTCCTGCTTGCTAGTGCTGCCAGTTACTTGCGCCACGAGAGCGAGAAGGAGATAAAGCGAAACCGAACGTCAAAACGCGTACACAATGCGCCCGCTGCCGCGCTGGACCCTATTTCACCTAAAACTCGCTTTAGTCAGTTACTCGTACTCCTGTAGAAACAGTTCATTAAATTCTAACTTTACCTATATGATAGAGTTGTTTTAATATCTTAAATTGTTTGTATACGGAAAATAAAATTCTTTCAAATTATTGCTTCATCGAACGGTTACTTCTTACGATAGAGTTATTAAATACTATTATATAGGTATTAATACGGGACTTATCGCGCAATAAAACATAATGGAGTTATTACTTAATTAGTTGTACACCGTAAGAAACAAATGCGTAACTAGCAGATATGTTTGGATCAAAAAAAAATTAACATTAGTAAAAATGACAACAGCAATGCGACAAGGAATGTTTTAATATATAGCAATCATACTATAATATAATAAATTCGAAAAGTTTGTTGGTTTGTTCCTCTTTCACGCAGGAACGGAGCAACTTGATTTTTGGCATGGATATAGTTCAAGGGCCGGAAAGTGACATAGACTACTTTTTATCCCGAAAAAATAAAAGGTTCCTGTGGGATAGCACAAAAGTCAAATTCCACGCGGGCGGAGCCGCGGGCAAAAGCTAGTAGTAAAATAAAATTGAATATCAATGGTCAGCAGCACTAGTATCAACTGTGATATTGTGTTTATTTTTCCCGTGGCGGGATCGTCGGTATCTAAACTACGTGTTTGTCGGGCCCGACCCCTATGCAAATTAAACAAACTACCTTCTCACAGGCAATCGGGTATGGGCCTTTATGCGGTAACCTAAAGGCTGATTTACGGTAATACAGCGTTTAATCTGGCGCTACAATTTAGAGGCTGGAATACTTATACTATAATTGCTGTAGATACTTATTGTATACCAGAGGGATTAGTCCAGGTTTACACGTAAATTGAAACTACAGCTGTTTCCGTATGGCTCTATACATTTTTGTACAGCGCCCCTGGCGGATACGAGGAAGAGCCAACCAAAATGTATGGATCCACACGCGAACGCGAAAATTTAACCCGCTGTTTGTGACCTACATATTATATGTCTCAGAGACCGGGTGGACAGAAAAAGTCGAATAACTTTGTAATCTATGACCAATTTGAGCTGGAATAGCTGCCCAATTATACGATTCTCATCACTGGGCAAACTTGCAATAATAATGAAAAAGTGGAAGTTTGACTTTTGGCGTCCATCCGGTGCCTGAGACTGGGGTCACAAACTACGTAAGTCAAATGAACATAGCGTTATTTTTAATTTCCAATGTTGTACACAGGTTACTTCTATGCTTTTATTACTATTAATTGTTTTATTGTATAACTATACGATCTAAAAGATTTTTAGTTGGTTTTACCAATATTTTTTTCAAAATATCTACTGAAATACATTCAATTGATGATCTCCTGAGATTGCAGGTTCATTTAAACCTAGTTAAATGTACAGAGAACACTTAAAACTAATTATTATCATCATCTTCATCATCATCACCTTTGTTTTAAAAGATTCTTTGGTGAAGTATGTCAACGCGCAGTAGGATCAGATGCGAACATCGGTGTACCTACGCGTTCTTGCATTATTATTATTTTTCTACACTTAGAGTGAACATCCTACGCTATGTTTCGAGCTTGTGGTCTCTATTTAAGACTTATAACCTATTGATTTCCTAAAGAACAATTAGTTTGAACAAATATCGTATTTTTAGGCACTATCTCATCCTCTTTGCTGGTCTTTGGGTGGCTTTCCTATGCTATGCTTACCGGTCGGCACTTTCTAATCAAGATTTAAATATTCCTTGAAATGTTTTACTACGTAAAATGCAAATTTGCAACAGTTTGTAGTTTGGGCGTGTAGATACATCGTCGAAAAGAAATTAACCGTTGAAAAATACTGTACAATTTTGGAACGAATAAAAAAAAAAATTATGACAAGGATACTGTATTTGTTAATTATTTTGAGTATACTTCATAATATCTCTGATAAAGTTAAAGAAACTCAAAAATTACATAGTTTTTTAAACATTTAGAATGATCGAATGACTTGGTTCAAAAAATGGCAAACTTTAGACATTTCAGCTTAGTTTCTATAAGACCTAATAAATAACAATTCATATAATATGTAATACTTATGTCAAATGATAATAAAAACATATGTTTTTTATGACGTTATCATTTGAAATGGGATAAATGACTTGAATAAAAAAATATTGCACTTGAAAAACCCCGGTGCGTGACACCGTGGTCACAAACGATGTAAGTCAAATTGACGTCACAAACGGTGGGTTAACGGCTCAGTTCGACCAAACGTCTGTATCACTAAATAATTTATATCGGAGTTAAGGAAATTGCCGCTATTTTCAAAATCTTAAATATCAATCTCGAAAGCTTACGCAAATATAAATTATTCTATTTAAAGCATAAACAGATAATTAAGGTTGGATAAAACAATTTATAACGAACAAAAATTTTTCCATTATTCCTATTCTCTTGGGCTTTGTTTATAAGTAGGTATTTTATTTTTTAAAAGGCTAGTATAGTTTATTTATGTTATTAGATTTAACTTTGATCTATACTTTTGAAAAATATAGATATAGGTAGCACTAATACTTTTACTAACATTTGCCATTTATTTTTGTGACATCCTATTAATTTATAAGAGAATATGTGTGTTTTAATATAATATGTGAGTTATAATGTAATTGGCATGTCCGTTTTAATAGCTCAATAAATACAATTTAATTTAATTTATTTTAATTGTCATTATTTTAGTGTGTCTGTGTGGTAAACGGTGTAAACCATAAAAAATATTTCTCGATCTACCTACGCTTTTCAACTCTAGTATATACGAGTAAATACCAACCCATCTTTTAAAGGATCATAGATAAAGTCGGAAACTTTATTAAGCTACTAAATCTACTCAAGCAGAAACTATTTTAATTCAATTTGCAAACAAAAAAGTTCTCTCATTGTCCGCTTTCTATTCCGGCATCACATTTTCTTCTACGTGAAGATTAAACCCATTGTGACGTCAGTCAAGGAATCGCGTTTCTGACAAAAATTTGTTCACGTTACGGAGTAACCTGAGTTTTGTTAGTCCTTTTCATAGACGTATTATGAAAAGACGGAACGTCTGAGCATTTCTTGGGGCAAAGTTAGCGGTAAACGGCACCATATTACGATTTGAGTGGCACGTGCATTTTGTTGACTGTTATTGTTTTTTTGTGTCGATTGTAAGACGGGTTAGAAGCAACTCAAGCTCAAGGCTAGCAAAAATGTTTACCACTCAAAAGACCAATAACACTATTTTCAAAAAATGCCCGTCTACCCGTGACTACGGTCGATGCAAATCGGCCGAAACATCGGGATGAGGAGGTATTTATTTATCTCGTAATTTTAGTGCGCGATTAGTCCCGTAGTATATAATAATAATATATTCATTCTCATTGCCTCTTATGTCCATCCTATCCATCATCCGAAGGACGCCTACTGCTGAACATAGGGCTCCCCTACAGATATCTAATAAGGCCGGTTAGAAGCAGCCTGCATCCAGCACGTTCTCGCGATCTTAATTATATGATAAGTTTGCTTAGCGGATTAGCAAGTTAAAAAGGCAGATGACAGGGTACATAGTTCGAAAACGGATGGCCGATCGATGGGAATCAGGAAGCCTCTTATGTATTTTAGTTCAATGGTTGTTTCTCCTATTTATAACATTACTCAGTGGATTTCAAGTGACGGTAACCGGAGATTGATTTAGTTGATGGGTCATTGAGACACGCGACACCGCGGCTATCGGGACAGATGATTGGACATTTAGACAAGTGATGCCACTGGGACGGTTTTATTTGTTCCCTCTCATGTTCCAGATGTTTTTCTTGACTAATAGCAATCGGGTTTTGGCACTATACTTAATGTGTTTATATTTTCTGACATTTCTGTATTTGATTTGTATTATTCAGGCGTTTATGAACTTTATTACTATGGAAATAGGAACGTGACGATAATTAGAATTTTTTTGGAAACAGCTAAGTTATAGAATGGATCAGAAAGAGGCTTGCCCAGGTGAATCAAACTACCCATGATAATACTTAATGATATTCAAAAAATATAGTAGGTATCCTTAAGTTTAGATCTCAATAATAGTTTTTTTATGAAGCTCTAAACTGCAAAACGATTTTCCAAACAAACTGCCAAAGGTGAAGCAATAGAAGCTCTACTTTTGAACTAATAGGCCGCTAGGGCGTGTATGGTCACGAAGTCTCGACATCGAGTAAGAGAAGGAGGAGATGAAAATTGATATAAGTGCGAACGGGATAGCAGAGCATGCATGTGGTTATAGAAGTCATTTTCTAACGTTTCAAAAATTTAACTCCAGAACTCCAACTAGCAACTGTGCGTAGTCCCATTGAAATATAATGTAAACAGCTAGTTATCAGTTGCTGCAAATGATGCAATAGTTGCTCCATGTGTAAAGCGCCTAGAGTCTAACTAACGAAAGTTGATACTGACAAAGCGCGGCAAATTTTAAAATATCAGTATGCTAAACCCTAAAACCCTAAACTGAGAGGGTAACACTTTCTCTCACTCACACGATATAGCATTGTTATATTATTGCGATTTTGATTCTTCCAAATCTTTGGGGGAATCGCAATAAAAAAATATTTTTTTCAAGCTTGTCGTGTAGGAGTTTTATATTCATTACGTTAATTATTTTCTGTTTTTTGTCGTTATTATTATGCCAAACTGAGCCATTGCATTGCTCTCCAAATGATCCAAATGATTTAAACGCGTACCTATCTACTTCATTACGATGAAGATTATAATAATATAATTAATCATTTTGTTCAGTTTAATACATACATGAAGTTTGAAAAAGTTTTTAATATAAGGTAAAATACCCCAATTTAACGGTAAATCCGCGATGGTAGTAGCACCGTGTGTTGTCATTTAAAAAGTTTGCGAAAAATTCCAGTATCAACTTTCGTTAGCCAGACTCTAACGCATTTTTCTCTTTATATTGAGCACAATAATGCAAATGCCAACGATTATAACGTAGTTATTCTGAAACAAAAACTCGGTACAACATCACCAAAAACAAAAATCAAGGAAGCAGTTACCTAAAACAAAAGTTCATATTACAATCACATTTTCTGTTCACAACATCAAAGTCCAAAACTACGCTAAATATTTGCTCCAAATATTTGCCCAAAAAGATTCCTGCCGTGATTGTGCGCGGAAACATCTTCAAAATGTTCTCTAGGTAGAAGATAATTTATAAGTTATCCGAGCGTCTAACAGCTTGGGCCAGTATTGGCAAATTATGACGGATGGACCCCGCATCATAATATATTGACATGGCCGCTCTTTCGGTCTCCCTTTTGGAGGTAAATGGCAAGTTTGGAGCTCTCGTGTAAGGTACACGTAATTTATTGGCCTGGGGAATTAGTGAGATGTTGTATGTTGTTTTCTTTGAAATAGGTGGTAGGGATGTTCGATGGTAATCGACATTGTCATACGAGTGTGTTAGATCAGATATATGTATATTTATCGATAAGTATTCAATGAAATAAAACTCAGTCACTTCAGTTGTTATCAAATAAATGTATTAAAATTTAAGGCGGAAAAATAGCTTACCTATGAGAAAAAGAGAGAAAATATTCACCCAATAGTGGGACAGAAAAATAATATAGGTTCTTAACGGAATAAAATACTTGATCGTATTGATTAAGTTTTCATTGTTTTCTGAAGTAAAAATAAATGACAGGATCTTGGGTCTAAAGTAAGACACGTCATGTAGGTAGATATTAACTAGAATAAATATTTCGAGTATTAGCATCAAATATTGAACAGAACGCATTTATCGATACTCTACGTCTACAATATGTTTAAAAGTATCGATGTTTTTTACAATGCACCGTCTGTCATCCTTGACTGACCGCCGCGTATTGTACACTAACTTACCTAAGTTGTAGCTGTGTTTGGGAGCCACCAACGAGGATCCTTATTTTCTGAACGAAACTCGTTAGCTTTTTCAACACTTGGATTCTAGCATTTGTTCAGCTTTAAAGGATTAGGTCATAAAATTGTAACACTTTAAAAGATCGACTACAGGCCATGAGAACCAGTAGGTACTCATTCATGCTGTGTGTCTGTTTAGACGATCACCTTATTTTACGATATTATTGCACTTAATTGTGATCAAGTTTTACTATTGGACCAAAAATGAGTTTACAAAATACTCGTACCTTATTTTACAAGTCGAAAGTTGATGAAATTTTTGTATGGAACAGATAATATTTCTGCAATAGCCAAAAAAATGTGTCCATCCGACAGATAAAAAATATTAGACATGTACCGAATTACCACAAAAGTTTTACGCACGCTTTAGACAATGTTTAACAGTACAAATTGCACGGTTGAACAGTGTTTAAATCTTTTGTGGTAAGGCGGTTAGTTTTTTTGTCTATGAAACATACATTGATGAAGATAAATCCCATCTGATTATTTTTTCACATACTTAGCTAGTTGTAACAAAATTAAATAAGGTGACATAATACATACATACATATGATATTTCCGTCATATAGAGATACATCCTACTAATTCTGATTAATTTTGTTATGTTAAAGTTGTATTGATTCTGGATTAAAAGTAAACCTAAGTAAGTACGTATGAGAAAAAAATGATTTCGCCAAAAACTCGTTCGTTAAAGGTAGTCAAATGTTCAACAGTAGACCACTAACAAGCTAAAACCACTATCGAAATGATATTTAAAGAAGGTTAGCTTTGATTATATTATTGTACCTAATATTATACGAATACCTAGAAATTCTAATATTGTAGACAATAAAGTATTGTAGACACCTACAGCGGTAAGTAATGAAAATGAACTACTAAGGTTAAGTTAAATATCATGTACATTATACAATGTAATAAATCTAGACACTTAGTAAATTGTATCTTGACATCAAAATTAGGTTCCTTTCCCCGAAATGAGAATAAAATATTTCGAAGTGAGTACCTAGGTACATTACAAAGTTAATAATGACTTAACTTTTGTTAATACTTTGTTTTTATAAGAACTTTTAGCGGCCAGGGTCAGAATCTCTAATAGAGCAGTTACACATTTATTTAGGACTGAAATTGAAATTAATATTAAATTAAAGAAGTTTATAGTACTTTGACTTTCCATTTTATAGGGTTTTGTAGTAAAATGGAATCCGTGAAAAATCGTGGTTCCTGCTACTCTGTCGTCTCAACTGATGTTGCAAAACTTTATACTTAACTTGTACATTTAAAAAATAAATAAGAATGAAATTAAAATTTGTTAAGTACTTAGCTGATATGATATTGAAAACTCACCGCATTATATTGGAAACTAAACCACTATATTGAATAATTTTAGTTCCGTCATGTTTTAAAAACCTAGTTTATATTATATCTTTCAACGAACAACATTTTTACAATTTAATTATTACAAAATTACCTGTTTACGTACGAAATTCGAATCTCAGATAAGGCTCTCGGTATGGTATTTGGATAGAGAGATTTTCCAAAAATTTAAACATTGTCACAAGACGATGAAGAATAGCTCTTTTCTATAAGTTTATTTGTAAGTTTCGTATTTATAAGAAAACAGACATATTGAATGTCAATTTGTAATATAATTTTTGTATATATTGTGGAAGCTCAGTGTTCTTCGTTCGTTTCAGCCATAGGAGGTCCACTGCTGGACATAGGTCTCTCTTAAAGATCACTAATAAGACCGATTCGTAGCGGCTTGCATCCAGCGCGATCCTGCTCAAGTGAAGCTCAGTGTAGCTCTCTTTAATATAAGAGTTTATTGATGGTCACTAAATTAATGTGTATGTCCTATATTACTCGTAGTCATACTGGCGTAGCAAAACGGTACGGTGTCACCACGTGTTTGCCGCGCATCTTTCAATACCATTTATCCCAGAAAGACGTAATTTATCTGACAGCTGCTATAGTGGGTGAAACCGAAGGGAATAGCTAGTCAATATAATGTATTATAGGTACATGATCCCGGGAGAGGTCCAGTTGCTAAGATATTCATGCTTGGCTCGGGGGCGACTTGCCAAACTTCTGCCAAAGCCTTATGGCCTCCTAGATATTTTTGGCAAGGCATCAGGAAAGCGAATGGTTATTACGCGAGTAAGTCTGTATTATATTAAATACTTGAGTGTTATACGACTTCACACTAGCATAAATAAACGGTTAATGTATTTAGTAGTTGCTATTTAAAAGAAAATAGTCTCTTACCGTCTTACCACAAAAGTTTTACGCATGCTTTAGTTAATGTCTAACATTACAAACTGCACGGCTAAACAGTGTTTAAAGCGTGTTTAAATCTTTTGTTCTAAGGCGGCCTAACTCCATACGTCATTAAGCATGGGGAATATAATTAAAAAAATATAGATTTTGAGCGCCTAATTAAGTCAACATTAAAAAAAACACAAAAAATGTTCATGAAAATATTTCTTTATGTTAAATTAGCCACCACGTAAAACACTTTAATATAACAACCTGCTATGTCGAACAATGTTTCAAGTGTGTTTAAATATTTTTGGTTGGCAAGACGGAACAAATAAGTAGTGATACTAATTAAATCTTGAACGCCACACAAATTTTAAAATCTAAATATTGTATATGACGCTTCATGACAAAATCAAAGACATCGTAATAAGAATATCTTCAAAATAGTTCACTGTACTCATGTACACGAACACACTGAGATTATAAATAAATAAATAAATATTAGGGGATATCTTACACACGATCTCTGACCCCAAACTAAGCAAAGCTTGTGATATGGTTGCCAGAGACTGATATACTACATAATTATACATATTTTTAAATACATACTTATATAGATAGTACCTAAATAACACCCAGACACGGAGCAAACACCTACGTTCATCACATAAATGTTTGCCCTGGGTGGGGATCGAACCCACGCCTCTTTGACCCAAAAGTCAGGGTCACTAACCACTGAGCCACCGAGGCAGTCTAACTAAAGATTAAAAATAAGTATGTACTTAGACTGATTTATGCGAGGTTTTCTTCTGTGAGCTGCTTTATATTTAACTAACCTTCAGTCTTAAAGTACAAAAGTAAGTCAATTATCATAAAAACTTTGTGATTTTACAGGTAGAAATATGACACCTGAGTGTAACAAATTTCATTACCTACGAGTACGTATATTTACTACCAGCAGACAGCAAGTTGTAACTCCTGGTAGAGTGGCGACTAGTGATTATGGTGCCTACGATTTTTTTCAGTAAAATCCATCGACCTCAAAAGAAGTCATCGACATTTTCATACTTGCCTGTGGAAGTTTTTTTGAATCTTCTTGAAATTCACAGATAATTTCTTCCATTTCAAAAAATGACAAAAATTATTATTAAAAAATTACAAAAATTAACACCAATTTTACTAGGTATCTATCTGTGTTTTTGTCAAGGCAAAAATTGAATATTATTTTTGAATGTGACACAGCTATTGAATTATATAGAAAGATATAATTTAACTCTTTCTATGGCTGCAGAATTTTACTTAGCACTTTAAACATTTACGGTATAGGTACATGTACGTACTTCCATCGCACCCCACATAACAATTAAAATTTTGACAGCCGATAAACATTACGTGATGGCTCTTTAAACTATCGACAGTCGATAAATATTAATATAGCTCATCCCTATTCCGTATTCCACTCGTGCCGTGTGCTCATTACCCACACCGAAACGTAATAAAGTAAATGGACCCGAAAATTATTATCTTCCGCTTGGTATCTCCAAAGCCATTACGTAACCTACAGAGATTTTCAAAAAACAATTTTGACGTCTTCCTATGGTCTCTTTAGTCTTACTTCTGTGTCAGCGATCTATGTACAATAAACTGCTTAGATTTTTGGATTTTTTTCCACAATTGGTAGTGTAAGTGCGTACGAAAACAAATGTAACCAGCCAAAACCCTAACCATAACATAGGTAAAACAAAGATCAAGTTATGATGTCACACAGAGACACGAACTGTGATTTTTTCTTCATTGCCAGTTTGGACCCATAATTAAAGTTGTTTACAGTCTGATTCTGTGGAGCATCCGGCTCGAAGGACCAAAATGCACAGTCTACTGCTATGGTTACCGCAGACGTGCCCCATCGCTAAATGTTTTTAAAAGTAAAGTCAAACTGCATTATTTGTCATCTTCGTTTTTTTTTTTTGTTCTTATACAAAATGGGTACCTATTAATATAATATTTATTTAAGTATAATGTGTATTACTGTATATGTAGGTTTATTAATTTTTTTCTATTATGTATTTTACATGTTATGTATGTGTGAAGAGATATATTTCTTTAATTGTTGTATATTTGTTAGGTACTGTCTAGCATTTTTATTTTGTTTTGCTAAGTGTTTGTTTCTATGCTATTTAAATCTTCTTGCCACGTTTTTTGTCAAATGCTATTTTCTGTTCATGCTTGGTTGCCCGGATGAAATCGCTTAAAGCAATAAGGCCGCCAATTAGAGACTTATTATTTTGTTTTTGTCCTTATAATCTGATTTTTATGTAATGTGGTTGTCTAATAAAGTGTTGTGGTTTGTTTGTTGCCGCAGGCTGCACAAAAGTGGTGGAGGAGTAACTGGATTGAAACTCTGCTGAACTACAATAATACGTGCATTTATTTACTTATACAACGCTACTCAACTTATGATTTATCTAAATCTAAGAGGTAAACTAAACATTTCCGTGGTTGGAACACGCACACACGCAGCACACGTGTTTGGTGGAAAATGCGGAAATGATACACTGTACGGTTGAGACCGTACATTATTGACGGCCTGTATCACCTCCTTACGGCTTAGTACACCCTTTTTGGTTAACCCTTGCAGTCAAAAGAAAGTGCGTAGCAATAATGCAGTCTGCCCGTGACCACAAATAAAACTCGGTCAAAACGTCGGTATTATGAAGTATTTTATTTATTAAAAATTTAATGCGCGATTAGTACCGTTGTATAAGAACACATATAATACATCTACCAGATACTAATTCGTACTATATATTACTTGGATGAGAGTAATGAATCTTTTATTAGGAAAAGTGTTACCCCAAAGTAGTGTCAGGCCAGAGCTAAGTGATTTGCTGTGTTGCGGTCAATAGCACTTAAGTGTTAGTTCTTGCAGTTTCTAACACAAAGCGACTTTCAAACTTCGTTGCCGGTTTGGAGGCAAAAACTATAAAGGCTTTTGTATCTGTATTTTTTATACTTTCTAGTGACCCACCCCAGCTTCATACGGGAAATGTTAGTACATATATATGTAGTAGGTATGCAAAAGATAGTGGTAGATTATGTATGTCATATAGGTACCTTATTATTACAGATCTTCAAATAGATACCAAGAGGAAATTTAGAAAAACTGGACAGACTTACTTACAGGTAAAAAAATATCCAGAATTAATGACATTCAAATTTACAAAAAATAAAAATGCCATGTTAATGGTAGGTACATCTAAAATAATTATCATATCGACGCTTGAAAAGCAAAAATTACCAAGCGACAGTTTGGGCGATATTGAGTTATATATATCACTGAAATCAGAAAAAAAAACTGCGTCGATTGGTCTTACTCTCACGGCGCTAGGACGAAGTTTGTTGTCGTTTGGTAGGTAACTTAAAAAAAGACACATTTTCACAGTTTTCGGCGTCCAAGCGACTAAAATTTTAATGATTTATGAATATTTTTCACATAGTAAGGATTAGATTTTTATAATTTACACTAAGTAATTTTTGCCTTGACTCTAAATAATGCATCTAAACATAAAGTATTTTCTGCCTTGCGAGTACCCAGGAATTAGCATTACTTAAGAATTTTTACCTGATTGTTGTTTTTCTCTCTCGTAATTTAAGACTTTTTAACACACCTTCAATAGACTTTCTTTGTCATTTAGTACTTTTTACCTAAATATAATTTATTCAAAAATGTGAGGGAGTGAATATATACCTGCCTAAAACAGGATATATTTTGTCGTTAAGTAATTTTCTACCCGCCGATTTTTTGAAAGTTTATGTTACTTAGATAACTATTTCTGATATGAGATTTCTCTAAAAGTGACCTTATCCATGCAGCACCTTTTTTGTTTTGTCACTTATCCGCACTGTAAATCAGATTCTAAGTGGCTGTTGGTAACAAAATAACGATTACGTTTTCACCGAACTGTCGCTTAGACAACACGCATGCGTGCGCGCATGGTGCAAAGTGCTTAATCTCGTAGCTTGTTTGTGTACTCGGTAAGTGCATTATTAAGATTTTATGACTTTATATTTATAGATTTTCAGATATGACTTTATATTAGATTATTAAATTTATATTTTACATTAATTTAAATCTATTGTTAAAAGTACATAAAAATCGAAAAAAGCGAGTAGATTGAAGCAAGATAGAAGCTTGGTAATTTGGTGTGTTTCAGTGTGTTTAGCATATGTGGACTTTGAGATAGCCATTGATCCGGTCAAGATATGGGCTGTGCTTGAGTCTATCCAGCGATGCCGCAAGTAGTCCAGCCGGTCTGGAGACAGGTCAGTTCCTAAATTTACGGAAGACGGATAGGTTAGTCCTTCTGAGGAAAGATGGGCGCCCTGCGGACTCTCCCTCCGCGTACCACCCTATAGTACTGCTGGATGAGGTGGACAAGCTGTTCGAATGCGTGATAGCTGCTTGCCTCATCCAGCATCTTGATAGGATTGGTCCACACTTGTCCGACGAGCAATTTGGTTTCCGGGCGGGCCGGTCTACAATCGACGCTGTTAAACGTGTCAAAGCCCTCTCGGACGAGGCGGTGGCTCATGGTCAAGTGTTGGTGGCGTGTCTCTAGACATCGCCAACGCATTTAATACACTGCCATGGGTTTGTGTAGAGAACCTACGAAGAGGCTGCCAGTCTTGCGATGGCAACGGTGCAGGTGGTGGCGAGAAGGATAGTGAAACTGGGACTCCAAGTAGCGCTGAACAAGTCAGAGGCCCTGGTATTCCATGGCCCTCGACGAACGCTGGAATCACTAGGGAGTGAATCGATTAAGGTGAAGCCTACGATGAAGTATCTAGGGCTACACCTCGATGAAAAATGGAACTTTTGGGAGCATTTCGCCCAGTTAGTTCCTCGAATAATGGGTACCGCTGGGTCACTTAAACGCCTTCTTCCTAATCTTGGGAAATCAATTGCCGCTAGTCGTCTTTTTTATCTTGGAGTGGTGTAGTCGATGGCTTTGTGCGGGGCGCTTATATGGACGGACGCCCTAAACCGAGAAACGGTCGCTTTTCTAAAGTGACCACAACGCGCAATGGCCATCGGGGTAGTCAGAGGTTATCGCACTATTTCGTGTGTCGCGACATGCCTTTTGGCTGGGTCACCTCAATGGGATTTAGAAGTGGAGGTAAATAAATAAATAATTTTATTTTCAGACAACACAGTAAATCGTTAAAATCAGTAAACACAAAGTACATGCGAATATACTCGTAGCGCACGGAGCTCCGCCAACGCGGGCAGAATCCGGCATTTGCATGCATGCTCGAGGAGTGGAAGGAAGAGCTCTGGCCAAGCATGCAGTTGGCAGCTGGACCGTCGAAGCTATACAGCCCGTCCTCGTTGACTGGCTGGACAGGGCGCATGGGTCACTTATCTTCCGGCTCGTGCAACATTCGCAGGTGCTTTCTGGGCACGGATGCTTCGAAAAGTACTTGTGCCGCATAGCCGGAAGAGAACCGACAACAGAGTGCCACCACTGCGGCTGCGACGAGGATTTGGCGCAACACACTTTGGAGGAGTGTTCAGCATGGGCAAATGAGCGCCAAAGCCTCGTCGCAAGTGTAGGAACTGATCTCTCGCTTCCAGCATTGATTCAGTCAATGCTTGGTTGTAAGAGATCGTGGGAGACGGCCGTTTCCTTTTGCGAACAAGTTATGTTGCGCTTGTGTCGAAAGGAAACGGTGGAGCGCGAAAGGGAGAACTTTTCGGAACTCCCGATGCGCCGCCAAAGAACTGGGCGTCGGAGGAGGATCTTCCACGCTCTCCTTCGACCCCGTAACAGGTGGCTTGGGCAACGAGTTCGAGGGAGTTCGTTGCATGAAAAGCGTAGCCCTCGGGCTACGCTTTTCATGCAACTTTTTTAGGAAGAGAATGCGGTATTTACCCGCGCTACTTAAGGAAAGAAGGGTGAAAATCCACCCTTAAATAGGGCAAGGTCCTAGGAGCCGTGAACGAGTGCGAACGCGTCCCCGCAGCTCAAGCACATAGGCAGCAACATCCCCGGGGTTCGTAGTGGGTACGCCGATCAGTGGAACTCCCACATAATCACCCTGCTCCCTCGGCGGGGTGGTATCCATAAAATATTTCTTTGGAAAAAAGAAGGACAAGTAGTCCAGCTAGGTAAATCCAACTTCAAGAAGGAGGTCAATCGCTGAATCCAACTCGGCTAGGCAGCGTTCGAAAAACCACATGACGTCTTTTCATCCGATAAACCTCAGTGCCTCAAGACGAGAGTTGCAACAGTTGTGTGTTCCCGAAACGTGATCGTTTACTGTGGGCCTAATCGCAGCGTAGTCTTGATATCTAGATTATGGGTCCACTTCCGAGATGAACGGAAGATCTCATCAAGACCGCAGCATCGTGCTGGAAGCAAGCCGTTTCCAGCGGGTCTTATTGGAAATCTATAGGGAAGGCCTTAGTCCAGCTGTGCAGTGTCTGCAAAGACAATAAAATAAAATAGGCAATGATTTGACATGGTTGATTTTTATTATAAATATTTAGATAGGTTTTCCAGAAACCGATGTCAACTTTATAGTTTTAATTTTAAGTAGTTTTTATTGTGACAATATTTTTGATAGCATTTTTTTTCATTCATCATCAGATGAGGTTCATACTCAGTAGATAGTGATTGTAGATAACTACAAGGGCTGTTTAAGAATTGGTGATGACGATATCCGTTGAAAACTTTTGCAAAAGTTTCTAATGTAGTGTACAAACCTGAATTTTTGTTAGGTTGTTCCTTTTTGGAAGGTAAGTGTAGTTATAGTTTTAATTTTAAGTAGTTTTTATTGTGACAATATTTTTGATAGCATTTTTTTTCATTCATCATCAGATGAGGTTCATACTCAGTAGATAGTGATTGTAGATAACTACAAGGGCTGTTTAAGAATTGGTGATGACGATATCCGTTGAAAACTTTTGCAAAAGTTTCTAATGTAGTGTACAAACCTGAATTTTTGTTAGGTTGTTCCTTTTTGGAAGGTAAGTGTAGGACTTTTGTCCTACACTTACCTTATTTAAATAGGACTATGGTTGAAATTGCCTGGCAGTAAAGTGGTTTATCTTTTTATTTCGATCATTTTACCTATGTGTTAAACATCTGTTTATTCTGGATGCATCATTTTGCTTCAAATATAATCATAAAATATTGGGGTTTAGCTAATTTTACATGTTTTGTGATAAAAATTTGTTTTTGGTTAGTAATTTTTACCTGTTTGTGATTTTGATCAAAATTTTACTAACCGACACTATCTCTTAAATTATTGAGAAAAATCATATTTTTTAAATGACAGTTCATAAAGCTTTTAAATTTCATTTATAATCTATTAGAACCGAGTATAAATGAGTAATAGAAAATTTTATATGATGTTTTTTCCAAAAAATAAAACTTTAAAATGCTCTGGTGTAAAGTTGCCAATATGTCGCTTGGTAATTATTGCCTTTCAACCGTCGATATATATAGGTATTTATAGGTAAGATTATCTACTATTAACTTCCTAGAACTGCTGAACACAACCTCGAACCAGCAGTCAACTGAATCCTTTATTTAAGGCCAAGCGCCATAAAGATTGTTTCTACTAGAATTTACTACATCAATGTGTAACAGCGAACGAAAGAGTGAAACCACCATATTGAAAAGAAAGCTTTTTAAAGACGGCCGCACCACAAGTTGACAGAGTTTCTTTAAACAGTTAAATAACAAAATTAAATGAATTATTTATGTTCCGAATAACCCTTTTGAATAAAATAGCTTAACATTTTTACAAAGCTAAACAAAACACAAAAAATGCTTTGTTGCTGAATACGAGAAATCAAAAGTAAAAACTCCAAGAGGAAATCGGAATAAAACAAGTTTCAAAGGGTTTGGGGCGATACTACCGGTGTTTTAAAAAAGGGAGAGCTTACCTTAAGAGCGGGAAAACGATTTTAGTTATTTGTTAAAAGAGTTTAGAATAATTTTTAATGATATATCATGAATTATTTTATCCAGGCAAGTTATACATTTAAGTTAAATTTAAAAATGTTTTTAACTTCTAATATATTAATTTACGTTTAAAGACATTTATTTTATATTTCATGGTTATAACTTTTTTTTAGTTACAAGTTATGAATGATGTGTTTTGTTAATGACATAAGTAGGTAAATTGAGCAAAATACTTGGTAAGATAAGTTTCATCATTATTCTTATCATTGTAATTTTATCCATAAAACGTCCACTAAATTAATGTGCCTCCCTTGTATAAATCAAAAATTAGCGGAATAAATTGTACCAACCTACCTACTACATGTATCTGAAAAACGCGACAAAATTAAGTTTTACTATTTAATTTATAGTACAATAACAATACATCTAAATACTAAGAATTTGAAATAATATAGGATTCAGTTTTTTGTATTTAAATAACTGTTCCAACAAAATATAATGAGCGCAAAAGAGCGCGTCATGCGTGAAAATGCTCAAAAGCGAAGTCTTGACGGGGAAGAAAATTGCAAAAAATTACTTTTGTCAGCAACTTCATTGTAATATTGCAGCGTACACAAGTTCTATATTACACTAGCTGACCCGGCCACGCGTTGCTGTGGCTAAATAAATTAAAATTGCGACTATAATTTGAGATTTAAACTATCCTATCTCTCAAGTTGGATCAAACTGCACATGGTGTGCGAATTTAATTATAATCGGTTAAGTGGTTTAGGAGTCCATTGAGGACAAACATTGTGACACGAGATTTATATATATTAAGATTATCAAGCTCTACGTAACACATAATATATTATTGAGTTTGTTCGAGTTGACTTTTATAGGTATAAAAAGTACCGAAACGGCTAAAGCTTCAATTTCATAAAAATACTTGTTTTTAACACGGTTTTATTAGTTTCACCTGAATGTTTGCTTGCTTGCTTGTAACCAACCCCTTTGAGCTCAATTTTGACCTACTTTGAGCGATCAGATTTTCTTTAAACTTTGCACACCTATCAAAGACCGATGACAACGTATTTATAAAAAAAAAATTGACTCCTAGGCGTGTTTTTTATTTTTTTTAACTATATTTATATTATTTAATACATGACGTTTTAATATTTATTATAATTAAGTTCGTATGGACTGCGGGTGCTTCCTCTGATGTCAAAGTTTTTAAGCCGCCTGAAGGTTTCAGATAAATAAAACAAAAAAAGAACTCTTTTTAACCGTTAAAATATAACCGAATACCCACAATTTTACGTTTCTTCTGAGCCACGTCAACGCTCACTTGTAATGACCACCTGCAGTCATCGTCGCTCATCTCAAGAAGACATTGCTGCCGCTGAACGTTGAAAAGATCATTGATTTATTGATCGCTAAGAAACAACTAGGTATATAAACTAAGTGACGAGCGCAACTGGATTTTTAATGTCTATAGATATCGGGAATACAAACGATTGTAATCGGTTTGGATCTAGGAAATTCCTACAAATTTCAATGCCTATTGTAGTAGCCGCTTTGCAGCTAAATAAATAAATATTTCTTGTACAGAGACCAGAATTAAAACCACAACGAACTATTTGCCTCCCGTCAGTGTACCAACAGGCCCAACGCCATCAAACAAAGAAAACGGATAATTAAAGTCAAGCAACGAGAAAAAGAGATTTTTAATGAACGTCGACGGTTGCCACGTAATAAGACTTTATTATAACAGTAAAAACATAATTAAATAATAAAGAGGAGAAAAATAACCTCGTTTTAGGTAAATTCATCACATAAACTTTACGATCGTGTTAAATTGCTAATTCTTTTTTAACGGCTTAAAAGGTAGACTGGCAGTTAAAAGAATTTATTTACTGGCCGAATTTTGTTTTTAACGCTTACTGATTCATCATCATCATAATCAGCCAGAGACATTTCTCAGGTTTTATCTCAGTAGCCTACCAAAGTGGCCACGGCTTATACAGGGTTATTCCTAATCAATTAGCATCCTTTTAGGGGCTAGCTAAAAAGGCAAGTGCTTAGTTTGGGATGCCACTTGCGTTAGCACTGTCGCGGCCACGCACCTGAGTCGCACCATTCGTACTCCAGCGGCAGCGGCTGAGGACGCCGCCAATAAAAAGAGGTTGAAGCACGCGGCAATGGAGCCCAGCTATTATTTCGTGCCCGTTGCCGTGGAGACCATGGGTAGGTGGGGCGCTGAGGCTAAATTGTTGATTTCTGAAATAGGGCGCAGGATTCGGGAAAGAGGAGGTGACTCCCGTTCTACCTCGTTTCTGGTGCAAAGAATGTCCATCGCCATCCAACGCGGCAATGCAGCAAGCGTTATGGGCACCTTTGCACCAGGAACGATAAGGGGCGGGTTATTTGATTATTTTTTTAAGTAGGTGTATATATTTTATTTTCTGTTATTGTTATTATTCATAGTTAACAAACTTTACTCTCTAAGCCTTGTATATATATGTAAATAAATTATTAATATTATTATTATTTAGGGGCTTATTCTGTACATCAAAACTAACATATGTTCTGCGACTTTTGTCATAACTCAAAAAAAATCCGCTGTTGTCGCGGGTGAAGGATATTTTTCTATGGAACAACATTTTTTTATGAGTTTTGACAAAAATCGCAGAACAAGAGTTGTTAGTTTTGATATTCAGAAGAAGCCCCTAAAAGGATGCTAATTGATTAGAAATAACCCTGTATTACCCTGTATAAATAAACTTGTTTACGCAACTAACAAGTAAGATACCTTCCATGCGGCTGGATACATTTTGTTGGTAGCGCAACCATGGTGACAGAACCTTGATGTTCTAATGAATGAATAAAGCTCTAAAGCTCTGAACATCTGACACAGTTCACTATATTTTTGACACATATAATCAATTAATCTTATTTTTACCTGCACGTGGAAGCGAATAAGAGTATTTCTCGAATTAGCTTTTTAAATCTTCTGTCTTACTTTCCCAGTTACCTCACATAATTTGAGCTGAAGCAAAGGCGTGATCACATCTCAAAGGTGAACCGTTTCGCATATAAATTGACGAATTTGCCTCCATTTACACCGAGCTGTCATGCAGGCTAAACACGAAGAGAGTAAACCAGTACTCTAGATGCAATCGCCTTACGTTTAAGCACGTTTTTCCGTATAGCAAGTACGAATTTATACATTGAAAACACTCCTATTAAAATTTTTTTTCTACATAAATACCCATTTAAACACACAATTATTCTGGCGAAATTTTATAAAATCAGTGAAAACGTAATACTAAAGCCAAGATACAAGAAAAACTCTATGGACATTATTTATATACTATAAGCTTAGACCAAATAAAAAAATCAAGACAGAAAATTGTAAACAAAACAAGTGAGGCCGACAAAACTACGCATCGCCGTGTACAGACACAGTTAACACACATGGGTACACAGACTAGGAAACTACGCCTTGGATCGTCAGTCGAACTATTGCAGCGCAACACCGACGCACTCACCTCATGTATAAAAACCGGCCTCACTTAACTGTTCACGACGTTCTGTCTTGATTTTTTTATTTGGTCTGAGACTATGAGTATCGCTTGACTGCGGCTTTCCATTAACATATAACACTGATCAGTCGAGAGGTGTAGAAAACTAGAAACTTATATAGCGTCTTTGGCGCCCTTTAGAACCCACCCGCCTTTTAGCGCCCATCAAAATAAATTGTTAAAATCTGTCGCTATTTAAAATTTCTTATCAGCACTGCACATAATTATTAGGCTTTAAAAATATTTCAATGGTAACTTTACTTAGATAAACAATAGTTTCTGTACTGTTTGGGTTTTACAGTGACTGAGGCGCGCTCAAGCTCGTTAGTGATTTATAATCGCTTGTGTTATAATTATTTTATAGTTTATTTTAGACGAAATCTTTGGCAAATAAACTTTTACAATGGTTATTATTAATTCTTTTTCATCGAGCATTAATATTACTTTTATTTCTCAACAACTTCGGTACAAAAGTTTTCCAAATAGTAAATGGGCAAATACAGAGTTTTTGTGAAATGAGTTTTCTACAATCGGCATGATATTGTTTGATTACTGGGTTGTGCTTTCGTTGAAATTAATCAAATCAAATAACGTCAGTCAAACTGAGAAATAAACTATGAATTTAGGCACTAAAAATTTGAAGGACATTTTTACATCTTTCTTTTATGGATGAGATTTCGGAAACCCACCAGATACGATAGACAAGTAATAATTATAGTATAGGACAAGTAGTCCAGTGAAGTAGGTCCGACTACAAGAAAGAGGCCAATCGCCGAATCCAACTCGGTTGGGCAGCGTTTGGAAAATTGCGTAACGTTTTCTCGTCCGACATACCTCAGTGCCTCAAGTCGATAGTTTTCGACCAGTGTATGTTGTCAGTGATGATTTATGGCACAGAAACGTGGTTTCTCACTATGGGCCTTATTAGTAAGCTCCAACTAGCCCAACGAGCCACGGAGAGGGCTATGCTCGGAGTTTCTCTGTGAGATCGAATCAGGAATGAGGAGATCCGTAGAAGAACCAAGGTTACCGACATAGCCCTGCGGATTGGCAAGTTGAAGTGGCAATGGGCAGGGCACATAGCGCGGAAAACTGATAACCGATGGGGTCGAAAAGTTCTCGAGTGGAGACCACGTACCGGTAAGCGCAGCGTAGGACGTCCATCCACAAGGTGGACAGATGACCTTATTAGGACCGCAGGATCGCGCTGGATGTAAGCCGCTATCAACCGGTCTTATTGGAAATCATTAAGGAAGGCCTATGTCCAGAAGTGGACGTACTATGGCTGAAATGATGATGATGATGAATTATAGTATGCAAATAGCTCCGCAGATACTTAAGTTTAGGCACGAGTAGATGTTACATTTGTTCCCTAATGAGCTCTTATGACCTCACCCTGACCCCGGACGTATACTTAGCGACAAAAGCGAAATTAAACGAATGGCGAAATAAAGGTCCTCTCAAGATTGTGGCAAGCAAACGTGTTCAAGTATCAGGTCGTGCAAGCTCATAATAAGAGGGGTCCAGGGTTTCATCAGAATAGGGAAATACGCCCACGCCTCTTGTCCCTGTCTTCTAATCGAGATCGTCACCTTTACTTGTTTAGTTTCTATTTTCTATTCATTTTTAGGTAAGATAGAACTGTCTATTGCTTCAACAAGTTTTCTGACGCCTACACTAGTTCATGAGTGGTGCTATTTTTATGTTTTTGGAGTCCGAGTGATTGTTCCAATGCGAACTTGAGTCACCTGCTCACCCACGGATTTTTGAGAAAACTCTTCAAAGTTACCAAATTCAAAACCCTTGTCACCGTTAAAGATCAGTGGAAATTGATTTGTGTGTAATGAACTGGTTGGAAAATTTTGCTGATAACGTCTTATTTCGATCTCGACTTCATTGTGCTCTTAAATATCAGTCCGTGTGATTTCGTCCGGAGCACCGCAAAAAAGTCAGTTAAGTTGCGATCCGATAAAAGTATGACAATATCAGATTCGCCGATCGAATAACAGTGAAACTTGATCAATTAAAATTCTGTTTTTAGAAAAAAATCTCCATTCAACATTTCGATTAACCGATAGAGATTTCAATTTCCTTTAGTCACGTGCGCCGGGATATCGGATCCCGCGGTTGGCTCAGTCCGTAATGAGCGAACGGATGGCAATTTTGCTAGATGGGCTTTTGGTTACGGGGAGCGGTTTTTATGTCAATGTGCTTTTAATATGTCTCTACCCCGGTAGTGTCATGGGACGAAGGGATGCTGAATTTTATAGACTTTCGCTGCGTAGGTGTAAACATCGGTGTTTGCGTTTCAGAGCTGAAACAATTTTGATTCGGGATATGACTAATTTGTGACAGAATCGTGCATGACCCTACACGCTTTGTTTTAGTTTCCAGTACTCATTGGCATTAATGTTACAGGTTATGAAGATAAAGATACCCCTGCATATGAATTTTTATTTACTACTCTACTGAGTACCTATCTACAACTTTAACTGTTTGTTAGGTAATTGAGTGATTATTTTTATGTATTGTATTTATATTAATATACTCAACATGGTTACTAAAAGTCGTCACTATTTTTAGCCACCTAACTCAATGGTGGGAACGTGAAAATATAATCAAATCTAAATGATATTTAGGCGATTCAAACTAAAAAAAAATGAAAATGACGCCTAATTTCAATGTTTTTACATATGTGTACAGTACTTACGAAAACTTAAATGGTGGGTAAAACAATCTAAAAGGTTACATAAAATTTAATATACTTATCTACCCTGCGAATCCCGACGGATTTTCTAGGTAGAGTCAGATAAAACCGCCCAAAACGGCATGAAGGTTGATATTAAATTGGAATAGTTATAAAGAATTCAAAGGGTTTTTGAGCAAAGAGCATTTTTGTTTCCGTCAAACGAGTCGGGGTATGGCTCGGAGGGAGCGTCTTGGGAAATCTGGCTAACTAAAGAATCTTCAGTTAGCCCCCGAATGTTCCTATTTCCTATGTTATGCAAGAACTATAAGGCCGCGTATGAGCCACTCCTCGTATTCTGATTTCATTATGAAAGGTTTTTCAATTCAGACGAAATGTGCAAATTTGTACAGTTTTCATTTTGACCTTAAAATATGCTGACAAAAATGTAGAGCTTTCCAAATAGACTCAGTAGTACTACTAATATTATAATACCAGCTGTTTCCAAAAAAGTACGCTATTTGGGACAGTTTTGGTTAGATACATAGATGAAGTACCTAATTATATTCATAGCAGGAGAAAAGGAAATTTAACCACTCACGCCATCCTAAAGCTAGCTAAATCCCATAAGTGCACCCGAATATTTGGGGTTAGAGTTTTCAATGCCTTGCCAAATATTATAAAAAATGCAGCTTCTCTTGCAATTTTTAAAAAAAAGCTTAAAATATTCCTGACTGACATGGCGCCCTATAGCGTCGAGGAATTCATTCCAAAAGTTGAATAGAAATGTAAATTATTTACATAATTTTTAAAAAATATTGTACACCTCATGTAGGTATTTTCGACAATTTTTATTATTTGACATGTAATATTTATTATTATTTGACATGTAATATTCCTATTATCAATAAAATTATCATTATCATTATCATAACAAATGAATAGCTGGATTTATCGGTAAAATAATCCGAGTCATAGATAATGTTTCGTTGCATGTCATATATTAATTAATCCACAAACCCTAACTATCATCCACGTGCTAAATGCCACAATGCTATCGATGCCGATAAAATCACCGATTGCCGCACCTAATGAAATTTGCGCTGTTTAGCTTCAAACTCAATTTGAATATTTTGAATACGCTAATAATTATTATGCCGCTTTGGTTACGATTAACTATTTGCATAAAGCATTCATTGACAATGGTATGAATTTAGTGGTAAATTGATGACACGCTAATGCGTACTTACTTAAACTTATTCCTGCTTAGCTAAAAACCAAATTATTCTTGATAACGATTTATCTTGCTCTTGATAAGCAAATACAGCATTTATGCAATGGAGTCACCTAGTGCAGCGCACTGCCCATCTCCGCACAATTAACGCTCCGTACTGCTTCGTAGAAGTTTATTGGGTCATAGTGTACGAGATGTTTTAAACATCAGTACATACAACAGCAAACGTCACGATACAACGTTATACTCTCACGACATAAACATTACAAGCAGTATTTTTTTCATTCGCACACTAACAAACAAACAAATAATACTTTATTGCTTTACACCAAAGATAGAAATACAAATACACTACAATTTACACTTAACTAGTTAAAACAAACGGCTGCCTTATCACTGAAAGCGATTTTTTCAAATAACATTTGCAAGTAGCGCAGCGCAGATGCTCTACTTTAGGTAACTCTGAGTTAAATTACTAATACTGAAATTCTAAATTAGGCTTACCTGACAGCTTCGTCACGCTGAGAGGCAAATATTGTATTAGCAATAAGTAAGTAAAGCATAATACACTGCGCTATTAAAACTTTGGCGTAGCAATAAAATAAATAAACAATGGCCACGCATTTATTGTTTTAATTGGGCGCCTTTCTTCCCAGAATCAGCTTACGAAACGGGGAGCAAAGAACAAAACTAATTATTTCCCTCAAACTTAACCTGTACGCCAGAAATGAGAAATTAAGGTTATTCGCGGAGGAAACGCGAATCCTTAGTCGTGTACTCATATTTCTCAACAATTATTATCCTAAATAAATTTACGTAAACTCATTTTACGGCAAATTGCCCGCCGCCCTACGCTGCCTATTAAAATTAATAAGACAAGTTTGTGGGAAAAATCTGACCCACGAATGGGCAAAACTCATATTCGTAATGTGACTCGTAAAAAGGTAGATTTGGGAAAACAAAGTGGCAAGGATTTTCTGGATGAATTTGTAATATTTATGCGGGTTTGGATCTACTGTATTCCGGGGTAAGTCGGATAATTTGATCTTAACTCATGATTATGACACCGGTAATATAACTTTTATTTGTACTTTTACAATTCGCTAATAGTTTTATTCAAGGTAAATATCGATCGTAATCTAGGGTCAGTATTATTTCAGAGTTATTTTTTTGTTCTAACCCGTTCAGTTAGTAATTAGTTTTTAACAAACACTTCTAACCATTATAATTAAACTTTAGCATTAGTATCTAACATTGTTCAACTTGTACACCGAATTAACATTTGTGATTGTGTAACTCAAATCGTTTGGTATCAAAGTAAATGTTATAATTTTCTTTGTCCTTTCTAATGAAATGTTTATCTGATACCGCTACCAAACCAAACTACTTCGAAACTAAGGCTGTAGTTATCCTACGTTGTCTTTGCCGGCGAAAGGACGAAGGCTTACCTTTTGATAGCATTTTCCTTAATAGATTCCAGACTATAATGAAGCTGTTACCGTCGAACCTCATTTCAGCAAACGTGATACCGGAAACTCATTATCGACCAAACCGACCAAGAAATCTTATAATCTTTTTCCTTCTGAAATAAAATCTTGAATAATTGAATATTAAAATTTATGGACCTTTAACGGTAGAATTCCGGAAAACGTTTTCCTAACACCGACGTGGGCACCTACTTATTCATAAAGTGATTGTGATCTCCAACTGAATTTCCGTTGACAAACGGGGGATGATAAAATCGTAGACGAATCAGCAAAATACCATACAATCTTTTAGATACAAATCTAAATAGAATTTCAACGCGTTTTGATATCAGATGCTTATAATACTCGTCATAGTAAGCATCATTCCTATATCACAGGTCTTCAGTAGGATTTCAAGTTACAATATTCACGTATACTCAATGACGGACGGATCTTACTAGAACACTAAATAAAAACTTCACGGATTTTCATTGACCAATTTTTCTTTGAAACTGTAACTGCCTTGAATTTTTTATTCAACATTTATAACACAGAATAATCCTCCACAGACTGTGTACGCTCTCAAGAAACGAATGACATCAATTTGAATTTTTAAGAAAGTTTATAGCTGAGTACTTACTTTGGTACCCAATGTACTAAATTAGACTGTAGGTTATTGATGTAGGCAGGAAAATTTGTGAATTTAGGCAATGAGATTTTTCTTGTAAAAAAACGATTTTAAAACCATTTTCTTGGAATAATTCAGCTCTCGCCCATTCTAGCCGTCGTCGTTAGGTATCAGAATAAAGTCTTTCCCGATATCGTCGTGGCCGTAAAAAGGACATAAACAAGTCCAACTCTTTGATTTTCAGCGCTCAAACTCCATAAAAGTAGCTCGAAAATAAAATTTTCCATTCAACTTTTCCGAATGCACAAAAAATATTGCATAAATCAGTCCGAGCGAAAGTTAGCGTGTGCCTCACCTCTATTGTCTCTTTATGATTAAAATTTACCTCGGGCGAGGGCATAGAATTTTAAAATGAGACCCAAAACTTGCGCGCCGTAGTTGGGAACAGTTCGAAGGTACGAAACAAACAGACTCCGGCTTGCGACCGGCTAATGTAAAAACTTCCACGAGGTGCTGATGCTGTTTTGTTTGCATTCAAAACATCAACAAATTCAGCGGGTACTTTGTCGTCTTCCGGTTGCTCACATTTCCCGGACGGTATATTTGACGGGAAAATAACTCCGTTAGAATTTGCATGAAACTAAAATTGTGTTTGTCTTTTTTTAAATGATTGTTTTTCTTCTGTCATTTTCCCTCAAGATTGTTTTTTTCTTGTTGACAAACTAATTGAACTACAAAAAAGAAGCTAATAGTTTATTCATAGACACAAAAATGGAATGACTCACATAATCACAAATGCTCAGGTATACCTCCGGTACACGAGAACAAGAACGTGCACATCTCCCCGTTTCCTATTAAACAGAGCTGAAATTTTCATAGAAAGTAACTCTACCGGTAGGTCATTATTCCAAGCGTTTAGCTACTAACAAGCAGTAGTCTTGCTCTGGGCTCCACTGCACTGTAAGTACTCGTATTTATTCCTTTAAAATGAGTACACAAGAAGGTAGATGGTAGGTATTGTCTTTTGGAGTGCGGCCAACGTTCCTCCACTCGGTAATATTTTTTAAATTCAATTTCGGTGAAGCCACACTGCTGTATCCAGTCGGCTTAATGTACACCTGGTGAACATTTAAATGAGATACTACGGGACTATTTGCTTATTTATGTGAGATTTTATTACCTTGGAGATGTTTACGTGCACCGAAGTGACTTATTTATCGGAAAACAGAGAACAAGCGCTGTACTGAACATTTTACTGTTTGATAGACTTCGTGAATAAACTTTCAATATTACAAATCAAATTGTTGTTAATATTAAATTGTTTATAGTTGTTGAAAGCCTGAGAAACTTCTTGGTCAAATCTTATTCTCTTGGGTAATTGTTCGCGTTGTCTCTTGCGAAAGCCTGACTGCGCGCCATTACACAAGTTGTGATTTTGACTCAAAGCTCTTATGAAATAAGGTATCACCAATACCTTATTACAACTTACGTATACAAAATATATTTATATATTTCTGTCGTTGAACGAATCGAACCCGGTTTGATTCAGGACGCAGGTCAGGTATATTGTATAATACTTGACATGAGGTTAAAGAAACCTAACCTAACCTTTGTGGTTCGAAAAAACGCAGTTACACGGAATATGTATTGAAAGCATCGTGGAACCTCCGACCCTATCAATCCTAAAAAGTAGAGTCAGAGTCCCAATCAGGGTGAAGGAACCATTAAGGCAGCGATTGCAGTTTTCGACAGTGAAATGGTCGTCACCTTGTGTCCCGACTTGACCACCAACAACGTCGTGGTGGTCAAGGTGCGGACTGGGACCTGGGAGATTGTGTTTGTCTCATTCTACTTCGAGCCTCACCCCACCCCAATACAGCCATACCTGGAGAAGTTAAAAGAAATCGAGCGCGAGCTCGGGCCTAACTTAATTATAGGAGGGGATGCGAATGCGAAGAGTTCGTGGTGGGGTAGCGCCACAATTGATGACCGAGGGGAAGAAATGGCGGGAACCCTGGAAGAAATCTGCTTGCAGGTGCTCAACGAAGGTGATATCCCAACCTACGATACAATTCGAGGGGGAAAACGCTACACCAGCTTTGTAGACGTCACAGCATGCGCGGTGGACCTCCTGCACTTGATAGACGACTGGAGAGTCAGAGAAGACCTGACCTGCTCGGACCATAACGGAATAACTTTCAAAATTTTCCTAACAAAACCATTAGGCATAAAAATAATTCGGACGACTAGGAAATACAATACTAAAAAAGCACACTGGAACCATTTTCATGAGAAAATGGGACAGTTGTCAATAGAAAATAAAATAAACAACGAAGAAATTCAAAAAATTAAAGATTACATACAACTAGAGGACTTTGTTATTCGCTATACAAATGTAATAATTGAAACATGCAAGAAAACAATACCTGAAATAAAAGAAAAGAAAAAACTTACCATTCCGTGGTGGTCCGAGCAGCTCGCTGTACTGAAGAGAGAGGTCGTCGTGAAGAAGCGTAGAATCCGCTGCGCAGCTCCGGTCCGAAGATGCAAGGTGGTCGCTGAGTACCTGCAAGCAAAAGAAAATTATGAAAGGGAAACAAGACAGGCACAGGTGAAGAGTTGGAAGGAATATTGCGAGAAACAGGACAGAGAGGGACTATGGGAAGGAATATATAGAGTTCTCAGGGGAACAGCTAAGAGGCAGGAAGATCTGCCCCTAGTGAGGAATGGCAGAACTTTGAACGCACAGGAGTCGGTGGCATTGCTGGCTGACACGTTTTATGCTGAAGACCATATCGTGGATGACAATGCGGACCATAGCCGAACTAGAACAGCGGCTGAGCAAGTGAACAACGTGGTGCATAATGAAACCCATGACCCACCGTTCACCTCTGCCGAACTCGCAGCCGCTGTCAATAGTTTTAACCCCAAAAAGGCGCCAGGGTCGGACGGTCTGACGGCTGATATCTGTCGGCATGCCATTGAGCAAAATTCGGGACTTTTCCTGTCACTGGCGAATAAGTGCCTGGCCCTCGGCTACTTCCCAAAGATCTGGAAGAAAGCTACAGTTGTCGCGCCAGGAAGCCAGGCAAAGACAATTACCTTGTTCCCAAATCCTACCGACCGATCGGATTACTGCCAGTGATGGGAAAAATCGTGGAAAAACTGCTTGTGGGTAGACTGAAGTGGCATATAGTTCCGAAGCTAAGTACTCGCCAGTACGGGTTCATGCCGCAGCGTAGCACCGAGGACTCTCTCTATGTCCTAACAAACCACATACGCGAGAAGCTGAGACAAAAGAAGTTAATTGTAGTAATATCACTGGACATAGAGGGAGCATTCGACAACGCATGGTGGCCGGCTATTCGGATCCGACTGGCTGAGGAAGACTGCCCAGTCAACCTTCGTAGAACCGTCGACAGCTACCTACAAGACAGAAAAGTGTGCGTACGGTACGCAGGTGAGGAGCACGAAAAGGCAACATCCAAGGGGTGCGTACAGGGGTCGATTGCGGGGCCGACCTTTTGGAATCTCTTGCTCGATCCGCTGCTCCGGGAATTCGAGGAGCGCGGAGACTATTGTCAGGCCTTTGCCGACGACATCGTACTGGTGATTGACGGGGGCACCGCGCTGGAGGTCCAGCGACAGGCAAATGCCGCTCTCGACCATGCGCTGCGGTGGGGTGTCAAGAACAAGCTCAAGTTCGCACCACAGAAAACCAACGCTATGGTGGTGACTCGCAAACTCCAGTACGACACTCCACAGCTGCGCATGGGCGGAATCGACGTTTGCATGTCGAAAGAAATTAAGATCTTGGGGGTGATCATTGACGATAAATTGACATTCAATGGTCACGTGGCAGCTTTTTGTAAAAAGGCCATTGGCATTTACAAACAGCTGTCACGAGCTGCCAAGATCAGTTGGGGCCTCCACCCGGAGGTGATACGCACCATATATGTCGCGGTGGTGGAGCCAGTAGTGCTTTATGCGGCAAGTGTCTGGGGTCAGGCCGCAGACAAGATCATGGTTCAGCAGCAGCTAGGAGCGGTGCAGAGAGGATTTGCTCAGAAGTTGTGCAGGGCGTACCGCACCGTATCCTTGAACGCGGCGCTGGTGCTGGCTGGACTACTCCCCCTGGACTTGAGGGTAAAAGAAGCAGCTGCTCTTTACGAAGCCAAGAGAGGGGTGCCCCAGCCAGCGCTAGGGGACCGCAAAGTAGAGGAGATGGTGCCGTATGCCAGCACACCTCACCCGGCGGAGCATAAGGAATGGCAATTCCTGTGCTTGGAAAACCAGGACCAGGTAGACGCTCAAAACAACCAAGCAGTCAAAATCTATACGGACGGCAGTAAAATCACAGGTAGTGTTGGGGCAGCATTGTCTATATGGGACAATGCAGCGGAGACCAGCCACAAGAAGCTGAAACTGTCGTCCTACTGCAGCGTCTACCAGGCTGAATTGCTAGCCATATGCACCGCCACAAAGCAGATCCTCAAGAGCAAAGAGTCCAGTTTCGGGATTTACAGCGACTCCCGCTCCTCGCTAGAAGCAATAGTGAACGGTCGGTCCACTCATCCTCTGGTAGTAGAAACGCGCAAAAATTTGAACGCCATAACGCACCAGAACAAAGATGTTTCTTTGTTCTGGATCAAAGCACACGCAGGTCTGCCGGGGAATGAGAGGGCTGATGAACTGGCTAAAGAGGCTGCCCAAAAGATCAAAAGAGCGCCTGACTACGACTCGTATCCGATTTCTTTCGTCAAGCGTCTCATTCGAGCGGGCACGATGGGCGAATGGAGTCGGAGATATGGTGCGGGGGCCACAGCAGGTACGACAAAGATATTCTTCCCAGACGCCACTGACGCCTACAAAGTCGTTAAGTACCTGCGGCCGACAGGAGTTCTGACTCAGGTCTTGACGGGACATGGTGGGTTCTCCGAATACTTGCACCGTTTTAAGTGTAAGGAGAACCCATCGTGTATCTGCGAGCCAGACAAAGCGGAGTCGATTGCTCACCTGCTTTTCGATTGCCCGGTGTATTCAGCGGAACGGTTTGAGCTGGAACAAAGATTAAGTATACATATAAATAGAGATAATGCAAAAGAATTAACGCAAAACAAGCAACTTTCAGGCCACTTTTTGGATTTTTGTGTAGAAATAGCAACTAAAGCAATAGTTAGAAATAGAGATAAATAACTTGTGCTGAGAAGCATATATTAAATTATATTCTATCTCAGCACAGATGTATTATAATGGCAAACAAAAACAGTAAATAATGCGATAAAAGAGAACTTGAAAATAACACCAAATACATAAATAAATATTTAGAAAAATCACGTCATTCTACGTACTATAACAAAGCTATGTAAGCAAATTGTACGTTGTACAAGTACTCCAATTAACCACTTGGAGGAAACTTGGTGGAGGAGGTCGGCTAAAAAAAAAAAAAAAAAAGTAGAGTCAAAACATTTTGTGCAACGTATAAAATGTAACATAAAACATCCTTCTTGTACACAAAGTAAAACAACCAATTTACTAAAATAATAGTGTACTTAGCTCACCAAAGTATACTCCTTGTTCCGTTTGATTAAACCGCGCGTCAAAGTAAATTTCTCGCGCTAAGTAAATACAAGCTAACGGCCCCATTATAATCACCGATTAGGCGGTCGTGTGAGATATAGTTGGCAAAGCGAGCATTAAAATGAAGTTAATAAAACACGGTATTCATGCGGTATAAAGGCGGGGCATAATCCCTTAATAACGCGGTGCATCCGTGGCTTCATTAGAACGGTTAAGCTTCCACCTGCAGGCATTTTGTTTTCCATCTACTTCGTGAATATTCTTTCTGAGGTCTAGACTGGAGATTTTATTCACACTGCAAAGTGTGAGAAGATAGCGCCTAGTTATAATAATGAATATTATATCATCACTTAAATGAGTGTTGCAGAATTATTTACGTTATATAACGTGGCGTAATTAAACAATTAAACGTTATTATAGATTATTATATACAGGTCACAAATATATCACAAATCACCCTAATGTTCATAAGTCGGTTTTGTGATACCTAGGTCTGTATAGGATTGAGATGATGAAATAAATACATACAAGGACTGCCTCGGTGGCTCATTGGTTAGTGACCCTAACTTCTGGATCAGAGAGGCGTGGGTTCGATCCCCACCCAAGGCAAATATTTATGTGATGAACGTAAGTGTTTGCTCTGTGTCTGGGTGTTATTTAGTTAATATCTATATAAGTATGTATTTAAAAATAAGTATAAGTAGTATATCAGTCTCTGGTGGCCATATCACAAGCTTTGCTTAGTTTGGGGTCTGGTGCAGTGTGTAAGATGTCCCAAAATATTTATTATTTATTTAAGTCTTGTTAACTTCCCCTGCAGTTAAGTCTTAGGCTCTGATCTGAGCTAACCTACTTATAAGTACGGCGTGGTTTCATTACGAGAAGAGTTAAAGCATCGTCAAATTCGCAACAAAATTCCAGCTAGAAATATGCGCTTCAACGCTGTGATGTCTTCGATAACATGAAAAACTTTCTGGGTTAAAATCAAATAACAACTTAATGTTAGTGTAACATAATAGATTTGTTCCTATTTATACCGTGTATATTGATAAATTCTCAGTACTTGAGCTTAATATATACAAAGTAACTATAAAATATAGCTGTTTTCTCGACAGTTCAAAAACATTTTCATGACGTGCAGCGAGTCCAACTGATAAGCTTGTTTGCGAATTCTCCCGCTCTCTAAACAAATCCCACAACAAAAGCCCCTATTTTTATTTGGGTAACAATACCCGAGTAGTTTGTGTTCGTCAACAATCCCATAAGAGGCGACTCGCCGCGCGGTGAAAGCCACGTTAATTACGACTTTTCACAGCGCAGTTCCACTCGGAAAGTAAACTATCTGCCGGCTCATGAACCTCTAGACGTATTAGGTATATTATGTATTTAGGTTATTATATTCTACTTAGGTTCGTTGGGTTATAACCCAGCGGTTGGCAAGTTGAAATAGTAGTGGGCAGGGCACATAGCACGGAGGACTGATGACCGATGGCGATGGGGTCGAAAGGTTCTCGAGCGGAGAACACGTACTGGCAGGCGCAGCGTCAAGCCAAGTCAAGAGTGAATAGGTATCTTCTAGGTTTACCTACTTAGGTAACTTCGCTTTCTATCAGGCGAGTTGGTGGTCCAATGTAGTCCTATTTTGGATTAAAAAAGCATAGAACGTCCACCCACAAAGTGGACGGATCCGACGACCGCGGTATCGCGCTGGATTGCTAGCCACTACGCACCGATCTTATTGGAGACTCCGGCAGTGGACTTCCTGTGGCTGAAACGACAATTTAGGTTGATTAAAAAATTGAATTATCAAATTGAAGACATCAGCATCATTAACATCAGCTAAAATTCTTTAACTACTCCAATTCAGCTGTTTGAATACATATTGACCCATTTTTCCCTCACTTAATATCAGTTTTCTGATTTACCTTATGCCTATGTCTAGTAGACGTCCTACGGCTGACATGACTATTTTTTTTCGTTTTGTGTTAGATCTCATCTTGCCTCTAAAGATGCTACCTTAAGATGTAGCACGCCTACAGTAGAAGAAATCGACTTCATGAATGAACGTCTCACGCTCTACTTGCACGCTCTCTATTCGAGAACTTTACACCCACATCGCCAATTTGAGACTAGTTACTTTTATCTATTTGCACACTACTTTCTTTCCTCAATCAGTTAAAAGGCAATGCCCTCAACAAAATTGGCTCGAACTTGCCATTTTCAATTTTAGTCAGTTGTCTAGCAGTACCCACATAGCAATTTGGACGGCTAGCGAAGCTCAAATTAAATTTATCGATGTGCCACTCAGGCGTGGTTGCGTTCTAGTTATGACATAGAAATTCAATATTTGGCTAGACTAGGCTAGATTCCCTGTCACCATTTTTGATAGACATATTTAGATCCAGAACTTTATTCTATTACAAAACAGTCTATTTATTACAATAAAATTTCATAAACTAAACCACAAGATTTAAAGATTTTAATACTTTTACAAAAGCATTTAACGTTTAAAAAAGTTTAATTATGCAACTAAGTGAATACCAAATAAACAAAAAATGTTTCTTTTTCTTTGAAATATGAATAGACAGTAGTAGAAATACGAGTACGTAAGGTTTATTTACTTTTAAGGTTAAGGTATAACAATCATTTTTTTTTCAAATTATGTATATACCTATACAGGTAAATAAAACTATGTAAATACTATATTAGTTAAAGTACTAAGTTGTTATTTAATAAGTTACACATTTTATTCCCTTTTTATAGCTTAAGTTCATTGCTTAAACGGCATGTCTGAAGTTCACACGCCATTTTATTCACAAGTTCTGTTTATGTTTCTCTGAAGCAATTTGAGTCTCTTCATCTAGCGGAGTTTACTTACCATTTCGAGTTTTGAGAAGAATCGCAGTCTGGGTAATAAATACAGTCGCTTAAAAAGTTTATGTTAAAACTCGAATGGGTTCACGATCAGGAAAAAGACAATTTGAAGATAGGACCCCTGATGGACTTCCTGAAAAAACAATAACGTTGATAATGCTTAACTGTTTGCCCCTTTTTTTAAAAGATAAGTAGGTTAACCCTTGCCCCCTTTTAAAAAGCGGGGTTCCCTAGCCATTCCGAATCCGCCTTTTAAAAAAAGAAAAGTCTTTCAAAGAAAAGTTAGTCAATTGCAATTACGAGTATACAGAAGAGACAAAAATCTTGGAAACCCACTACGCAAACCATAACTTTGGACTATTTTTTTTTTGATATATGAACATAATATATGGCATTGAACATAATGAAGAACTAGTATACAGTTTTTTTATGAAACTCGCGTCTCGAAAAGCGACGTTGATTTCAGCCTAACATTCTCAATATCATTAGTACACAATTCACATATTCAACGGGAGTTTTCTTTTTTTATTTATATCCAATAAAAGATACAATTTAAATATTATCCTACCAAAACCACAATAGATTTTTCTACGTAGGTGAATTCGCCTCCGCGCTGTAAATTCATATAATAAGACTAGTTTTACCCGCGTCTTCGCCCGCATGATATTTTGATTTTTGTGCTATCCCATGGGAACCCTTTATTAATCATAATCATAATCATTTATTTCATAAATACTATTTACACGTCATATAAGGTTAATCAATAATTAAGTCAAAATAATACAATATAAAAATAATTAGCAACAATGTCAAATTAAAATAATAATCGATTACCAACCCAGCTGGTAGGAGCTGGTATTTATCCGGGATAAAAAGTAGACTATATCACTTTCCGTCTTTCGAACCCGAGGCTCTACCTTATCACCCTTAATAAATGAGGAGGACAGACAAAAAAATTAAAAAAATAAAATTTGACGGTTGTTCGATTCGACAGTTGTTTTTTTTTTTGACATTTCTTGAAGCGCACTCTAGAATAGCTCGCAGAATGTTTCCTACTTACTTAACACTTATCGTTATATAATGGAAAATTTACGCAATATCATTTTAATTTATTCCGATATATAAGCTACTCGTATATTATTGCAAAGTTTCATCTCAATCCGTTCGGTAGTTTTTGCTTGAAAGAGTAACAAACATCCATTCATCCTTACAAACTTTTACGCTTATAATATTTGTAGGATAGGATAGTAGGAAGTAGGATAGGATAATATTATTTAGCCCCAAATACAATCTTAATTTAATTGTTGGTAAGTACCACGGATGTAGAAAATATTAATAAATAATCTGCATTAAAAAGCTAAGTAGTTAATTCTTCTCAAATGACGTCCGCCGAGAGGAGCGCAATATTAATAAAATAAGTAATAAGAAAAGAAAAGTAATAAGAAAAGTAAGCTGGGGTTATTGAAATATCATAATAGTACCGTTATGAATTTCTTCCTCTCTTCTGAACTCCACTTGGTGTATTTCATTTTCTCGTTTGCACATCACTCCGGGCGACAATAAAAGCGCTTAGCAAGTTAGGTGTTAATACGATTTACTTTTATTAAAGTTGTGTTTGCTTGCCGCGACACCAACGAGATATTAATGTCCGTCTCTGATGTAATAATAGATGTTATAATACTTTCCCGGATGTAGTAGCATTATGTAGGGGTAATGGATAATTAATAGTTCAGCGTGGTTTGCCGATTTTTGAACGGTGGTAGTGGATGGTTTCGAGTTTTGGTTACTTCCTGCATTTTGTATATTTTGGAAAAGTAATTTCGTAGCATATTTTGAGCTGATATTTTAATAATTAAATGGGGAATTTTAAGTTTTGTTTATTGATTACAGAGAAAACAAAAGTTATATTTGAGTAAAAGTTTTATTTACTAAACACGTACAAGTTGAAATTATCTATTTAAATACGAAGTTGCATAAAATGAGCAAGCAATAGGTACATTAATTTATTTGTACCTACTGTTGAACACGATCTTTTTTGTATCGAAACTATTTTTAAGAACAAAGCAACTCAACCAATAAAATAAAAATCTATACCTAACTCACTTGTGAATAATAGCAATGAAAAAGTCACAGTTTGATTACAGATGTGCCTAATTGCGGTGAAATTAAAGCCACTTTATGAGCAAGTGTGTCGAAAAATTTATTACGAGCCTGAATATCTATATAAAAAACTTCTTCATTTAATTTAATTTATTTTTCTTTAGATTATACTTTAATTCGCTAGAATAACTAGTCATAATATTTTAGTATAATAGAGCAAGTAAACTTAGTCTCCAGTATTTGTATTATAATTTAATTAGCCGATGAATAAAACATTGGCTGTGATATAAACGTGTACTTTCCGTTTTATAGGTACTTTTATTCCGCGTGTTTTAGCGAATAAACTACGTATTTTGTCCGTTTAAATATAAAATAAAATAAAAGTACCGTAACTTTTATTTCGCGTTTTTCAGCGAAAAAACTAGTACCTATTAAAGATCAATAACACCCCATGATTCGACAGCTCTGTTTTGAATACAACACAATGGCGGTAGTTTGGATACTGCAGAAGTTTGCTTAGGACGTGGGCTCATTCACTTCCATCAATCCCCTGTTCCCATTATTTGTTTACGGAGCAAAAGTTAAAACGTCCCAACTACGCCCACTCCTAACAAATTTTAAACCTTAACCCTTCACCAATAAACGTTACTTTCGAAACGAATCTGAGCATCGTTCAGTACAGATTTCGGATACTTGAGTTCTCTATAAATCCGAGAAAAGATCTCCAATTTTACAAAGGCACGACTTTTGTACCTACATTTTGTTTTGAAAACTTTCTTTCCGGACTAAGTATAACTAGGCAGGTAAGTCAAGCGGTTATAATTACACCTGTAGGTACGGTAGCTTTCTTAGAAATTGTTTGTGGAAGATTCAGTTTGTTTCTAAGATAAATATACGGTATAGAAATTTGTATATTCACTTCTTCAGTAGAAATATAAAACTGCTGAAAATTAAATGCTATGTATCTGATTTTTTTTCGTATCGTATTATTTAACAGCCATCCAGACTAGCCAGACGTTCTCAGAAACATATTTATATAACAAAGTTATTTTTTTTTGTGCATAATTTATACGTTTTCAAGGATTGAATTATTTTTATTATTAAAATAAAAAACCACATAGGTTTAGAGTAAATAATAGAACTAAGTACTTGAGGCAAGAGAGAAAGAGAACATTTTCTATAGGTGACAAAAAGTTATAGGAAAAATATTCATAAGTTTTTAACACGGTCCCGCTTTTACTCTCAGATACGGAATTGTAAAATAATAAACCGCTGGTTCCTACTAGCTTACGAGTGGATTTGTGTGACGATGCTCTAAATGAGGCCTGTCGACGGCATGCACGATGAAACTATCATCGAAACGAGCCTGCTCCCAGCGATAGTGCTTAATCAAAACTTCAATTAAATTTCCGTAATACCTTCCGTCGTGCGCCCTCATTCATGAGAGCCCACAAATTAATACCTAGCGGACAGAATATGTTTTAATTTCAATATTTCATCGCTCGATGAATCTCCGTTTACATTAAAATAATATGAAAATATTTGTACTCTTCCCGGCTGAACATTTTGTTTCGCACATTAATTACGCTGACCACAAGTTCTCGGTCGAGTAGTTAGTTTACTTTTGAAAACAAACCAAATTAATTTTGCAGTAAGTCGGTACGTGATAATTTATTATTTAATTTTAAGTAAGTATTTCGACTATTCAACGTGAAAATTAACTGACCCCAAAGGAAAACAGATTTCATAAAAGACGCCACCCCAAAAGTTTTTCACTGTCGCTCGCGCAAAACTAATTATGAAGCCAGCGAAATGAAATGAGGAAGCAATGATTAATAACTTAACGCTCCATTTGAGAAACACTTTGTTCTCGGTTTTCTAGTAGGTATATTTTTATTGGTATAAATGATCTTGGCAGTGAAGTTTGTTAATACTAATAAACGGGCAGCAAGGCAACTCTTCGCGGCTCGGCCCATTTGTCTCTCGGGTAACCGGTGACTGGGGCTGCCATCGGCCTAATTTTTCCCGGACATAGCTGAAGGCAAAATTTATTTTTTCTTCTACGTTTATAAAGGATTTTCAAATTAATATATATTTCTAGGTACGTCTGTAGTCTAAAACATCGGTAAATATACGAGGACTCCTTCAACAATTTTGGAAGCCTAAAAGTGATAAATATTTATTTGTACGAGTAATTTAAGCGATATCTATTTAGTAGAGCTCTCTAAAAAGTATTAATAATGGTGGGTGAATTAACGATTGATTTGTATTTAATTTAATTTTTATGGGTACTTATATAATTTTCTCAATATGATAAAAATTCATGTAAAATATAGAGAAGTGAATGTGAAAAAGAATGAATTTCTTGTAAGTGCTAAATTAATGATGATAACACAACACAAACACGCGTAACCTAATGTTAGTTAAGACGAGGCATAGGGCCGAGAAACACGAAAACGAGTACTTTTGAATGCGCGATGTGAGAGGACGAATGATATTGATTCAAATTTAAAAAATATTATAGATAAGGCAATATTTTGAAAAATTTTATAAACCTGACAAAATATTGAAATGTGTCCGGGTTTATTAAAAAAAAACTTACAAATTTCTTACTAAAACCAAGTTTAATAATTCGAATGCTCAGAATTATCAGTGGAAACACCCCATTATTTTTACGAATAAATAGCCAGATCACTTTTCTATTTTACAGACCGAGAAGTAATTTTTTTAATGTGTATATTATAAGTAATTAATTAAAAGTCACTGCCGCCCGCCGCTCTGGCGCGATCCTGTCGAGCGCGACCACGTAAAATTTGTCCGAGTGAAGCAGCGCGGTACTCGATTTTTGAGAAAAAATAATTTATCGATGCGTCGCCTTAAGGTTATTTCATAAAAGAAAAATAATTAACGAAGAGTAAAAAATGTAGAACTCTATCGAAGAAAATTAATCCTCCGACTTCCTTCCTGATGGTATCTCTATAAGTACCCACGATACCAAATGGGGTCCTGACCGAACCTAAGTAATTTAGAAAAATGGTTTTAGATACATTTGCGATCTACCATCTTGTGACAGTAATTCCTAAACATTACAATTTATTAAAATCAATATATTTTTTAAGAATACGCTTTCTGTGCGTGGTTAAAAGTTTTTTTGAATTATAAACCATTTTTACTTGGTGGTAATTCAAGTATCTTGTTATATAGAAGGTTTGTTGTGTGTAAATTGCTGACTAACGGCAGTAAATTAAACAACAAGGCGCCGAGATGTAAAATAGATTTAGATTATAAAAATGTAATTACTGTTTAACCTCAGGATTTCAAAACATGTAAGTTCATCAGTTATCGGTTCTTAAACACAACTCAAAATACTTACCCAAAAAGGATTATACCTACATCACTGACCAAACTGCCTCTGACCCTTCGAAGCCGCTTACTTTCATCTTCAAAGTCACAAACGAAGTTCCTTCTCAAGCAAAACCGCTGATAAAAGAGCACTACCGTTCATTATCCCAAAACGTCATCATCATCATCATTATTAGCCATAAGACGTTCACTGTTGCACATAGGTATCCCCTATACATTTCCAATAAAACCGGTTGGATATGGCTTGCTTCAAATGTGGTCCTGCGCTCTTGCTAAGATAGATCATTGTCCCGCATTGTCAGAGGACAATCTACGCTTACCGATACGTGGATTTAATTCAAGAACTGTACAGATTCATCCGTTTTACGAACTATGTGTCTAGTCTACTGTCACTTTAATCTGCTAATCCGCTGTCGTGTTGTTAACGACAGCGGATTAGCGATGCGCCTACGTCGATTGTCTCGTCCGGTCGCCGCACATTCATGCGCCGCGTTGTTTGTACGTTTTCCGCAATCTCTTCAATCGGTCAGTATGTTGAGTGTGAGTTTTGTCGTAATCATGACGCGCTCTTCGGCGAGCGCGTAAGCATGTAATTTTTATGAACTAGTTTACGACGAAACTCACACTCAGCATACTGTTTCGTTTTCATCAACTATGGTTTTTCCACGAATCTCCTCAATCCCGATATCTATCCTCTAGAGAGACTCAAAGCGTCCTCCATAGCACGTGCAACTTTGAGCTTAATTATAAGGCCAACAGTAACCCAAAACGTGAGTAACATCAAATGTAATTCAAGAAAGAAATCTGTGCGTTTATTGGCGGGAGCACAAACGCCCTCCGCTCGAGTGGTTTGCTCAGGACCCTCGATACACCGACAGACAGCTAGATTAACCACTTTGCTATCATCTTGCGAACGATTCGACCCTATTATGTTGTCTACTTATCGGATTTGCAATGAGGCTTTTATTAAGCTCTCTTGTTAGACGTGTATTATCTAAGTAAATCGTCATTGTTGCTAAGGACTGCTTTTTGTATATATTGTGTAAGTTAACGGAGATAATTTTATTTGTTTGAAATGTGGGCCTTTTGGTAGAATCTTTGCTATTATACTTTTGCTAAATTATCTCATTATTTATACTTTTACGAGTACATATATTAATGTAGATGTACATATATTTGAACATTGACCGTCTTACCTACCACTAAAGTTATACACACGCTTTAGACTATGTTTAACAGTACAAATTGCAAGGTTAAGCTGTGTTTAAAGCATGTTTAAATCTTTTGTGGTAAGGTGGTAAAGGTGACGTCCGCAAGTGGTATATTATTCAGAGAAAAATCGAACCAAGACGGTATATACATCATTTGAAAGCTTGTTTTATGGGCATCCCGAAAATATTTAATTTAGATTTTTCTTAAATGCGAAGAATAAATTGTATGAAAAATAACAATACCTACAGCTTATTATTTTTTCTAGTTTTCAATAATAAATTGCTCCTATCGTTATTTTACTTGCATTCGTAGCTGATTCTTCCACATTCATATCTTAATTTGCTAAAATTAAAAAGTTATAACCTACCAGTGTGAGCAGTTAGTAGGTACAATGTGACAAAAAACACTTAAAAAGTGTGTTTAATGGGTAAAAATGCTTTTATTTAACTATTTGGATTTAACTTAATCAGGGTTGATAGAGATAAACTACCTATTGAGCCAAATATATTTATTTATCCTAATAAATTCAAAATTATTTTAAAAAATCGGAGGGGTCTTTTTTGTTTTTAACAGTTGTAATACACTAAAAAATATGAACTTTCTCGAAATGCAACGAGTGTCGTGGTTAGAATTTTTGATTATTATTATACCAGCCTCCATACATTTTGTGGACATGTCCTTTTTAATTTGTATCATTTTTTTTAATTGGATGTTTTCTTTGTTACAGATCAAGCCTGCTATTTTGAGGAGTAAAACTTTCATCAAATTCACAAACAATAATTTGGTAAGTCAAACAAATTGTTATTGTCCACTCGTTTGAAATGCTTTAACTATAACTATACATTTTTGCGTAATAACAAAACAATGAATCAAGTGATTTTATTAAAATAGACACACCAAAGTCACTAGGTTTCAGATGCCTTAGAACTAATATTTCTTAACCAAGTAAAATTTTAATGGGAACACATTTCTCAGAATGAAGATATTCTTTCTATCTTACAATGTCGAGAATGTCAAGATAGAGTATGGACTATCAATTTTAACCACTTACTTGTATCGGCGGAAGGTTGATAAATATATTGTTTTTTCTTGGAAACTCAAAAGGATTCGCCAATTGATTAATTGTTAAACAGCGTAGTTTGACTAGGTGTTTGTGGCATGTCAGAAGCCTACAGACTGCTTATAAACTCTGACAATATGGCTAGCCATGCGGCTTACTAAATATATCTATATTATGAAATCTATTTTGTTAATTGTACAATGCAATACCTACATGTAGATTTTGTATGCTAGGACGGGTGTTGGCATGCGTAGATAAATCAGACCATCAAATGCATATTCCGTGAAATGTAGTCCAAATGACGTTTGATAACATGCGTAGATGAGATTAATTACCTCGCTGTAGGGTAAAATGTCGTGATGTGATGACCATTGTAGTAATAATTACATTGTGTAATAATATGTTGTTGTAAATGCTGTGAAACAAGACATAACTAAACATTGGCACTTATAGGTACTATAGTCCATCAAATCATTTTATGTAGCTTCAGTTTATCAGAAAATAACACTTTTTAATTAGCAGAAACTCGAAACTGCGTAAACATAAAAAATATTTTATGATATTGTAGATTCGTGTTTGCGTATCGTATTAGTGACACTGATGTTTTTTAAGTTTTATTAAATCAGTTAGGAAATAAATTTCTCCATTAGGCATCTATTTTTCAAAGTACGGAAACTTGCAAAAGAGATATTTTTATCATCGCAAACGTGGCTGGTTTTCATCATGTTGTTAACAGTTGTCAAATCGTGCTAATCCTTGACGACTGACCAAAATTATTCCAATGAAAAACTAAATAAAACACTTACCGCCTTACCACAAAAGATTTAAATACTGTTTAACCGTGCATTTTGTACTGTTAAGCCGTGCGTAAAACTTTTGTGGTAAGATAGATAGATATATTTAGAAGTGCTGTTTTTTAGGGTTCCGCACCTCAAACGGAAAAAACGGAACCCTTATAGGATCACTTTGTTGTCCGTCTGTCCGTCTGTGTGTATGTCCAGACTCTTTATCTCGGGAACGCTTAAAGATATCGAGTTTAAACTGTATACGTATATCCATGGTCTCTTGCAGTTGTGTAAAAGAAAAACGTCTCAGTTATCGTTTAAAAAAGTTAGAGCCGTTTATGTCGTAAAAACCGCATATTTTGACACTCACAAAAATCAAAACCTACAGGGTACTTCTCTTTGACATAGAACTATGAAATTTGGCGAGAAGCATTGTCTCAGAGTACACATATAGGAATAAATTTGAAAACTGTACATTTTTAATTAAATCACAAAAAATAGGGCCTCAAAATTCACAAAATATGGGTTCAAAATTCAAAGTGAGTAAAGTTTTGTCGATGGTTACACTATAGAGATTTTAACAACTTACTTCCCAATATTGTGAAATTTTCTGGATTTGTACCGAACCCTAGATGTGCGAGCCTGATTCGCACTTGTCCGTTTTTATTTTTTTCGAAGTGGTCTAATAGTCCAGGAGGTAAGCGCAAAAAATGCAACTACTTTCTAAAAGCAGATTTTTTGGTATTTGGTAGTCATGGTGGTGAACAACAATACCTCGGATTCAGTCAGATGGGATGCTTAGCGTTTGGTGGGGATACCCGTTTGAATTTTTTTTTAAATTAATGAGTTTCTTGCAACTACTTTTAAAAGCTGAAAATAGGCGTGCGGGTAGAAAAATAACTACAAAAAAATTTAACCGAAGCAAATTACCAGAAACAAGTAACAAAGCCTGTCAGGCAGGTTTTAAAGTAGCGTCGTTTTAAAGCCTGACTGAATAGCTCTGTTATAGGTTTTGGGTGATTAGCTGTGGTTAAACTCTTTTTTAATGACTTATCTACCCGTACGTCAATTTTCAGCTTTTAGAAGTAATTGCAAGATACTCATATACATTTTTGAAAATTCAAACGGGTATCCCCACCAAACGCTAAGCTCCGAGCTGACTGACTCCGAGGTATTGTTGTACACCACCATGACTACCTAATACCAAAAATTCAGCTTTTAGAAAGTAGTTGCATTTTTTGCGCTTACCTCCCGGGCTATAATGTACCTATTCCTTTATTATGACATTTTTTTAAATCTTGTTGATACCATCCATGACACCTACCAAAAATCTAATTAATGTTACTCGCGCTAGCCACACTTGATCTCCCGTCTCCAATCAAACAGCAACACAGTAGTTTACCTATTGTGTTTCCAGAGAATTAACGGATTAAATTGTCAACGGGACGTAAACGTGGTCGCGGTGTGCTGACAGTCTGCCGGCCTTGCGACAATATTGTTATGGGATTATGGCAGCGCAGACGAAAAGCTTTTACAGGTCACCGGAGTTAGGCAGGTTGTCGTTAATGGACGAAGCTTTTGGTCTTGTCTTAAAGATATTTTTGCTGTAAAATGTAGCTGGAGACTTAGAGTCAATGTTTTAAGAAACCTTAGGGATACTAGGTATGTTTGATTAGATGGACATATTATATAGATATATAATAAGATATTATTAAAACTCATTGTTATGGAGAACTTTTCTTGGGTCCAAGTCCGAAATCGCGAAAGAATCAGTTCCACACATGTTCATTGACTCTAGATAACATGTTAGGAACAAGCTATCTTTTTTCGAAATTTGGAGAAATCAGTGTGGTATCCCACTCTTTCACACGTAATTATCATTTGCTATTATCCAGTTTACGTATTGGATTACGAACGGATGTTTGAGACGTCAATTTCGGGAGCCAAGTGGCAAATCAAAAAAATACTATGAGATCTTAACTTCAGATATTTGAACGCTTTTTAAAAAGAAAAATGTCCAAAATTTAAGTACTTGTAACATTTTCTTTTTACTAAAGAAAAACTGACAGTTCAGAGGCATTATTCGTCAATAAAAATACCCAATCTAAGCGAAAACTCATCAACATACGTACATACATAAGCATGAAATTTATTTCAAAACAATATTTTTTCTTAAACCGATTTCTTTAATTAAAATATTGTAACCAATACAGAACGTAAATCGGTTCGCTGCTCCTAACCACACTAGGCAGTTAGACATTGCTTGACTGAGCTTAGACTTCAGAGTATTCGGTATGTGGTTTCCTTAGTATCCAGCCTGAGTCGATATCTACATGAACAGCCAACAGTTCGATTAAGAAGACATCAATTATTTAAGATTCTACTCTCTAGTCACGCAAAGCCTAAGATAAGGTATTGGATTGGCTAAGCTAGTGACTTTGAATTAATTTTCTAACAAAAGATATTGTTTTTGTGTAACTATATCAATATTTTATAAATAGTATGGATACTATTGGATACTAAGTAAAACAAAGTATGTACGAGTACATAAAACACCACAATTTACTTATATCCGTTATTAAATTATAGAATTTGTTATTCTGGAAATTGGCATCGTCTTATGCTACCCGGCAAGTTGGTGATCAAATATGTGTAAAAAAAGAAGAACATAATACACATGTCCTTCATCAGATCACCAAAAATCAAAGTTAACCCAGTGAGTTAAAATACAACGCTTTGATATGTGTTGTAAACATTAGTAAGTTTATGTTATAACTAGTTTTTACCCGCGGCTTCGCCCGCATTTTTGACGCAATATCATTATAATTTATAGCCTATGTATTATTCTGATATATGTGTATAAGCTATATCCGTTCAGTAGTTTTTGCGTGAAAGAGTAACAAACATCCATCCATCCATCCATCCTCACAAACTTTCGCGTTTATAATATTAGTAGGAAGGATAGGAAGTAGGATTTACGTTCAGTGGCGTCAAGCTCCCTTACCTATAGCTATGTACTTGAATATCATATATAAAATTGTTACACGCACCCTAAATTGATTTACAAAACACGCGCCCCAAACATGTAGCACTCTCTGTTTGGTTCAAGGATTAAAAAAGACTGTCTCTAGGGTTTTAGTTATCCACCTACCTATATACGTACAATCATTAAAAATTAATACGCAACCTAGCATCACTAAGTAACCTTCCGAAACGAAAGAATTCTGTTGGGAGCTAACCTCATTCCGAGTGATATTAAACACGCTTTAACACGCCAAATTCAAGCGAAGGTAATTACGACTCGCATAAAGCACTGAGTACAAAGTTTGTGATGGTCAAAGTTGTCCACAAAGATGCACACGGCGACACTAAACCCCACTCTGTTTCCATGTAACTTTGGCGCTAAAACAACTTAGTCGGCCACGATGCAAACATTTATTATTTCGCTTAATAAAGGAACAAATAGTGGTGGTCATATGCAAACATTTACTGAACATTTGTGCGCATACACGGAGTGCACTGCGAGTAATGAATGTCAGGTCTTGTGTGGTCTCAACCGTTTGGGACAAAATTAACAACTATGGTATTGACTGTTCAGGAGAGTAGTAAAGTGTTCTGGGGTTTATGTGTCAGTCTGTTGTGGCATTTAGGTTCATTTTGTAGTTCTATTAATTTTATCTGCTTTCTTGGATAGGAATTAGATTGGTAAATATACGATTATGTTATTTAGTTCGATTTGTCAACAAATATTTTTGGCTAACGGTATTCAAAATAGTATGGATTTTAGAACAAAGCATACTGACACATTTTTTTATCCTTTAGATGTTATTAAGTTTTTCCTATAGAAGTAATTGGGTTCGATTGCGACCTAGCAAATTGATAGTCATATGTAATTCTACTGCATGTAAAATTGGTAAAAAACTTTTTTAGTTAAACGGTATTATGTACTAAAAGCTAATAAATAATAACTCAAACATAAAATCGTAGTGCCTGGAAGATTTCAAATCGATTTCTAATTTTGTACGTTGCGCCCCACAAATTTATTTTTCAGTTATTATTTTTTAGATTTTACCAATTTTATTTTTATGTTTTTAGTATTTATTTTGTTACTAAAAACTGTGCTCTGCATGAAAAGCCGTTTCATTTGATGCCCAGATTGAAGGGATTGTGTAAAAAAAATTAATCTGCCATTTATATGTTGTGGCGGTGGCCATCTTGTATTTACGTTAATACAAAAAATGTATTGTCATCGAAACTAAAGCTAAAGTAACTAATGTGGGTCAAAGGCTCAAAAAACGGGCAAGTGAAGTTAAATAAAACCGTTTAAAAAGAATGTAAGTATTTAGGTAATGCAAAGAATATTCTTTCTTCTGACCAGCAAAAACCAAAGCCACTCAATCAAAAATGCAACGCTATGAGAAGTGTTGTACAAAAATATTTGATCGAACAACTCTGTGATGGATCCATCGCACCGTACAAATAAACCGCAAGCTGTTTAATTGGCGCAAAAATAACGATGTAATTGAAATTCACGCATTGTTGAAATTAATACAACCGTTGTGAGTTTACGGCGAAATAAGGATCGAGCTTTCATTTCGCTGCTTAATTTATGTTTCATTTTAAGCGTGTGAGTTTAATTCCATTCCTTCGAGTCTGAGTGTTGAAATGTGATGGTAGAATGATTAACATTTATTCTTATTCTTGTATTATATATTCTAATTTTTAAATGGGCAAGTGTCTTTTTTACTCCGACAAAAACAATAAATTTACTTAGCTGTACTTGATTATCCACAGATCACAAAAGATCTCTACACGTTCAGATTAAATATAGTCCAAAGTTTAAGTCCACGGCCACTCAACAGCATGCCCATTGCCCAGAGTGCTGCCAGCATTACAATGCTGAATAGCAATTCTCATAAGTTGAGCCAACTAAACACCAACATTAAAACATTGTCCTACACTGCGCTAATATCAAAGTAAATATTTATTTAGCCATTTTTCTGTTGACCTAAATAAAGCTTCGAAAGATACTGAATAGTAAAACGTCCCACAAGCGTCCGTATAAACGCGAATATTACTAGAAATATTTCATGTGTATTGTTAGCCGGAACTTAAGCAAGATTTCCCTGGGCGCCACAGTTTATAATCAGAAGCATGTTTCATTCATCTCCGGTGTTGTTTCGATAAGCACAAGCTTAACTTTGCTTGCGTGTATTTTTTGCGTCGTGTATAAAACCGTGTCGTGTACCTACCTACAAGGATGTGGTACTTTGTTACAACATACTGTATAATGTACCTGAAAAGTACAATGTGTAAAAATTATTTAACTAGGCACAAATTGACTATGGAAATAATATAATAACTCCAATACTCTCTGCCAAATTTCATAGTCCTAGGTCAACAGGAAATAGATTTTTTATCATCTTGTGAGTGTCGAAATACAAATGCAAATAAATACAAATATCTTTATTGGGTCTTAAAATTACAATTTACACGATTTTCAGCATTTAACAAATTAAAAATGCTATTCTATTGGCTACACACCAATAGCATATAAAAGACCATTAGAAAAATGTAGCCTGCTCAAGACTTGAGTTTTATTTGAAAATATTTTATTACTTATATTCGAAAATATTTGAGACATTTTTATTAGAATATTCTAGAATATGTTTGTTCTGATAAACCTAAATGCTGTGAAATCTTGAAATCAGCTATTTATCCTCATTATTACTTTTTCCCTTTCGTATAACTGCGTTCATGATTGATAACTATGATAACATCAATGATAACTAACATTTTTTTACAAAGAATATAATGAACGCAACCAACCTATACATATTAATAGTTACAATTTCGTATAATTCATACTTAATTACACACTTACACAGCATTTCTCCTGAACAACATTTATTTTCCTTTAGCGAGAATATACTATGCCGAAAGCTTTCCTATTATTCCACTACCTTTAACCAAAAGGTCCATTATACTGAGAATTGATGATGAATAAACTAGTACTCAATCCGAAACGTTTCTTAAAATACAATGTAGGCTAATTTTTTACCTTTCTAGGAATACTACGATTTTAAATAGGTACCTACTATTTAAATCTCGTTTATTCTGTTTCAAATTCTTTTAAAAATACATTCGTGTTTTACGCGCTCTCAGTTTTTAAAAAGATTATTGCGCTTAAATATTTAAGATTTTTGGTTTGCTTTTTTAAGCTTTATTATAATTTCCATCAAAGAAACTCACGATTCTCTTTTATGTCACAGCTAAGATTGCAGTCTAGCAAAAAAAGATGATTCGCTAAGATTACAAAAGGAATGTTTAAAACTAGTTAAACCAAGTTTACTTAAGGTTTAGCTTAGATGAAAAGTTTTATCTAGCAACGAAGGGATTTTTTCTTGTTGCCTTGGTTGTTTTTAGGGTTCCGTACCTCAAACGGAAACAACGGAACCCTTATAGGATCACTTTGTTGTCCGTCTGTCCGTCTGTGTGTATGTCAAGACTTTTTATCTCAGGAAAGCGTAAAGATATCGAGTTGAAATTTAAACTGTATACGTATATCTATGTAATATAGTCTCTTGCAGCATAAAATAAAAAGTTCTTAGTTATCGTTTAAAACAGTTAGAAATATGGGAACATACTATAAAGAAAGTAAGATCGTAATTGACGATAAATCTGTGGTCGCCACCTCTGTTTTCTTAATTCATTGGTTTCAATAAATCTGGATTTCAAACATGTCAACATGTCATTTTGACAAAATAATTATTTTGTCAAAATTTTGATTAATTGATACTTTTTAGTGTATCAATCAAATACACTAAAAAGTTTCAATTCCGACGTTGAAAAAATAGCTTCTTTTCCGTTTTTAACGCTGATAGGCGATACAATTCAGAAAAATATGGTCGAAACACGTGGTCAATTAATTTTGTTTAAGTATGTCTATGCGAAATTTCAAATCAATCGGCCCTAGGAATCGTGTCCTCCCATACTAACTTTGACTCGCTATTTAACTTACTTAGAGCTTGAATGTCGCAAAATCTGTTCTTAGTGAGCACCTATATCCTAAAGAGATCCGCCATGTAAAATTTGAGACTCCTAACACTTGTAGTTTTTGAGATTTCGTGATAGGTGGGTCAGTAAATCACGATTTTATATATACAGATATTATAAATCCGAAAAGTTTGTTGGTTTTTTCCTCTTTCACGCAGCAACGGAGCAACGGATCGACTTAATTTTTGGCATTTTTATTTTTATCCCGAAAACTTAAAAGGTTCTGTGAGATAGCACAAAAGTCAAATTCCACGCGGGTCGAGCCGAGGGAAAAAGCTAGTAATTAATACTAATTAAAAAATGAAACACTATTTATCTCGATTTTAGCATGAGTTTGATTAACATATTTTGTTTCAAGGCGCACGCCTGTTTCTGTATTATACTAGCCTTTTTATAGTCCAATGCAGGACGTAAGCCTACCCACGAAGGGTAATTGGGCCATATCCACCAAGCTGGCCCAGTGCGGGTTGGTTCACATTCACATACCCCATCGAATTTCTTCTACGCACGTATTCAGGTTGCCTCACGATGTTTTCCTTCCATATCAAATAAATTCCAAGGAATTCATTGGTGCGGGAAGAGGATTTGAACACACTACCTCACGATTGTAAGGCGGGTGTCATTACCACTAGACCACCACAGCTTGTACTAGACCACCACGCCTTCTCACGCGTTTTGCGTGCCTCAAAAACATGAAAGGTAGAGTAGAACGCTATACAGATCTATGAAACCTGAAGAGCGCTATGAACCTACAATAATATTTCTTTGCCAATTGATTGACGAAGAAAGTAATTGTATAATATAATAACCTTCTAGTTTCTAAGTAAGCGAACCTTTAAATGCTCATAAAAATAAGTTTCCCAAGTCGATTCTTTTTGCGACAGGCTATGGGCTATGGGGTTGTTAAAATATTTATGAAGAGACCCTTTTCTCATGGTTTTTTATACCCGTATAATGTGAAGAATTTACTGCTTCGGCCCTTTAATGTAATTGAATGTACAAAATCGATTTCATTTCAAACATATTTCGGGGACGGTCGTCTACGGGTCATTTGGTAATTTTATAGTTTGTTTTACGACTATTTGAGCTACTGTTAATGTTCCTTTCGTAAAATATTTATGTTAGAAACTGGCATTAGGTTGATATGTTAGAAAATAAAACATATGTACCTAGCTTTAGTAATTTATAATTTAGGCCAATTTAAATCATAGATCACGATGATTACTTACGTTGATTAACATCTTTCATAAAATTTAAAACAGGTGAATTATGAGTCTCCTATTTTTCTTTGTATAAATAGTAGATGTATAATTTGAGATTTCTTACTATGCCTTGAAAAGCAATTTAGCCATTCATCAATCTTAGAAATGGGTTGTTAAAATCAAAAAGATTGTTTCATTGAAATGAAATGAAATGAAATTTTTTGCTCAAAACTGTGTACATTCAGATCTTCATAATTCGTTTATCAAGCACTTTAAACAGTTTTGTCTCTATGATGTTGCTGTACTTGTGGAAACGACGCAGTGTCGGGTCTTGCACTTTACATACTGTAGGCAGCAAATAATGTAGGCTCTACCGTGTTGTTGCCGGGCAAGCGAAAACCCCTACTAGAGCTGCCAGCTACCGAGCCCAAACTACCGCTAATTAGTAGGTAAGCTATTTTCACGCGAAACTTCAATTAATCCCGTCAAAACCACTAGCGATCTCGCTAGCCTTTTTATCGGCATGAAAAGTCAAAGGCGCGGTGAAATCGGAATCAAGAAATAAAGTTTCAGTCGACGGGTCTTGAAAGTCCGTGGTTTTTATGCCGGAATAGTAGATCAAATTTATTTTGCTCTTAATCAATTTTACGGTAGGTTGTTCTTTAAATATTATTCTAAGTAAATATGCCACCATAACATAATAAGAATAGGTAGAGTGAAATTGCTATCGAAACAAAACAATAGGGTCAGTTCTAATTTTAAATTTACTAGCTACATTTTTTAATATCATATTTTTTTAGATGCGTCATATTCTAAGTAAATATTAATTGTTAAAATTTGTTTACTCTTTGAATACCTAGAGAAATATTAATATAACATTCCTTTCAGCAGACTAATTTCAAATTAAAATTTAGTATAATTGTCATTGATGTAAACGTAGAATACCTACCATTAAAAGTAAGCACCTATAGGTACACTATTTTAGTGAAAATATAACTACCTCTCGAAAAATATTATTCGAATAACACTGGTCAATTAAAAACCAAAGTCACTGGTATGTGTACGAGTAATAATGTGTATGTTTTTCCAATAACCTCGAATATGTCCGTCATCTAATCGAAACACCCTTATATTTCTTAGCTTAACCATTATGAGCATTAAAGGACCATGATTGGATGGGTTTATATATTATGAAGTAGACGGAAACCTATTGAATGCTTTATGTAGGGATGCCTGTTATTAATAAGAGCCTGTTAGAAAAGGAATCTTTCATACCTACCTGAGCCCTCTGATTTCCAACGAAGTGGATATAATATTCAAAATCAGAATACGCCAGACTTAAAACAGCTTTTAAGCCATGTAAGTACGAGTACTACGGAATGCGAATTTTACTGATGTGCAAAAGAGCTCAACATGTTTACTGAATAAATAATCAATTCGAGTGCGTGCCTGATTTAATTATGACATCGGGTCGAGAGTGATAAAGTTTCTGGGCGACAATTTAGGCAAAGTTGTGATGACTTTAAAGTTTACTTGCGAAGAATTAATTGCGTTTACAAGTAATCTGAACGGGTATCGGGTGAATTGATGTACCCAAGAAATCACGAGCGGCCGAGGCGCCAACGCGATCACGGAGCCAGCGCGGACGTCGGGATAATCTCATTGAAAGATTTGATTTTCCGCTAAATTTGATAAAAGTAATGAAATACTCCACCGGGATTTCGCTCAAACCGGAAAGACATTAAAAGAACTTTACGAGGGACAGTGATCTGGTAAAACGGTGGCATTTTGTAAGTTCGATTTCATTACGATAAAAACGCACAGTACTTAAGGTACCTAAAGTTCGCAATAATTGTTTTAAAAGAAACTGGAAAAAACTTAAGATTTTCTACTATACTCTATAAAATTTAACTTGATCTCTGCGACAGTTACATATTGACATATTTAGAGTTGAAATAGTGGTGGAAAAAATCGATTTTCAAAAAATGTTGTAATGAAATCGAATGAGTACATGAAGCTGAGAAATTGGATTTTATTTACATACTGTTATGATCAAGTATGTACACATGTAAGTAAATAATGTTATGATATTCATTAAATACTCATAAAATGTAACGATAGTATTTATTGACGTTTTTCACTATTATCGATGCTATCTGTAACATATAATTGGGTTTAATTTAATTGCACATGTAAAAAATGTTATGATATTCAAATTTACAATAAAATTAATGATAAATTAAGTTTTATTTAAAATATCGTTGGTATAAACTATCGATATTTTAAATAAAATTCTATCTAAAACTCTGTGGTCAAGATCATTCGTCGCCCATCACTAATCGGCATGCCCATAAAGTATGACATTGACAGGTACTGTCTGTACTATTAAGCTGTCGCAGAGATCAAGTTAAATTTTATAGAGTATAATTTATGTACAAACTACAGGAGCTTAAATGAACGACAGAGCCACTTGTTTAGCTGAATTATCTACATAGTGTAGTCTCATCAAACCAAGTGTCACAAGCCGTACGAAACTTAATCCAGAAGTTAGCCGCCCGTCTATCAAACTACACACGCGTGGCCAAACTTTGACATTTCATTAGTACACAGCAATAGGTTATAAGTAAAGTGTTTCACAGTTTAAGCGGCGTAACACGCCCCTTCCAAGCACCGAGCACCCACTCGGGCGATGTTCCCGGCCTCTTATTCAATTTGTGAGCGAATCAGTTCTGCCAACCCGATTATCTTCCACGTAGAGATTTATATGCTCACAAGAGAGCTTTTTCAGAAGTTTACTTCGCGAACGTTTCATAATACTCGTATTCACGTGAATATTGTTATACATATTTACGCAGACTGTTTTCCTATGTTTTCTCGTACGCTGTTCCTCAACATTTTTATTATCTGACTCTTTCTTGTTTTCAATCTTACTAATATTACAAACGTGAAAATTTGTATGTATGGAAGGTTACTCCTCTTTCACGCAAAAACTACTGAATTGATTGAAATAAAACTTTGCAATAGTAGATAATGTTTATACATCAGAACAAAGACAGATCAGATGACACCTTTTCATAATCGCTACTTGAACACTGGAATTTAAAATTGATTATGCACTTATGGTGTTTAAGTTACTATTGAATTCAACATAAGACAAAGTCGAAACATTTCAGACTTTAGAGATATATTTTCAGAGCCATTACGTATTTACGTTCTACGAACTCGTGAGCTTGCGATTTAGAAAAAACAGGTAGAGATAATTTCTTCAATTGCAGTCTCGCTAGACAATAACATTTACGTATCACGTACCCACGTAAAAAGTACAATTAAAAATCCTTTTTAACAACTGGCAGCTAAATGCAGTCTGTATTAGCTATTAGTGTGTATTTATTGGCTCATTGTGCAAGAGTTCGTGTGAGAGCAACTAGTACTTTCCTATAATGGTGCACTTGGCACATGTACAGAGCGAGAGCAGGAGGCCACTCGGCTCGGCAAACATTTGCCCAATAATTGCGAGTCCTCAGTTACGCTACAAGAATAAAATATATTCGCTCATCCCCGTGGGAGCGCCGTACATTCCTTTAATTCAAAGCATTTCTATATTGGACAAAAGTCATGGGCATATTGTTTTATTAACGGAATACTCGGGATGTCCGACGCTTTTTTCTAGGTACGTATAAATTGTATTTGCGTATTTTTTTGTTTCTTTGAAATATAATGGGAATCGCCACGCTGGTTGTTATTAATATTAACTTGGCTCTACAAAAAAGCCAATACTAAAAATATTTATTGTAAAATAAAATATTGAAGTATTTTGGAAATAAGTCATCGGCATCTAACGACATTTCACATTCTGATATCTATCTTTTATTTATATAAAAATGAATGTTCGTCTGTATGTCCTTCATAGAATCGTAAACTATGCATTTGATCATATGATGAACTTTAGCACAGTTGTTGTGCATGAGCCAAAGAAGGTTTCTGAGTTGTAACATATAAAGATGTTGCATGAAACGAAGTTCACTGGGTAGCCAGTTGTGTTATAAATTAACACGGCACTTGAATACACCCAAAAATACTACTACTTCTACCTCAAAACAAAAATCAGATTTGGAATATAGACCAAGTTTGACATCATTCTACGTTGTCATCTGCCTTATCAGAACGTACACAATTTTTTGCACGAATGAAATAATCTCCCGGAATACGGTTTACTTTAAAGAGCTCTTTTATCAATCAAAACATGTCGTAATTTAGCCTTGGTTACAATCATATAAAGACATGCACCCATAATTACAAGCTATGAATTAACTATTTCTATTGTTAATTAGAACTTTGAGCTACCAATCTGGCTGCAGCAAAGTCAGACAGACTAGAACTTCTCTAACGAATATCTAACAATCCGCGTCTACAATTTGAAGGTGCAATTTGATAACTGCAGCGTAGAAATACGAAATAATTTCAGTATTGCAAGCATCTGTGCCCGAGGAACCGTGAATTCAAACGTACTTTTGTTAACATGTAAGAGCGCATAAATATGTCACTGGAGCTTTGCCGTGCTTCTCATTTGTAAAGTCACCTCTGTAATAGCTTGCAGTTTCATTTTTGTTTGCAATGGACTTTTTGGACTCTGAATAACATAGTTACAAAAATGTATACCTAAATATTGCTCTATTTGTTTCGTCTTTGAAACACTAGGTACTATTATTGAACCTGACAACAGGGTGGGGCTTTTATATTTCACGCCCTCGCTATCTTACATGTTCCATTTTGTGGTTCATCGTGAAACGAAATTATGATGAAGTTATCTTTAAAAAATATCCCCCAATTGTGTACCTAGTTCCTTAAGTGTTTACTTGATTTTTTCGCAGACTTTAGCGTGTTCTTAAATTTATAATCGTCTAAATATTCAGTCATAATTTTTACCGACTTCCAAAAAGGAGGAGGTACTATGTTCGTCTGTATGTATTTTTTTGTATGTTCATCGATATTTTCGCCAATTGTGAACCGATTTAATTTTTTTTTTTCGTTCGATGGAGTATATTTTTGACTCTTCCGAGGTGGTCTCATTTGAATATTATCGAAATCGGATGAGCCATTTTTGATGAATGAACAAAAATGTACATGGATGTCACACCGATTCGCAAATTATTCAAATTCTGTACACGGCGGAAGTCGGGGTTGCATTTTTTGCTAAAAATAATTATGCTACAGGGTTATTTCTAATCAATTAGCATCCTTTTAGGGGCTTATTCTGTACATCAAAACTAACAACTTTTGTACTGCGACTTTTGTCAAAACTCAAAAAAATATTGGGTGTTCCATAGAAAAATATTGTTCACCCGCGACAAAATGTGTGAAAAAAGCAATTTTTTTTTTAATTTTGACTAAATTCGCTGAACAAAAGTTGTTAGTTTTGATGTACAGAATAAGCCTCTAAAAGGATGCTAATTGATTAGAAATAACCCTGTATAGGTACATTGTTTATCGATCATATCAAGTATCGAGCTTTACCCATCACTCGATTGGGCGGAAAATTAGAATACAATAAAGCTCTATATTCTAGAACTATTGAAGAGTTCTAGAGTATAGAGCTTTATTACAATGGATAAAAACATCAATTACCTACATGACAAGTAATGAAAGTAATTTTCCCAGATTTTTTTTCTATTAACTTCATTTTCAAAGCAATTCTCCCTGAATTCAGTATTAGTGGATGCGTACGCAAAATTAAATTACCATTTAGTAGGTATCGGATCAGATTGGTTTCTCTTGGGCTCAATGGGCTCGCCTCATGTTTATTTATCAGGCCCTTGAAGGATGCGGCTAATAATATCCGAGCTTAAAGAATTTGCATCGCTAATTCAACGCTGAGCTAATGACAACGGTTGTATTGAAAATTGAAAATTGGATTAGATGGGAATGAAATATTTTTGCAAACCGATATTTAAACTGGTTAACTCGGTGAGGATGAGAAGAGGTCATTATGACTCTGTTCATCTTGTTTTGTGCACAGATTTTTATTCTGCAGTTGTATGGTGCTGAAGAGCATAATAGCTACAGCTAATAAACCTATCTTTATGTCAAAAAACACCATTTGGTAGTTAGTCTCTTGGTTTGGGAGGTAGTCACCTAGACTACTCAAACTAGATGCATCGATGTAATAAGGCACTATTTAGAAACAGACATGAAAAATACCTCGATTCAGTGTAGGTATTATTTCGGATTTTTGTGAAGATTACGTTAAAGGACACGCCCACAATATGTATGGAGGCTGGTATAATAATAATCAAAAATTCTAACCACAACACTCGTTACATTTCGAGAAAGTTCATATTTTTGTCAGTCTATTACATCAGTTAAAACAAAAAAGAGCCCTCCGATTTTTTTTCAATTAATTTTAATATTATTGGGATAAATCAATATATTTGGCTCAATAAGTAGTTTATCTCTAGCAACCCTAATTAGGTAACCTCCAAATGGTTGAACAAAAGCATTTTTACCAATTAGACACACTTTTTAAGTGTTTTTTTTTGTCACAGTGGTCACAACTAAGTGGTCACACTGGTAGGTTATAATTTTTAATTTTAAGAGATGAATGTGAAAGAATCAGCTACAAATGTGTGTAAAATAGCGATAGAAGCACTTTATTATTGTTAAACTAGAAAAAATAAAAAGCTGTATTATTATATTTCATATAATTTATTTTTAACGTATAATAATAATGGAGAAATGAAAAAATCTAAATCAAATATTTTTGAAAAGCTCATAAATCAAGCTTTCAGATGATGTAAGTATATATCATCTTGGTTAGATTTTTCACTGAATAATATATATACCACTTGTAGACGTCTCTTTTCAATATCTAAGTACGAGTATTTTACAGATTTCACAGCAGCTTTGCTAAATTTTCCATGCATATTTGTGGATGAGAGCCTCGAGTGACAACATCATTATCAATCTGTAATTTTTTAGATATCTGTGTTAATTCCAAAGAAATAGGTTACGTTGTTGCTTGCTATAGAAAATTCCTGCCATAATGCTTTAATGTCGCGAAGCTGTCATTCCCGGTAATGGGCACAACAACATTTATCTGAAGTCGTCCTCGCGGTGACAGTGACAAGTACTTCCGTGAGTGTCGACGGTTATGGTTAACAATGGCCACCCTACATCTCCACTATCGTATTACCAGTATAACTTGGACAGTACTTAATGTCCATACCAATGATGTATCAGGACTATTAGATATTTAGGATCGCTAACTGATATGACATAAAGTAAATATTTAGCGTAATTAGGTAGGTATTTAGATGTTATAATTTATAGGTATTTGGTAAATCCGATAACACAGCATAATTTTTGTAAGCACAAAAATATAAAAATACGAATTACTAAATCATGTTATGCAACACAATATTATATTATCTGAACCCAAAATACTAACCATATGGCATTATTTTTTTAGCTTGTCAGCGTTTGAAAGTAAAGAATGATGCTGCGGTAGCAATGCTACGTAAACCATTCGTTGTTACTTAGGTATAGATCAAACCAGAGTTCTTGGTTACAAATTTCATAGGACGCGCAAGTTACGGTGAAGAAAAAAATAGTGAAAAATACAACGGATTGCACTCCGGGTGTGCCGGCAGAAGTGAAAACTTGTACTTATAAAATACTATAATTTATGTGGTAAAATACAATATCACACACGCACACTCGCGCAAGCGCCCTGCGCTTTAACGAAACAGCAGGAGCAAGGCAAACATTTTTGCCGCGCCGCGGTAAAAAGAGAGGGGGATATTACTTCCTCTCTACGCCGCGCTACTCTCGCTCCGTCCTACGAATTTTTGATCAGTTTACGCGTCTATCCTGACGCGAGTTTTTTTATATATTTTTTTTTTAATTCATTTAATATTTATCCAGGGTTTTTTTAAGACATGACACCCTTATACACTTAACAATGGTTTTTAAATTAACAGTTGATTGCGTTCTGAAAGAGCTACACGGAACTTTTTTTTTATCCCAAAATAAGCACAACATCGTCAAAGAAGTTTTCACTTCAATTAGGCAGGTAAATTAGAGGCTATAAAATAACGCGAAAAACGTTTAATAGATAGGTACCTACTTAATGTTCTTAACGACTTTCTTTTAAATTAAAAGTTAAAAAATAGACACATAAAATGTTTAGACATATTGAATATTCGGTTTTCTGTCAGTAGTACCATTGATTAGTTCAATTGATGGTACTACTCACGTATGTAATTATGTATACTTCGCTAGTACCATTAAGGAACTAGCGACTCCCTACAAAACACTTAGACCCAAGCTCAGGCACTGCATTCAATAATGATTGTGTTTCTAGTTACCAGTATTTCTATGCGGTTTGTAAAGGCTTCCTCCCGTTCTACTTGGTATACTTATCTCGTTGACATTTTCAATCAGACGGCCGACGGACGCGGGTATCGGTATCAGTGGCTTTGTGGCCGATCTCGCGTGTCCCATGTCAAGGAATCTAGGACGTATCAACTTCACTGGCTGCTGCTGTCAGATACGCACGAGTATGTTAGTTGCTTTATGACGGTTGGGAACCCTAAAGTTTGGTGTTTCACTGTAATTGATTGTAAGATTCCAATTGGTATCTTTCAAATTAAAGACTCAGACTAATGAATTCATAATTATTGGCAATAATACTTGCAATAATAATAGTGTAGATGGAATGAAAAGTACCTTCACAAGTCGTCAATTTTGTTTTGTGTTGATTGTAAGATTCCAATTCGTATCTTTTAAATCAAAGACTAAGACTAATGAAATTCATAATTATTGACAATATTACTTGCAATAAGAATACTGTAGATGGAATGAAAAGTACCTTCACAAGTCGTCAATTTTATGCCCCATCTCAAGAAATATAGAATATATCAACGTCACTAGCTGTTGCTGTCAGATTCGTATGAGTATGTTGCTTTGTGACGGTAGGGAACCCTAAATTTTGGTATTTCACTGTACCTTAAGATTTTTTTTATTTTAATGAAATTATTTCTTATTGGCTATAAGAATAGTGTAGATTCTGTAAATAGAATGAAAAGTGAAAAATACTTTCACGAGTTGTCAATTTTGTGGCCAATTTCGTGTATCCTATGTCAAAGAATTTAGCACGCATCAACTTATTGAAGTGAAACCATTGCTGTCGATACGTACGAGTATGTTAGTTGATTTATAACGGCTGGGCGGTAGCGAACCCTGAAATGCTGTGTCTTAGGTATATTACATTAATTTATTGTATGGTGATCGTAATAATAATATAACACCAAATATAAAATATTAATACAAAATAGTATATTATGCTGAGCGGCTTATCGCTGGTAGCGACCTCTCCTAGGCAATTTAACTTCAGCACGGAAAGGATACCGAAAGCCGATTTTATTTTTACTTGGCCGTAATGTATGTACCATCTACTCAGTAGATGTTATTATAATTTTGTTATACCTAATAATATTTCGTTTCATGTCACTTTTTTATTACCTAATTAAATTTCTCACATCCAGAAACACAATATTTGATAAACAAAAAAAAAACATCATTGAATTCTTCGGAAAGTAGTTACAATTTTAAACCAATCATACTAAAAGGTTAAACACATTCATCTAAAATATAAGTATAAGATTTACATTTTAGATGTGTTTTCAATTTTTGAGCAAGTAATTGCAAATAATTGTATTGATTTTGTCGTTTTCTTAAGATTGATTATTATCAATATTCAACTTATAAATTTGGGTCCAGCATCCAACTACTTCATCTTTTTGATAGCAGAAATGTATAGCTCTATATTTTATATGCCCTTTAGTGATTCAAAGGAGCGCAGCGTGAGCAACATTATAGGTTTCAATCAGTAATATTGCCAAACACCATTTAAAAAATTATAAAAATAAAACAAATAGGAGGATAGTTAAAAAAACCTTTATAATTTCAGTTATGCATATTTAATATCTATTTAAATTTATGTAAAATGTAATTTCTGTATTTGTAATTAATTTACTGTGGAAACAAATTAAATATTTAGATGGATATTTCATCGCACCATGGCTCGTCTTAGTCGGATTCTCCTCTCGTTTATTTGTTATCCGTCCGCCTTTCTTTTAGTACTTAACAGAAATTAATTATAAAAATTTTCGAGAAAATAGATAATGACATTAAAATACTGCTACTACTAAGATATGATGTAACAGCTGCCTAAGATTAAGTTATAATAATGAACTACTCAGTAGTTTCTTGAGTTAGTTTTTTTTTTTTTCTTAATTTCTAAGTTTTGTTACTTGTGTTATATTATTATGAAAAGGCTAACTGTATTATTTATTACGATATTATGTTATTGTAAGGTAAAAGATACCGCACGTGTATGTTTTATTATTGTTAGACGTAAGACATAATAAAATGCAACGAATAATACTAAAGTTGAAAACGACAAAGTTTTCTCATCACACAAAACCAGGGAGTTCGTAATTATTGTTCGTTAGCCTCAGCGCGAAACCGCACTATTTAAATTGAAATAATTGAAACAAAACCACCATAATATGAAACAAGATACTTGACCTGTCTCTGAGAGAAAAAGTTAGCTTTTATTCAAACTGTATTTTGTTAAAAAGTTACCGGCATAGCCCAGCGGAATAGCAAGTTAAATGGTAGTGGGCAGGACACGTAGCACGGAGGACTGGTGAGATGGGGTCGAAAATTTCTCGAGTGGAAAACAATTACCGGCAACAAGGTAGACATCTCTCCATCCAACCGATCTTATTGGAGAGACCAAAGTTCAGTAGTGGACATTTTGTGGTTGAAAAAACGAAGAGGAAAATTACTGTATATCAGAATATGAAATCTTATAGGTGATATTACGTGTATACCAGAGCCTAATAATATTCTTGTGTAAATGTATACCTGTACGTGTATAGGTACTTACGTATGCATGTTTAATTTAACATTGCGCATTATTTAAATTAAACTATTTTTTTAAATCGCACCGGTTTGCTACGGAAACATATAATTTATTGAAAGCGATAACGATGCCAAAACTATTCCATTAAAAGTCCATTAAAGTTTGTTATTAAATCACTCGCTCGTTGGCTCGATGGACGTCTCAATTAAAAACTGTCGATTAATTCCAAGAACAATTTAGCTTGCTCCATGTCGCCAACTTGTGTTACCTGCCGATACGGTCGAGCTGACTCTGTCAAACTACTGAAAATTAGTTCCCCAATTCCGATGAAAACTTTAATTGGTTCCAAAAGCCAATATGTGGCTGCTTCTGTTGGCTCAATCGAAAAGTCCACGCCACTTTGCCAAAGACCACCTTAAACTTTGAAATGGGATGTGACGAATTTGTTTGACATGTTAGTTGTTGACTTTGGTCTATCTTAAGCGCCATTGTCTCTGAGCTCTCTTGGAATCAATAGATATGTGGAAATTAATAAAGGAACTATATTTTACTAGCTTTTGCCCGCGGCTGCTTTTGCTCGGCCCGCGTGGTATTTTGACTTTCATGCTATCCCACAGGAACCTTTTTGACCGACGAACCACCGGAGGAGGTATACAATTCGACGCGTATATATATATATATATATTTTTTTATGTATATCGCATAACTTTTTTCGTATTGTTCCGATTTCAATAATTATTTTTTTATTGGAAAGAGTATACTTTGAAATTGGTCCTATTTAAATATTATCGAAATCAACTGAGCCATTTTTGATAAATCAATAATAATGTGAAAAATACTACATCGATCCATGCATAATATTTGCGTTCTAGCGATGCGCCCCGGCTTCGCACAGGTGTATTATGCACATAAACATTTCTCTTGAATCACTCTATCTGTTAAAACTAACTGCATCAAAATCTGTTGCGTAGTTTTAAAGATACAAGCGTACATGTAATGATTTTGTACGCGGGTGAAGTCGGTCATGCTATTATTTGCAAAAAAATATTATATTTTTTCGGGATAAAAAGTAGCCTATGTCACTTTCCGGCTTTTAAATTATATCGATGCGAAAAATCAAGTCAATCCGTTGCTCGGTTGCTGCGTGAAAGAGGAACAAACCAACAAACTTTTCGGATTTATAATATCAGTATGATTACATATGTTTTTCCTTACCTAGTTCCTTTTAGGTACGAGAAGACTTTTATCTTCTACTGTTTTATTGTCTCAAATATATCATTGTTTTTAAAATAACGACAGATATCGTCTGCTTATCCTAGTATTTAACCCGAAACGCTTTCTCTTAGACTCCTAAAAGATTGCAATGAATATTCACCGGCCGAAACTTTGAGTGCACATTACCATGCCTCTAGCGTCAGGTGCAAACATTTGTAATTCCACGTAAAGTATCGTCCAAATACATACAAACATGCCGTGCCGTTTGGCGGGGCAGAGGTCGGGGGTTATTGTTTGGTGTGCCATTCTTCTTACCCTCGAGGAATCTGATTAATAGCAGCAATATTCGGGCACGCTATATAGCAGCGGCTCCGTGGAAACCGCAAGAATTGTTCGACTCTTGGCAGGAGCGGAGCCAGGTAAGCACGCCTTGGGGTTTTCTTCGGTCATTGTTTCGAACTGCGCCAAATATTTTGCACTTAGCAGCTAAAACAGATTTATCTCTCGTGCTTCATTTTGGGCCACAATGAGAGCATTTAAGTTACCCCCTGATGTAATCCTGCTTACCAACCTGTTCAGTTTCGCAGCTGTAGTGAACGCAGCCGTTACTCAATGCCACGACGTCTCGTACCTTGACTATTTTATTTTATTGTGCACGTTTGGCGAATAGTAATTTTTATGAGCTAAATTAATCGCTGCTACAGCGAAAGCTTGGCTTTTGTCGTCAGTTTCGTTTTTATTGTAGCGTGTTGCTTTATTTCTCTTTTGGGGTTTTGTGAAATGTGGCTATGTACAATTATATTTATTGTTATTTTGTCGTGAATTTTTAAGTCATTAAATCGGTAAATATAATTTAAAGGGGCAGTAATTGACAGTATTCTCTGACCTGGCTGTTTTTATATAAAAGATACTATTTATAATGATTTTTTTAGCATATTTTTTGTGTTCTTATGTAGTGGTAGTAGAGTAGTAAACGATTAAAAGGAATCGCATAAAATGAAATCAAGCACGATTATTTATTAATACTTAAAGCTCTAAATCAACAGTGCTGTATAAATGAAAATTGTATTTCTATGTAATCTGTTTTATATGTTATAAATAGAAAAAATAAACAACTATCTAAAACTAGCGACCCACCCCGGGTTCGCACAGGTGTATTATACGTGTAAAACTTTCTCTTAAATCACTCTATCTATTAAAAAAACGGATCAAAATCCGTTGCGTAGTTCTAAAGATATACATACATGGGGACAGAAAGCGGGAAGCGACTTAGTCACTACATACGTAGTAGTAAACAATCTTCCACAGTAATAAGCACAAAGAGTAATACAAAAAAACTCCTAGTTAATACAAATGGCAGACATTATAATGACTATTGAAACGAGCTTACGAGAAATAGGCGTCGATTTTATATATTGTTTATTTTGTGGCTGAACCCTGGTTACAGCGAGCAATTATAGCTTAATCGTCAATTTGCATTGATAATACCCGGTTTGTTTTGTTGGTATTATGAACATCGGTAGAGAGACGGGGAAGGCTTCATTTTAGGTAATCGGTATTTAGTGTGCGTAAAATTAACTGCCATTTAACGGCGGTACTGTGTCGTGCTATAGTCTCATTAGTTTACCGATCAATCGTCCGTCTGAATTGTTCCTACCTAACATTGATTAGGTACCTCTTGGCTTTATCTGGCAGGTTTGTTATATTAAAATGTATATTTGCCAAGTTCTGAATAAAGTGTTTTTAGAAGAATTGCACTCAAGAGTACGAGATTTGACGCTGCGATTGCAGTGACACTGACAAACAGGATTTTGATGGTGCTTTCGTACAAAGTTAGATTACTTATAAATATTTCTGTTTTTCCGTTGCCTCCAATCCAAGTTTTTATCTGCTTTTCCGGCCTTTCAGTTTTCTTTAGCATAAAGTAATATGAATTACCTATCACTAAATTCTATCTAATTATTATCGGTTATTAGATAGTCTGTCGAGTATACACACCTTTTATTTTACCCTACCCTGTATCGCCTAAAATATAAAGTGTTTGAGTATCAAATAAATAAAATGATCACACCAAAAACATAACTATGCTATTATATCATTAATGTAGTGTTCTGTTTAATTAACTGCGCTTTCAGAATATTCAATTTCACTCGGTAAAAACGCCGATAACCAGCTTTTTAGCTACGGAAACCGCAAAGCTTTCGGAAAACCGCCAACCGCTGAATATCACCGTCAGCGGTAATAGAGCTATCGAAAATTCTCCATCAAAAGTTGGGCTAACAAAATTTTATCGCTACATTTACATATTAAATCAATTATTTGTAGCGCATTAATGATGCAAATTGGGAAATAAGCTATCGTTGGCCTCGCACGACCCTGCTTATCCCGAGGGAGAGCGAAATAAATAGATTCTCTCTCCTTATCCAGTGGCGATACCTGTTAGCAAACGGGATAATCGATTTTTTATTGGATCATTTTGGAGACAAATTATAGAAGACTTTTTAAACGACTCCTGTAGGAAAAGTTTTATTTAACACACTTTTGTAAATTTTATTGTTACATAGGTACTTACTAATCAGTCTCAAAGTGATGAAGACTTCTGGATGTTTATTATTGTTATAGTAGGTACATTTTTATACACATGACAGAACTTTCCCTAACAAAAGAAATAAGCTGGTAAAATCACATAAATTGAGCAACAAGTACATTTATATAGCAAAATCTGCTTCATCATTACAGTCCCACAATGTTGCTCTCTCTAACGTCTCGTCTGATGCTAATAGCAGATAACTCGGCTTATCCAAATAATTATCCTGAAGACAAAATATTCCAGCTCTAGAGACAACAAGTACCTAATAACAGTATCATCAAAGAAATTTGGCTACATTTTCGAGGATCTTACTTGTCTCCGTTATTATTCCACGTTTCCTTAATTGAAATTTATGATTCACAAACACGCGTACAAAATATTCGATGATTGAATAACGAGGGAATCGGAGATCAAATTACGGTGTTATGAGCCCAAAGGTAAAGCTTGAATAAATTCTTCTCTTGTGAGAGCTCCGACGATTTTTATTTGGGCCATTTAATGTCGTGGTGCTTGAAATAAAGTATTTTTGATGGATTATCTGGCGGCTTAAAAAACATGATATTACAATAAAATTGTTACAATAGTTTTTATTTGTTTTACAGTATTACCACGAGCACTGTAGCACTGTAACACTGTAGCGCTCGTAGCGTAGTTTGACTAGGTGTTTGTCAGCGATCACCGAAATTAAGCAACGTTCCGCACGGTCAGTATTTGGATGGGTGACCGCGGGTGGCATTTTCCAACTGAGCGCTACCGTGGCTCGGATGACACGTTAAATTGTAGGTCCCGGTTGTTTTAACCGTTTAGCCATGTCAGAGGCCTTCAGGCGGCCTAAAAACTCTGACACAAGGGCTAGCCACCCGGCCTATACGAACTTACTTACTTTACCACGAACACTGGAGTCAGTGGCTTCAACTTTTCAATTTCAATTATTTACTTGGCTATAAGTATAAAAGAGCAGGTGCTGTGTTAATTTATATTTTAGCCTAAGGTTAAACAAATTTTCAATGTTTATAAATCCACACAAATTTGTCATTATCGGTCTGTGGTTTATCTACAACACCAACACTTAATAACGGGTAATTAATCTTATAGTTATTACACGAGCTGTTTATATTATGAAAAACTTAGCTTTAATCTTCGAATATCCATCTACAAGTATCGGATCAGAAAGTAAAGGGTGCACAAACATCAGTAAAGCTGAAACTATGCAAAATGAAAACTATAGGTAAGCCAAAGGCTTCTTGCATTTTCCACGAGCTTTCCTCTCGGCTTGTGTAGCGAATTTTTGCATTTTGTTCCAAAACTTGGGAGAAAATTAGCATTTATCGTCTATAGATTGGATTAAACGGAACCTTATATAGCAATTTTATGCAGGACCCAACTTTCCTTCATCGATTCTGTAAGTTTGTAAATTAAAATCCAATATTTTTGCTAAAATATTTAAGTTTATAAAGAATATCAGGAAATAAATTCTGGTTTAGATTGCATGTTTTTCTAATTTTCTAAAACAACACAGTGCCTAACATATTACGCAGTAATAAATAACATTGAACGAATTATAAACAAATCGTTTTTTTTGTATGTATAATATAATCCCAAACATAGTTTTAAACGTCGATTTCGTGATTATTTACCTGTAGCGGTGAGATAAAAATATTTTTAATATATATTTAAATATTTACTCGCAATTTCGCTTGTCTGATTTATAGAAAAATTTACTTAGCCTACTTACATTGACTTGGCATTTTTTCTCGATGCCTAATTAGCATTCTTTCGGACCTTTTATTTATTCATGCAAAAAAAAATATTTCCGTTGATCCGTTGTTGCGTGAAAAATTAAAAAGAAAAACTAGCAAACTAATCAATAATCACACTTTCATTGAGTAAAGATACTTCGAGTTGATAGTCATTTTCATGTACTTAAACAAAAATAAATAAACTATTATTGTTATATAAAATTTTTCATTTTCATGTACCCAAACAAAAATAAATGAACTATTATTGTTATTTCAAATTTTTCAATAACATTTTATCAAACGCACGAACAAATAAGTAAAACCGAGTACCTATCTGATGTTAAAAAATTTAAAAACCTTGAAACGTGAATTCACGGACCACTGAAACGAAAATATTTCAATTTAAAAAGCTACTGAAAACAGCGTGTAAATCTAGTTCAATAAACAGGGAAAGGCTTCGTAACTCAACATTCCAGCACCCAACGTATTACAAATTTATTATGAAAACTCACAATGCAATGAAAAGCGCTGCCAGCGATATTGTAAATATTTTTTTTGTTTGGTTTACATCTGTTCTTTCACAAACCCTTGTCTCATCCCTTTCCGCGTACCTACCTTCGTGCGTAGATTATATCTATCCAAGAGACCCGTTCCGATTTTATTCAATAAAGGGTAAAAAATACGACATATTTTTGAAGACGGTCATTATTTTTCCGGCACGTTTACATCTCAATCTTACTGGATACGTTGAGAATATCATAGAGCGTTTATTTTAAGTTATCTATTATATTAGGTCCTTTACATAAATATTTTTGACAGTAATTTTAATACTTTATCAGTTTGTGCGTTGACAATGCTTACCAAAGCCTTCAATGATTAAGTCTATATTTCCTTTTCCTCATACCTAGGCAATTTAGATGTACTTCAAAGTCTGAAGTTTCAGTGCTAGTCAAATACAGGTCTTCAAAATTGAGTTTTAATTGATTCTGTATCTGGTTGGCCTTTAAAGCAGATCAAATGTAGTAACGCGTCAATAGATATGTAAATAATCTCTCTGTAAGTGCATATATCTATAACAATGAGTATAGAGTTTTAGAGTCAATCGCTCGCAAAACTTTACTCCAATGTTTTATTATACAGACATCTGTCTAGTTCCGAACCCTTTTCTACCCTTGTCGGATCCTCGGGACTATTGCGTGTCAATGTCTTCATGGTTTTGTGTCGATATACTAGCAAGAACATACTTTTAAACTGAGTTCAACCACCCTCAAAAGTTCTTATTTTCGAGGCAGATAAAGGACTAACTGAGCCTGTAGTCCAGGTTATGTAATACCATATTTTTGGTTAGTTTTTCCTCGTTTCCGCCAGGGGCGCTCTACAAAAATGTATAGAGCGATACGGAAACAACTGTAGTTTTAATTTAAGTGTAAACCTGGACTAACCATTTGATGACTTTTTCCATGTTTATCTAAATATCGTATTGTAATCTACATGTATTGTAGAGAGCTAATAAAAATATCAAAAACAGATTCAGCATGTAGATATTTGAACGGCTCTATGAGCAATTAATTTCTGTTACTTACATTTGAAATAAATGTTTCTGGCAATATAAGGATTTGTTCCAGGAAAACACGTGAAAAATAATACGTACTTTGTGGGGTATTCGTAGCAGAGACGCTTATTACTGGGTTCTGTGAGAGCGTTTTCGGGGAAATTTTCGACCCGAACACAAAAAGCGTTTTATTTCTGAGACCTTACTCACGATGTTGAGCCTTCAAGTGTGTATGAGGGCCTACTTTATATCGAACCATCATCAACTGTACTGTACGTATAGCACAACTTTATTTTTTGTTTAACATTTTTTTTTTCGCCAACTCAACTCAAACGCCAAATGGCACAACCGACTTCAGTCGGTTAGTGAGTCAGTGGTCTTACAGAATACAAATAATTCGTACGGATTGATGAATCATCGATGTAGTACTAATTTTTACAATATTTATTAACGATTCCGTTGATTTCGAAGAAAAGTAAATGGAGGATAAGAAAACCACTTCTGAAATATGATGTCCCCAACAAAAATCTATTAAAATGCTAAAAAAATACATCAAAGTCGGTTCATAATTGGCGGTGTTATCATGTAACATAGGTATTGTACATACAAAAAAAAAACAGATAAAGATAAGCTGAGAACGTCCTTTTTTTAAGTCGGTTCAAAATAAATAACGGTGAACTGTCTTAGAAACCATCGAGTTTCAAGTTCCTGAGTTCAAAGCTCAAGAAATTATGCATTACTGTCTTCTCAGTAGGTACTTACTGCTAGTTTTATACGTTGAAGAAAAGTATCGTAAGGATCATAATACGTGGGATTTTTGTTTTCGAAGAAGCAATTTACAATGTTAAATGAAGATTCTGTAAAGAGGTCAAAACTAATAATTCCAACAAACTATACGGTCATAAAGTTGCCGACAAAAGGCGCTACAGCTACTAGTAATTACAGTGTGAAGTGATATTGTGTTATCAATATTTTAGAAAATATTAAACCTTATATCACAGCTTCCGCAAAAGACAATTTATTATTAAAATTCAATTTTACTATAGGTAATTGAGAGAACACGCCCCCAAGTTTTAATAAGAGGCATGTAGGTACGGAGAAGGCCTGAGGCGTTTGGGCAAATTACAAGGGCGGACTACCTTGCCCCATTTATGTTTATTTATTATACCTGGCAACCCCTTACTATCTATTTTACGTATCTACCATTAATAGAATTAAAACGCACTACTGACTTTAAACTGATTTATGTTAAATCCAAACATACCTATCTCATAACGATTAATCAAAACAGATTAAATCTAGATAAAACTGCAGTAAATTTTGATACTAATTGCAATGGAAATAATTGTACTCATGTTTATGATAAAGTTTAAAAATAATTTATGTTATTTAAAAAAAATGTCATTATATGTAAGGGGATACGTAAATTATATTTACAAACACTATTTACAGAAGTACCTAAGGGAATAGGAGTGCAAAAGATAATATGAAGCTATTTCTTTAATTACCTACTAGTTTTTACCCGCGGCTTCGCCCGCATGATTTTGATTTTTCACGCAATATCATTATAATTTATAGCCTATGTGTTATTCTGATATATAAGCTATATTATCGCAGAGTTTCATCTCAATCCGTTCAGTAGTTTTTGTGTGAAAGAGTAACAAACATCCATACATCCATCCATCCATCCATCCATCCTCACAAACTTTCGCGTTTATAATATTAGTAGGATAGGATAAACACATATATCAGCCTTAACACTTTATTGTAGGTGTTTTATGTAGATATTTCTAATTTGCGTAGGACCAAACCCAAAAGGTTCTTGGATGACCACATTAATACCGAATGATCGCGCTCTGATCGCGCCAGATGCTAGCCTCTTCCAACTGGTCGATCTATAGGGGAGGCCTGTGTGCAGCTTTGGATATCAACTTTTGAAATAAAATTATGATACACAAATTAAATAAGAATAACTCGAAGAACGCTACGCGGCTTATGGGTGCTATCACAGAGAAATCGCCAAAATAATGCCCGATCAAAACCACTTTTTGACTATAATTTCACAGCCTCGGTAGCTCAGTGGTTAGTGACCCTAACTTCTGGATCAAAGAGGCGTGGGTTCGATCCCCACCTAGGGCAAATATTTATGTGATGAACATTAGTGTTTGCTCTGTGTCTGGGTGTTATTTACTTACTATCTATATAAGTATTTATTTAAAAATAATTATATGTAGTATATCAGTCACTGGCAGCCATATCACAAGCTTTGCTTAGTTTGGGGTCAGAGGCCGTGTGTAAGATGTCCCAAAATATTTATTTATTATTTATTTGTTGGTTAACCACTAAGAAAAAAATGTTACCATAATTATGGGATATGATAAGTGATATTATGTGATTATTTTTCTTCTCTTATTGTTGTAATAGCACAAAAAATCCTCAAATTACCCCTAAATTTTACAGTTGCAATCATATTATTCCATACTTTTTTACAATGATAGAACGAACTTTTGTATTTTTTATGAAATTATTTATTTTCCAGTTGTGCTTAGTTACTATAAAAATGTAACAATAAAAATTAATTGATTAGCAAACTGAAACAGCGGTTGTTCCCCGCATCCGCTCTACAAAATTAGTGCAGGGTGAATCGTGTCGCTAGAGTTTTATGATAGCCATCTTAAATTAATTTTATTTATGGATATGGTTCAACAAATGTTACGTAGGAGATGTACTTACGAAAAACCGAGGAAGTTCCTACTCGGATACACAAACTTGATTTCTCGAGACACCAACTTCATCTCAGCCGCACAATAAAGTCCTTGTTGCTTCAGTCCCACGCCAGAATAAAGAAGCACGCCGTCAAAGGTTCTGTTTACCTCCAAGATTCCTCTAGTTACAAAGAAATGGCCTGTAAAGTGAAACATATTTCCAGTTTAAAGCATGCCACCTGATAGCTCTAGTTAACACCTCTTGGACGTTTTAATTAAATTTCCTTCTACATTGTTACAATTTAACACCCTCCGCGTTATAAAAAGTAATGTTAATAAGATCCGGCCGCCGGTTTTACGTAGGTGATAAATCAGGTCTCTTTTCATTTTGGCAGAGGTGTCTGTTCATTTCTTTTACGCTTAGAGAGGAATTAAACTTGTCTATGGCCAATTGTGCTTCCGCTCCGCCTGAATTAATATGAGTTTTATCAGGTTACCCGGCTCCGGAATTTATATTGAGACGGTGATAAAAGTTGGGAGAAACTTTGGGAGATTTCAGTCGATGTTATTAAAGGGTTAGCGTATTCTTTTCAAGATAGATGGTTGTATAAAAAAATCTGTTATAGGAGAGATAAGTGTGCTCAACGAGGGCTCCATACCTATAAAAAAATTGAAATCATATTTAGCTCATACTATAATATCTAATCGCACATCTCAATTATGTACCTCAAAACGTGGCTTAGTATTATAGTACTTAGTTGTTGTGATGTGAACGGTGTAGTATTAACTTTATTTTTAGATTTTTTTAGACTAGACCAGAAAATTCTCAAATCAGCTCATTTATTTTATAGAGGATCTAATGAACCACCTATATTTTCACGACCTTAATATGGAACTTTTATGTTTTGAAGTGTTGCTTATCATTATTTTTCAAGATACCCAAATCTTGAAAAATTAAACACTCCATATCCAGATCACTGCGATAAATGTATACATAAAGTAGCCATAATAGTACTTAGTAGCCATTTATGTGAGGTAAATAATAAATCTATGTGATCTGAAATACCTAAATAAGGAGTAAAATTTTTACTGTAAATATCTTACACATAAAAGAATAAAAATTTAAATAGGAAGCAACATCAAAAATTTAACAATGATTTGTATGAAATTCTCAAGCATAATGAAACGCGTGACACTACTTCCCAGTTCGTAATAAAATACCCACTAACGTACCATTTTCTCGTCCACAAAATTCTGTTCACCTTGGCATTCTTCCGTAAATTCCAGTCCCTTCGAATCTCGCTGCACCTACATCTCACCTACGCCGAACTTGGGGTCACAATTCAATTTTATAGTAGCAATCGTTTATCGGCTCCCCAGAGCTTTAACTTTCAAAGGAAATCCATGAACTCGTAACGGTGTAAGCGTTAGTTTAAATCACTTCTTAGTCATAAAATTGACTGCAACAAATTGCAATTGTCACGAATTACGAGTATCGACAATCTGTAAGATACCTGATAAAGGTTTCGACTCTAGACACAACATTGTTATCGTTACTGTATTTCAAAGCAAAATTAAATATCAAAACGTTTGCTATAAAACTTAGAAGCTGCGGCGAAAAACAAGCATATTTCTTTATTTATTTGGTTGCAAAATGTCTAGATACAAAAAAAAAACAAAATAAAAATATTTCTTAAATAGGAGAAAAATAATACAGAAACATTTGTTAGAAGACTTTTACATATGTAATGTATGTTGTTTTTAAACTTTGGCGATTTGAACACATTATTATTATATACTAAGGGACTAATCGCGCACTAAAATTAAGAGATAAATAAATACCTCATCATCCCTACGTTTCGGACGAGTTGCATCGACCGTGGTCACTGGTAGACTGACCCCGTCACCCGTGACCACGGTCGATGCAACTCGGCCGAAACGTCGGGATGATGAGGTATTTATTTATCTCGTAATTTTAGTGCGAGATTAGTCCCGTGGTATATAATAATAATATGTAATGTATTTTATTTTTCGTGTAGAAGTAAGAAATAACTAACTACGCAACTGTTGATTTACGAAAGTATTAGGTGAGTAACGCAAGATTAAATTAAAATGTAGAGACGGCGCGCATAACTCTAACAGACAGGTAGAGTTCCGAGAAAATTACAAGCATTTACCAAATCCGACATTGTCTGAAGGTCTTTCATCATGCGTGTAATCGCAGCAGGCTCACAAACCGATTAGTCACTGACGCTACCCTCTTTTTATTACCTCACCGGTTATGTATTCCCAAATATGCAATCTCGCAAACTGGATGCTCAAAAATCTAATAACAGCACTTTACCATAAATCGTTGTACCCATGTGTCGTTCGAGCGATATTTCACCGTATAAATATTTTCATGCACGTCGGTTAAAATAAATTAAATTCCTTAATTTCGTAAGTTTCGTAGACGGGCATACTTGGTGGAAGTCTCTTGGTGGAAGTCTCGAAGCAGTATAGGTTAAATCCGCCAAGTTCCGAGAATGGCTGTGAGTGACGTACTCCGAACGTCAAAGACCACGAACCTACGGTTTTACACATTACAAACTAAACGGCGTGGGAATTTCTTAGTTTTCAACTCAAGTTGAAATACGCAGAAATTAATCTCGTACAAAACTGGCACGATTCGACTAATTATAATTAAACTGAATAACTGTATTATGTCTACAGTTTCGTTACAGTTCTACGAAACTAACGCTTTGTTAATAAGTATAAGCGTGTGTACTCACTCGTAGAGATCTCAGACGTAGACCATAATAAGAGTTGAACAGCAAAATTGTAGTTCTAGTTGGGAAGGAGCTTGATTTTGGTTTGGATGGGGGTTTCATCTAGTTGAGGGTATAATTTGTCAAGATCCATACTCGATGTAAATAGAGGTGGATTTTTGTGGTTTTGAGAAAGGTTTAGGCTTCTATATCCATCTTGCTAGTTCATTAAACAAATCACTTGAATAATTGTAGATTATTTGGTTAAATCTAGATCCAACCATGTCCTGATCTTTTTTAGGTTATGTTGAAATAGTACAGACCCTAGGTTAATCTCAGATGCACTTTTCGCTGCATTTTCACAACTTTGCAATAACTTCCACTACTGACCATGAGTTCGCTGGTTCTCACAATATCATATTTTACGATGTCAATTCTGCCGACCAATTTTTGATGCATAACTGTGGTGCATTTAATTGTCTCGGCGATTTAAATAGAAAACTGCTAACGCAATATATTAATTTATTATATCATTTATTTGAGCTTCGTTTTTAAAATTTAATACTTTATAAGCAAAAACCATAGCTGCTGCAGTGAGGTAATTCAATAATCTTGATCGATAAATAAGAACACTTAAACACACTGAGTTTTAAGAAACGAAACTTTTCAGGCTGTAGAAAATTTTGCTATTTTTGTCATAAATAAAAATGCCAGAGCAAAAACTTTTGTCACTATTACATAAATTTTATGTAATAAAGTGACAAACAGATGACGGGCATCCTGTTGGTGAGAGGTTACCGTGTCGCTAATAGAGATTGCAACACTAAAACCGTTTAAGTGCAATGTCTACTCTTCAGGGAGATAATAATTGACAGTGACTCTAAAAACAGTACCTGTATATTGAAGCGATTGTGCTTTGTTTTATCAAAAACTTAACGACTTACGTTGAGTCATACCAAGTGTGCATATAAAATGTTAATCATTCTCGAGCTTTTTCAGGATTTCATCATCAAATTTTTACCACTAGAAAGTGTACTTACCCCTTGAAACAGTTTTCAAAAGAACCAAGAAACACCCAAAAAAAGATTCTGACAAATTTAAAACCTCTTTCTTTTGTCAATTGGTTTATGAACGAATTCACTTAAATTTTACTGTTTCATACTGGACTTATTTAATGTAATATTAACAAATCATAGTAAGCACCTACAAATACAAATAAGCATTTTCTTTGGGACCAACGTAGGTGTAAAAGACAGTCCGTTCCAACAAGCAGCTAAAATAAAAAGCCTTTTAAAAATAACACAACCAAGACAGTAAGTAGGTGCATAACCGCCAAGCCCGACGACGTGTGTAAGCTTAGCTCCGACTCCTGAGGAGTCTAATCCGATTACCTCACTCTGCGATATTAGGGGTGCTCCACATGGGAAATATGTCTAAACACTGCAATCTGCTCCCTGCAATAGATGCTCTCAATGCCAGCTTGAGATGGCAGCTTCAACTGATACGCTTGTACTTAGGTATGTGAGTTTATTTGTTTACCTCATAACCTCACTCTGCCATATTAGGGGTGCTCCCCCTAAAATACCAACAGGAAGCTCTAGAGTCAATTGAGGGGCGAGCCAGGAGGCGGATAGACAACGAAACCTTGACTAAGACGCAGCTACAAAGTCTCGAGCATCGACGTTGGGTGACGTGTCTATCAGATTTCTAACGGATACAGTTCGGAGAGTACGCCTAAGAGTGGCACAATCTGGTTCCAATCATGTAGTCAAACGCAAACCTGTTCAAAAAAAATACAAAATTCTAATTTAAAATAAATTGTACAGTCTAGATGACGTCTTCGCGGAGTGTTTCAGCTTTTCCCTCAGTAAGCAGGCTTAGGATTTGGGATCGGAGATCCTGAAGCCTCGTAAATACTAAGTAAAAATAAAGCTACTTATTTGTCATAAAATTTCATTACATCTTTACCTCCTTTATTAAATTTTCACCACCTTCTGGTATAATAAAATTAGTAGTTTATAAACTACAATATTATTTTTAGCAAATCCTGTAGAAAATTCATAATATTAGACTTACATTGTTTACGACTTTACGTTATTCACGCGTACTCTACATTTTATATTTTATAGTCGGTTTAATAAAGTTTCCGCCATCTTGTTCATTTTTCGTTCAGTTGCTAATACCTAAAAGATCTTATTACTCATAAGCCGTGGTGGTCTAATAGTAATGACACCCGCCCTACAATCGTGAGGTCGTGGGTTCAAATTCAGGTCCCGTACCAATGAGTTCTTTAGAATTTATGTACGGAATTTAACACCGCTGGCTTTTCGGTGAAGGAAAACATCGTGAGGCAACCTGCATATGTCAGTAGAAGAAATTCGATGGCGTATGTGAATCCACCAACCCGCACTGGGCCAGCGTGGTGGATATGGCCCAACCACCCTTCGTGGGTAGGCCTACGTCCTGCAGTGGACTATTAAAAAGGCTGATACAGTACAGTACTCACACCACAGCACTTATTAGTAGTTTTTTTTTATTTCAAATTGGTTTGCGGTCTAGGATGTAACACGCTTACGTAAAAAATATCTATTTACTCGAGATTTGAAGACTCCTACATTGTGCAATTAATTTCAAATTATACCAATCTGACCGGAACTAAAATTAAAGACGCCTTTACAAAAACTTTTTTATTTATACGGCAGTTAATCTGCCCTCATCTCTATCAATATAACGGCAGTTGTTCTGTGAGACATAATTGCAAACTGTTCGTTTTTTTTCGGTAAACGTCTTACGCACCCCTTCCCCGCCGCGATTCCTTCGTAACCCTTCGCAACAGTGCTCTGATTGTTATTTGCGTAATTACAAAATACTAATTAAAATCAATTTTAAAAATGAAACTAGGCAGGAAAATAAATCTTCTTTATTAATACGGCAATTAATCTGCTCTCATCTCTGCCAATAACCGGCAGTTATTCTGTGAGACACAATCGCGAACAGCTCGTTTGTTTCGGTAAACGTCTTACGCCCCCCGTTCCCGCCGCAATACCTTCGTAATCCTCCATAACAGTGCACTGATTTTTATCTGCATAATTACAAAACACTAATAAAAATTAAAATTCAGAAACACAACAGACAAGAGAATAAAACTTCTTTATTAATACGGCAGTTAATCTGCCCTCATCTCTGCCAATAACCGGCAGTTATTCCCTGAGACATAATCGCGAACAGCTCGTTTGTTTCGGTAAACGTCTTACGCCCCCCGTTCTCACCGCAATATCTTCGTAATCCTCCATAACAGTGCTCTGATTTTTATCTGCATAATTACAAAACACTAATAAAAATTAAAATTGATAAACATAACAGACAAGAAAATAAAACTTCTATATTAATACGGCAGTTAATCTGCCCTCATCTCTGCCAATAAACAGCAGTTATTCCGTGAGACATAATCGCAAACTGCTCGTTTATTTCGGTAAACGTCTTACGCCCCCCGTTCCCGCCGCGATACCTTCGTAATCCTTCACAACAGTGCTCTCGTTAATTACGACCGCCGTGATTAGGCGAGATTATTGTGTTTGCATGTTTGAATAATAGATGCAATTTTGGTAGGTGAAGTACATACAGGAGTGTTGGTTGCTTATATATCTGATTTGCTTAGATAGTTGCTTAGATACCTACTAGTAACATGTACACAAGTTTCGATTGAGCTGAGATGTCGTGTAAAATGTTCTTTAAGAAAATATTAATTAAGATTCGGATAATAAGACTAAATCACGTTTAATCGTTTCCCTGCTTAATTTTTTTGTATACTTTTCCAATCATACGAAAATTGCAACAAGCGGTATAGTCCAGTCGGGGCAGACATAAAACTAGCCTGAAATAGCAAAAATTCCGGGAAGCAATTTTTTTTAAACGTCTGTGTGGTTGTAAGTATAAATCTCGATTTTCTAACTAGTCCCGGTAGAGGATTCGCTACCATCTTGTTTTAAAGTTCAATTTTTTCGATTTTATGAAATAACTCGTTAATTTCTAACTCGTAAATTCGCTTCTCGGAATTTTCGCTATTTAAATGTCTGCCCCGACTGGACTAGTAAAATAAAGCGGTGGTAAATATACGCATACTGTATTTTTATTGCAAGTTTTTAATTTGTTTATTTGTTATAAGATAAATGTCACAATATGTTATGTAGTCAGTTAAATGCATATATTATGGTCAAATGAATGATATTATGATCCTAATTCTTGGGTATCCATACTTAAGCAAATAATTCATTATATGACCGCGCAACTTTGAACCAGTGTAAACTCGCCGAAAATGAAATGGCTAGGAATATAATACAAATATCAACAAATTCATTACCTCTACACATTTACAGAATTATAATAAAACTCACATCACATCGTTATACTAAAATATTCCATTTGAAGTAGCACGTCAAGTCATTCCAATTGAAAAAGCTTTGCCTAGACGCGATTTTTCCAAGGGGACACAAGGTTGGCGTAGCATCTCTTTGCAAGAATAAGTTCTTTTATGAGACGCTACGACGCTACGCCGTCGCTACGTGAATGCGGGGCCGATTCACGCGGCACAATTAAAACTCCCATCTAGATTTCTAGGAAAAAAATTTGAAGCGCTCGAATTTTGTTCTTTTTTTTCTTATATATTGTTTAAATATATAAGAAAAAAAATATACCTATGGATATATTATACCTATGTATGTGTGTATAATTTAGTGGTATGTATGATAGGTAGATATTAGTGTTATTTTTGTTAAGTGTTTGTTTATAAGTGAATTTCTTCCTTCTGTTAAGGCCACGTTTTTTGTCAACTTCTTTTTTCTATCCGTACTTGGTTGCCTGGAAGAAATTGCTTAAAGCGATGAGGCCGCCTTTAATCCTCCTAACTAGGCTCCTGACACAATATAAATAGATAGATAGATAAACTCTTTATTGCACACCATGAAATAAACACAAAGAAGAAACAAATAAACATAAACAGTGTAATAATGGGCGGCTTTATCGCTGATAGCGATCTCTGCCAGGCAACCTTAGGATGGAGAGGACAGAACGCGTATAAATAATGGACGGGGTGCGCATTAAATAAAATATAAATTAGATTATACATCATAAACATACATACTAATAAAAAATGATATAAATACTTAAAATACAAACAATAAATAAAATTAAAAAGAATAATGATAAAAAAAGCCTATGATAAAATAATAAACTAATACATAATATTAATTAAAATATACTACTTACATAAAACAACATAAATAACAACAACGACAGTTACAAAGTCAAAGGATCAACATTTTCTGCAGGTAATGGCTTTTAACCTGATCTACATACATACGATACGATATACATACATTATACAGTGGTATTTTCACCCTTTTGAATGTTCAATTAAGAAGAACAGTAACGCAAGTAATAATATGTGGAGCGCGTAGTCTAGAACTATTCTAAAATATTCCTATCTGAGTAACTTCGAAGTGTAGATAATTAGGGAACTCGGTCTCATTGTCACACAATGACTGACGTAAGGGCGTAGCGCTACGGAAACTCGTAGACTCTACGCCGTAGAGCATCGAAAGTTTTGTTACAATATTAATTTTTGTTAAAACCAAAATAGAACCATTTAGTATTAGTGTGATGAAACTGTGCCAAAGTTAAATATAAAACAGTTTATTTAATTCTTTTCTACAGCTGCAAAATTGAAGGTGTAAAATTAAATGCGTAGCGGTAACTACGTAGGTACTATTTTTTAATTTTACATTAACATATCAGTTAACATAAAGCCTTTGATATATAATTTGTAGAGAATCGAAACTTACAAAAAAAGATTTGTTCATTTCCATCATCGACTGGACATCCACTGCTGGTCATAGGCTTATACCTAGAAGCCCAATAAACCTATTTAGGCGTGTCTTAGAACGGTGTATTAGCTAAATTGTATTAATTTAAAGCTTGCAATATTGTGGTATCTTGACAGCGATGCTCATCCAAAATGAAAGCTTCGTGACCGTTGTTCAAAGGTAAACACAAACAAACTATTCCAATATTGTTGTGCGCTGCATGATAGCGTCATGGGCCAATGAGCTTGCTATAAATAACATACGATTACAAGGTGTTTCAGCCATGATTGGTTTCCACTGAATGGACTTGACGCGTGAATAGCTGTTTACCAAATGTGAATTGGCCGTGGTGGTCTAGTGGTAATGACACCCCCTTATGATCGTAAGGTCTTAGATTCAAATCCCGATCCAATGAACTCCTTGGAATTTATTTACGGAATTTCACACCACTGGCTTTAAAGTGAAGGTAAGCATGCAAGAAGCAATCTGCATACGTCCGTAGAAGAAATTCTGTGGAGTATGTGAATCTACCAACTCGAACTGGGCCAGCGTGGTGGATATGGCCCAATCACCCTTCGTGGGTAGGCTTGCGTCCTGCAGTGGGCTATTAAAAATGCTGATACAATACAGTACAAATATGAATTGAAAAAGTCTGTTGTTTCATTTTTTTATTTGTTTCAACTAGTTACTTCAACGTTACATAATAGAAAATGACTAAGTAATAAAGATACGTATCCAAAAAAATTAAAATAATAATAGGAGAACAATTTATTTTTATATTTTTGAACTACAAATTTACATAAAACGTACTCCAACTTGCTCTTAGGTATATTTTCTTTGTTGTAAATGACACAATAATGAAAATAAAAGAGCAAGTACTAGGTACATTGTATAGGCGGAGAAATGAGGATCATAAAATAACAGGTTTTGTAAAACTTGTAGGTAGGTTTCAAAGAACATTAGGAATTCCTAGAATATTTTCATACGAAAAGTACGCCGTAGAGTAAGAAACACTTACGAGTACATGAAATATTTTATGCGCCCAAATTCTGGTTACTTATTGTTCAAAATGTTCAAGGCACAAAAAATGGCTAGAATATTTTCATATTAAAAAGACCGTCTACTATTCTACTCGTAGCTACTGCCTAGGCATACGATATCCACAATGGTAACTTTGGAATTTTTACTTCTTCTTTTTAGGCAGATGATGTCTAATGCAGCCCCCCTACCGCCTAAGCAATAGCAATCGTATCAACAATTGCTTTGCGCGGATTGCGAAAGCAATCGTTGAATGAACAAATTTGGTGGCTAACGTCACATAGGCGGTGCCAAATGACTAAAATGAAGTCATAAACGATTGCTATTACGATTGCTATTGCTGTAGGCGGTAGAGGGGCTGGTCATAGAAGATCATCAACATTGATTTTAATTTATTGTTAATTCACTATTGAACGCTTTATCGGTTGGGGTAAATATACATTATTTCTTTCTTATTCTTATAAATTTTGTTTTGTAATATCAGACCTTTAAAAATAAAACAAATTAACACTTGAAATCAACCCTATTAAAAAAGCTTATTATCAAGCAAGTTTTCTTCAAATCTACATGTAAAACAAGTTCAAACACTTAACTATGGCGCAGGATTATGCTATTCAATCGGTAATCAATGAGAAATGATTAAGTGTCATCAAGTGGTGTACAATTCGATCAAGATGCTATCAACGACTGCGTGATAATACCCGTATTGAGCTAGGTCTCTACGGAATGGCGCGCACCAGTGTCGGATTTAAACATTATTATAAAATATGTGCCAATGAGCTGTTGAAATTTTGCCGCCCCCTTAGTTTTGCCGATCTAGGTTTTGTGTAACTCTGTCCATAGCTTAATACATTACATAAACGGCTACGCAATTGTTTATGTTTACCTAATAACAAAATATTGAGAAAGACTATACAGGCTTATTTCTAATCAATTAATAGCATCCTTTAAGGGGCTTATTCTGTACATCTAAACTATCAACTTTTGTACTGCGACTTCTGTCAAAACTCAAAAAAAAAACAGCTATTTCATACATTTGGTCGCGGGAGACGATAATTTTCTATGAAACACCATTTTTTTGAGTTTCGTCAAAAGTCGCAGAACAAAAGTTGTTAGTTTTGATGTACAGAATAAACCCCTTAAAGGATGCTATTAATTGATTAGAAATAACCGTGTAACCTAGAACTAATATTTGACCAGAATTTACAAACAATACGAGATTATTTTAAATTAACTGTAAAATGATAACAGAAGTTGCTACGTGCGTAAAATGTGCGACAACTACGTTCAGTTTATTGAATGAAATAAAATTTAATGAAAACACTCTGAAAAACGCAGTTTTTATAAAATTTGCCTACTGTTGAATCTACTACTGCGCTGCACTCAGTATTTGGCTGCCACTACATTCCTGCTGAAACAATACCGCACATGTGCAAGATATCGCATTCATAGACTAATATAACAACGTAATTACTCGTATACAAACTTACCTATGGTGAGTAAAATACGTTATTTTAAAAATCACGTTATTTTATAAATCTGTCTAAGATATTCTGCCCCCATTAAAGATGCCGCCCTAGGCTCCAGCCTATTGAATCAAATCCGCTACTGCACTTCACTCAGCGTTTGACTGCCCATACATTGCTGCTGCGTATATTATGTGCAATACGATATCGGATTCAACAGAAATACTCATGGTAGGTACTTATACCTATCATGCGTTAAATGCGCGAAAATCACGTCATCAATGTGATAAAAAAAATACAGAAGTATTCCGCTCTCCTTATCTTAAATGTGGTGCTCTGTTGAATCCACTCCTGGGCTGCACTCAGCGTTTAACTGCCCATAACTAGTAGTCCGTCCCGGACTTGGACCTCGCGCTATTCCTATTATAAATCATAAATACCTAATGGGATTTTAAAAAAATGTACAATATTTGTGTGAAAGTTAGCGATTTATTTTAAACAAATGTTGAATTCCGAGAAATGATTAAAATAGTCATTCGCAACTCCCGCAGAAAGTGGCGCCGTTTTGCCTCTTTTTACCACGGCTCTCGTATCTTCACAACCGCGGAACAGAAGATGCTCATATTCGAATGTAAAAATTCTATAAACATAAACTACGTTCATGCTAAATTTCATGGAGATCGGTTGAGCGGTACTTGAGTTATCGTCGAACAAATATACATACAAACATACACCCAAGTGCCGGCTCGTCCCAGTAGACTCTGAGACCTCACTTACGCTCGGTCAATAATGCCCTGCTGAAACAATAGCGTATATGTGCAATATAATATCGAATTCAATAGAAATACTTATTTCGGTACCTATCATGCGTAAAATGCTCGAAAATAACGTCAATTATGTGGTAAAAAAGATCAAAAACATTCCGCTCTCCTTACCTTAAATCTGGTGCTGTGTTGAATCCGCTCCTGGGCTGCACTCAGCGTTTGGCTGCCCATACATTCCTGCTGAAACAATAGCGTACATGTGCAATACGATATCGCATTCATAGCGTTCCTGTACGATCGCGACATATTGGGACCGGAGGCTAATCACGGCTTGAATCTCGTATACAGAGTTATTTGCTTACCCTATACGAAGACAAAAGAGAGTGATTAAAAACATCGTTATAAACAACTCTTACTATGGGGCTAACCTAAAATTCGAGAAAAAAAATCAACTGTTCCATACAAAACTGCAACTCGGAATCAACAAAATGTATGAAACAGCTGATTTTGATTGGCTCCTTAGTAAAAGTTGCTCATAATGATGGTCTGAATCATTTCCTTTCAGCTTTTTTTTATTTTTTACGCTCCATAGACTCCAGGGTCTGTGTTTTTTAAGAAACACATTTTTTAAAATAAGATTTGAACAATATTGCTTATAACTAAAGGCTTTACAAGAGGTCTCTAAATCTATTTTTTGAAACCTTTCGTATTAGTACACCAGTTTTGGATAACCCTGAATATATTTATCACTTACTAGCTTTAACCCGCTGCTTCGCCTGCGTGAGTGGTACAGATTGCCTATGATACTCCTGCGATAACTGTATAGGTTGTAATTCAGAAAATAATTATTTTTTGCCAAAAATAGCATAACCGACTTCACCCGTGTACAGAATCATTACATAGTATGAAACAAAGTCGCTTTCCGCTGTCTGTCCCCATGTATGCTTATATCTTTAAAACTACGCAACGGATTTTGATTTTTGTTTTAATAGATAGAGTAATTCAAGAGAAATGTTTATATGTATAACACACAATGTGACTGACTCTTACCTAGGCATGCTAGCAAGGATAAAATAAAAATAAACTAATGTGCATAGATTTATTACCACAAATAATTATTAACTTCTCACATGTGGAAGTACTATTCGTTTGGGAAAGTTTGAGGGCTATTCAAAATGGAGTGCTAACCCATAAATCCTGTAATTTATTACAAGTTAAGTGCACAATCATCTTAAGTCTCACAGACGTTATGGGTTTTTTTTTTGCAAAGTTAGCAAAAAGGAACACTTCAGACTAAAAGCAAATAAATGCTCAAGAGTCATAGATATCGCATTACAAAAGTGTGGTTCGTAAGTTTTTTCAAGGGACATGGTTTAGTCAAGTGGAAGCTTTTGGGTAAACTAAACACAAAAGAACATAATTTGTGCATCTTACACGGACATTATAAATATCGTTTTTCTGAATAGTGGCGCCTGCCTGAGGGTTTATTTTTGTGGGTTGGGTGAAAATGAGGATAACATGTGCATTACATAGTTGCTATAAGGGTAGGCAGGTAGCGGATAACTTGAGTGCGAAATCTATTTAGGTCAGTTCAAATCGCGCGCGCTCAATGGAAGGTTCTCCATTACTAAACTAAAAAGTTCAGTCTAGTCTTGTTAGAATATTATATATTTAGAGTGAAGTGCCAATAAGTGAGGGGCCTCAGCGGTGTCAACAATAAAAAGCTAAGTGTGCTAATCTTTACTCGACTAGGTGACAAAAATTACAACGTCCACGCAGACCTGAGCGCTTGCCTGTTTTTTTATTTATTTTTCGTGCAAGTGAACACAATGAATCGACACGCCTTTATTTTTAATTTTTTTTGGTAGCGTGTATAAAAGTTGCGCCTGTTTTTATATTTTTTTTGTAGCGCGCACACCTGAGCGCTTGCCTGTTTTTTTATTTATTTTTCGTGCAAGTGAAGACAATGAATCGACACGCCTTTATTTTTAATTTTTTTTGGTAGCGTGTATAAAAGTCGCGCCTGTTTTTATAATTTTTTTTGTAGCGCGCAAACCTGAGCGCTTGCCTGTTTTCTTATTTATTTTTCGTGCAAGTGAAGACAATGAATCGACACGCCTTTATTTTTAATTTTTTTTGGTAGCGTGTAAAAAAGTCGCGCCTGTTTTTATAATTTTTTTTGTAGCGCGCAAACCTGAGCGCTTGCCTGTTTTTTTATTTATTTTTCGTGCAAGTGAAGACAATGAATCGACACGCCTTTATTTTTAATTTTTTTTGGTAGCGTGTATAAAAGTCGCGCCTGTTTTTATAATTTTTTTTGTAGCGCGCACACCTGAGCGCTTGCCTGTTTTTTATTTATTTTTCGTGCAAGTGAAGACAACGAATTGACACGCCTTTATTTTTAATTTTTTTTGTTAGCGTGTATAAAAGGTCACGCCTGTCGGAATCGGAAATTTTCGTACTGCGTAAATCATAAACGGGCAACATCGACGCCGTCTTTATTTGTCTAATGCCTAGGCCACGCAACGTGAACCGGAGATTCAATGAACGAGGTACCTAGATTGGGTTAAGATTAGCATTTGCTTATTTTTCAACAGGACCCTGAAACGTGACACACGGAGATTTTTTGGTGACGAGGTAGATGGGGTAAGTCGCATGTTCCTCTATCAATGCATCCGCCCGTCTTACGGATCACGATCCTTTTAAATAGCTTGAAAAAGTTTAGACATAATTCAGAAATAAAACAAATATCATATGGACTGATTGATAAGGGGAGGGTAAAGGGTAATCACAACCTGTGCGAAGCCGAGGCGCATCACTTGAACGCAAATATTATGCACGGATCGATATAACATTTTTCACATTATTGTTGATTTATCAAAAATGGCACAGCCAATTTCGATAAAATTGAAATGGGACCAATTTCGAAGTATATTCTTTTCAATAAAAAATAATTATTGAAATCTGATTACTATGAAAAAAGTTATGCGTTGTTATACATAAATATATATAGTGTAATAAAAACCAACAAACTCCTTCTCGGGCTTATTACAAACTTTTATTTAGGTCATGTATATAGTTGTAGGTATGTATATAACTATGTTTCCAGACTCATACTTTAATTTTAGTTTCCGTACTTTAATCTAATTAACATGCAAAAAATTAAGTCGGTCCGTCTCCATTAATTCCTTACAAACAAACCAACAAGCACTTTCAGAATTATATTATTAGCGAGGATCTAAGTATGTGATATAGGTATGACCGTAATAGCTTGGCTGAGTCAGTATCGGTAGGTTTATATCTGGAAATGTTATTTTCCTTTTTTAATTAAAAATATTAGCCACTCTAATAGAAACTATGGTATTGTGCTGTGTTATGAATCATACTAGGAACCATTTTAGAGTTCCTAGTATGATTCATAACATTATATTACTTACTAAGACTCCATTGTCCGTCCATCTGTCTGACTGTCATCAGGCTGTATCTCGTGAACCATAATATGTAGACAGTCGATTTTTTTCACAGATGAAGTTTTTCTGTTGCCGTTATAACAAAAAATACTAAAAACAGAAAAAACAAACCGATATTTTACGATAATTTCCATATTTTACGCGTGCTACAGGTTCAAAGATACCTATTTTTATTTAGGTAGAAGACTAACGTTCAAAGAACCTTTTATTTTATTTTACAAAGCTGAATATTCGCTTACCTGGCACGTATACGTTACCAATATTATACTATAGCTACAGTAAATTTTAGGAAGAACTACGTATATGGTGCTTATCACGCACTCACACATACAATTTGATCATAATAAACGGGGTCAGATTTATTTCATGATTTTTTTTTGATACTCGTATAAAACTCCTCTATATGTATAATGGCAAAAGATTTTCAGATCATCTACGGAGATTGTGTGTAGTTTTGCAAGAAATAACAATACCTACGTACCTATGATGATGAATTCAATATTTACTTAATTAACTTAGAAACGTCTCCACGGGACGTTCACTGCTAGACATAGGTTACCACGACTGGTTGTCGAGAATACCGGTAGAAAGAGGGTAACATACCCTGTACGTAATTTTCGATCCACCTAAGCCTTTAGTACAGGTTTTGTATAGTTTACTTAAACTTGTGCGTTTGCGTGTGGCTCCATACATTTTGGTTAGTTCTTTCTCGTTTCCGCCGGGGGCACTGTACAAAAATGTACCTATAGGGACATACGGAAACTACTTTTCAGTTTACGTGTAAACTTGTACTAACCCCTCTGGTCGTAATACACTACGCTTGCCGGTAGGTAGATACCTAGTCTAAGTATCTACACTCAAGAACTTTTCATCCCACAAAAATAAATACAATGCAATGTAAATTCTAAAGGATGCGTTTGTACCTAAGTAAAATTGTTCATCTATTATGCCATCCTAATTTCCAAATCTCTGACGATATTTTTTTTTATTCATTTCAATAAGTATAAAATAAAAAGAACGCGGTTATAAAATGCATGAGAAGCCTTTGAAGAAAGATAACCGACGAAATCTCAAAGCTTAATTTAAAAGCGACGGCCTTACTAAAGGATTATTAACTTTAATTGGTTCCGTGGACCTGCTGTGAAACGATCTCTATTGTACCCTCCTTCGCGAACTGTTTGCGCTTCCTATAAGCACAATTTTAGTTAAATTAAACTCGGTTTCCTAGTTTATAATCTGATGAATCGCTTGGAAGTATGCCCTGTTATTAATACGGGACGTTTAGTTTAACTAGTTGAAACAATGTTTCTCGTTTAATTATAAAGTCTTATAAAAGTGTGTAGGTATTTAGAAATTATGTAGGTACTACTACTAGTAAACCAAAAAGGAATAATTTAGGTCACCATCAGCGGCCCCATACAAAACTCCCACTCGGCATCGACAACATGTACGGATAAGCTAATTTTTTTCTCGACTTTCAGGTTAACCCCATAGTTGAAGTCGTTTTTACATGCTTATATTTAACTTGCAATGGATGTACTTACCTATGCATGTAAGTTCGGGTTGAATTTGACCAACTTCCCGGTTTCCGATTGAGCTGAAATTTTGCACGCATATGTATATCGTGTGACAATGCAATAATATGGTAGATACCATGGAGCTGATCTGGTGATGAAGTCGGAATGTGGCCATAGGAGCTCCCGTACTAAACAAGATAGATCTTCGTGTTTGGGCTCGTTTTACTTGTCTTGGCTAGCACTCTGCTGCTACATAATATCCAGGATCTCAAAAAATTGTATTTTTAAAAATATCCGTCTTACTACAAACGTTTTACGCACGCTTTGGACAATGTTAAACAGTACCTACAAATTGCACGGTTAAACTGTGTTTAAGTCTTTTGTGGTAAGGCGGTATATTTTTATAGTAATGCTCTAAATCGCCCTTTTGCGGCTTAGTATATATTTTTCGAATAACCCTGTAACAGGTATTTATTTGATGAACAATTTGATTCAACTAACAAAATATATCTGATTATACCTATTAAGTAAACATAAGATAATTCGATTTTCCTTGGTAAGTTGGAAAATATTCCAACATAGCCTTATTCATTTTAAGTGTTGGGTGATTAAATTAAAGATCTACTGTAAAGATGGAGTTACTTTAGCAGTACAACTTGTTGATTGCTTTGCATTATTAATGTACTTGAAGGAGATTATCTACTCAGGTTTATAATATTTAGATCATTAAATAATTCGTGATGTGTTTAGTAAAGTAGGTAGAACTGGTGACGAAATTTTATGCAGTAAAGTTAAGAAAACTTAAAATAAAAATGATGTACGAAAAACGATTCTAGTCGTTTTCTATTTATAAAAACGGTTGAAAAAAAACTGTGTAAAGTTCGCAAACTTATAATATTTTATAATAAACCAAGATAAGTAATACCTTATGTACAAACTTATAAATATTTTAAGGCTACAAATATGTTTTCGATAACTAGGCAATGTTTTCGTTTCAGATATCAAGGCGAAAAATATTTCTAAATACGACAAACAATAGTAAAAACAACTTGTCGTTGATAAGCATTATCAAAATAATTTCTACGTAATATAATATACTAAGTAATTGCTGAGCTTGTTATTGTGTGGATAAATATCTATAATTGGTTATCAAATATCGTCTCAGAATAGTGCCGACCAAGCCACGTAACAATAACATTCATCAAATTAGAGGAAACGATATTTTAACATTCTTGTTATCGAGGAAAATAAATATTTCGAGAGTATTGTATTTCGCTCATCTTAATCCATTAGTGATAAAAATCGTAGAGTTTGTGGAAAAAAAGAATAAGACTAACAATAATAACTAACAATAAGATTTTAATAAGCAGCCAAGTTACCGACTACTTGGTAGACGCGAGTACTGATAAGTCTAATAGATAGGAGGCTGCCGACCCATTTCATATTTTCTAGTAGCCATCTCTTCTATTCACCTGTAGACAGTATCATGTGTTGAAGCCGTGGTGGCCTAAAGGTAGTGACACCCACCTTGCAATCGTGAGGTCGTGGGTTCAAATCCCGGTCCCGTACCAATGAGTTCTTTGGAATTTATGTACGGAATTTCACACCACTGGCTTTTCGGTGAAGGAAAACATCGTGAGGCAACCTGCATACGTCCGTAGAAGAAATTCGATGGCGTATGCGAATCCACCAACTCGCACTGGGCCAGCGTGGTGGATATGACCCAATCACCCTTCGTGGGTAGGCCTAAGTCTTGCAGTGGACTATTAAAAAGGCTGATACAGTACAGTACAGTATCATCTGTTTGTTATTACTTCTGGACCAAGGATCCAGCGGTTGTCAAGCGATAACTGGTAGACTTTAGAAGTTATGAAATCACAAAGATGGCCGCCGACCGTTGTAGGTATTTGCTTATATCTCGGGTTCTATTTGATCAAATATCTAGTGATGAATATCATTTTTAGATATTTTAATGACCCATTATTCTTTCTTAGACATTTATTACGTAAGTGTAGTAACACTTTTATCTATTTTCCACCATAACGTAAAAATGAAAAGATTTATCAAACCAAACATCGGAATAAAAAACATATAATGTTTTTTTAGCTTTCTATTAAGGTTAATAAAAAGCTAAAAAAATACTATGCTAATAACTTAAAATAAACAAGAAACAAACAATAACACTTTATTAGGCAACCACATTACACAAAAAACAAATTACAGGGACAAAACCGTACAATTTATAGGTTTCCAACTGGCGGCCTTATCGCTTTAAGCGATTTCTTCAAAATAAATGCCTATTGTCCTACGACAATAAAACAATGAGTTGTAACCATTTCTGTAAAGTACTGCGTTGATTTTACTATTGTTTTTTTATGAACAGCTTTCGCATTGTCTATGCGTTCTGGCGGTCGACTTCGGTTTTCCTTCCGCTCACTCTCATGGCGCTAGTAACTGGCGCGAGCAGGACAAAAAACGAAACCGAACATCAGAACACGTATTCGATACGGCTGCTGTTCGGTAACGATTTTTAATAATCCCATGCAGATCATGGGCCTATCCACGTAGGGCGATTGGGCTACATCCGCCAAGGTGACCAAGTGCGGGTTGGTGGATTCACACTTTAGAGAGCAAAACCTACTCTCTATTTCACAGATTAAGAACTTTATCGACCATTTTATTAGTTTCCTGTAGAATATAGGCGATTGCGCCGTATTCGCCACGGTGGCCCTGTGGTAGGTGGTTGGTGGATTCACAAGTAACCAAATTTCTTCCACGGTCATGTGCAGGTTGCCTGCTAGTGCTATACTTTTGCATCAGTGAGTTTATACTGGACTTTAAAAAAAAGCTAAATTTACAGAAGGCGTCTCTAGCGTCTTTTCAGTTTGAATAGTTTCTAGTACCTACAAAATGTCGTTAAATCTGGAACGACCAAAATGTTACATTTTGCATTCAGATTTTAAGGATCCACAGTGCGATAAGAAAACCTAATAAAATCGCAATACATTCTGATTTGATACAGCATCATAAAATCTACATTTTATGATCTAAATTACATGAAATATGATATCATGATATAGTAACCATAGAGTTCAATTTAAAAAGAATAAATCAGTGCAATTGCGCACTTTATGGGTGGTTCTCATACATACAAAGTAGAATGACATGATTCTTTTCATAGTCCCCTCTAGTAAGGGGTATTATTGAATGGGGCTTTAGAATTATAATCAAGTTCAAAAAAACACGTTTTTGGGGTTTACTGAATGACATAGTAGATATTTATTGTATCTTTTGCAGGGGTCACTATAAGTCCAATACTAGTAACATCTATACCTAAGGTCATCTGCTGAACATAATCCTACCTACGATGATTGGACCATATCCACCACGCTGGCCCAGTGTAGAGTGGTAAATTTACAGGTGCCATCGAAATTTTTCTACAGACACCCGCCGGTTGCTTCACGACGTTTTTACCAAAAAGTCAGTGGTGGGCATACCTAGAGAAATAAGCTAATCCGTTCATAAATTGCAAAAAAACCTTTTTGGCATGGAACCGGGTTTGAACCCACGCCCCACGCTTGTGAGGCGAGCATTCTATCAATAGCCCCCCATGGCTTTGTAGGTAACTAAAAGTATCTACGTAGACGCAAAAGCTTTTTCCTTTCGCTCACTAACCGATCTTTTCGTTTTGTTTCAGATATCAAGTAAGACAAGTAACGTAAACAACAACATTTAATCGCTTCAATCATGTAAGTAATAACGTAAAGTTCATTATAGTTTGACCTAAACTCTTAGAATATAGAAGAAAACTTTGTCCTATATTATATAGTTTATCAGCAAACGATAGAGCGTAACAAATACAGTATGACCAACAAGATGAATAGAGTAGGGGAGAATAGGAAATTAGCTTCCTCATTTGCTTCTCTCTACAAGTCGGTACTGTGAATGACAACTCAGCAAATCGCAAAAGAGTGCAATAATTGCACATTTTTTCTTATAGTTTTATTTCCCTAGTTTTCAGTTTTGTGTAAGTGAATAAAAATAATTGATAAAACTAACGCAGTTTTCTTTGTACATGCTATCACTAAAACAATTACGTGATGGCTACGAAATTAAAATGCTTTATCTCACCTACGTAAAATAATCTAACTGAATTGTCGTTCACTAAGAAATAAGTTGGTCGTACTGTAGCGTAAATACATAAGCGGATGAGGCGGCATTTTGGGTTTCTTTGACAAATCGGGTAGACTTGTAATATATTTTTACGGATTATTATTTTACATGACTTAAATATTAATTGCCATAGTATTTATTTATTCACGTACAACAAAATTTTTTTTTTTTGGAATTTTATTTCACTGCCCAAGATTCCAGACATAAAATATGTCATTACCTAACTTTGTAAAAATTTAACATTGTCTAAAATTTTACGTCAATTTGATAAGGTAAAATACGTAGGTATAACTCTGGTTTTCCATGGTAGCGTTAGAATTATAAATACCTAGGTTTCATTCATATTTATTTTGTCTGAAGGTAGGCACTGACAAGATAAACCACGTTCACAAGAAATGAAATAGGCACTTAGGTAAGTACTCCAAGTAAAAGTCGTTGAATTATTAACCAAGATAAGTTGTACAGTGTTCCATGCGAGTGTTTAATATGTTGATTCATACACCGTAACGAAAATGAACCGCAGTAATACTCACTCAAATAGGTAGATAAAATATTAGTTTGTTCAGATATCTTTGCAATGTTAGATAAAAATTGTTAGGGTGAATTTTATTATTTACTTAGGTACTCTACCCTTGACTTTTCATAGAATCTCTATTTTTTGGGTAAATAGCCTCCTATAACACTCTCAAACTTTTTAACTACTTAGGTATATATCCACGCTAAAAATCTGTTGTTTTTTTTTGTCAAAGTTAAAGTTATTTATTTACTAAAATTGAAATACATGTAGACATGAATAACAGTGGAATTTAGGCAAGATAATTAGATTCAGGATTCACAAGCGAAATATCCTTTGGTCGCACATTAGGCTCGAGGCCCGTGTTGAGAATACCATACAGAAAGTTATCTAGTGGTGACATTCTGGAGATTTTTAGGGTTCCGTACCTCAAACGGAAAAAACGAAACCCTTATAGGATCACTTTGTTGTCCGTCTGTCCGTTTGTGTGTATGTCAAGACTCTTTATCTCTTGATCTCGCGTAAAGATGTCGATGGTCTCTTGCAGTTGTGTGAAAGAAAAACTTCTCAGTTATCGTTTAAAAAAGTTAGAGCCGTTTATATCGTAAAAAACCGCATATTTCGACACTCACAAAAATCAAAACCTGCAGGGTACTTCCCGTTGACATAGAACTATGAAATTTGGCGATTGGCATTGTCTCAGAGTACACATAAGTATAGGAATAAATCTGAAAACTGTACATTTTTATTTAAATCACAAATAATTAGGGCCTCAAAATTCACAAAATATGGGTTCAAAATTCAAAGTGCGCAAATCGTATCATATACTCGTAAAGTATCATTTAAAAGAACTTCATTAGCACATGCTTAAACAGGTTTTTTAATTTTTTTAACAATGTGTTTGTACGGAACCCTCGAGTCAGGCTCGCAAATCGTTTGCGTTTGACTACATACTGCCTGATGTTAAGCAGATATGCGGTCTAGTGTGTAGCACGCTTACCTAGAACATTTACCGATTACCTATTCACTCGGGATTTGAAGACGACGTTGAACTCCGTCGTCGATCCGTTGCTCTGATTTTGGCGTGAAAGAGTAGCAAACAAACTAACAAATACACTTTCGGATTCATAATGTTAGTCAAGATTTTCTCATGACTCGCAGCATCTCTATAAATAATATTTGTTATTGTCAAAGTGAGATATTGTGAATCCTGTGGTGAAGGTGTTGTTATAATTATTTATTAACCTGCATAAGTATTTTTATGTTCGTCAATCAAATTCGTTGAATACAATTTTACTACATTTTGAAGACCTTTTATGTACAGATATACTCTCGTCATATTTAGTAGGTTAAATGGAAATGGGAGACGACCAACCTAAAGTTTATTTGTCTACCTAATGAGCCTACCTCCATAGCTAGAACATTATTACGATTAGTCCTAATTTATGACGAATAGGTACCACCAAAACAGTTAACCATCTCGGAATTCAGAACTTCAGTAATTGTAGGTAGGTGTTTGAAGTTTATTTTTACCATTTCCTTCTAATGGATTGTTCCATTTTAGTTAGATACCTAATCAAAGGATAATCTTAGAACAAATGACAGCGAAGCTCACTAATCTGATCCTCTGGTTGGGATTATCCGCAGTTGGACTCGTGTACTCACAGACATGTATCTATATAAGCTAGCTCAAGATTCTAGAGGCAAAACCCTTCGGTATTTTTCGTAACAGGGAACTATTTTTCCTCTAACGATTTATAGCGTTAGGTTAGGAAAATTTCCTTAGCGAAACCACGTAATTTGTTGAATCATTAAAGTAATCTTGTTTTATTATTGAGCAGACAGAGGGACACTTATCAATGATCATCATTAAGAACAACGTTTACGAAATGAAACTGTACTTTTATGAAACTCAGGTAATTAGAAGTAATCAAGTGTAAACGCTCCATAAGACAATACTTTGATTGCCAGCCCCAGTCGCCTTAACCGTCCGGCCAAGTCAGGCAGCTTTAAGGCTCCATCAAACACAGGCGGTACGAGCGGTAGAGCGGTACGAGCGGTAAAGGGCGGTACGGCGGTACGGCAGTACCGCGACCGGACCTGTGTGAGCCCTTCTTATATAACCAGTACAATACAGATGCCCGCCCGTCTGCTATACCGCTCGTACCGCCTGTGTGTAATGGAGCCTTTAAAAGTCTAAAGGTACCTATAGACTTTTTAGATATCATTTGGAAAAAGCTGCCAGCTGTAACTGCTTATCACAGCGGCTGATGCGAACTAGTAGTGCAGCTGTGGCCAAAACAAGTGAAGTCAGCCGCAGCTACACCAATACTTTATTTTAAGGTAATATGAACTTCTTTGCAGGCAGCACTACTGGTCTCCATATAATCTCTATGAGTGTAAATGAGATTACACTCCGAGCTAAGCAGCAATGTAGCGGCAGGAATATGAGAAAAAGTAGTGCTGCGGCAGCACTGCTGTCTGCTGCTGCTGACTGCAGCATAGTTCGGAATCATACCTTTTAGCCGTTGCACGTGCAATTGCAATTGCCAGCTCGGTTCTAAATAGTACTTTAAGTCTATACAAAAGTTGCAGCAACAATAAGCAAATCATGCTAGGTATAACATTAAATGCCATACACACCTACATAAAACTTAATAAAACAGCTTCAGTAACAGCGTAGGTAGATGGGTGTAAAATTAATATAGCCATGTTAAATAACGTCCAGTACTGTCCACCACTCGGTCCCGTTCTCACGTCAAGTAGGCTCTCGTTGAATTAATTGGTGTCCACCGCGAGCCTCTGTCATGAGGATTATACCTTTATTCGAGGACTAATCCACGCCATGAACCATCGCTTTTCCATGACACTTTTGTGAGCATATTTTTGGCGCATTTCATACGGGCCATGATAACTCGAAATTAGTCTTGGTAGGTATAACAATAAATTGTATTGTCAGTAAATACTTACGATTACAATGTATACTCACTTAATAACGTTACAGGAAATGTTACATGGTGTTTTTATTCGGGCAGAGAGCTTTTTTGTGAGCGCTTAGTAAGTAGAGAGAGAGTAGTATGCTGAGTAATAAGGCACTAAGCGAGCAACGATCGGCACAGCCAGTCTTAGCATGGGTGACCGCAAATGGTACTTACAACTAAGCGCTACCGTGGCTCGGATGACACGTGTAATTGTAGACCGAGGTTGTTTAACTGTTCAGCCACGTCAGTAAGAATAAATTAACTTTTTGTATTCCTAAAACAGCTAATTTCTTTTTGCGATTTTAGAGTTGGTCCCATGATAAAAATTGTCCATAATAATGAGCATTTCCCTACACCTCTGAACTAAACGTAACTGCACTTTAAAAACAACACCTAGTAGGTACAAGGTATCTCTAGGATTGCTAGAAACCAAGTATCATAAAAATGCCATGTCAATAGCTAGGTATGTATAGATAGCATTATAAAAATAAAATATATGTACGCACGTATAGTTTATTATAACGCATGTATATTATAGAAATATATTTCAATATGCCCCAGTTATCGCGCATAAAAATATATTTTCAAGAGAGTAGGTAGTGTAAGCTCGCGATGCACTGTCATCCGGCGAACAAACACGGCAATGTAGTCCATTAGGGTAGAATCTCTGCAGAAAACACTGGAAACTGCCACCCGTTACCGTGGTGCTAATAAAAAATAACTATCATAGTTACCGAGTATTCCTGTAGGTAGGTGTAGGTATATAGGTGCCTACGTCTATATCCTACTAATATTATAAATGCGAAAGTTTGTGAGAATGGATGAATGGATGTTTGTTACTCTTTCACACTTTCACGCAAAAACTAGATAGATGGATAAATAGATTAACTCTTTATTGCACACTAAGAAATAAACACAAAGAAGAAACAAAGATACATAAACAGTGTAACAATGGGCGGCCTTATCGCTGATAGCGATCTCTGCCAGGCAACCTTAGGATGGAGAGGACAGAAAGCGTATAAATAATGGACCGGGTGCGCATTAGTTAAAAATATAATTTAGATTATACAACACAAACATACATACTAATAATATTGATATAAATACTTAAAATACCTAAAAATAAAGAAAACAATAAATAAAAAAAAAATCATAAAAGAAACCTATGACAAATAATAAACTAATACCTACATAATAAATTACAATATACCTACTACTTACATACATCAAACTACTCAACGGATTGAGATGAAACTTTGCATAGCATATCAGAATAACACATAGGCTATAAATTATAATTATATTGCGTAAATGTTCCATAATATAACGATAAGTGTTAAGTAAGTAGGAAAAAATCTGCTATCTGCGAGCTATTGTAGAGTGCGAGAAATGTCAAAAAAACAACTGTCGAATCGAATAACCGTCAAATCGTTTTAATTTTTAATGTTTTTTATTTTCCACCTCCTTTATTAAGGGTGGTAAGGTAGGGCCTCGGGTTTGAAAAACGGAAAGTGACATAGTCTACTTTTTATCCTGGATAAATAAAGGGTTCCCATGGGATAGCACAAAAATCAAAATATAATGTGGGTGAAGCCACGGGTAAAAACTAGTCTAATAATGCAGGTTTATCCAGCCGGGCTAGTATGCGCGCCACGAAATATTTCTTCCATAGGTTCGCGTTTGACTACACACTGCCTGATGTTAAGCAGATGTGCGGTCTAGGGTGTAGCACGCTTACATAGAAGATACCTATTTACTCGGGATTTGAAGACACTCACGTTGTACTTTAACGGGAAGACAGACCCAGGCAAAGCGTTCCACATTCCGGCTGTACGTTCGTAGTGTCAGAACGAGACAGCGTCATGGCAAAATATATTATATATTTCACATATATATTGTCTTAAATTTAACCTGGAATAGGTACCTTTCCTCTCAAATAATTCTAGGGCTGGCAGACTAAAGTACATAAGTCAAAATGTCATAGTTTCCAGAAACTAAAAAAAACTAAATAAAAAAAAAACTCTTTATTCTTTTTTTATTTTGTTTGATTTATTGGGATGTATTAAATTATTGCTAACATGCATTTATATGTCATCTTAAATCATAATAGCAGAAGGCTTTTTATGTGACTTATGTCAATAAGAACACTTACTTTATCCTTAAATTTAAATCTTACTTATGACTTAAGTTATAAGATAATCAGAAATAATTTCTTATGTTATATTGTTATGTTACGATACTTAATTTAATCATCATCCTCACTATCTATAATATCAGGGTCAGTGTTTCGTAAATCGTTTGCAGTAGGTAAATCAATATAAAATTTATGGAAAACGTCAGGTATTAAATTTAGTAAAGAAATCAAATCTTCTTTTTTCTCTTTAGATATAGGCAAAAGTTGTAACGATATGACTGGGATATTGTCAGTTGCGGTAGAACCTCTTCGTTTCAAGTTTAATTTGAAAAATGGAGATTCCTCTTCTAGATTATCCTTGTAAGAAATTACGCCAAAGTCAGAATCATAGCGCAACCATCTTTTATCGAGCCATTTAAACTGTCGTCCATCCACATCTTTAGTTCTTAATACTAACGGACCCTTTAAAAGCGAAGAGAAGTCCAAAAAGTCAGTATTGCGCATTTCAACCACTTGAAATTTTTTACTGCTTGATTTTATCAGTTGTATCCAATCGTGCGGGTGATAGATTTGCAATTCTATTTTTTTCCTTTTCTTTTCTATAATCCCGTGATCAGTATCTACTTCCATATGGCTATGGCCGGGAATCATAAACTTGTGCTCAATAAATTCCAAATCTAATTTTTGCAAAGCCCAAGTAAACATTGAACTTACATGAGAATTTCTGTTCTGGCCTCCACATGCATCGGAATAAAATATTACATGTTTTGTGTTCTCAGGTAGTTATGTTTGGAGGTGTTTGAAAAGACAAGAGGCTATTTGATTAGCTCCTCTTGCAGCTATTGTTTCATGCCATATGTAGCACACAGCTTTTCCAGTTTTGTTGTCATGAACGTCCACAACTGACGTTTGTAAAATGCTACAGAAGAGCTTAGTGCTGGAGTGGGTAAGCATTGCTGCAAATCAAAAGTGTACACTTGCACAGTGTTGTTACTTTTGTATACCTGTGTGTCACTTTTCTTTCTTTCGTACGCTTGATCCGCATCTGCCTTGTGCTGATCATGCTAAGCGATAATTTCAGCCTTTCGTTGTATTTCCTGACAAAGCTGAACTTGCATTTTGTATTTATCACATGTATAACATTTGTATCGACACGGGGCTTTTTGAATGATAATCCTAATTTATGGAACTCTTGGCTGTAAATTTTTATTGACGGTGGATTTTCTCGGTTTTCACAGAATAAATTGTACATTTTATTGATGGTTAGATGAGAAGGTAAATACTTCTTAGATGTGCTTTTTCTCGTGTAATGGCTTTCATAAGATGGAAATGATAAAATGTGTTCTTTTATTTCTTTCCTTTTTTCGTCGGAGATTTTGTGCTTGGGTATACTTCTCCCACGGCTATCGTCCACTTGAGTACCACCTACTGATGATCGTTTTTTCAAGCCAACTGTTTTTATGAAGTTATCACTTTCGCCTAACGTTTTTAGTAAACATCCCCTGTAGATGGGTTCACGCTTTCCGTTAATTAATAAAAAATATTTGTATGTCTTTGTCCTAAATTTTTGCCGGTCAGGATCAAGTGTCCGCTGCCTTTGAGTAGCTTTGTCTTGAATCTCCATTAATGAAGCCATGTAAGTAGATCTTTTGAGGTATGTCCCCATTTGCCAATATTCTTTAAAAATAGCCTGTCTATCGCAAAATAATATGCGCTCTTTGCATTTCATACGACATGTTGTAAGTTCTGTCATTTTTCTACTACCAATTACTTTTCCTTTTAATGTTTGATAAGACTGACCTGTGTTGCGTTTCACTTTTTTTTTCGAGTTTTCTGACTTGAATGCTTTTTTTTAGTTGCTCTGATAGTAGACGTTGAACTAGGGCTTAGGGGTGTATCTTGATGAGTGGATCCATAACTTGAACTTGACGAGACTGCTGCGTCTGTTGATAACACATAATGTGGATCTTGGACTGAGTCATCACTTGAAAATTCAATTTCTTGACTAACACGCATGTTAACAGTAAACCCCGATGATGTGGAAGGCACGGGCTCCTCTTCCACCGTTATGCTTCCTAGTTGCTGGTCATTGCGCTCGCCTAAAAAAAACGACGTATTTTAAACGGTGTACGAATTCACAAGGCTGAAATGTACGACACCAAAAGTGCACTGTAGTAAAACTGATGATGAAAGCAGATTAATATTAATTCAAGAGTCTTATTCACTACCAAAATGTATGGTATTTTAAAGAATAAAATGATCAGACTTACTTTCAGTAGTTACGGATCTTAACGCCATCTCAACTAATTTCTTTCCACGCTGAGAATCCATAATGAGTAGCAAAAATATTATAATATCATTAAACTAAATCAACACAAAACCAAAGCTGTCAAAGATTAGAGCATTACTGACTATCTTAACATCTTGCGTTTCAAACGAAACGGGCACTTCATTTTTTTGTTCCATAAATTACACGTTCAAGTGCCTACCCTCAAGTTAAACAAAGTGATAAGGTGACGCATTTAACGATCCTAATGACATATGTCATACTTTTATTCCGCAAAGTGCACAAACTTTACATGTTCCTTTTGACCTAAGTCAATTTATGTTGTTTATAACGCTACAAGATGTGGAGAAGATGATAAGGTTGAAAAGGTACGCCATTAGAGTTCAAATTGAAATAGATGGCTTTGACTTATGTGCTTTAGTGGGTCGATGAATTAATTTAAAATAATTTTGTTAGTGTATTAAAAAAAAAAACATTTTTTTTGACTTAAGTGCTTTAGTCTGCCGACCCTAGAATTCTAAATGGTTGTGCGTGAAATGGGCTACCTGATAGATTATTTCGCACGGCACTGGCAGTACTCGCAGTTCCCTAAGGAGCTCCACACAAGACACGTCTTTTTTTTTCTAATAAGTTTGCGTTTGACTACATACTGCCTGATGTTAAGCAGATATACGGTCTAGGATGTAGCACGCTTACCTAGAAGATACCTATTTACTCGAGATTTGAAGACGTCGTCCGATACCCCGAAAATGGTTCGCACAGCCCGTTTTTGCATTGAGAAAGCTCTCTTGTACTTCGCGGCGCGGCCCCACAATTCTAATCCGTACGTAATATTACTATGAATTGTGGCAAAGTAACAAGAGCGCACAACGTCCCGCGTGGCCGAGCTCGCGAGCCGCCTGAGCGCGAAGCACGAGCGGCTCAGCTTCCCACATAGCTCCTTTATATGTGACTCCCACGTGAGGGCGCTGTCTATGTGGAACCCTAATATAGGTACATGAATAAGTACCTAAAAAGCTACAAATACAGTATCTACTATATAATATAGGTACAATAGATACGAGTTAAGTCATTGAGGTATAATTTTACCCAAGCACCAACCAGACCTACTTATGTATTGTATATGTAATTCATGCGTTTATTCACAACACATATATGTACAAATACAAAATTATGTATTTGTTTTCTACATTACCTATTATTTTGGGGGGATAGTACAGGTATATAATAATATAGTAGGTCATCATGATCCTTCCATCAGACATAGCACATCCATTGCTGGACATAGGTCTATGAATCTTTAATAAGATCGGTCGGAAGCGACTTGCATAGGTATAGCATGATCCTAAGGTACCTACAAAACCTGGATTCTCTACATTTATCATCATAGTGATAAAGTAGAGAAACTAAAAAAAATACAAAGACTAGATATCTCAGTACCTACCTATAGGTATTAGTATATTATTTGGACTACCAAGCATTACCCATGTAGATAGTACAAAAAACCCAATAGCTCTCTACTCGGATATATTAAAGTTGGACGCTTTGTCCCATGCAAATGCGTTTGATTTTATTGCCTTGCTCCATTCGACCGAACTCTTCACGTAGGTAAACGTCGAACGTAGCTGTTCTATTATGTTTGCAGACACGGCCCGTGTACCTACTTTGCTGTTTCACACCTGAAAGGGTAACGTACACCTACCTATCTACACTACGTATGAGTAGTGCTTAACTGCCTACAGTTAATTGATTTTGGCAGGGTGATGGTAGAGACTAGAACAGATCGTATAAATTATTTAATGTAAAATAGTAAAACGGAATGCCCAGAGCTAAGGGACTGGACTATAAAGTCCAGGTTTTGCGTAGTTTACTTCAACTTACGCGTTCGCGTGTGGCTCCATACAAGTTGGTTAGTTCTTCCTTGTTTCCGCCAGGGGCGCTGTACAAAAATGTATAGAACCAAATGATAGGGAAAGAGCTATAGTTTCAAATTCAATTTACGTGGTAAGTTATAAACCTCGACTAACCCCGTTAACCTTAGATTTGAACGTAAATTTATCAAGTAGAATAGGCACTATACGATACCTAGATACTCATTTGACTAAAACTACAAGATATTCTAAAAAAATAAACTTATAAAGCAATTTAAGCATTACCTACGCATTACCAAAAACAGTAAATATTTTTTTTCGGAAAATCTAAGTTTCCGTGACGGTGACGACTCATTTTACCGCCAACTTTTCATAAGTATTTCCAAACCTGCTTTACCGACGCTGTCTCTAAATAAGCTCTGTTCACACGAGTGCTAACTACTTTAGATTTTATCGAAAGTAATAACAAAACATAATTGTTTACCTTCCATATTTACTATGCCCATCTTTCTTATTATTTTGTATTGTTACAGTAATTGTTTTTGTCTAATAATACTCTTACCAATAAAAATAATTTTCGTAGATAGAATTTCCCCAGTGTGTACACTGTACAGATCTATTTAGTTCACATACTCGCCGTGAGCGCTGTAGTCGCTTGTAACATAGCTTACATAGCTGTCAAAATCAAATTAAATTTTGACATTTCAAACTTCAGCTCCGACGCGTCACCGTCGGAATATTTTTATTTTTATTTTAAGGGACAAATATATTGTGATAAGTGTGATTTTTATACAAATCTTGGTGATATTTAGTGTTAAGATTTGTTATGTCACTGTTTCACTTTTGCAAATTGGAAAATCAATCGAGGTAAGAGTCGTAGTACCGGGTCGGCTCCCGCGTTATTGTTTGGGATCTGCGGGATCGATAACCTGGGTCGGCTAGCCATGAGGCGCGTCGCTGAGGTTATGTCTCGGGCCGTGAACAGGTATCGGAGTTCAAGTAACGGTCCCTCGGCCGGAGCCGCCCGACTCGCGTTACACCCGCAGAATCCGGTCGCTCCTGAGACCAGTTAGTTTATAATAGCGTCTAGATCCTCATTTGCCGCCCTCATTCCGTTACGCTTGCTACCGACGCTCTCTGTAAATAAATATTCGGTAATCGGCTTCGCTTTGAATAAGGACGAGTGCCCACCCCACACCTTTAGTTCGCTCGAGACCTCTGGACGTTCCTTCTGAGATGTGCGCCTGTTTTCCAGCTTACCCTGCCTGCAGTGCGTGCCACGAGCCCCAGAAACCCAGCCATTAGATTGAGTGGAGTGTCCCTTGTGTCCGCCCACACGTAGCCCCGTACGCAGCCAAAATTCCGCGAGACACGGACAACTCCTCCAGCATGGAACTGGAGAAAGCCCCCACTCTCCATGAGGAGGACTCCAAAGTCACCCTCACTATCAGACTGATTATGCAGGGGAAGGTAAGACATCACACTTTATATCATGCAAATTGGCAATATTTCTCTTTGAATCATGTTCATGTGATGTTCTCATTGTGAAAGTGTACACTTTACCTTCTTCTAAATGCTTACTTTGTTCCTAAAGACTTCCTTTTAACCTTTAATTAGTTCCCTAGTGAACGAGAAATATCATATTTAAAGCCGCCTGACTATTCCATATCTTTTTATCTTTTAGTAGGTTCTCATTTTAAGTCCTATTATTTCTTGTTAGTCAATTTTGTCAAACATTATGTGGTAGTAAGTGGTTTATTTACAATGAAAAGTATATAAAGAATATTTAACATTGTAAATACAGCTGTCCAAATTGGCATATTAATTAGGTTATGCGAAGTTGTAATTTTCTTTTTTGCTTTCGCATGATATAGTCTACTGATATGTAGACACTTGGTTACACACAAAAGTTGATAGCTCAGAATATTAGGATCAAACCATAATGAATTAGTGTAAATGCATGTCGAAGTAGCCACAATGATTTTATTTTGTAACATATTCTTCATATCCGAAGTATTTTAAATTGGTCCACCGAATTATTACCTTTTTGTATAACATGCAGAAAATGTGAATTGAAAACTCTGAACTATAGGTATTTTTATGGTTTATTTACTGAATACTGTCATTATTGTTAAGAGTTTTTTTTATCCATTAAGCAAAATTAAAATATGACTGAGCTAGTCGCAATCGGATATAATTCAATAATTCTTCATGCCGTAATGTTAAACTAATGGTTTGCTAATCTTTTAGTCTGTACCAGATAAAAAAATATATAAAATATATATGGGCTTTATTTTGCAAGTAATTAATAACTTGATAGTTTTTGAACAAAAATGTCTCTAATTAAACTTCTATTCTGCTATAAGTAGCAAATTACATTCATATTATAAGATTTAGTGTCAAACTTGCTCAGTACTGGCCACAGTGTAATGTTTTTATACCGGGAAGTCCCAAGTGGTAATGTCTTTGGATTTTCTGTTATCTGTGTGGCTATATTATGCTGTAAATAAATTGATTGTGTGTGTTGTGTGAAGTCATTATGTGATGTGAATTTCCAATTATGTATAGGTAATTTCAAATTAATTACTAATGATTATCTATGGGTTATTAATATTTACCCACAACTATTTACATCTGTCAACTCTCAGTGACAACTTTTACATGCAGGAACATTTTGTATGGGAAAAATAAATAAATGTTTTTACTATTTTACTCGCTACATTTTTATATTTTCTCACCGTATAAACCTTTCCTGGACTTCCACAGATATTTCAAGACCAAAAATAACCAAATCGGTTCAGCCGTTCTCGAGATTAAGCGAGACAACTACCACAATTCATTTTTATGTATAAGATTATGACACAATGTGAGACAATGTTATTGCTACTACTCTAATTTTCCTTTTATAATAATTGAAATTGGAAACATCCAACTTTCATGCAACCATAAAATGAAGCATACTTATTATGTGTAGCATGTATCATAAACATTACATTAAGTAATGAGTAGTTAGGTAATGGTGCATTATTTTTCAATTTCCCTTAACATGAAGTAAACCATGTTCCGCTTGAAATAGTATAAAGAGTTGTACAATATTTACATATATAAACACAACATGGTAATCTAATATGACTTTGGTATTTAAATCTTATTAGAGAACACACACTTGTATGGTCTCCTAACACTATATCCTGTTTGTTAGCTATGTAGGCCTGCTCACTGGCTAGGCTTTCATTGTTAAGTATTCACAATTATGTATTGCTGTATTAACTTGAGATTAGGACTTAATAGGTGGCCTGGTAAGAGAAAGCTCGCGATACTAGCTTGTGGTATGGGTTCAAATCCAGTCCTGGGCCTTTGAAAATGCATTTACATATTACTGGCTTTTCGGTACATGAAAACATAGTGAAGCAATGTGTATTGTACATCAAGGAAATTGATGGTGACTGAATCCTTGTGGATTCACATATGGATGTATACTAAACATGGATTGCATTTTCATGTTCTTTAAGAATACTTTTTCCCTAAAGTTTATACCTAGTTGATTAATCTGCTTGTAGCCGGGATAAGCCGAGATATGCTAGTTCTCGGCCAGTGTGGTGGATTTGCCGCAACCACCCTTTATGGATAGCCTTATGGTTAGTGTTTAGTAGAGTACTATTAAAAGTCCAGGATACAGTAGAGACAATTGAGTTTCTTAATTTTTGGTTCTGTATTTGGTTAATTGGTCTTTCATTTTTTTAATAGTTTTTTTTTTCAAATTCAAATATGTTGGAATATAATTGGGTTGGCAGAATTTTAATATCTTTGAGAATATATAAATCTATTATATACAGATTTACATATTCTCAAAATATCCTCCTCCTCCTGTTAAAATATTCATCTCCTGTCATAAAATCCTAAGATCCTGAGATATACTAATCATTAAAGCCAACTTTTGCAATAGAATTAACCCTGGAATCGCAAAGGAAAATCAGTTGTTCCATCATGAGTTGATGAGTACAATGATATCCTAGAAGTAATATTCCGTCTCCTAAGTCAACTATTCTAAGAAAATAGGAATAGGAAATTCTAAGAATAATAAACTTAATTCAGATTGTAGTTACTCTTACATCTACATTGAAATTACAATGTTAGTAACCCCATTTAAATATATTAACTTGATAGGAGCACCTACACATCACATTTAATTTATTAGATTCAAGGAGTCTGTCTGTCTGTGAACTGAATTACAGTGTTTATTTGTAGAAGTCACAGTTGAATTTAAATTAGTTCAGTTTGTATAATGTAACAACAGGTTTATTAGTAAGAGGATTATCGTGCTTGTTCGCGCTCTCTTGCACATGTGGTAAATTATAAAAAGTTTCTGTAAGTAATATATAATTCATTTTACCTCATTTAAAGTAATGGCAAAAGTTGAAATTAATTAACACTCATCAAACTCACTTGATGGTCTCAAAACGATCACCAAAAAAAAATTTGTGAGGAAAGTTTGCATTTAAGCATTTTTTATGTACTGCTAATGATTTATAATAAAATAATGATTAGTGTCCATTTTATTATCAAAATTGAGGCCAATTTTAAAAGCGCCATCGTAAATTTAATATCAACTTTAAATATTGCTATTTCTTTTTCACATAATTATATGCATTTGAAAGAAACACGAAAAACACACATTAATTGACTTTTAATACTGTTATTAATATTTGTAAAATTTATAGAGATCTATTTGCACATTTCGGCTTCACCTGGTTATTTATGATTTATAACTATAAACTTTCCGGAATAAGTTTTCTAAAAGAAAGTTAAAATGTAATCTGTTGTCTAGTTTAAAAGATTTAAGTGAATAACAGACAGTCACACAAAAAGGCCATATTTTGTGATTAAAATAATAAAACATAATTCATTATGAATACCAAAAGTATGTTAAATTTGATTTCTCTGACTTGCTCACTATTTTATTAAGCTTAAGAGCCTTCAATCTTCAGTACTTTTTATTATGAAATGTAAAAAGTATTTGATGAGCTCGATCATCATTACAAGCCCTCTTGATATTACTCAATTTCAAAACTAATTTAGCACACCTAGATGTGGCTAGATAGGCGCGACATGTGAAATGTATTGATGCTAGCATCCACCGGCCATCTCCAACGTGTAGGTACTTTTAATTGGCTGTAATCCAATACAAAGTACATCTGGCTGGCTGCCAGCTATTGGCACTCGCCCTGTTCATCAAATATGTCGATTTGTATCTTTTTCTTAATTGAAATACTGTTTAGTTTATGTTGTCTGCTCTTAAACACTTCCTTAATCATGTCTAGACTATTCTCCTGCTTATTTACTCATATTATTTGTTTAGTTTTTTTGTGCCTGTCATTACTTGTCTTAAATAGGAGTTTGGAGTGTAATTATGCTGCATTGAGTCTAATTGCTTACCTAATTAACATTTAATAGATTGCATGTCTAAGTTTGGTCTGTTATGATATTTAATATAAAGTTCATTTTTGTACAAAAAAACAGACTCATGATTAAGTATGTCTTAGTTCTTGTATGCTGAGTCATGGTCTTATGATTTTATCACAAATATAGAAACAAAGAATGTGAAACTGTTTCAAAGCAATGAATATTAGCTCCGAAAATGAAAGTACAAACATACATAAATCTCATTATCAGAATGTTTGACCGTCACCATTACGGTTGTATCGAAAGTTCTTTGAACTGCACTACACCAACATCAATCAACTTTGCTATTTATGTCGTCCAAGACGCACGGTGTTGCAAGTGCATTGTTCACATACTGCAGGAGTCAACATTCTGCCCGTTGGCAGCAGAGATCTAACTAAAACTGTCTTGCAACCCCGATGCGTCGGCAGAAGAATCGATGCGACATCTATTATTGGCCAGACGGGAAATCTTTTGTACCTACTATAAATCTAAGCGTTGCATTAATTACGCCAGCCCGTTGCACAATGCGCGCCTGTGTGTGTGTAATGTAGGGCTATTTTTGTACGCATGTGATGGTATAACTTTTCTTGTTTATTGTTTACAGGAAGTCGGCAGTATTATCGGCAAAAAAGGAGAGATTGTCAAAAGATTTAGGGAAGAGGTAAGTTACTTTAATTTTTTTGTATAAACTTTGAGCTATCAAGAAGCCTAATTTAAGAGGCGCCATCGTAATTATAATAGCCATTTATAAAAGCTGTTTCTTTTTCACTTTATGCATTTGATAGAGATAACACTATTTTACATTGCTATTACGTTTACGATGGTGCCTTTAAAATTGGGCCTAGTGTCTCATAATGATGATTTAACTATTGGATGCAGAGGCACTTAAAATATTTAAGATTTAGGTTGGTTAGCCTATTTAGACAATAAATATATTGTAAATAAATAAAGCTTTAAAAATATTATTTTGAAATTGAGTTAATTCAATTTTTTTCGTACTTTCAGTCTGGCGCCAAAATCAATATATCCGATGGATCATGCCCAGAGCGCATTGTCACCGTTACAGGCAACACAAATGCAATTTTCAAAGCATTTACCCTCATATGCAAGAAGTTTGAAGAGGTGAGTCACTTTTTTTAATTTACCTTCAACAAAAACCAAAGAGAATTTTGTGCATGATTTTTCCCAAGTTAACTATCCCCAGTGCATTTCTTTCCAAAGGAAATGTATTACCTGATACTGATGAGATTACATGAGTTGTAATATGATGAGTAAAAAGGAACTAACAATTGAACACACAAAACACATCATAATCACCATCGCCATTATATCAGTCGTAAGACATTCACTGCCGGACATAAGCCTATGGATATCCTATAAGATCAGTCTGAAAGCACTTACATCCAGGGTGATCCTATAATCATGCTTAGATCGTCGGTCCAGTTAACTTATCTATTTTATATGAACTACCGTTGTTGTATACATTTTTACAAAAATCTATTTTTTTATTCTATTCCTTGTCGATGGACATCCTACGCTGTGCTTGCCGGCTTCTCTATTCTAAAATATTCAGGTCTAATCGGCTTCAACAAACAAAACACATACACATTTACAATACTAATACTCTGAAGATAACACTCTCAACCTAGATATTATTCTCAACCAATCACGATTTCACGCATTGTTCTCTTAATAAGAAACATTGCTATCTACACTCAACCAGCGCTAATGTAACTCGAGTATTAAAACTAACAGCATCGGTAATGGACAGTCAATTACCAAAAGAATTCGTGATGCCGCGAGTGGGCCGAAATCGCCTCGAAAATACCTGATGTCCGTAGATTCTCTATATCGATGTTTGCGGAAACGTGTAGAACAATAAAATCGGTATATTATTGTGTCGAGTGACATTTCCAAGTCGATGGTTTTCCTTGTGTTCTGCTACAAATTAAATTAGATTCGAAATCGGTACATTGTTGTTGTCATATTTTCTTTTGTCTTCTGCACTGGGCTGGTTATAAAATGGCGAAACTAAAGTCAAATGTCGGCTGAATTTAAACAGTATTCTCTGATTTGTTACAGAGGTACACAACTATAATGATTCAGTATTTTCATAAAAACTTCCTGTTACTTTGGCTTTGGATAAATTAGTATTTAAAACGAAATGCCTTTTTAGGCATTCGCACGCCGAATCATAGGTTTTTGCGTAATTTACTTGTACTCACTTAAATTACCTCAAATTACTCAGGTAAATTACCGAACACAGGCACACGAAATTATTTGCGATAATGAGTGAGTTCACTTATTATTCAGCACTTACTACGCTTAAGTAGGTACTAAACATATGCACTAACGTAACGTGCGTAGGCACGCACTAGTTTTGCAGGATTGCAGAAACATCATGTTCCTTTCGTTAATACATCCAAATTTATTTTTGTCAGTTCAAAAATACGAAAGTCATAATAATATATCAATTTATGTGTAAAGCTGTAAGATCTGAGCGCCACACTAATTGTAATTGAAAGATGGCAAGTTAGCCGCAGATCACTCTTCGCCGTGATTCGCTAATTGTTGCGCATGTGTGCACAATGCCTATACAAATGACGAAGTAGGGAGCGCGCGGGAGGCACGAGGTTGGCGGGCGGGTGTTCGCCGGCGTCTTGTCTCTCTGGCACCCGCTAACGTCTATATTTTGGCGTTTGCGCAGGTCTCTGCGGCTAACTTCCCATCTTTCAATTTGTGTGGCGCTCAGTATACCGCGGGTGGTTTTTGCAAGTGAGAGCTATCTATGTAGTTACGTTAAATTTTAGGCCCCAATTGTTTTCCCCGTATAGCCTTGTCAGAAGCCTTCAGGCGATTTATACAAGCCATCAGGATTATTCACCCGTCACATACAAACATTTTTATGTGTGGGTGTATGTGAATCAAATGAATGAATTGTAATGGCAATGATCCTCGCTCGCAGCACAGTGGTACCTCTGTCTTAAATGTCGGATTCGATACCCGGCGACATTTTAAGTATTGTTCTCGGTCTGCCACAGCCAAATACGACAACGTGGCCCGTTTAAATGGATGACCAGAGCTCCATCTCCAACCACCTAGAACCCCCTTTTAGTCAGCTCTACAAGCAGGAGATACAGTTACCGTATCTATAACCCCCGATCAGAGCCAGGCAGTTAATTAACCTTGCATTTGTGTGTGTTCCATGGCACCCGCGGTACAGGGACTTTTAGCCTATATGAGTGTCAAGCATTAATTTTACTAATTAGTCATTAACGTGTGTATAACATATGTCCAGTGGTGCTCTCAGTTCAACGAGGGTGGCGGCGGCGGGTCGCGCGCGCCCATCACGCTGCGGCTCATCGTGCCCGCGTCGCAGTGCGGCTCGCTCATCGGCAAGGGCGGCTCCAAGATCAAGGAGATCCGTGACGTCACCGGAGCTAACATACAGGTGAGAGGAGTCCTAAACTGGCACTCGCATAAGGACTCTATTAGTTTACGGTAGCCTTCTAAAACATCAAAACTACCAGAACAACTTTTTGGTAGCCTTCTAAAAATATTAAAACTACCAGAACAACTTTTTGCTTATCAACACTATCACGCGTCGAAGAAGGCGAGCACACAGTAGTCATGAATCCTTAACTTTTGTTAGTCTCTAGCAAAATATCGTGTACTGTACTGTACTGTACCAGCCTTTTTTAATAGATCACTGCAGGATGTAGGCCTACCCACGAAGGGGTGATTGGGTCATATCCACCACGCTGGCCCAGTGCGGGTTGGTGGATTCACATTACTCCATCGAATTTCTTCTACGGACGCATGCAGGTTGCCTCACGATGTTTTCCTTCACCGAAAAGCCAGTGGTGTTAAATTCCGTACATAAATTCCAAAGAACTCATTGGTACGGGACCAGGATTTGAACCCACGACCTCACGATTGAAAGGCGGGTGTCATTACCACTAGACCACCACGGCTTATACAAACACGGCTTATACGGCTTGTACAGAATACAAATGGCGACAATGTCATCGACCCATCTGTCTACTAGACGACAATGTCTTGACTCTGCCACTACAACTAATATGTCATAAGCCTAGTGAATTTCCCAGCACCCTTTATAACTCTATTGTAAATATAGTAACATATTAAACATTCCTTCGTCCTTAACTTTTGTTAGTCTCTAGCAAAACATCGTTTAATTCTCCTCATTTTAAATTAATTAATTTTTTCCTTTAGTAGCAGTAGTTCGGTTGTTAGTCCGGTTATTACAATGTCGCAATTTTATACAAATTCGACGAGACCCGAGTCGCGTGTCTACTAAAGACAGTTTTTAAGTATCGTTGGTGTATGCTATCTCTAGTTCAGTGAGATCACTGGAAATTGAGCTCAATATTTGACGTTTCATTAGATAGGGTTTTGGTTTGATTTAAGATTACCATAGGGTAATCTTAATTAACTAGAGATTACCATAGGGTTATCTTAAACCGACGTTTCATTAGATAGGGTCTTGGTTTGATTTAAGATTACCATAGGGTAATCTTAATTAACTAGAGATTACCATAGGGTTATCTTAAACCGACGTTTCATTAGATAGGGTCTTGGTTTGATTTAAGATTACCATAGGGTAATCTTAATTAACTAGAGATTACCATAGGGTTATCTTAAACCGACGTTTCATTAGATAGGGTCTTGGTTTGATTTAAGATTACCATAGGGTAATCTTAATTAACTAGAGATTACCATAGGGTTATCTTAAACCGACGTTTCATTAGATAGGGTCTTGGTTTGATTTAAGATTTACTATAGGGTAATCTTAATTAACTAGAGATTACCATAGGGTTATCTTAAACCGACGTTTCATTAGATAGGGTCTTGGTTTGATTTAAGATTACCATAGGGTAATCTTAATTAACTAGAGATTACCATAGGGTTATCTTAAACCGACGTTTCATTAGATAGGGTCTTGGTTTGATTTAAGATTTACTATAGGGTAATCTTAATTAACTAGAGATTACCATAGGGTTATCTTAAACCGACGTTTCATTAGATAGGGTCTTGGTTTGATTTAAGATTACCATAGGGTAATCTTAAACCACTGGACATATGTTTAAGATTATCATTCTATAATGATTCTAAACTTCCAGTCATGCGTTCTTACAAGTAATATCGTTACTTTTTTTTTAAATACAATTTTACTGTTTGCAGGTAGCGAGCGAGATGCTGCCCAACTCGACAGAACGAGCGGTGACCATCAGCGGGACGTGCGACGCGATCACGCAATGCATTTATCATATCTGCTGTGTCATGCTAGAGGTAACTATTTTACTTATCCACGACATTCTTACCATGCCTCGATCTCACATCACCACATCATCCTGCTAGCTGATAGGATGGGCTATAGTACTCCAACAGCGTCACTAGGATTCTAGTAAGACACTCAGATAATACACCGTTGGACAATAATACGGATCTCCAATATCTCGGCAGTCATTATAAAACTTAAAGTACTTACAAGACTTGCTCCATCTGTTGGCTTATCAAAGCTGTTTCACACTCCACTATCGCAGACTGGCACTGCAGCCCGTTTGAAAGACGGAAAATGACATAGTCGACCTTTTATCCCGAAAAAATGAAAGGTTCCTATAGGATAACACAAATCAAAATATCACGTGGCTTTTTTGTGTGTCTGACTGTGTATCCGCTTATCTTATAACTAAACTAACAAAAGATTGCGATTTTCAGTATCTTTTAAAATATTTCTTTCGGGATGGTTTTTAGCTATTTTATATTTGGCCGGGTGAAGCCGAGACGGGCACCTAGTAAAAAATGTTGATCACCACCCGTTTATCGAATTCTACATTTGCGCGCAAAGTGTTTTGATTCGATATATTTTGTCTTAAGCTGATAGTAAAAATGTGTTTTTTTTTTTTAGTTTTTACGTCTGGATAAAATTTACAGTTAACCGGGTTAAAATTTAGAGTTCCTTCTAGGTTAAGTTATATGTAGTTACATTTCTTCTATACATCAGGCAGGGTGTAGTCCTTTTCTCTCTTCTGTGGTGTAGTCAAACGCGTAACTATATTGAATAAAAAATAGCTGTAGTCAACGATTCTCCGCTGTGTAACATGGCACTCACATTTTAACATAGAGGATGGGGAATCGTTTCATTGTGTGGTGTGTGTCTTACCACAGAAAAAGGCCAATGCCAAAACCATAGGAAAATATAAGTCAGATCCGTTGAGTACCTATTAGCGCGGACCGCGGTAAACTAAATGACAAATAAACAGATAGACTTGAAAGTAAATTTACAAATACTATTATTTTCTAGGGTTCCGTACCTCAAACGGAAAAGACGGAACCCTTATAGGATCACTTTGTTGTCCGTCTGTCCGTCTGTGTGTATGTCAAGACTCTTTATCTCGGGAACGCGTAAATCTATGGTCTCTTGCAGTTGTGTAAAAGAAAAACTTCTCAGTTATCGTTTAAAAAAGTTAGAGCTGTTTATGTCGTAAACCGCTTATTTCGAAATAAGCGGTCACTCACAAAAATCTAAACCTGCAGGGTACTTTCCGTTGACATAGGACTATGAAATTTGGCGAAAAGCATTGTCTTAGAGTACACATATAGGAATAAATCTGAAAACTGTACATTTTCATTTAAATCACCAAAAAAATAGGGCCTCAAAATTCACAAAATATGGGTTCAAAATTCAAAGTGAGTAAATCGTATCATGTAAGGTATCATATAAAAGAACTTCATTAGCACATGCTAAAACAGGTTTTTAATTACTTTAACAATGTGTTTGTGCGGATCCCTCGATGTGCGAGCCGTGACTCGCACTTGTCCGGTTTTTTTAATTTAACTAGAAATGTAGGTACACAGTCGGAAGTCGAAACATATTGCTTAATTAAATTAGTTTGATGAAACCATCGACTTCAAAAACAATATTATTAAACTAAAAAAATATTAACCTCACAAAAACTTATGTACTAAACAAGATAAACTTAGACAATGAACCCCAAACTAAGCTCGAGGCTTGTATCTTGGGGTTCGAGTGCGAGTTACTAAAATGGTTCAGTAAGTACCTATAATGAGGTATCTAAAAGAGATGGTTGATATGATCTGTTATGTAATTCCAGAGTCCGCCTAAAGGAGCGACAATTCCCTATAGACCGAAGCCCAACGTCGCCGGCCCAGTTATTCTCGCGGGAGGCCAAGCTTACACCATTCAAGGAAACTACGCAGTACCTGCTCAAGATGTAAGTATTTACATACATTTTCCATGTCTAAAATAATACTAAGTTAATTTATTTTAATTGTAAACATTATCACAAAGTTATCGTGAATCCACTGGCACCGAATTAGTATAAAATTGTGTTTCGGGTGACAATGGTTTCTCCCAGTATGATTGAAGTAAAAATAAATTTAACACAGTACACTGTGACTTTTGTTTATTGTTTTATTGGTTTAAGTTAAACCATTAGTTGGACGTCCGAAGTCCGTGATTGTACTCGTAGTATGATAGGTTGTGAATTGTTGTAGCTTCATCAGTTCAGGATTTACAGTGCGCGCGAAGAAATAGTGAACATCGGCATTCAGTAAAGGATAATCGGGGAATTTCGGTTTCTTATTATCTCTGTCACACGAACCAACATTGGGCAAACTAGCGACAAACATTATACTGCCGTCTATAACCTAAAAAGCCGTTAAGCGACAAAACCAAATTTTTGGGTATCAGCATAAAAAGCGGGACTAGACAGATAAAGTACTTTAACTATGATTTAGAATTTTAGACAATTATTTGCAAAAACGGATTTAAAGGTAAGCCATTATTTGTAGAATAATGATGTTTTCAAATAATTATGGAATCATAGCGGTATTTAAGTTGTTTTGTTGGACGACGAATTTATTTACTTGTAAAGTAGAAATAAAAATGTCAATAGCGGTGTTTTTACAATTTCTATCTTCTAAACTTTAAACGATATAAAAATAATTCTTACAGTGACCGATAGGTAATTTTAAACTCTATAAGAATGTGTTTAAAAGTTAAAAATGACCCCCTGTGGCTTAACGGTGTTGTAGCTTGTGGACGGCAGTATAGGTGATGTTCCATTCACATTCTTTATTCGCTATTACTGTATATTACACATTTTATGCTATTGGTATTTTACGTCAAACATAGTATATTATAGGTATCTTTTGTGAGCAAAAATGTGTAGACTTCAGATTTTAACGATGTCGCTACATCTATGTTTGTAATCAATACTTAAACACAAAACTAAAACGATTACTTTCAAAGTTTGTACTCTTATGTGTTACGTTATCATTTCAAGTTATTTTAGTTATAGGAACCATTATGCAAAAATGCTGCCACTATATTTATAATAAGGTGCGATACATCGGTAGGTGATTTAGTACAATCGGTAGTTCTACGGTACAAAAAAAACTAACACAATTCACGTATCGACAGACGTAGCATATTAAACGCAAGCGCAACTGAGCGCTGCTGTGGCTCGAATGGCACGATTAATTGTAAGCCCTGGCTGTTTTAACCGTTTAGCCATGGCTTATATCCTCCTGAGACCCAGAGCATAAAAAGTCATACTACTAATCTGATGTTTAGTTTACATGCTATTGTGAGTATCAGGATTATGGGAAAAATATTTTAAAAAATCCTCTCCCACCCAAATCGCCAAAATGATATTTATCAAGCCAAGGTATCACAGGTGATACCTTGGGTCTCAATCAGATCACTACCGGTCGTTTTTTTTTTTCAATAATACTTCTAGTGGTTAAAACCCACAGGAATAGTTCGTGATAACATAAAAATATAGAAATATATTATATTGGAGCTGATTGAGGTTAGCTAGATGCCACTGAGCATCCACCATCACATAATTAGTTCATATTTTAATACATTTTGTAAGCGTCACAATGTATGAATTATACGGGTCTATGCTTTTGTAGATGAAAGTGTAGGTAACTACTGATAGTGAAACATCAACTACATAAGAATAAATTAGACTTCAGCTGAAGGGAGCTCTTTAGACATGAATTATTCTTCTTGGATGCTACATGAATTGACCGACTCTTGGACACCTTCAGCAAATTTTTATGTTATCAGAGCTGTACAATGAATATATTTTTTTCTGTCGCTCTCTGGAGCTTTTATTATTTACAGAATACATGATATTTTTAGTCATTTTTTAAATTATGTAAAACCAAAGTTGACAAAGCTAATTTTTTTTTAGGAAATTTATTTACGTGATCATCTTACTACAAAGTCATCATCCAATAGTGGACCATGATCCGAAGGGGTGGTAAAAGAGTTTCCTGAGCGTTTTCAAGCTAAGAATCTATAATCCACCTATCTACCACAAAATTTTGTAGAAAAAACGCCTGGAAGCTTTGGTATATCAAATCTTCATACTACATGGCCAGCCATGAGCCATCAAACCTTCAGCAAGACATTCGTGATGTAGTAGCAGACATATTCTTGATATATTATAGCTATTTACTACAGTTAGAGATGATAAAATTGGCTAGAAAATTAAAATTTTAATCATAATCCAAATATTAAAAATGTCAATTTTAAAGTCGTAAGTGCCCAAGGTATCACCGGTGATATAAAAAATAAATCAAGTTTTTTTTCTTGAATAATGATATTTTTTATTTGCTTTTTATAAATAACGAATGATCAACTTCTGAACTATTCAAATAAAACAAAAAAGTGGCCAAAAACTAGTTAAAATAAAAAATATATTGTAATATCTACGGGTATGTCACTGTTTTCAAAAAACATTTTCAATACAAGAAAAATAGTAGGAAATAACTACAAATTGATAGTTTGCATTATTTAAATGAAAGATAATTTCAATAAGTATGTGATTGTACCCTTAATTCAGACATATATCCTTTAAAAAAGCAGAAATATTTTTTTTTCGCAAGGTATCACCGGTGATACCCTGGGTCTCAGGAGGATATGCCACTTAAAAAACTCTCGGTACCAGGGATGACTACTCGGCCTATAGGTACGAACTTCAATGTCAAGACTTCCAACACCCTTGTCGAGTAGTCGAATCAAACTTCTTAGCGGCTGTGAAATTAGCTACAAGCTGCGCGAAATCTAAGCCTCGTGCAAGTATTAAGTGAGCTTCAGTCAGGATTGGGTTAGCAGCTTGAAGCTAACATTACAGCCGCTAAGTTTGATTTGGCCTATACCCAGTCGTCACGCCTATTTCGTTGAGTCATAGAGTTGTTTTAGCTATCTGAGGGCTTCATTGATAATTTAGTTAGGCAATATATCGGACGGCAATATATACATACATGTGAAGGGCGCGTAATTATAGAGGGGCGTGTGCAGTGTGCGTGCCCGTTTTCTATGCTGGAAATGAAGCCGCCCCTCGGGGCCCCGCTGCCCCGCATCAAATCATAAAATACGCGGCTTGGCTCTAAGATCTGATAACTTTTTGATAGTGCGAACTGTAGTCTCGTCTTGGCCACATTTTACATGAAAATGTTTTTGTGGTATTACATTCAAATTTTATAATTAAATAAAAAAAACGTCTGTAAAGTCGGTTTACGGACGATAATTTGACGTGATAACGTCACATGCGTCTCAAACCGAACGCTTAGGCCGATCGTGTCTCTCTATCGCTTGTTTCGAGCTCTCGCTTGCGTGCTCGGCTCAGGCGGAACGTAGCAATGAGTTATGCTCTTTCGTGCGTTCATCGATTTATAAAACGTTATCACGTCAAAATTCATGTCCAATATTTTTGTGGCTTAACTGAAGGATAACTAATATTTGTTTTACTGAACGTCATGCTTATTTTGTCGAGTCCTAGCGTGGCTCTGGCTACATGCGAGGACTCCATTGATATATAAGTTGCGTTAGGCGATGTATGACGGGTGCGTAATAAGTGGGGGGCGTGTGCAGGGAGTGTGCGCGCCCGTGTTCCCCCTGCTGGAGATGAAGCCGCCCCTCGTGGGCGCGCTGCCCCCGCACCACCTCATCCACGCGCCGCCGCCGCTACACGAACACCACATTGTGAGTCGCGACCTCCGACCGCCCGGCCTCATAGATCAGCCCCCACCCAGCCCTGAATACGGCCTTTCTTTTAATAAAATGTACAGATCGGTGGATGAAATTAAGTAACAAACAGTGCGGTTAAACATCATCTGAGCAGGCAGGCTTTGCGTAGTTAACTTAAACTTGCGCGTTTGCGTGTGGCTCCATACATTTTTGTTAGTTCTTCCTCGTTTTCGCCAGGGACGCTGACAAAAGTGTATAGAGACACGGAAACTACTGTAGTTTCAATTTACATGTAAATATCTACTAACCCTTCAGGCGCGGTGGAGATCAAGCGCGAGCTTATTCAGGATAAAAAAAAAAAACAACTTACACAAAATAGTTGTATTGTTTTATTTAAATATTAATTTAGTCTAATTTTCTCTGATACTTTATAATCGATTAAAGTTAGTCCGAACAACGCGATGTTTGCCGACACAAACATATTAATCGTGTGGCATAAGATTTGATTTTTATCGTCTGCTAGCGATAGGGACCACCAGTGAAATGCGCTCCTTTTATAATTTACTTACTGATGTCACTCAACATACTGAAGAAAATAATTCCCTTTGTAAAATTGACACAAAGGTCATGGTTTCTTATCAAAATGAGACATTTTTTACAAGATTATTCGTACCTAACTAGGCTATGTGCACTGCCATACTGAATATTTCAAGAAAACGCTGAATGCAGCACAAAATTCTAATTTTTCAATACACCACAAAGGATTGTGGATATCGAAAAATCTTCGACTAATAGGGCAAAGACACATTATAGCCTTCAGAATTTATCTGATTCTAAAGTATCTACAGTCATTGTTATTTTATTTCAAGAAAGGACAAGTAGATCAATTCAAATACAAGTAGAAAAATATTAGACACCAACATTACTATACATAGTACATTCTGTTCTGCAATATCCAAATTGTCTTGATATCTATAAAATTATATATCTGCCTTTTGTGTAGATTTGACTATTTCACTTCTGAATTCTTGAATGACTATTTGCATTATTATTATACCTATTTATCTAAACCTTACCCTCCAAACTATAACATTTATGGACCATATAAATTAATCGAATTATTGTTACTTTTACATACATCAGAAACAAATACTTGTTTCTTGAAAGAACACTATAAAGTTCATAATCTCCCGTCTCTATAAACTATGCTCTCTATCTTATTAGAAAACATTAATGGTCATGTGTTAGGTAAATGTGTGTTGTCTTTATTTCGCGTGACTCCAGAACGGAACATTGACTGAGCACTTAGCCTAAAATATGTCCATAGTGTTTGCGAGAAAGAGAGCCAGTTTACTCTATGAGGTTGTGTGGTACGGAGTGATGTGAATGGTGCTGCCCCAGTTTCCCCCGAATTAGTTTGGATGTGTGGTGTCAACCCCCGTAGCGGCAATGCCTTAACATTGTATACCCATATTGTTAATATACCCGGTGATTATCATACAAATATACCCTTATTTTATGCTGTAATTTTACCCCTGCGCCTGAATGTCATTGTTCTTTCTTATTTGCACGTTACCCCTTATAAATCTCGTAGACCCCCGTAGAATCCAATGTAAATAGAATAATCGAATCGTAGAATTAATATTTTATTTGTATTTAGCACAGTACGTAATTTTTAAAATAGATGACTACATGTGTAGACACGATCACAGTTGAAGCTTTATCTGTTTGTTTTCTGGCATCGCCGAGATAGCCTTTTGTACTTAAAACGAATGTCGCGTATAATTCAGCGATATCGAGTACAAAGATTCCTGTACTAGCACCTGTCCTTATTTTTGCCTTTGAATTGCCTCTCCATTTCTCGTTTTTATTTCACTTTGTCACCAAAATAATATTGATGATTAACCATGTAAGCATGGCTTAAGGTTGATACTATTTGTTTTTAGAGTTCATTATAAAATTAAGCCTAATTTGTAATTTTTGTATTTAACGCGGTGCATTCATGGGCAGCACCAGTCGAAAGCTCACAATGTGGATTTTTTGTTTACTCTGAAATCTAAAGAAAATTCGCATAACTTAATTGTTTTATCTTCCAGCTAGTATGGTTAGTTCAGATCGCCACAGCATCTAAGTGAAGTGTGACCTAAACCAATCATACGTGACTGCGGATTTTCTTACTTAGTTTATAAAATGTAGTTTTTACCCAGGTAACCCTATCCAGCGATCCCATCCCGGCCATGTCAGAGAAGATGAAAACAAGCAGCTGGAGCTCTTTATTTATTAAGCCTTTTTATAATATTGCTACAATTTTGAAGTCACTGAAGCTGTTTTTCTATTTTGGATATTAATTCGTACCCATTATATCGAGTGCCTTCATGATTGGTGATAAAGCGACGGGTGAGGCGTTGGCGAGAACGGTACGGTTATAGAATACTTATGTATTTTGCTGGATTATAATACACTGTAATGTGTGACCCTATACTATAGGATACTATCAAAAAGGACAGTGCTACTTGCACGTGTTGTGTTTCTATCATTTGTAAAAATGTGCCTCACTAGCGACTCTCAAATATTTCTGCGAATAAGTTTTATTTTTTCTGACGAATTTAATTAAGAACCACTATTAAATAAATCATCGAAATGTTGTATAGTGCTATTCACATATTCAGTTTTTATTACATGATGGCAAAAACAAATATGGCAAATGCTGCGTGATGCAATATTATTTAAACTAATTTTTAGTCGCAATCTATAGGTGGCTTCAAAAATATAACCGTGGCTGCTCTCGCTGCGCGCTCGCGTTTTCAAAAATAAAATTTGTCCAAAATACAATCTTGTGCGGTCGATATATACAGGGTTATTTCTAATCAGTTAGCATCCTTTTAGGGGTTTATTCTGTACATCAAAACTAACAACTTTTGTTCTGCTACTTTTGCAAAACTAAAAAAATCACCTGTTCCATACATTTGGTCGCGGGTGAACGATATTTTTCTTCTATGGAACACATATTTTTTTTAGTTTTGGCAAAAGTTGTTAGTTTTGATGTGCCCTTTGATGTTGATGTAGAATAAGCCCCCAAAGGGATGCTAATTGATTAGAAATAACTCTGTATTTTCAATATTAACCATAAGCAACTGAGCGAATTCCTAGAATGACAAGTAACGTTTTTGACAAAATAAATATGTAATTAAAAAAAAAATAGCTTCGGTTGACTATTGAAGAAATAAATACAGATTACTCGAAACGGCGTCAATAATGCGAAGAAATATTGTCCTCATATTACGAATATTTTGATCAAAATGTCCCTTTTGTTTGTTCTCAGAATTCTGTCAATTACATTTTTCTTGCTTTAGCCGTGTTCCAATAAGTTTTAACGGGTTCTTATAATCGAAAGAAGAAACTGCTTTCACCGTTTCTTGCTACCTGTATGTATTTAAATATATTTTATAATAAACTATAATGTAACAAGGAGGAATATGCTGATGTTTATGAATATGGTTGTGTTTAAAGATGGGTGGTTTGGCGAAATCTCCATTGGCTGGTCTTGCAGCGCTCGGGCTCGGCGGGCTCGGCCCCGCTAACACCACGGGACTCAACCCAGCAGGTAATACACAATATATGTATGTAGTTGCTATACACGGCTTCAAATATTCATTAATTAAAAAACTAAAGTAAATAGCGGATGTGATGATAATGTAGGCAAAATACTAATTTTGGAATAGAAGAATAAGTGATATCAAACAATAACTTTTGTCAAGGCGCCCCGAGTGTAATTCCCTCATTCATCTTAAGTCAATGTATACAGAAATACCCCTCGCGGGCATCTACCGTAATTTACTTTAGTATTTGGAGTGTCAATGATTGTCGTAGAAATTATTTTCCTGGTGTCAATACGCCCCACTGCACGCGCTATACGGCATGCGGCGTTGCCAAAATGGTGCACGGCACGCAATGTTGCCAAACCACTGCAGTGCACTGCACGCGACGTTGTCAAACTGGTGTGCGGCACTGTGCTCGTCACTAAGATATGATGATTTTAGACTCATATTGCCCAGTTATTTTGCTAGAAACACTAACGTTCAATCAGGAATATAAAAATCCTTGCACACTACTGCTTGACGGTATACGATTTAATGAGGTTCAAATTTAACGGCTACTTGAACCATGAAGCGAGTCGCTTCAGAGTAACAAATTTATTTGCCAGCGGAAATGAGAGATAGGATTCTGTGCAGAGAGTAGCGCACTTCAAAACCACCATAAAGTGACTCGTGTTCTGCTTTCCCATGCTAGTTCTACAAAAGAGTCCCTACATCTAAAACTGTAAGTTCGTACACATAGGCACGATACTACGTCGCATTGTGCTACGACGACGAAATCTACGACCAGCAAGAGACACGACATCGCAATGTGGCACGATACACGGCACGTCGTCGTTGAAACTATATTTTCACTGGCGCCGCATTCAATTGTTATTTTTCTTGTTATCAGCTTAGGGAGAACACATCTAGTGCAGTCCATTTTTCGAGATTTAATAACAACTACCCAGTACGGCAGCGGCGAAAATAATATTTAATAGTTTCAAAGACATCATATCGTCAAAGAGTTATCTTTGTGATAAGCATTTCAAAAATATGAAGCGAACGCAGGATTCGAACCTTGCCCCTTCGGATCACTAGCCCGACGCTCTAACCACTGAGCTAGCTCGCCTCCTACGCAAGCTTCAAATTTCTGAAGTGCTTACATTTCCCAACTTATAGCGTTGGTGGCGCCACCTGTGATACCCGTATTAGACAGGTTATCACTCAACTAGAAGTTATTAGAACTTCTAAAGATTGACGAGAGATGACACACTGCTTAATCAATGTTATGATGTTTATTTTAAGTGCTTTCCACACTAGATTTTTATCTCAAAGAGTTATCTTTGTGATAAGCATTTCAAAAATATGAAGCGAACGCAGGATTCGAACCTTGCCCCTTCGGATCACTAGCCCGACGCTCTAACCACTGAGCTAGCTCGCCTCCTACGCAAGCTTCAAATTTCTGAAGTGCTTACATTTCCCAACTTATAGCGTTGGTGGCGCCACCTGTGATACCCGTATTAGACAGGTTATCACTCAACTAGAAGTTATTAGAACTTCTAAAGATTGACGAGAGATGACACACTGCTTAATCAATGTTATGATGTTTATTTTAAGTGCTTTCCACACTAGATTTTTATCTCAAAGAGTTATCTTTGTGATAAGCATTTCAAAAATATGAAGCGAACGCAGGATTCGAACCTTGCCCCTTCGGATCACTAGCCCGACGCTCTAACCACTGAGCTAGCTCGCCTCCTACGCAAGCTTCAAATTTCTGAAGTGCTTACATTTCCCAACTTATAGCGTTGGTGGCGCCACCTGTGATACCCGTATTAGACAGGTTATCACTCAACTAGAAGTTATTAGAACTTCTAAAGATTGACGAGAGATGACACACTGCTTAATCAATGTTATGATGTTTATTTTAAGTGCTTTCCACACTAGATTTTTATCTCAAAGAGTTATCTTTGTGATAAGCATTTCAAAAATATGAAGCGAACGCAGGATTCGAACCTTGCCCCTTCGGATCACTAGCCCGACGCTCTAACCACTGAGCTAGCTCGCCTCCTACGCAAGCTTCAAATTTCTGAAGTGCTTACATTTCCCAACTTATCGCCTGCCATCCTGCGTTCGCTTCATATTTTTGAAATGCTTATCACAAAGATAACTCTTTGAGATAAAAATCTAGTGTGGAAAGCACTTAAAATAAACATCATAACATCATATCGTGTTTCGTTGCACGTTGCGATGTTGAGTCGTAGCTTTCCACGATACGACGTCGCATTGTGATGCGATGTCGCGTCATAGCACGATGCGAAATCGTATTGTGTTTATGTGTAAGAGCCCTAACCTAACCTGTTTGTGATTTCTCAGCAGCGCTAGCGGCGCTGGCGGGGTCGCAGCTGCGCACGAGCGGCGCGGCGCGCGGCCAGCCCGCCACCAACCAGCAGTCGCATGAGATGACCGTGCCCAACGAACTCATCGGTTGCATCATCGGCAAGGCAAGTATTCATATTGTTGTATCTACAGTTTAGTGTTTCCCAGCAGCGCTGGCGGTGCGGCGTGCAACACAATGTTGCTTTTCGCTTCCTCATGAGGAAAACACGTTATTGCAGCGCGTCGGGCATGTTCGCCAATGCGCGAGTTCCGGACTTTGCTGTCATCAGGTCTAGAGTGGCTTCCTTCTGGGCTGGGTTGAGACGTTCCAATAACGAGATACTGCATTACTTGACTTTCTATATAGCCCGGTTTTTAAATCATGGATAACGCTACACCAGAACGAGAACCGAAAATTACTATTAATCACAGAGCAAATAAAAAATCAACAGAGAACGTCGTTGAACAGTCAGGTGAAGCCGGTTTTTATACATGTGTGAGTGCGTCGCTGTTGCACCGCCATAGTTCGACTGACAAGCCAAGGTGTAGTTTCCTTGTACGTGGATTTGTGTGTAATTGTCTGTACACGGCGAGGCGTAGTTTTGGTCGGCCTCACTTGTTTGTTCACAACATTCTGTTTTTATTTATTTATTTGGTCTGAGCTTTTAATAACAATTATATATGTTGTCTAATTTAAATCAGCATATATTATAGGTCATTGTAAGGCCTGAAATAATTATATTTTATCTATTTATATGTGCCATTGTCGTACGGACAGGCGTAGCTACAGATTATGGATTCGACTTCCCGACCCGGAAACTGAACGTGTGTGGCTAGTTTAAAATGGTCATCGCTATTGTGCAGACTAAGAACGCGCGTACTACTTTCAGCTAATTTTATTGAAATATAAATTTATTTGTAAGGGATATGTCCTTTTAACTTAGGGTGGTTATCCTAAGATTGGTGTGATGAATATTTTTAACTTAGCTGACAAAATTATACGCACTGATAAAAATCATCATACAATACTATTACATCCCCTCGCGCAGTAGCAGTGGCGAAGCACTTCAAAAGGCCTTATAAATACTCATGTTTAGATCATCCAAACGACGAAGTAGAAAAATATAAAAAAAAATGTCTGTGAATTCCAATGCGGCATCAAATTATAGAAATGAATGGTGTGAATTCCAGGGCGGCACTAAAATCGCGGAGATCCGTCAGATCTCGGGCGCCATGATTCGGATATCGAACTGCGAGGAGCGAGAGGGCGGCTCCACCGACCGCACCATCACCATCTCCGGCAACCCCGACGCCGTCGCGCTCGCGCAGTACCTCATCAACATGAGGTGAGTCTCGTCCGGATGTCCACCAGATCTCGCCCATGATCCGGATACCGACCTGCGCGAGCGGTTCTACCGACCGTACCATCGCCATATACGGCAACCCCGACGGCGTCAGTGTGACCTTTTTCAGAACCATTTTTACCTAACCAATTTTTCTACTGAAATCTGATGTAACTTATTTTCTAATGAGTCTTCCTCGCTGTCCTCTAAAATAGCAGAGGGTCGAAAATCGCGAAAATTGCATTTATGAGTTCTACTGAAATACTTCAAAAAAACTACTGAAATCTACCGATTTCAAAATACAGAAATCTACTGTATGCTGAGTGTGAGTTTTGTCGTAAACATGACACGCTCTTCGGCGAGCGCGTAAGCATGTAATTTGTATGAACTTACACTCGCACAAAGTGTTTCAGAAACGCGCCGCTAGTGGCGCTGTACAATTCTTCATACAAATTACATGCTTACGCGCTCGCCGAAGAGCGCGTCATGTTTACAACAAAACTCACACTTAGCATACTCATTTCAAAAACTACTGCAACTTACTGATTTCAAAAACTCCTGAAATCTACTGATTTCAAAAACTACTGAAAATCTAACACACTACCAAATTTACATTAAAATTCTACTAAAACAGTAGGTATGTACACTACTGCAAACGGTCACACTGGACGCTGTCGCGCTCGCGCAGTACCTCATCAACGTGAGGTGAGTGTCTGCTACACTTTATTCATCCCTACTAGTTGGCTGGTTCAACACTTTGATACTTTCCTTTCCATACTAGCGGTCGCGTCGTGAGGAATGTCATTGTACCTACTTCTCGCCCGGTACTGGAAATGTCATCGTACACCAACAGCTAGCCACCCGTCCTATACAAACTTGCCGCCAATTTTAGTTAGCTGCTGTTTTGGTTAATGTTTTTACAGAAATGGATATAGGTACTTGTCGTTAAGAAACACAACATTTCCTATAGGACCGCTCCTAAATCTTAACCAAAAAAAAAAACAGCTGGGTAATTCTTTTCGACACGATTATCATAGCCTTCGTGGCAATTTTTATTTTATTTGCTTATTCGGACCAATTAAAAAAAAAAAAGCTTTAGCGTTTGATAAAACGAGTAACTTCGTACGTAACTTAATAATTCCGTGAGACTACAACAATATTATAACAATATATTGACTGCCTCGGTGGCTCAGTGGTTAGTGACCCTAACTACTGGGTCAACCACACTACCCACACTTCTTTAAGTGTGGGTTCGATCCTCACCCAGGGCAAGTATCTATGTGATGAACTTAGATATATGCTGTGTCTGGGTGTTATTTAGTTACTATCTATATAAGTACGAGTATGTATTTAAAAATATGTATAAGTTTATCAGTCTCTGGCAGCCATATCACAAGCTTTGCTTAGTTTGGGGTCAGAGGCTGTGTGTAAGATGGCCCCAAATATTTATTTAATACTGTAAAATATGGCACGAAGGTGATGAAAACGGTGTCGAGTAGAAATACCCAACAATTTGGTTCTGTATTGTAGTACTATGATATCGCAAGTGTTCAACCAGCCATCTCGTATATTGACACTGTCGTATGCTACGCGCGAACTGCCATCAATGTCACGCATGTTAATAACAAATAATAAGTGTAATTCCCGAGTTTAAAGCAACCAAATCCAAAATTAAAGTATTGTCCTATGCAACTGGAAAAACATCAAAATAGGCAATATTGGTTAAAAACCATTATTATAATTAGTCCGTTAGTTAGATTATCAAAAAATATTGGACACGTATTTTTAGGGTTCCGTACCTCAAAAGGAAAAAACGGAACCCTTATAGGATCACTTTGTTGTCCGTCTTTGTTGTGTGTATGTCAAGACTCTTTATCTCGGGAACGCGTAAAGATATCGAGCTGAAATTTAAACTGTATACGTATATCTATGATCTATTACAGTTGTGTAAAGGAAAATCTTCTCTGTTATCGTATAAAGAAGTTAGAGCCGTTTATGTCGTAAAAAACCGCATATTTCAACACTCACAAAAATCAAAACCTACAGGGTACTTCCCGTCAACATAGAACTATGAAATTTGGCGAAAAGTATTGTCTTAGAGTACACATATAGGAATAAATCTGAAAACTGAATATTTTTTTTTATCACAAAAAAGTAGGACCTCAAAATTACAAAATATAGGTTTAAAATTCAAAGTGCGTAAATCGTATCATGTAAGGTATCATATAAAAGAGCTTAATTAGCACATGCTAAAACAGGTTTTTAATCATTTTAACAATTTTCGATGAATGACGAGAAAAGTAAAAAAAAAAACTTTTGTCGATGATGATGATGAGTATAGAGATTTTAACAACGTACTTCCCAATTTTGTGAAATATTCTGGATTTGTACGGAACCCTCGGTGTGCGAGCCTAACTTGCACTTGTCCGGTTTTTTTATTTGTCAATCAAATAAGAAATGACAAAGATAAATTAACCTTGTCAAAGTTCGGGAGTGGGGGCTCGTGACGTCACTTGTCTGTCACTGTGAAGACACTTGTAACCTAGTCGTGACGTTACGTGGAACTTAACGTTCTATATCTTCAACAATTTTTGTTTAGTTACGAAAGAAAAATACCTACGTGTCTAATATTTTTTGATAATCTATCTGACGGGACTAATTATATTTGTTTTAGTCATCTAGCCTATTACGCTTACATACATCATATTCATTTTTCAGAGAATATTATACTGGGTAACCTAAAATGGAAGATTATTGCTAAAATTCGGGAACTACACACTTCATTGCTATTAACAAAACTGTGTCAAATCTGTCTTTGTCTATATCGATCGTAAGCGCGCGTAGCTACAGTCATCAGTCACAAGTACAACAGTACCCTCCCACCTTTGCCGATGACTCCATATCCGATCGAATTCACCTTTTGCAATCTCATTGTATGATATCCCTCGAATACTCGATTCGATCCGTTTCGATCCCCTGATTGTTGCCTTACGGACCGCTTCCAATTCGGCGGGCTATACCTCGCGGCTGACCTGAGATCGTCGCGATTTTAAAGGTAATCATAGATTTCGCAAAGTAAAACTTGAAAGGTAAAATAGGACCTAATTGCGTCGGAATAAGGCGACTTTTCTATTGCATCATGTCCTCAGTCCTACGTCCTTCCGATTCTATTACCTTCATCACACCTAAACAAATGACGAGACATAATTCTTTAGATTTGTTCGTTTTCTTGTTATGAACAGAAAGTGCATTTTGAAAGATTTGCAACTTATTAATGGAGCGACTTGATATGGCATACAGAGAAACATTCGTATGAACACTAGCGAATATATTAATAAACCCAATTTATCCACATGATATTGTAAGGCTCTGTCATAATTTTAGAAAATTTTTAATTCCTAGAATGAATATGCCAAAATTTTTGTTATTACACAATAGCCATTCAATCAATTTCAAAACCATTTCCGTTGCCAGATTCAGATGAACTGACTACTGAAGCATGACTTACATCTTCTAGTGACTTACTTTCCTCACTTTGACAGTCTCGTGATTTTTACACTAGACTTTAGAACTGGAATACTATACCGTTCCATTAATTGACCGTGACATACAACTCCAAGTTCCTCTCGGGAGGAAAGCGTAGGTGTGATGAAGAGCGACTCAGGTCAGCTCGCTCCCCGCCCGGGGTCCGGTCCCGTGCCCCGGTCCCGCCTGACGGCAGTCCTCCCCCAGCGTGGAGCTGCAGAAGGCGAACCTGGAAGGCGGCGCGGGCGGCGCGGCGGGCGCGGGGGGCTCCTCGCCGCTCGCCTCCGCCATCCCGCTCGCGCAGCTCCTGAGCAAGTCCAGCGCGCTCGGCGCCCTGTCCTCCCTCTCCGCCCTCGGCGGCCTCACCGACCTCCTCGGCGGGAACTCCGCCGCGCCCGTGCAGACCACTGGCGTCCACAGAAACCACAAATCCTTCAACCGCCGCCAGGACGACGACGCGCCCGCCAAGTCCTCCAAGGAGCGCAACAAGTACAACCCATACTAGGCGCCGGCGCTCCAATGCTCTTATCGGACGCGGCTATCCTACCCCTCCTGAGGCTGATCGTCTGGGTCAGCGCGCGAATTTCTATTATTTTTGGGTTTTGTTGCCATTCACTGATACGGCCATGAATATATAGTGTTTTGGCCGAATGAATAATCATCCATAGTGGCCATTCTACCCACCAGACACCATCGACTAAAACCGAAGGAGAAAATCAGTTGATGAAATGATTTTAGTCTGTGGACTTTGATGCGTAGAAAAGAATGAAAAAAATTCAAAAAAAAAAAAAAAAAAGGCAAAAAAAAATTGCACGCTGACCTAGCGAACCCACCTTAACGCACGAGCCAGGGTAACTGATTCTCGATCGTATATCGAGCTGTAATGCGTTGGATGTACCTATCTACGATGTACTTTTGCCGTGTTGACGTGGGGATAGAAAGGGTAGACGTTTTTGTCCCGGCTCTCGTGCTAGACGGACTGTAGTCGTTACTACAGAAACTTATAAACGCGAGATCGTAATTTATTCAATTTTCTCGTTCAGAAGGGAAGGATTAAAGTTCAAACGTCAATGTAAGCGCTCGACAAATAGCATTGTAGCCTTTTTGTTTTACTTTTATTGCGGGATGACGTTATTTCATTGTGATAATAGCGCATCGCTTTTTGCGCTCGCGTCGGTATGCGAGCCGAACGAATGAACTGCGGGAATGAACTTTTTCTAGATTATATCACAATACATTCGTTTATAAACTTGTGCTGTACTTGAACAGTTTTTCAAAGAGGCGCGGGAGCCGGGATCGTACTGTTTAATTTTATCGAGACTTCTCTTAGATTTTAAGAAAATCGTTTAAGCAAAGATTAAATCATTTGGTTTTTTGAATGTGTATTTAAAATAATGGACTTAATTATGAGTTATCGAATCATGTATGTTTAGGGCTCATGAAGTGAAGGCATAAAATTTGATGAATAGGAGTTGTATAGAAATAGTCTCGTCGCATTTAATCGTAAGTTAGGCGCCGTTTCGTGAAGGCGAGAGGTTTTTGGTGACAACTGAATCCTGATCCTTCAATATACTGCTATTGTCCGATCCTCACCAAATCTCCTCGTCCTTACTTTCTTTCAATGTATTCTACGGTAGATTTTATGCTTGTCTAATGTGTTTACATTTGCCGATTTAGTGTATCGAGATGGCATTCATATACACTTTAAATATGTTTAACTATGTTACATTTCGTAATCGACATTTTTTATTGTTTAATACGCAGTGTGAGTGACAATCCTGTTACTTCTCCCGTATATTTAAATCACACATTATGTTTAATATTTTTAATGTATTTTTGTGTTATGTGATTTATCCACACAGTTCATATAATCATAATCTAGGTTTTTGGTAAATAAACTTACATTTGTATAAAGATTGAGGCTATCCTTATCCTAAGACCTTATCCTATCCTCCTTATATCCTAAGTTAATCGATTTTCTACCTAAAAACAGAACTGACTTTATAATTTATTATCGAATATAGATAGTTTAGTAATTTTATTTCTTACTATGATTAGATTGGAGAAATGAACTCGTAAGTATCGATATATTCACCACATCAATTTTATGTTATACAAGCAAATTACTATTTTTGATATATACAAGCTACGTAATTCATTGACTAGTTTTGTATGAGAAGTAGAGTTGATTTTAATTTGCTTGTGCGACGAGATTTATAAAGTTGAATAAAAAATACCATTGAATGTGTATTTTCATTTTAATAGGTATCGGTATACAGTAGGTATACGATTAGGCTACCGAAGCATTTTAATAGCTATTTAAAATCATGACATATATTTCATAAATTACGTTTTTAGTGACAAAACTTAAGGTGGCGATTGCATGAAACGTATCATTTGTTACAAAGAAATGTAAAAATATCCCTTCTAGATTTTTTTAATGATTTTGGGGCACAACATTCACTTGTATCGCCTATATTCAGCCATATATAGATTATTTACTAGTTCTTTTGTACATTCACTAAAACATAGATGCGCGTTTTATTAAGAGCGGGTTCACGCTAACGTATTTTTTTGCGCGTATATATTTCGGCACAACCACTACACGCGCGCTACATTACGCGCTTCAATAAACCGGACGCGCGTAAACGCGCATATTTCGGCGTATTCGCTCGAACCGGGAAGGTGTCTCGCGGCTCGTGCAGCTCTTTATGTATGTATTATACTAACGATCTTATTTATTCTTTTGTTTTATTTTCCTTCTATTTGAATTTAGGCTAAATCATATGATAAGCAAAAGCTACGATGGTACGTTTCGTGTACTAGCTATAGATATTAGCCATCTAAGATGGTTTAGGTACATAATAGGAATCGACCAGAAGGATATTAAACACGGTTCAATGAGAGATATTTCGATTTGTGTGATTTCGAACTTAGGGATCTTGACAATAGTAGGATACGTAGAAGCTAAAAAGCTGTAGACAGATGCTTCGCGTACGAGTATTGTAAGATTCTATTGAAGTATAAAACAGGGTGTCTATTAGGAACATCAAGCAAAACAAATCAAATACTGCCACATGAATCGTAGAGAATTTATAGAACGTTTCTTTATAATCATACCTATCTGTTATTATATTCGGGCTGTAAAGAGAACGTTGTCCAAAAGAAAACATCAGATTAATTTTATATTTGATAGATTATTCGCAAGCAATAAGCTTGAGACAACAATGAACTAGCTAAGGCTTTGAAGTCTGAACCTTTCAATGATAGATGATTTTTTTTAGAATTTTGGCAGAATCATGGCATTGTTTTGGTTGGATATAGGTAGTCTTGTTTATAATATATTGAGAATTTATTTTTATACAAAAATATTGGACCATGTTGTCTACAGCCTGTGAATAATAATTGAAATTCAGATAAATTCTTGTCGATACGATTCTTGTCTTGTGGTTTTCCTAATTTCAAACTACTTTATGATTTTCAAGTATGATAAATTCGGATTCAAGAGTTTCCATCCCTCTCTCATATGTAATGAATAAATTCCATCAACTATAAAAGCTTGATTCTGGTCTTGCGACGTCTTTAGGCAGCTCGTTTTTTTATTAATTATTATACTAGTCATGTATTGAATATGGATTTACGGATTTGTGGGATTTAGTCATTATTTCTGAGATGTTGAGGGCAACGACATATTTGTAATAGGTACCTACCTTCATAAACTTAAATCACTATATTGGTGGTAGTTTTAGGGCATTTTCTAGAAATTATTATATATCCAGTTAAAATAGCCCTGGGAATTATGTGCCCAGAGAAAACAGTATTTGTATGAAGTTGAATAAAATTTTAAATGTACTTACATTATGGTTGACATACAACAAAATAATATGTTTTGACTGTTTATGAGATGAGTAAGTACATAAATGTAATACATCTCATCCATTATTTATTAAAGCTTTCAATTTTTAACGATCAAGATTTTTAATCTTTTTCTCCCTCAGATGAAATATTGAACATATTTTTAACTTTTTTTATATTATCATCTATGAAATCTATTCGCCAAGTGAGCGCATAGCGGAATGTTACAAAGCATGAGTAAAATGAGTTAGGTTACTCGGGATTCTCATACATTTGGACTGTTTATATTTAGTAATACTTTAGTAAGAGGCATTTGCGGTGATCGCCCTAGCTTAGTGAGCGACATAGTCAAGTAGCGAGCGATCGCAGCCTGTAATGTTTTTAATTAGTGCGAATTTAAAATGGAGGTCCAATTCGTATGTTTTTAAAAGATAGGTCTTCAGGAGACGCAACAATGTAATTTTATTATTTGTATAATCATGTTATTTTCTAAGATAGTGCAGTTACGTATTGTTTCTGATTTCATATTAATCGCTAGATCTTTTAAGTGAAAGTGTATTGTTTAAAGTACTTCTTAATAAAGTAATAGTTTAAATCGGCTTTTCATTTTCTTCCGCTTATGTTTAAACTAACATTGTGATTTGAATATTAAGTGCAGGTAAATAAGGTATACAATCGTCCAATACCAAGCTTCCTAGTCGAGCACCCACGCCACTACCCACCTACCCAGGCCACCTTCCTGCGTAACCTGGAAACTATCTGCTCCATCGAGACCTACATCCCACAGCTCACCGGATCATCCAATTTCCCGGTAAGACTTCCTTTACATTTACTTTATGCCCTAGCGACCCGACCGTGACGTCGTTAATTGTACATTAAACTGCCACTTAACTCAATTCTAATTCCAGACGAGCACTTTTGATTTGATCCACAATTTATTCCCGTTTCCATTTCCGTGTTATCCGAGTCACCTTTGTATCCTGACGAAATGATCGTCAAATCGCGTCGCGGGGGAGCAGCCGTTGGCGAGGCCAGTAGTGACGAGTGCGCGTGTTACAGGATCACGATGGAGACGGCGGGGCTGCCGCTGCCCGGCTACCACTACATCGCGCCCAACCACATCGTGAAGGCGCCGATCCATTGAATGGGGCAGAGCGGCCCCCGCGCCGGCGCGCTGCGGCCGCGCCCGCCGCCGCCCGCGCCGCTCTACGCAGCCCTAGCTCCCGTCTACTTCCTCAAACATTGACCCCTCCACGCACGGAGGGACCCTATTGGCGGCTCGTTAGATTCTCGCTAAATGTATGTTTACATTTGTTACGAGTTTATAAGTATTTTAGATATTCTTATATTTATTCTCCATTGTACGTATTTAATTGATCGGTGCGGGACATATCGGACGGTATGAATCGTACGGAACATACCTAAGATTAGGTATTTCGAGGATGTTAATGTGAAAATATATGACTGAGATTTTAAATAGTGAAGTATCCGCGGGACCGCGGACCGGGACGGGAGTTAGCGGAGCTGATCGAATTTACTATGGAGATAAGCGATCGAGTATATCAATTGTCTATTGGATTTATTTTTGAATAGCATCAGTACTGATCACAAATGTTCAAAATATATTAAAGTCGAGTGTCGATGCACGGTAGGTGTAGACGCGTTTCTGTCGACATCGGGCCCGCTGCCGTAGCGTAGAGTTAGTTTAGCGAACAGAGTGAGAGGGTTAAAGACAATATTTGTAAATAAAATAATCGTAATGACCTGGAGATTAGGTGTTACAGTAATAGTTGCGTCGCGCCGACGACGCGGCGATACGAAACCGGTGGGATCAAATCCTTTAAGAAACTAACATTAAACGGAGACAGAGGCGATCGTAAACATTTCATATTAAACAAAAGTCGTGGTAAGAATACAAAAAGACGTTAGTTATAAAATAGTGTTGCTAAATGTGATAGTCTTCTAATTTACTTTCGAACTGTAAAGATCTCTAACTAGTACACTATGTGTCGCATCGGCTGATAGGGAAATTGAGTCGAAGAATAAATAAATATATATAATGGGAACAAAACCAAAGATTGTTGAAGTTTGTTTAACATTAATAATGTTGTGGATTTATGCTAAATTATTGTCAGAGTAGTTAATGTTTAGTAATGTAATGTGAAACGGTTTATTTTGAATTATTTTATTGCCCTCTCCAGACTGCTCATTGTATTTAGTCTAGATGCTCGTTTAGATAGTCCTGTGGTAATCTACATACAATATTTAAAAAAAGTAATAAAAAAATGTAGGTTTAAAGTAGGTCGATAAGGTAATGTAGGACCACTGTATTGAAGCTTTCCAGTGAACATTGTTTGCTCGGGGGCGAGTTGTGCCACGCCAGGGAGGGATCCAGTGCCAACGCGGTTTCGGCTGTATCTGTAGCTCGTACGATAAACATTTTACTCTCGTATTTTTTAAACTCGAGTAAGATCTGACGTGTCAAATTTGAAAATCATTAATATTATCCACGATTTACTTATTAATTTTGCACCCTAGTTATAAGATTGCAATTAGAATGTAAATGATCGAGACATATCCCTTTACATGAATGATTGAATATCCCCGATGTCTTCCCCTTCAGTATTTCAGTACTAATGGAATGATTGTGCCAAAGTTGTGTCGACTCGACAAAAGGCTAGAATGTGCAATTTTACAAAATTTGAGAGGTTTGCGTGTTAAATTCTCGTAATAAATTATGCTAGTCAAATTTTTCTAAAAGACATATTATTGAAATTTAAAAAAAAATCTAGTCAAATTTGTATTTGAATCTGAGTTAAAAATTATTTATTTCTCAACTCGAAACTTTTGAAAATATTTTTGTGTGTGGTCTCGCTTATTAAAATTAAACATAACTTAGCAATAAATTTTGATAAAATCAATTATTGATAGTTCTAAATTGCAATTAAGAAAATGTATAGAGCTTCGTAAAGTAAGTACCACACAGGTTTAGAGGTATTCGATAGTGTAACTTGAAAAAATAAGTTTGAACTATATACATACATAGTAGATATACATTATTACTAAAAATGGAGAGATAAAAATAGCTGTGATTGAGTGGGGGGGCACTTTTGTGCCCAGAGCTATGTCAGTGATGCTAAAAATATGCGGAATGGTATAAAAGGTGGTTTGGTAGTGTAGTGCGCGCTTGTAGTCGGACGCTACTCTAGTGAAGGAAATCGGCGCAGGGACAGCAAATACACTACTACTATTAGAGCCATGTGCTTTGCCATTACGATTTCTCCAGCACGACAGAAATGACCCAAGCGCGTAGCTCTAACCGTAGTACTGTACTATATATTTAAAAATAGATAATCGGTGTCGTCAATATTAAAACTTAGTACAATGCAATTTTAAATATAAATTAGCTAATAAACTAGATATAATTTTTGTCTTGTGTATTACGTTCTATTATATTTATCACAGCAATCAATATTAATCTTCATCGTACTCGTATTTAGAATACACATAGTTAATTATATGTTATTGTTACTGTTTTCATTTGCTCAATTTTCTGAATGTTAACGTAAGCTAGGCTTCGGAAAATATATTTAGTTTGTTATGTTGGTTGATAAGCAATATTATTTGTTGTGTACAAAACGCCTTCTTTACTTGGAGAAGACTAAAGAGTTTTTGTTTGAAATTATTGTCTATTTCTAAACTATATTTTGTTTACTTTTTTTTTGATAATAATTCGCTGGCCATAATCAAAGTATTGAAGCAGCTAAATGTTAAGTATGTTGAATGAATCATAAGAATAACATTTTATTTTATGATATGGATAGGTAAGTATGTATATGTTATGTTATACGGATTATATTTTATACATGTAAGTAGGTACTTACGTACGATTTCTAATAAACGTGCAGTGCAACTCGATTACACAATATATTTTTTAGAATATCAAAACTCGTGACTTGTTTAAAGCCCACTAATAGTAAATCATTCGTTTCTTAACATAGTATATTTAATTATAATATTTGTATTGTTTCAAATATGAAGATCATTAATAATTAGCCTTTATTGACAGGGTCGATTTTGATGAGAGTAAAAAATCAATTTTATCAAATTATACACGTAGGAAACTGTTCAGTTAAATGTAACGTTTCTAGGTCTATTGAGCACCAGATTTTGGAAATCCACTAGTTTCATCAAGTGGCTCCTAACGCCTACTTTATAAACATCTATCCCATTTATAATATGCACACCAAGTTTCTTGTTCAATATATTCTATTTAAACTCCTACATATTAAGCTTGTAAAAGCAATAGGTTTATCGTAATTATCATACAGGTTTGACGCCTATGGGTAAATTGAAAAGGGTTGTGTAATTTACTGGGCTATATACAAATTGTTTATTATTTTTCATTATTTACTTATTACACCTATAAACATTATATTCTTCCGTGTAGCAATAATCAGGGTAAATAATAAACTAAACGGCGAGGTCTAATCTTGTTCGTGTACACGCAACTTTTAATTTGGAGTTAAGAATTTTGCACTATCGTGCGTTTCTTTTCTAGTTAGTTGTTATGCTTAAAAAATAAATACTCTTTACTTGTAATCAATATATTAAACATCATCACACTATAAATACGTTTACGGAAATCAACACGACTTAAAATATCAATGGTAGGTATATTCGATCATATTCCAGTTGACTTACTCTCATAACTCACTTATGCCACTTACACTTCACATAAACTAATTATTTTAAAGTGCATCATAATAATATATCATTGGCACATTATTTAATACACATTATTTTCGTGTTTTATTTAGGATTTAAATTAGTAATAATTGACTGAATATAGTTAAGAATTCAAAATCAAAAGTCAACAATTGATTTTACTGCTGCAATTTCAATAAGCATTTATTTTTAATTTGAAATACGTAATCATTGTCATGCATCCTTAAATTATTGAAAAAAGTTAATGAGCGAAACACATCCGATAATATAATTTGAAGACGGGGACACATAGTAACTTATGTAATGTTTAACAAGTATTTTTGGCATACTTTTAACGGAGATGAAAAGTTAACAGCTCGCTTGACCTAGTGAGGCTTTTATGGGTTCGCGTGGGTAGTGTCGGTGTATGTCTATCTGGTATGAACTGACTGCACTGAGCAGCCTCGTCGTAACCGTAAAATTCCCATTTCAACGTTCACAATGTGTTCCCGCATAAAGTTGTTATATGCTTATGCGTATTAGAAAGTGACATGTCTGTTCTCAGCTTAACTTTGAGTGATTTAGGCTTGGTTTACAAACGAAGGTAGTCTAGGTGCTCCAGCCGGATATTGAGTTTTCGCTGTTTGTATTAAATTGGAAATATGCAAGTCCTACTGATTTAACAGTTTCATTATGCACTGCGTCATTCTACGAATAATGGCATTCATAGGCATCATCAAATGAACAACACTGCTATACTATTCTACATACGAAATAACTAGCAGTGATTGACATTCTGATTTATCTTTAAGAGCTTATTAATCTTTATTACATTGTTATCAGAGTTTCGTATTATTAAGTAGGTACTTAGGTACCGTATTTCCCCTACATGACATATTTACAACTTATAAACCACGGTCATGTTAGTACTCGCGAAAAACTGACAATACTATGGAGTGAGGGGCTCTACAATAGCTAGCATAAATATATGTTATATTCTACATTATTAAATGTCATATGTGTTTGTGTGAAATCGATGAAACGTTCTCAGATCACATTAGCCTGGCGTCTGTTAGAATTATACACGATTGAATAAAGGAGAGCTTTTCGAGGCCACCAGGAGTAATTTGGTTTGAATCTGCCAATGTTTGTAAAGCTCAGCCAGTTCGAATCTTAATGAAAGCAAAATTGTATATAATTTCATCAATATTTGAAATGTCTGATAGTATCATTTTCATATTATTAATGCACGGCTAGCATAAGTACCACGACATCGGCCGGAGGAAGAAATTTCGAATTTTTAAGGAGAACCCCTGTACCTACGCATTGGATAATCTTATAAATCCTCAGAGCTGGAGGTACGCAGCATTAACAGGCATATGACTAGAACCAATGTACGTAATAAAGATCTTGTTGGTTAGAGATGGTTCCCGTAAACCAAATCCATGTCATTATCAATTCGTTGTTTAACTCATCGGGGGCTGTACCACGAGCTTACTTTTAGTTTTTTACGCTCTATCTATTAGTAAATAAAAAAAAAAACTAAATAAAATACAAATTTCGATAACGGTACAACCTCTGTGGGTACTAATTAAGTAAGTAGATAAAAGTTCTTCTTATTCAAACGTTCATAATTCGATATGATACCGAAATTAGAATTCACTCGTCATATCTTGGAAATATCACTGTAATGTCGACATATCTAATCTTTTGTGAATTGATTAAATGTTATATTTCTTATAAGTAAATGTTGTATTGCGGTTACAATGTAGGTACTGCGTGAGGTTCATTTACATATTTTATTATGACTTATATGTTTGTTTTCATTATGTTAATTCAATAAAGTGTGTAAATAAATGATGAGTTTTATTTATTCGACATTTCTACTTTGAGTTCTTGGGTGACATTTACGTAGGTACAATTTTCGTATCATAACTTGGCTGAATTAAAGTTTGCCTCGCTTGGCGATCGCGCATGTCCATTGGTCAGAGACCATTGACGCCTTCATTAGTTTCATTTGATTCCGGCTGAGTTAGGAACGCAAATTGCGCGTAGGTACTAATTGTTATTCGACTCAATAAATAAATGATCTTGCAAGAAATGTCTCATTAGCCGAGTTAGCCTATACATATTAGCACACGAACTACTAACGCCATTTCCTCCCACTAAAGCCGGAAACATACTATCGGACGCGACTGACAGCCGCGACTTAGCAATGTGCACAGTCTTAAAACATCCGGCGCGCCAGATCGCTCTCGGACGCCGAACGCTCAAGGTCGTCCGAAGATGACGTCCGCGACTGATGTCCGATAGTGTGCACGGCTCAGTGTACTTTCATAGTCAAGATACCTATCAGTCGCGTCCGTAAGCTGCGTTCGATACCTAGTATGTTTCCAGTTTAAGGCTAAGAACTCGCGGATCTTTAAGTTTAAGCAAAACTATGTTACGGACCTAAAAGTACCTACTTATGTTTACCTATATGGCTTCTACTTGTATCGTAATTCGGTAGGTATTGGAAACAACATATAAACTAGGCACAGCTATAACTAGGTATTCAATAGGTAACTTACACAATATTTACTGTTAACACACATTATTTCACTTATAACAATGTAACCGCCTCATCGTACTTTTTGAAAAAGCATTTCTTTTTTAATATTTTACTGAAACTCAAACAAGGCTAAATTAATCTTTAGTAGGAAGTATTAGGTACCTACCTACCTATCTCTACCGTAGAAGATAAATAATATCACTAATATTTAAAAAAAAAAAACAATGTTTCACAGGGAACTTGCCACGATTCGAAGACCGTTATTATTAGGTAAAGTCTCTACCTGTATAATTACCGAATATAGAATCTAGGTACCTATACTATGCAGTAGTGTAAATTGCCGTGTTAAGTAGGTGGGTACGCATCTGCTAATCAAATGAAACGAATATGGCTGCTGGCTGGATACCGCAATAAAATTCAAATTCCTAAGTTCAGTAGTGCCATGGGAAATATATGAACCTCCGTTTTGAATGTTATCGGCCGCGATAGAAAAACTGGTCCATTAAATGGGCCATAAATCGTTAACGGTAAGTTTTACAAATAAGTTTACAAGAAACAAAAGATGCAAAATTGTGTTCTCTACAATAATGGTGTCAATAAAAAGATTTAAAAAAAAGTGCATAGTTTCAGAGATATCGGTCAAAAAAGTTTTTCTCTTTTCAAGATGGCGCTTGAAGCTTCACCTCTTGGCTCCACCTGGATCTGTCAGCGTTTTGTAATTTTATGCTCATTGCTCAGTAAAGCCTATGCTACACGGTTTGAAATAAGGTATGAAACTAAGGTCACCTTGAAAATGATCCTTGTAAGATACAAGAAAAAAAAATGTATCTGTAATTTAGTGCAAAGTTGATCTAAAAATAGTACATTGTTCACCGAGAGGAGAAAGTGACCGATTACCGTCGAGGGTGTCGTTTGAAGCCCGAGCCGTAGGCGAGGGCTTTAAAACACCCGAGATCGGGAATCGCACTTTCTCTCGAGTGATAGGTACATAGTGCTTTATACTACACCTACGAGGAAAATAAAAAACTAAATCTTTACTAATTGAAAAAAAACTGAATCCTCAAACAACACACAAATTGAAAATGGCGCCAATGGCGTCTGCAATTTTCACATGTTCTTTTTTCAAATTGTTTGACACCATCCAACACACAGCTAGTGGCCAGTGTCATTTTGCGAACTTGGAGATAAAAACTCACTGTAAAAACTTTTTGGCTTTTGATATTTAGGTTACCAGCGCATAGTCTTACCCAAAATTAAAAAAGAAAAACCACGTAAGAAATGGATTTTCATACACTTTTCTCTCCCGCTCAGATGCGTTTTCTCGCCGCATATTTGTTCGATATGCAATGACGTACTTTCTACCGTAAATTTGATAAAGTATCAAGGTACTTTCCGAGCAGGTGTAGTATAAAAGTATTTTTCCTGAAGTACCTACCTAAATAAGCTGAGATGGTATTGTATAAAACATACCTACCATCAATGACAATTCAAACTGAGAATCTATTTTTGAAAATCGATTGATATGAACTAAAAATATAAACACAAATGCGCTTTCGTATTGAAAGCATTGATTGTTGATAGATAAATATAGACGCTCAGCTTAGCTATAAAGTGTCTAATTAACAATGCAAAAGCATTTCAGGGCATTGAGCTGGTGCTGGCGCCGTAAAAACTCGGTCAGCCGCATATCCTTTGGCTAAGTAGGTATATAGTTTGTACGTAGCACATGGCAGCACTATTACCTAGAAAATGGTCGATAGCAATAAATATTTCAATACGAATAGCAGGTCTGACCGGGCACGGTACTTGGAAGCTTGACCGCATGAACTGCCCCTAGTTGCAGAACTTGGTGCCTACAACACAATTTGGTGTCTGTTTATTTTTCCGATTGTGCTTAATAGGTTATGGCCCAAGCACCCTTCGTGGGACTATACGTCCTGCAGTGGACTAATAAAAAGGCTGGTAAAGTACAGTAGGTACCTACAAAGCAGTGCCGGTTTTAGCTCTACCAGCACCCTGGACGAGATTTCTGCTGCGCCCCTGACTAAAATTCAAATAAGCACTGGTACTACATTGTAACTAAGCGCGAGCGCGAAATTTTTCGATTTTATCTTTCAATGGAGTTCTTGTACTGTACCAGCCTTTTTAATAGTTCACTGCAGGACGTAGGCCTACCCACAAAGGGTGATTGGGCTATATCCACCACGCTGGCCAAGTGCGGGTTGGTGTATTCACATATGGCATTGAATTTCTTCTAAGGACGTCCCTCAAGTTGTCACACGATGTTTTCCTTCACCGAAAAGCCAGTAGCGTGAAATTCCGTATATAAATTCCGAAGAACTCATTGGTACGGACCGGGTTGTTATTTTAATTCAATGGATTAATTTGATTCAATTTTTGCTCACACTGTATGGTGTGCAAAAAAGTTAAATTACATGATTAATAAGTAACTAATTATGGCTAAGAGCAAGTATAGCGAGTACGACATTGTGTTGGCGTTTCCTCAACAGATTTTAAATTTCAGAGCAGAGGCAAGAAAGGAAATCACATCAGTTTGGTAGAACGCGAGCGTAGCAAGAGATATTTTTTTTTGCTTTTGTTTAATGAAGGCTTCATCTTATTTTAATATTATATTAACGCTCCGCGCGAAGAGTCGCCTGTGCTAAGGACCAAAACATAATTTCAGAACAGAGGAAGCAAGCAAAAGCATCCTAGTTTGACTGAGCGCGAGCGTAGCGATCGAGATTTTTTTTCTGCTTTTTGGATCAATGAAGGGCACATTTTATTTTAATATACCTACCGTCCCATCTTGGGTCCGCGTGAAAGGGCGCCTGCGACGCGTGATAAGGGGCGCCTGCAGCGCCCTTTAATGTCCCGCGCACCTGGGCGGTCGCCCAACCGCGCCCTACCCTAACGCAGCTACTGCTACCAAGACTACTTTTGATAATTATAATACCTAGAGAAATTCTATGATAACGAATATTGTTCAAATGTTTGAAAGAATACCTAATGTCTCATTGGGAGGACTATTATATAGTAGAAGATCTCTATCAACCGCACCGTCATTTGTTTCGATTATTCTTTATTTCTTTTTTAGGGTTATGTACCTCAAAAGGAAAAAACGGAACCCATATAGGTTCACTTTGTTGTTCGTCTGTCAGTCCGTGTACCAAAACGATCGATTTGAAATTAACACTTTCACTGCGGAAAACACGCACGTCTGTGTTTTCGATTCTCACACCGCCGCCCTTTGGTGTGAGAATCGAAACGCGCCAGGCATGTTGCATCGAATTCCATAAGACGGTGCGAGAAACCACATAAGAGTGCGCAGAAGTAACGCCAAAGCGTACAAACGTGCGAGGCATAGGAAACGTTTTTTTTTTTTAAAAAAGACTAAAATTTGTAAAATAACATAGTTTTTTGCTACTCCATCAAATACAACATGCTGGCAAATTTTTTCTTCATGAAAAAATTGAATTAACTAAAATAGTTTTTTTTTTATTTTTACAAAGTTAGACCATTTTGATTTTATTTTATTTTTCGTCCAAAAATGGCTAACATTGTACCGAATATCCTTGCTAAGTTTTATAACGGGCGTGAAACTGGATTAGGAGATAGGCTGGAAATACTACCGAAATGTTGTGTCCGTCGTCCATCAGTATAGGGTGGTATTAAATAGTACGTAAATTGCATTTACCAAGTAATAAAATATAGATTGAAATAATTAAACCACTTAATTTATTTCATAATTTTATGAGCTTTTTTATTGTATTTTTGGAAAAGAAATTTTTTTTTTAATAATATACCTACCTACCTGAAATATTGTCTCGTTACCTAATCCTTAAAAAATACATTGGTATGAAAAATAGGCATATAAGTATGAGATTAATCTTAATTTCACGAAAATAAAATTAGTGTGTCATAAAAATCGTTGTTTGCTGGATGGGGTAACGTAGTAAAGAATGACTTTTCGTAGCTAGTGAAGAATCTCGGCATTTCCAGAAGAACACATTGAAGTTCCTAATTCTATTCCTATTTAACTTCAGCCGCTGTTCCTATGCAGTAATAAATAGATAATATAATTATTACGTAACGAGTTGAAGGTCTAAATAGTAAGTACAGTACAATACCTACAATATGTACAGGTACAACATGATGCATGCCATACAATCCACACCTGCTACTTGTTCTACTTGCATAGACGAAGTTTGCAGATCGTACAATCCGATTTCTGCTGAATGATTTTCAAATTAAACAAATGTAGAGGCATCGAAAAACTTGTGCTTTACAGACTCCAGGGAGTAAACTCTCTCAGCGCGATACTCGCTACGATTTTTCGTAGCAGATTACCTATCATAACTTTTATACTCTCTGTAGGTAATGCTAACTAAAAAGTTAAGTGGGTGCCCATTTCGTAAGCAAGATCGAAGATAGCGGTCGCCTGCTAGCTTGCTATTATTGCTTTTCACGCGATTTCTTGGCGCCCTGACCTCCGCCGTACCTATCGACTTTCTTTGATAGTACAATGACTGTCGGGGCAATACAACGTTCTGTAGACGTTCAGATTTGGTTCTTGTTCCTATTATAATATTCCTATTACATTACCAGTTGGTACCCGCCCAGCATACAGATGAAGTCCGGGCCTACATCGTCCCGTAGAAGAACGGTTAGTGAAAAGTACGTAGAGGAAAGATTTATGATTGTTGGCGGCAGGCGGGCGGCGCGGCCGACGGGCAGTGCGCATGCCCGCCACTGCGCCACTCGCGTGCGCGCTGCCCCCTGGCGGACTCGCGCCGCAGTGAATTGCGTAACAAAAGCACACTCGCCTCTCGACGCCTCGCCGAAAACTTTCTCCCGGTGCGCGGCTACACTATGGAGGGACGAAAACCGATATAAAACTTTCCCGCGGCCGCGCTCCTGCGTTTCAACCTTACGATACGTTTATTTTTCATTTTTTTTCCAACTTTTTATACGGTCGCTTGAGCCTTTTCTTTACTTTTGAAGTTTTGTTCGGACGCGACAAGTGAACGGATGCGGCTCTCGCCGGTCGCCTTTGGAAGAGTGTGGACGTTCCAGTGTTGTGTTAATTTGCTTTGTTTTTCTTTGCTGAGCGGCTAGTGGTGGCGAGCGCCGCGGCCGTGGGACCGTGCTCGTGGTACCAATCGATACTGCGCTGGGAGCGGCGAATGTAAGTTTTTTTTCTATATCTATCTAATTGAAAAACCTAGACTTCGCTGGGTACTGCTGAAAAGAACGCTTTATAAGGCTGCTTAAACTTGGAAACGACCTACATTTTTGGATGTATTGTACCTACCGATTTAGGCAACAACTTTATTTCAAGAAGCTCTTTTATGCGCGTCCGCGCACCCTTGGAGGTAAGGAAACTGTCTACCGGTTTAAAACTCATCAGTGTACGCTGAACCGGCAAGTTTTGTCTGTTTCAAGTATGAATAATGAATGCAAAAATAACGATTTTTCTTTCCAACACGTTTTTTCTTTGTTGACGTAATACAGTTACACAATCAAATAGTGCCAATTGTAAAAACAAAGTAATAAAAGTGAGTAATTTTTAAGCGCACAACGGCATGAAATACGGTTATCTGGCTACATAAAACGTTTTTATCGACGGAGACCAAGTAGCGTCGACCTGTGCTCTACGACATGCTACGAAATTCGTAGACAGGGCGGCGGTAACCATACAATGGCTACGACGTAGCTGACTTTACAAAAATTGGTATTTGTCCAAAGTATGACGTAGGTTTTCGACAAAACTAGGTCAGATAAATAGGTCTGGAGTTGCCTTGATGTAATAATTACGTCATAGACAATGTAACGTTGCGTTTACATTTTAAATGCTATTGCTAATGCCGCACCTAAATATTAATAATGCCTCATATGATACATACATCGTACGATACTAATAATGTAGATTCGATGTTACAATATCACATACGCATAAGCCTTTAAACCTTTTTTTTTAATACAATGCAATATATTTTATATAATGTAGTACTTACCTATCTTAACTAATATCACCTATCCCATCTCCCATATTCCACCAGTAGAGTTTTTGGAAATAAAATTGATTCTTTAAGTATACTTACCTACGGAAGTACATGCGTACACTTTATTCGAGATCTAGGTACGAGTATACCTTGAATTTATTGTGCCATAACAAATGAAAACGTTTTTAATAATACCTAGTAAGAATAAGAAGAGCCAGAGAAATCGTGAAGAATACTTTTGATACAGATAAGTAAAATAAAAACTTAACTTACTTAAAGTACTTAAACGTTTCTATTCAAACAAGTTTTCAGATATGAAACCTTAATGTTTTTCTTTGAATTCAATTCGGAGTCTGAAAAAAAATTAAATGCCAAAGAAATTATCTATTTATTAATTATTATTTTTAAATAATTATATTATTATTAATAGGTAAGTTTTAATAATAACTGTGTACTTATTTAAAAAAAAAATGTGTAAGCAAAACACAAGTTTCTATGCTTAGGTTCTTAAATGATAAATGTGTATACTCAAATGAAAGCCATTTAGGCTTTCATTTGATTCAATTATCAAAATATGATCGTTAAACCTAATGACCGGTTGTACAATTATAATATTAAAAGAATCGTTTGTCTGATATTGTATCGGTCACATATGAACTGGGCTTAGTGGAACTAATGAATAATATAGAGGCAACTAAATTCGGAAGAGGTACCTACCTACGTACGTACGTACCTTTTGTGGGCATGGTACAAGACATTTTTATGTCAAGGTAACTGTACTCTAAAAATAAATGATGAATTCTTTAAAGGTTTTGTGAAATAAGAAGAAATAAATATCAGTCACAATCAGTATAAATTGCTACAAATACCGTAAAACTAAAAATAAGACATATTTTGACTTTCAACCACGGGATATCCCCCCCTGAGAAGAGAAGAAAGAAGGACCAAATAACACAAGACTTTGTTCGAAAACTGACAGAAAAGTTATAATGCCCTCTTGTCCCGATTACCGGTTGTTTTATCACATCCGACTATCACATCATAAAAAAGTAAGTTTACTTTTCATTAACTACGTGTATCGACGTCGGACGAAGGATCTGTCGTTTGACGAACATGGCCCCTCGTAAACTCGAAATGGGCCGTTCAAAACCAATGGATCAGCCCCGCGGTGGACTGTCATTATAACCTTTATGTTGATTAAAACGGGAATGACTGCTCTAATATAAAAATACGGTACCTCAAAATACGAGTTACATTTTAAAGGGTGGAGCTGTACCATGCAGGTGGTACGTCATTTGTATTTTTAGCCCACAGTAATAAAATGTTTTCAAATATAATTTTGTGTCGATATAGCTTTAGCTAAATAGGTCTTAATTTATAATTTCTCTTGTGTTCAAAGACTTACTTTGAGGAGAAATAGAATACTGTATTATAAGGGAGTTATAGTAACACCGAGTTTTAAGTACAGATAAAATGAAACAGATGATCGCGGCGCGCGCGGTTCTATAAATCAAATGGTTACCTACCTAGATTACCTACTAGTAATAACATTGAAACTAAGACATTTATAGCTTTGGAAATCTGTTGAAAATTGCGGTTGTTGAATTGATTTACTTTACAGGAAAACAGGCACCTATTTTCAGTCCGACCAATGTAGACATTTGGAATTAACAATATAATTATAAGCATCTGAAACACCCTATATAGTAGCTAATAAGATGCAGGGAATAGAAAAACTACATCATTTTTTAACTCTAAAGAGCGAATTTTGTGTGTACCTATTATTTTAAAGTGGACACTATAAGCAAGCCAATTTCTTCTTTAAATAAATAATCATAGTCTTATATACACGTAACAAGAGCGCTTAGTGCATACGACCACTATGGGGGATAATAGAGATTTCTACCTTAGTTTTGGGTGAACCGTGCAATTAACACAAGTTTAAACATCTGAAACATTCATACTACGAGTAGCTTGTCGTATACAAAACCGATGGGTATCTTCAATACCGATCCGTACTTGTAAACTGTACACTTGTAAACCAATTTACTTAATTAACAGCTAGTTTTTCTCTCGATGACTAGTCAGTGATTTGACAAATAAAAATATCGTATCCTATCCAAATTTTCAGATTTACTTACTGCTATAGTCCAGCAGAAATCAAGTTGAGTAAATATAGTTGGTTAAATGTTGGTCATTTCCAATGGCGACGGCACGATCATACAACTGACACTAATTTACAAACACTTAACAGAGTGCAGTTATTCATCAATTGACGTCACTAACATTTAACTCTATGCTTATAACGTAGGTAATAAGCGGTAAAACCTTGTTAAAATTAAGTATGGATAGTAGGTATTAGTGTGTCTACCTAATTGTACGCGTCAATGTCCAACTAATAATCTTAAGTAGGTTAGTGTAGTAGTAATTTAAACGCGTAACAAGCCCACCCGCACCTGCTAATCTAGGCTTAACTTTTTAAGCAGCCAATGTTGTTAACTAACAACACGTGAGGCGGAAGACTCGTGTTATTGATAACTAAATTAAAAAGAAACCGTGAATAAGTATTTATTAGGTATGTTTTTTTTGTTTTATGCTGTTCAAGATTTGTACTAAGCGAGAGCGAAGAGAGTAGGTAGGTAATTCGTTTTTTAGGGTTCCGTACCTCAAACGGAAAAAAACGGAACCCTTATAGGATCACTTTGTTGTCCGTCTGTCCGTATGTGTGTATGTCAAGACTCTTTATCTCGGGAACGCGTGAAGATATCGAGTTGAAATTTAAACTGTATACCTACGTATATTTATAGTTTCTTGCAGTTGTGTAAAAGAAAACCTTCTCAGTTATCGCATAAAAAAGTTAGAGCCGCATATTTCGACACTCACAAAGATCAAAACCTACAGAGTAGGTCCCGTTGACATAGAACTATGAAATTTGGCGAGAAGCATTGTCTCAGAATACATATATAAATCTGAAAACTGTACAGTTTTATTTAAATCACAAAAAAATAGGGACTGAATTTTGAATCCACAAAATATGGGTTCAAAATTCAAAGTGAGTAAATCGTATCATGTAAGGTATCATATAAAAGAACTTCATTAGCACATGCTAAAACAGGTTTTTAATTATTTTAACAATGTGTTTGTACGAGACCCTTGATGTGCGAGCCTGACTCGCACTTGTTCGGTTTTTTTCTAATGAACCATCTAAAGAGTTGTCTTTATTATTCCGCTATCTGCTCAACCTTTGTTCAGCACAGCACGTTTTCTTTCGCCACTACTCTGTCATACGTTACATCTAATTTTTCAACTCCTTTCTCTCACATACCCACCATAATATATTGTAAGTACAAACTCCTTACAATCTTTGAGTAGAGCTAATATTATTTTCTCAACACACTTGCTCATAAAGTGGTTCTAATTTCACCCGCAATCAGGCACCTGTAATGAAACTGTGACTTTTTCATTGCTACTATTCACAAGTGAGTCATAGAGTATTTTTTTATTTTATTGGTTGAGTTTCTTTGTTCTTAAAAAAAGTTTCAATACAAAAAATATCGTGTTCAATAGTAGGTACAAATAAATTAATGTACCTATTGTTTGCTCATTTCATGAATCTTCGTATTTAAATAGATAATTTCAACTTGTTTGTGTACTAAATAAAACTTTAACTTAAACATAACTTTTGTATTCTCTGTAATCAATAAAGAAAACTTGAAATTCCACATTTAGTACGTGGCTAAAACGCTATCCGCGAAAAGCCAAAAAAAGAAACCTCATTCATTTAGTCTATGGCCGATTGCCATTGCGCGCGCATAGGAAAACTGATAAATTTTTCCGCCATTTCGAAACATTTTACAGAACTCGTTTTCACCGTTGAAAATATTTTTTTAGTATTATTTTATTCACAAGTATGTTGAAAAACGTATGCTACACGGTGTGTAGGTATTGATGATTACGGTCATCGGCTGTGTGAAGAATGGCGCCAATGGCCAATGGCGCCTCAGTGGTAATCACCAACTTTATACACTTGTACCATAATATACTGTTTTCTTTGCATAGAATTCTACATCTCTTTAACAATTAATATCACGTCCTACGGGCAGTAATGCCGATAATGCTTACGACCAATTTATCCAAACTAACATCCCAAGAGAGCGTTTTCATCGCATTCAATTACCAGCATCTATCACCTCGAGGGACGTCCCTAATCTTGTTTAGGCACTTGATCAATCTCGTGCCGTACTTCCGTAAATAAACTGGAAGAAACCTGGATGTGAAGTGACGGTTTTATAAGAAAGAAATACGACGCTGAAAAATGTTTTGGCAAGCCGGTAAGAACGTGGAAAGAAATAGGTAGGACAGTCAAAAACATCGGTGACTGTCAGGCCGAACACAGACGATAAATAAAATCAAACTGATGATATTATTATAGGTACAACAAATCTAGTAAAGTGTTTTTTTGTTATTTGAATTTCTCCATTCGTCCAACATTCGGCTGTATCCCGCAAGAATTATCTGTCTATTACTTTAAAATGTAGAAGGCGTGAGTGAGTGGAGGGAGACCCCGCACCGGCAAGCGCAGCGTCCACCTACAAGGTTGACGGATGACCTGGATCGCGCTGGATGCAAGCCGCTACCAACCGGTCTTATTGGAGATCTATAGGGGAGGCCTACAGTACTACAGGAGCAGTAGACGTCCTATGGCTGATGGATGATAGAATGTAGAAAGCCTTTGTTGAAGTAACACACAGATATAGCCACAGCTACGAGTACGAAATATTTTGAAAATGCAGCGAAACTTTTTATAGGTGTAAATGAAGTTACGGTCGGTGTGGGTATGTAGAAGTCTAGAAACTTGTCAGGACAGTGGCCATGCGTGCTATTCTATTCCCTACGGCACAGCGTGACTCTAGTATTGACTTTGTTTTGGCTCTATTTAAAAATATACTTCACCGCGCACGGGTTCAGCTGGCACGTTCTCCGTCCCACGCCAATTACTCATTAACAGTTGTTACAATCAGCGCAATAGATTCATTCATTTGATGCTATTCTGTGGCTGGAAACATATGGTTGCGTTGATCAGTTTGAATTGCAACTATGTTTTTTTAAAACTACAACTGTTTTTGAGAAAAACGTAAAATGACAATTGGTTGAAGTCAGAAACAATGGAACACGCTGATACTGAATCAAACTTTTATAAAGACGATCTTTGCTATGCGATTATTTGTATAGTATTAGTACTAAAATATCCATAGTTCTTAAACTTTATATTTAGTATTATTTCATAGAAAAAAACACGTGAATCGGCATACAAAAAGGGGAAAAATCGGCCAGCATAGCCACAAAATAAAATCTAATAGAAAACCACCTCTTTTTGGAAGTCATTTGAAAAATTCTCTCGGTATCTTTTTCATTTTCATATGTGAAAACCGAGAAATGAAATATCAGCCCAGCTTCAATCAAACATTGGCGCGAACAATTTGCGTGGCGCGGGATCATCCGGATCAAAAGATTACAGGCCCAACAATTATGAAACCCGTGCTTCGACGAGCGCTTTGTTTTCGCGCTGAATGAAACACCTACATACGAGCACTCGTATCTGAAGATTAGTCGCTCTACTTGCTTATCCAGCTTAGCTTACGCAACGACACCCAGCAGATTAAGTAGGTATTATTTACTGGATAATTTAATGGTTTCAGGGCATCATTTTTGAGCTACGAACGGCTCGAACGTAGGTAGGTATGCGGAACTTGTATGGAGATGGCTAGGTCGTATACGGAACATTACGGAATCTCCTTATAATACAATCTGTCAAAGTTCCGTAATAATGTCCGTGTACATACCTACTTCTTTACTTTCAGATCAACTGCAATGATGGTTTCTATATAACGAGAAACAACTGGATATAGATAGTTTTGTACCTACTGCAGCCTTGCAAAAATCTCGGGCCTAGCACAATACAAACTACCACTGAAATATGGATAAAATAAATATGTTTTTCTTGGAGCATCGAAATATTAAAAAATATCAAGAAGTAGTAATATAGTTGCATGGATATATTGCATTTTGCACTAACCAACTAATACAAGTAGTGCTAGTACCTATCTAGTTAGTATATAGTGTACGTGGAATGGGTACAGTTGCCAGAAAATAAAAACTTGTCAATTACCTACCTATCTTCCTTCCTAGTTCAACCATTTCACATAGCTTGTAGCGTTATACATGCATACAATATTTATTTAATCATGTTGACCTAATGAACGCTAACCGAGCGGAAGTCAATCAATATTTATTGTTTTGCGCCACTCGTTCTCGCAATTAAATCAGTCACCAAGTTAACAAAGCGGGTCCAAATCAAACTCAAATAAAACTCCAATTAAGAGCGGGTTCCGAAAGTCCGAGCGAAACAAAATGGAATCGATTAATCCGCAACAAAGGACGAAATCCAAACCTAAGCTTTCCCCCGCTAAATTCGGATAGTTATAAATACTTACAGTACCTAACCGTACCTACTTAGCTTCTTGAAAACTTAGAACGGCCTGGACTGTGAGTCAGTAGCGGTCAAAATCAATAGAGATAAAATTATTAAGTAAGTATTTATCACAGATACCAAACACAGCTAGAATATGTGCAAAAAGAGAACCTTCGTAGCGTTATGGTGAACTAACAATAAGATTTTAATCAGTAGCCAAGGTACCGACTATACCTATACTTGGTAGACTTCAATACTATGAAAATGAAGGAAGAAGTACCGAATTGGTGTCTACCAAGTATCAAACACTTTTAGTTGTACTAGCAATGACGGAGCAGTGTTGTCAACGTAACAAAAATAGTAAAATGGCACACGGGCGACCTCACCTACGACGCTTAGTAGTTTTGCACAAACTATACCTCAATATTTAAAAAAATAGATCTAAATAGGTACTCTGTAACAATTCATTTGTTTTTGCGTAATTATCGATCTAGCGTACCACCAGTTATAGAAACATTTTCGTTACAGAAGTTTAGACATACATATCGACAAAAAATCAAGTAGGTAAGTACTTGAATATTTTGTTGATCACAACGACGACATTTGAACCTATCACTTCTCTCCGAGATAAAGAAAAAATAAATCAAAGCATAAAATATTATTTATTCATGCTTCCATACAGTTCAAAATGATACAAACAAAGTTTAGGTACTCGTACAAAGATCAGTATGGACCCTGTCGGGCACTGCATATTAAAATGAGAGTGATATAGATATATTATTATCAAAATTCTGCAGCGTTCCATCGTGTTCTAAACATACTAGTATAGGTACTCAAAACATCATTCAAAGCCAGTCGGAGATAGACGATCATGACATACCAAGTCAACGGTGAATTTAGCAAAGCTAATAGGTTGATGAGGTTTATCCGCCCTTTTAGTCATTATGTTGATGAGTACATTGAGTACATATGCCTTCTTAGATCTAGTTTAATTTCTGGGTCAGTCTCACAATCAAAAGTACCAGTTGCATCTAAGATTGAATGATTAGATACATAATTTCAGTTCATTGTCTTCAAGACAAATGTCGCAACCAGAGCGTCCAGATTCATCTTTGTTTTACTTTACTCCAAAATCTTAACATAAAACCATCGATAAAAGTGGTTAAGATAAACCGTAACTAATCTCAAAAGAAAACCAACCGATTTTGTCATTCCATAACACATAAATGAGGGTAGACATATAACTACGTTTAACCTTTTTCAATAGCACGTTATGAATAGTAGCTAAATTGAATGGAGTATATTTTACGAGGGTAGTTTTCATACTACACGCATTTCCTCACATTTGTATTCGTCTTGTCGGGAAATGGCACGTATGCATGCAAATGCGTGTCGGGTAAAGGCGAAACGAGCTAGATTGCGTATAGGTACACATACTCATACCTGCCTGGTACCTATATGTATTTAATGATATTACAGAACTACATGGATTGTTGTGGGAATTACTTATAGGTTTTGTTGATTTTTTAGGGTTCCGTACCTCAAACGGAAAAAAACGGAACCCTTATAGTATCACTTTGTTGTCCGTCTGTCGATCTGTGTGTAAGTCAAGACTCTTTATCTCGGGAACGCGTAAAGATATCGAGTTGAAATTTAAACTGTGTGCGTATATCTATAGTATCTTGCAGTCGTGTAAAAGAAAAACTTCTCAGTTATCATTTAAAAAAAGTTAGAGCCGTTTATGTCGTAAAAAACCGCATATTTCGACCCTCACAAAAATCAAAACCTACAGGGTACTTCCCGTTGACATAGAACTATGAAATTTAACGAGAAGCATTGTCTCAGAGACCACATATAGGAATAAATCCGAAAACTGTACATTTTTATTAAAATCACAAAAAATGGGGCCTCAAAATTCACATAATATGGGTTCAAAATTCAAAGTGAGTAAATCGTATCATGTAAGGTATCATATAAAAGAACTTCATTATCACATGCTAAAACAGGTTTTTAACTATTTTAACAATGTGTAATTTTCAATGTATGACGAGAAAAGTGAAAAAAAAACTTTTTTGTCGAGGGTTATAGTAGGTATAGAGATTTTAACAACAATTTTAACAACTTCCCAATTTTGTGAAATTTTCTGGATTTGGACGGAATCCTCGGCGTGCGAGCCTGACTCTCACTTGTCCGGTTTTTTTTATAACCAAGAGTCCTTATAGATTAAAAGATTTTACATTATACATACTAGGTATTCTTGTGTTATTAGTTTTCAGCCGAAAACTTGAACTTTGAAAGTTAACTTTGCTTTTACATTTGAATAAAACATTATTTACAGAACCACCATCCATGGATTTATTATTTAATTTTTTCCTAGACTTCGTACATGACTACAAATCCTAATGACATCGCCAACGACTACTATTAGGCTAACACACCGCAGGCACCCATTTACGTTATTCTAGAGATGGAACCCTCCCCGGGGCGGTCTTTTATTAAAATATACATAAGACGACACTGAATACGGCATAACGAGCCGTGTCGTGATGAAAGGTCGAGCGACTGAACTAATGAATAATAATTGTTGGTGCCAAGTAATGTCACTTGAGACAATCTGGCCGGCTTGTAAATGGTACTCGTGAAAGGGTTATTATGTCTCAAGAATTCTATAGTATGTCTTAAAAGCTACGAGTTGTAAGTACCAATTTCAGCAGTGAAGGGAATAACGATCTTTATGAAAGTTAAAAATGAGGTCATTTTTTATGTTCACTTTGTGGTATAAATCTCTATTAGACAGTTACGAGAGAACTGTAGAATGTCACATTCAAAAAACTTAAATACCCAAAGTAGGTATAGGTAAAATATGATTTCTTGTAACGTGATGCGGTAGTGAAGGTACCTACTTAGACTACGCAAAATATTCTAGTATACCTAATATTGCATGTGTAGTGTGCTCATCGATATAATCATCTTTTGCTATGAGTCCAATACCCTGTATATACCCGCTAAAAATAACAGCTGTTCCATGGTATCGTAAGTATATAGGAAGATATAGCTACCTAGTAAGGTCTTGATACATACTGACAAACTTTTGAGACGTGATGCTCATGAAATGATTATTAATTTAGGTAGGTACGAGTATTTTAAAAACATATCTCAAGAACTGTACAGCAAGTAGGAATATTTTAGAAGCTTTTACACAACAATATATAAAAGTTTATCCAGTATAATGGTGTAACGTTGCGGCAAAATAACTGTCTTGGTAAAAGTAATAACGTCATGCTTCATGTTCAGTTTGTGGTATAAATCTTTATAAGAAAGTTATGTAGCGAAATACTGTTAGCATGGTGCTATAAGGAAAATGAATGCGTTTCTTAGAGTTGATTGACAAGGGCAAAATATTTTAGGTATTTTTCCACTCATTAAACGTTTGACATCAATTTATTAGGTACGATGATGATCTAGGTTCACTTATCAACGGAGAGTGACCAATGAACAAACTCACAGGTGAAGACTGTAAGTACCTACCTAAATAAGGAGATTTTTTACTTAAATTCAACTATTTTTATATTCAGTAAACAGAGGGGTTAGCTCAGGTATACACGTAAATTGCAACTACAGCTGTTTCCGTATGGCTCTATACATTTTTGTAAAGCGCCCCTGGCGGAAACGAAGGAAACTAACCAAAATGTATGGAGCCACACGCGAACGCGAAAGTTTAAGTAAACTACGCAAAACCTGGACTAAGAGCCCAGAGCAAAAACAAGTGAAGCATTCGTTTGCATGATGGGATGCGTCAATTTTGTATGCACAGTTCAGCGCTCCTATGAATATTAAACTAACATCAGTTCTAAAACTTTGCGCAATAATCCCGTGGTGATGATGAGATGATATGACGAGACGATAGTGCTCACACACTTATAAAATATTCGCCTTTTTTTACTCTACAACCTGCTGTTTCACCTCTCAGAAAACAAGAAAACTGGACATTTGTTCCATTCCATTTTCGCCCAGTTTTTCCGCTGGATATTGCTCTTTCGATTCGTTTTGTGCAAACACAGTCACAAAACAAAAGACCGTCGTGTTTGCACACAACTGTCTGTCTGTTATGCCAGTGCCAAAAATATCAAACGGTTCTGTGCAAAATCTAAAAACGGTAGAAAATGTGGCTGTCACCAAAATTGTTGTTCACATAAATATGCATGAAAAGATTCACGGATCACAAGCCCAACATAAATAACTGAAACGGAAATATCTTACAAGAATTGGCTAGAACCTGTCCAGATCAATACGGCGCTAATAATAAATGATTTCTGTTAACCGCCGGGTGGCTTTTTGAAAAGACGTACTTAGCTCGGGTTCCGATCCGCTTTAGACATTTTACTATACCTTCTCTCTACTTTGTTCCCTGGCAGCACTCTAGCAACTATCTTTTAACAAAAACTTTGACTTCGCGATTCATGTGCTTTATACGTGCTCGGGAGATTTTAAGCTAAAATGTACGTTAACTTTGACTTAACTATCTCTTTATTTTCAGTTAGCTGCTAAAATTGTTGACATAGTTATGTGCTATGCATTCAGTAGGTAATGTTATGCGCTAGATCTAGAAAATAAATTATATTTCAGTAAATTGCGTTTCACACATCTGTTCGAAAACTGTTATAAAATACGCACACATATTTGCCTTCTTTCTTAATAAGGAGAATCGGTATTCAAAATTCAGATTTGATCAGTACTACGGCTTACCCATTCAGTGATAAGAAAGATTAAAAATAGAGACTTCCTCAATGTCCTATCCTAGTTGCACACGCAATCCAAATATAAGTAGGTACATTACACACATGATATACGATAGATAATTTGTCACATAATTTGTTAACATATAAAAGACAAAAGACTACATAACAGCGTTATTTATAAGCCGGCACAAATAAAAGCTTACGTGGCCAGTAAATCCTGTATGATTTACCCGCGTATTTTCATGTGATCTCGCTGGCTTCGGTAGATCTATTCAGTAACCGTGAATCTAATCTCAATATTTGTTTTTAAACGTTATTTTAATTACAGATTTAAATAGAAACACATTTTTATTGCTTGTAGAAAAAATGAACGTACGCTCGTATAGGTGAGTATGTATTGGGATTTATATTAGGTACCTATATTAATTTTGAAACAAAACATACAAAATACCTACTTGTTTATTTTTTTTATTACTAATCGATTTCAAGAAAACAAAATATACTTTGTCTGTCTTTAGTGTTCCAGCCTTTTTAATAGTCCAATGCAGGACGTAGACCCACCCACAAAAGGAGATTGAGTAATATCCACCACGCTGGCCCAATGCGGGTCGATGGATTTACAAATGCCATCGAATTTCTTCTAAGGACGTATGCAGGTTGCCTCACGATGTTTTTCTTCACAGAAAAGCCAGTGGTGTGAAATTCCGTACATGAATTCCATAGAACTCATTGGTACATGGCCGGGATTTGAGCCCACGACTCCATAGTAATGGCGAGTATCATACCACTAGACTACTTCGATGTAAAATTATATGTGACGATATTTAACTCTACGGGCATTATGAATATTTAAAAAAAAAAGTATAACATACCTACTTTGAATATAGCATCCTGAATAGAGTCTTATTAACTCTACTGCAGTAGAGTGTAACCAAACGATGATTCATTCAATATACCAATAAATAAATAAATATTAGGCGACATCTTACATACGGCCTCTGACCCCAAACTAAGCAAAGTTTGTAATATGGCTGCCAGAGACTAATATACTACATATACATATTTTTTAAATATATACTTACTTATATAGATAATCACCCAGACACAGAGCAAACACCTATGTTCAACACATAAATATTTGCCCTGGGTGGGAATCGAACCCACGCCTCTTTGACCCAGGAGTCAGGGTCACTAACCACTGAGCCACCGAGGCAGTCTGTACCATATATATACCAATGTAAGCGGTATCTCTGCACGATTACGAAAAATAAGTTCAACCCCATATATGTTGTCGCGAAACTATACTTTACCCACTTATTTTTTCAAGACACACAAATCATAATTATCTAGCTCTCGTTTCGCTCAAATCACAATTAGCACCGTGTAGCGTGCTAGCGTGCATTTGTACCTACAAGTATGTATCCAAACAAATGAGTGTTTGATGAATGCAGCTCGTCAACGATGCACAAAGCTGCGGTAATGGCTCTCGCAGACGTCTGCTCACTGAATACTCTGTGCCTAAACTACCCGTACACCTATTCGACTCTAGTTTCAATTAGAACATACGTTTCATCAAGCACAAAGAAGCATCTTCCTATACAAGATCACAAAAGAGATAGTGCTAAGTAGTTAGTGATGTAAAGTAAGTCATCTGGCCCTAGCTTTCTGTTGCAGCATCTTTCTATCTAGAAGTATCTATACATAAGTATAGATATATCTACACGTTTTAGGCACGTACCGACGTTGTAGAGTGTTTTTGACCCCTAGCCCTGATGGGGGTGTTTATATATTTTACATCTCTCATGTTCGGTAAGTAGGTTCTTATTACCTCCAAATGGGTCCTGTAGGTGACTAATTAGCGCTCTAGGGTAATAATGTAGATAGAAAAGCCCTAGGGCGGTAAGTAATTTAAACAAAAACTTCTTTCAAAAAGTTCGCGTACATCTAACCATTATACTGGCAATAGACATCATGTATTCAACCCAATGACCAAAGAGGTCGCTTTGCTTTTCCTTTGAGGGGAAGAATTCGTAAAACATAAAATAGTACATTATGTACCAAGAGAACCAAGTGGTGTCTTATGTCACGGGCGATAATTGGACCCTGAGCGTAGCGAGGGACTCTGGAAATATTTATTTGGAGTCCTGAGTGAAGCGAGGGGTTCAAGTCACCCAAGACAAAAACAAACTTGGTTCTAGTGGTTCATGCCCCAAGAATATGAGTAATACTTACGTCATAAATTCACTAAGTGTACTCTACTAAGGTACTCATTATGCAACTCGGTATTGTTTACAATAAACTAAAACATATTAGAATGTACCTACGAATTTTCATAGAATTGCACAAGATTTATAATAAAACAGAAAATGTACATACCTACTACATGAAAAAATAAGACCATGGCCAGCTCGATTATCATGGCCTGGCTCGGGCATTGCAAAGAAGTTTTATACTATAAAATCGAACTGATACGGCCACCGAAGAGGTTTTATTCTGTGAAATCGAGTAGAACCTCCTTACAATGCCAGTTGCCGTACAATGTAAAGAGTGTTTTCATACGAATTAGACGTTCCAAATTTAATTACTCTACTCCCTGTGAAGTTTCATACAACATTTAAGCTCGAAACATACTATCGGACGCGGCTTACGGACGCGACTGACAGCCGCGACCTAGACTATGAAAGTACACTGAGCCGTGCACACTATCGGACATAAGTCGCGGACGTCACCTTCGGACGTCCGAGAGCGTTCGGACGTCCGAGAGCGATCTGGCACACCGGATGTCTTAAGACTGTGCACATTGCTAAGTCGCGGCTGTCAGTCGCGTCCGTCAGCCGCGTCCGATAGTTTGTTTCCGGCTTTATTGACCTGCCATAGCCCTCAAAATTGTTAAGATAATAATGACTCGTTTTACGTTGAGATTCTACGACATATAATGGGTCATTTTCGAGAAGGTGGTATGAAAAATATATTATATAGGTTAAGTTTTGCTGTGTTATAGCTATATATTTTTACCCGCGACGGAACGAAGACGATATATGCGTTTGGGGTGAGAGGGTGCTTGAGTGTTCGTCTGTGCGACTTGTCGTTTTTATCCAAAACTATTTAACCGATTTTATCAGTTTTCAGTTATGGGTTTGATTTTAATTATAGAAACAATAAATCTTTCAAACGTTATCAGAGATGAGTCCGTGTCAACCACTCGCCGTCGAAACAGTGTTAATTACAAGCTAGCTAACCGCAGCGAATAACAAACCGCAGAATGATTAGGAGGAGGTATAAAGTTCAACTACCTACAGACTGTGCCTTCCCTGTGAAATCTATTGTGGATTGCCAAATTTTTAATTTTTTACTTGTGTCGCTAGCTAGTTTCTACGAGTCACATTTTCATCTTTACTTTCGATATTGACGCGATTCACTTTTATGGTGAGCTCCCAATATTTCAGCACAGTTGCACGCGCATTGTCTCGGGCAAACTAGGTAACAATTAGCCCCTTGTAACTAAATTTTTCTGTGATAGCACATGCAGCTGCGCTGAAATATCAGGATCTCATCATAAACCAAATATTCACGAAAATTTAAAAAAAATGCCAACATGTTATGACGAAATATAGCTTTGTATTTTTAATGAAACATTCAATCTTTCAAACGTTGTCAGAGATGCGTCCGTGTCGACCACTCACCGTCGAAACAGCGTTAATTACAAGCTAGCCAACCGCACTGAATAACCGACCGCAGAATAATTAGGAGTACAGTTGTTTAACTACTGGCTTCCCAGTAATTATGTGGATGTTAGTGAAGCAATTTGCCGCTGAACTGTTACAGCCGTTATCTGATTCCGATAAATTCAAAATGTGTTGACTTGTTGAGCAGAATTTTGAGGTAGGTACGCAATCTTTCATTTATTGTTTACAATTTACATATTTTACTTAGCATTCTTTAATCGAAACTAAATAATGTGTTACGACTTTAACTAGTAACGTAACAGTTTCCATAGATGTAAGTACGAGGGTTTTTCAGTTTTTACTAATTTAATAGAAGAGGCAATAGTACCAAACTGAAACTAATGTGGAACGTTTTCACTACACTATACATTTGTGGAATTAAACATTAACAACCGATTTTCCTGAACCAAAAGCAAAGAAAACTCAACTTTCAAGTAAAAAAACTTAAGAGAATTGGTTCTTTTCTTTTGTAGCTATACTGCCACACATATAAACTTTTAATGCCCCTCTACGTAAGTGGACATATTTACACATTAATTTCTTTTGCACGAAACTTATATGTATAAATTCATAACTTTGTGTGTTACCGACATCATTTAGTTTTGATCTTATTTCCACTGAAATAGATCAATATATAAACGGTTTACCTATTAATTGGTTCAGTATTTTTACCAACTGTGATAAAAACTGAAATAGGAGACTACGATCATTAAAAAGCACTTTGCGACTTTCCTGCCGCAAAGCTTAATTCGAGCTTAGACCTTGACGGCCTACTTTTTAACATTTTACAAGGGTTTATATCTTTAAGTTGTAAGGGGGTATCCATTATTTATGTGAGGTGCTTAGGCTGAGACGGGCGAGATGAATCTCACTGGATCTCTCGTGGGGGAAAGTGACAGTCATATTTTTTATTTAAATTTTCCACAAAGTTTCTAGTCTCAAGTTAATTCTAAAATTTTTTTTCTACAAATAAGTAAAGTTCCTCGACTACAAGGCTTTAGCTATAAAAGTTTTTTTTTACTAAAATCGTACGCAACTAGTGAATTCAGTGTACTAAACATAGGTACGTATTTTAAAATAGATCTCTAGTACGATATTGGAGATGGCCCTCGCAAGTCTAATCTCGCTTGAAACTTTTATTAAAAATTCAATGCTTGACACAAAGTTTACAAAATATCACCAACGAGAGACAGAAATATAAATAATATTATTTATTATAAAAATAAAGTTTTTAAAAATACAAGCTTTTGTGATCCTGAATATCATGTAGCAGTAAAGTGCTATTCAAGACAAGTAAAACGAGCCCAAACACGACGGGTCTACCTTGTTTAGTACAGGAGCTCCTATGGCCACCTTCCGACTTCATTATCAGATCAGCTTCTTGGTACCATATTTTTGCATTGTCACGCGATATACATATGCGTTGGTCAAGTTGGTCAAATTTAACTTGCAAGATTCCACCCTAACTTACATAGGTACATATATATAGGTACATCACATCCGTTGCAAGTTGAATAAAAGCTTGTAAAATAGCCAATATGGCGCCTTGTAATTTATGGACGGCCCCGAACATTATTAACGTCGAGAGCATTAACGAGAGCCAGCAGAGAGCTAGCACCTCCGGGAAAAATAAACTTGGAAGCCATTTCATCGCGAGCGGATTGCTACGTTTCATTTTCTTTGTTTTTACATGAAACTTCAGCTTGTAAAACCTTAGGAAATAAGGCCAAGGTCCTTCCTTACATCAAGGTTTCCTTTGTACCGTTCGTGTGTGAAAAGAATGTAGAAAGGAATATCTAGTAGACAAGGTATTGCCTTGCAAAATGCAGGGATTTCCAGATGTTTATACCTATACTCGTTATATATGATGTGTTTTTATTACCAACCTTTGTCAAAAGTGTGAGAAGTTTTTGTATGAAACTGTTGATATTTTTGGGGATAGTTCCATAATAAAATTTGTTCAGAATGATCACCTGCCTCCGTCATTGTTTCCTGACAATTACAATTTGGATATTTTCAAGTCAAGAGGGAATGGGTATCTTTTAGGTCTACATACTCCATCTTCGGCTACAACTTCGCTTTTCATCAGGCGAGTATTACGTTCTAACTATCAGTATTTATTTATGTATGTAAGTAATTTAAGATGAATATAATATATTATATTATATTCATCTTGAATTACTTACAGGCTCTACTTTAAGGTTGACTAGGTATGTGTAAAATTCATAAGTATTACTAACTATCAGTATTTATTTATGTATGTAAGTAATTTAAGATGAATATAATATATTATATTATATTCATCTTGAATTACTTACATACATAAATTAATACTGATAGTTAGTAATACTTATGAATTTTACACATACCTAGTCAACCTTAAAATCTAAACACACAACCCAACTCCGACCGTACCCGGCGCAAAAGAGCCCAAAATGCTAGCCGCATTACCTCGCTGTATGTAAGTAGGTTTATTTTTATTATGTATTATAAGAAGTATTTGTGTATGCCTATTATTATGTAATGTATATTATGTAGTGTATTTTATTGTTTTTGGATAATTATAGTTTTACTTTATTCATTTATGTTTACACCACCGTCCATGTCAATTACATGTTTCCACACAGTAGAGGTTGTCTGGAAGAAATCGCTTTTAGCGATAAGACGGCCTTTTGTACCATTCTTCTGTCGTTATTTCTTCTTTTGTTATGTTTTACTACTTGTGGTGTCAATAAAGTGTTCTTGTATTGTATTGTATTGTTGGTGGCCAAATGTAGCCATATATAAAAAAAATATGAGTTTTATACACCGCTATTGCGATTTGATCGAATAAAGTAGTTTTGTTTTGGGCTACTACTCCTTAGGGTCTGATGATAAAACTAGAGGAATGAAAAATGAATTTGGAGGCATGCTCACCGTGCACTCATTTTTATATAGGTACGCTTGTAATAAATGTAATTTGGCAAGTCTGATTGTTGCAAGATTGTTGATGCTCATAACTTGATAATGCATTAGAGCTTACAGGAAATCATTAAGCTAAGCTAAAACAATACGAGACTTTCAAGCTGAACCGTTTTTGTTTCATCAATAAAACTGTAATTAAAATTTAACGATAGGTCAGTCGAACATTGTGTAAATACTAAATACGAAATTGCCCAAACATTCTCGTCTGAAATTGAACGTAGCTCGTTTATATTGTAAATACGACCTGTACTTCATGTTTTTATTACACTTCACAAATTGGTTAACGTAATATTTTATAGTTTATCTGCGAGAGTAAATATGAATGAATGGGGCTGTAAAATTCTATACTTTTATATTATATTATAACTATACTTCACATAAAATCAGTAACTGTAACAAAGAATATCTAGTTTATTTTGTATTTTTACTGAAACGGAATTTTAACACTCTTTTTTCTTCCCTTACATATTTTGTTAATAATAAACTAAAATCTTCTTTTGAGTTTGAAATAAACTCTTATTTAGTAATAAACCTTTACAAAAATCATTATGAAGAATTTCCGAAATTTAAAATTCAGTATCATTTCGAGTAGGTATCATTTCGTATTGAAATTAGACCAACGAGGTGTAACATAATTAAAAAACATTTCATTTGAAGCATTAAGTCTAAGTCCTCAAATCTCGAATAAGAGCGACTTATTTGGTTTAATTACACCGACATTCACACGCTCGGGATCAAGAGGATTGAGGTCGGTGCGCGAATTCCTGGAGAACCCTTCAAAGACGGCACCTTTCAAAGGACCAGCGGTATGCGACCCTCGACGGGGCAGCATGGGCTTGGAATCACCAAAATAAACCGATAGACACCGCAGTTTATTTACACCCTTTAATAAAACACTTCTTTAGTTTGAAAAAAATATGAAAAACTAGCCACCCACCCTCTAGAAAATAATAACGTCAATATTGTATCATTTAGATATTTTCAGATTCATTTAGATAAAGGAACAAAACAAATGTACAAACAAACGCGGACTGTGACCGTAGTATTATTATATCTTCTTTGCTATGACATTAAACTATACAATTTACACAAAATAAAATATACAATACAAATAACATGTTGTTTAGTCAAACCAGACACTGGAGTATAATTTGTCTACACAGCTATTAAAACTATCTAATCAGTCTGCTTAAAATTAACAAATTATATCAACTTAATAACGGGCTTCACAAAACCCACAAAGAAAAATTAAAGGCTTTATCTGAAACCTTCGTCAGGTATCGTTTACGAGTGCCTCATTAAACGCCATGGGGTGGAAATAATTATTTCATATTTACCTGTAGAAGAGGAAGTGCCGGTTACCATTGCAATAAGTTACTCTTAATGTTCGTTAAATCTTTGTCGGTGAACCTTTTTCGGAATTACGGAGCTAGAGAGCTCTTGAAACTGTTTGAGGGCTCGGGGTAATCGAAATGGTTACCAATGAACCTTTATTGGGTCTACTAAGTAGGTGGGAGGTTAGTTTTTGTAGATAAAAGCGCGAAATAAAACTGTTCCCTAAGAGATATAATCTAAAGCTTTTCAAGACCAGAGTAAATAGGTATCTTCTAAGTCTGCGTGTTTCATCTTTGACCACAACGTCGCTTATCATCAGGCGAGTTTGGTCAAGCGCCGACTTTTTCGTGATAAAAAAATACTGTGAAATTATTGCAACCAGGTTACTACTTCGAGCATACTTTGATGCTTTGAATACTTGATTTTTTCTGAAGCGTAGTATGGACTATTATTTCTTCTGAGAAATGTTACCACAAGTTAGAACTCTGGCACCGAATATTTAACATTGTGTTCCGGCTTCCACTTAATACTTTATATAAGTAGGTACTTACTTATACAATTAGATCCTAATTCTCTGACGCATCATTTTACATTAAAAATAAAACAATTTTAAAAATGTTTGTCTAAAGGAAAATTAGTATGTTTTATACTACCATAAACGAATAAGGAGATTAGTCTATTTTACTACTGATGACGTCAGCTCTTGAACTTTTGGAACTTGTAATTTTTTTGTGGAGACCCGTTATTACATTACCATTCAGCGTGGCAATGCTGCCAGCATGCTGGGCACGCTGCCAACTGGCAGTGGGCTTGAGCACTTGGATTATCTTTAGACCTTCAAGGGTCTGTGGATGATCCAATTGCTTTCTATGTAGTAGTAGTGTAGTATTGTCATTATTAAATTTAAAAAAAAAAAATACATTGCTGCTCAATTAAAATAAAGCTATAAATATAAAATAGAGTTTAAAAAGTTGTTATCGCATGTGTCAACCTTCGGTCCTAAAATTTCAATCAAAACTAGCCAACTTCTTGCTACTCAGTAGTAAAATTTTTCTTGCCATTTTTTGGAACTGGCCATGCATCTTGTTTTATTATTTATACATAAAAAGCAATGATAATTTGATAATTAACTAATACTATTTTTTAGTCAATAATAAATAATATTTTTTTTAGATACAGCCGACTATATCATTAACCTTCGTACTAAAAAACAGTTCGCTCTAATCGATGTTTATCGTCTTTACAATATAGTTAATTTTTCAAAAACAGTTCGACATTCTTTTAATGTGAAAATCTCTGAAACATGGTCTACCAAACAAAAACGGTACCTATCAGAATCATTTGGCGGAATGATTTCGTAGCGCACATACAATAAAACATAATAAAGTCGAATTAAGAACTTCATTTTTTGAAGTCGGTTAAAAAGAAGTCGTCACCGTGACGTATAAGTACTAGGCTAGGCCACGGCCGCGCTGGCCAACTTGGCAAGAGAACCCGGTTAATTATATCGATCTATCGGCGACTGTTGTCTTCTCTAGGACGCATGCGTTTCCTGATTTAATTATTATGCCATTAGCTGAACAAAAGAATATAAACTAGCTAAGAACTAATTTTGATGTTTCAATAAAACTTATATTACAATACAAGTATCGGCTTGTGTACGAACTTAGTTTTTTGCATCAGAAGTTTTGAGAGCTCAAATGTTGGCAGAGTCTATATGACCATTTTGAAAAATATACTTGTGTTTGTCACAATGAAACACTTTTTTATAGGGTTTCTACCCCAAAAAATTGACTGTTTTAAGCATATTGGAAGTGAACAACATTTTGTACGATAGCGAAATATTAATACCTACTTACATAATATGAGCTGAAAATAACAAGAGTGTAAAACATACTAGTTCATTTGTTATAAATCAGATGAAATGTCGTGAAATTTTTTTTTCGTTGAAACATGGGACATTTTTTTTTTAACTTAGTATCCCTTCAATGGAACTTCTGGGAAGTAATATGCAATCGAATCAACTTTTCGTAGCTTGCAATTAGACCAGGCGCGGAGATACGTAGACCAAGAGATAAAGGAACAAAAGGATCGGATAATTTCGAAGAACAAAGAGGTAATATCCAATTATTTATTTATTTCATTAATTACAACTACCTTTACAGTCAGAAACTAATGCGATAGTGTAATAAATAACATAATTACAAAAAGATAAGAAACGTCAATTTGAATAATAATAATAATGTCAAATAATTACATCAATTCATCACACATCTAATAATAATAAATAATTTATACTAGTAACACTAGTTACTAGCTGTTGCGGTTTTATTTATTTAGCGGTGACCTACCTAGTAGCTATTTATAATTTAATCTGAACTTAAGAAAAAAAATAGGAATCGGTTCAATAATTTTGGAATAGTCTAGGTAACCACAGGCATAATCTCCCACAGTTTCCAAACCGCATAATTTAAAATAATTAATAACAATTAAATAAGTTGTAATAATTTTAGACGTCTCATTGGATGATTAAAAAATGAATAAAAAAGATTATTAAGCTTGCTCAAATTTAACTAAATTTTACCCAAAGTTTTATTTTTTCATGAGCGGATATAGACTAGATCATACAAACTGCTTCAGTCTAACTCTATTGTTCCATAACAAAAACGATCTTACAGAGTCCTAGAATAAATGCTAAGTCGATGGATAGAAGTTATGATAGTCATAACTCAAACCTGTCAACTAAAACGCTGAACGATTTGACAGCCAATATAAGAGACGAAAGGTGTCCGTAGAGACCGGCCGTCAAGACCGACCAGAGGCTAGTTAACCGTTCAGTCTACGCACTGAAGCGCCGCAGCCTGTATAAATAGCCCATTTGAGCAGATTTATCCCCAGGAACCGCCGGTAATTGGGAGCGGCATTCTCGATAGAGTCGCGGTATACCTACTATTCACAGTATGGGGATTTTAAAAAAAGTTATTTCCATTGTTTTTATTGCATGGTTTGTTAAAACAGAATTTTAAATCCGTCGGAGAATTCCAATCCCATGTAGCAACAAAAGCGCTGAAATACTGTATTGCAAGTCAATGGTTGTGAATCGTGGTCGGAAAGTTCTCAGGTGAAGACCACGTGCCGGCAAATTATGTACTAGGTAGATGAATGCCTTCGAGATCGCAGGTTTGCGCTGGATGCGGGCCGCTTGCAACCGATCTGATGGAGATCTATTGGGGACGACTATGTCCAACAGTGGATGTCTTGATGACGTATGGTTGGTGGATGAATGGATGGTAATATATGACTGAGCATTTTAACAGTCGAGTTTCACTTTCAGGGTATTTAGCCCTTAATGTGACAGCCAAAGGATATCTAACTATTGCAACGCAACGAGCGCAAATATTTTTCAAGTTTTTTTCGATACAGAGCGATATTAAACAAGAAAACTATCTCAAAGAGTTATCTTTGTGATAAGCATTTCGAAAATCTGAAGCGAACGCAGGATTTGAACCTGCCCCTTCGGATCACAAGCCCGACGCTCTAACCAACTGAGCCAGCTCGCCTCCTACCTACGCAAGCGTCAAATCTTTGAAATGCTTATATTACACCAACTTATAGCGTTGGTAGCGCCACCTGTGATACCCGTATTAGACAGGTTATCACTCAACTAGAAGTTATTAGAACTTCTAAAGATTGACGATATAAAAAGATAACTCTTTGAGATAAAATCTAGTGTGCAAAGCACTCAAAATAAAATCATAACAAGAAAACTATCTTTAATAATGAAATTTTTGTACGATTATATCACTTTCAGTTTACACATTACTTTAGAAGTGCTCTTACTGCTGATTATTTTTTCGTCACTAATAACAAGACAAGATAGTAACTTTAGTCTGTGTCATTGTCATTTACAGCGGCGCCAATTTGGTAATTATGTAAGAGCATTTCCCTTAATTTTCATTTTGGATTATCAGGATGTAAGTGATTTGAAGAAAAATACCTGAAAAAGTCATGAATACAGATATATCTTTTGGAACAATTCACCCTTATATTTAGGTTTGACATAAGTAATATATACAACTCAAATGAGTCATTACGGCTAAAGTATAGGCTAAATAAAATTTTGTCTGGTAGTAAATAGGTAAGTTTTATTTCATATCTACCTAAACTCTCTGTATTGTAAAAATAACTTTTACCAGTTTAATCTTTCCCTTTTTAGGTTTCCGTACCTCAAAATCAATAAACGGAATCCTTATAGGATCACTTTGTTGTCCGTCTGTCCGTCTGTCCGTCTGTGTGTATCTCAAGACTCGATCTCGAGAACGCGTAAAGATATCGAGTTGAAATTTAAACTGTACACGTATATCAATAAACTCTTGCTGTTGTGTAAAAGAAAAACTTCTCAGTTGTCGTTTAAAAAAGTTAGGGTCGTTTGTGTCGTAAAAATCGCATATTTCGACACTCCTACAGGGTACTTCCCGTTGACATAGAACTATGAAATTTGGCGAGAAGCATTGTCTTATAGTACACATATAGGAATAAATATGAAAACTGTACATTTTTATTTACATCACAAAAAATAGGGCCTCAAAATTCACAAAATATGGGCTCAAAATTCAAAGTGAGTAAATCGTATCATGTAAGGTGTCATATAAAAGAACTTCATTAGCACATGTTAAAACAGGCTTTTAATTATTTTAACAATGTGTTTGTACGGAACCCTCGATGTGCGAGCCTGACTCACACTTGTCCGGATTTTTATCACCTAAATCTGCGACGCATCCAAATTATAAGTATAATCAAACTGAGGTTAGTTGAGTTAGCTACTGATCTGAATCGAATTTACTAGTATATAAAAAAATACTATAATCACTTTATATTTTATTAGAATGCTTGAAGTTTTCGATGCCTTACACACAACCCTATAAGTATACTATCCACATCAACAAATATGTTTTTACAGACCCAAGCAACGTAGAGTGAAAGTATTTTCTATTTAGCTCCTGACTTCTGACTTAAAAAGTCGTTAATTTAAAGCTTTATGAACCAAGCGATAAATAATGTAGAGCAAAGACTCTTTATACAATTTGTTTGTGCTGGTTACGTAACCTAGCACCGCGCCGGCGATAAACCGCCTAGGCGAGCAAACAAAACGATAAAATATCAAACTTTGCTTGAATGAGACCTAGATTTCACTGCCCACTAATAAAGAGACTTATATTTTAATAAATTAAATAATAAATTATTAAATAACTAATTCTTAATAACAGACTCCTGGCCTACCTGGAAGCGAATGACTTACTCAGTGACCGCCAGTACGGCTTTCGCCGAAACCGGTCTACTGGGGACCTTCTAGCGTACGCCACACACATCTGGAGTGAGGTCATGGAGAAGCACGGGGAGGCGTTGGCTGTCTCTTTGGACATTTCCAAGGCTTTTGATAGGGTCTGGCACGAGAGCCTTATTGGCAAGCTTCCATCTTACGGCCTGCCTGCTGATTTCTGCACATGGATATCAGATTTCTTGAGGAATCGGTCGATACGAGTTGTCGTTGATGGCTGCTCGTCAGACCAAATGGCTATCAATGCCGGTGTTCCTCAGGGGTCTGTGCTCTCTGCGACACTCTTCCTACTGCATATCAACGATCTGCTTAAGCCCGGGATCTTTGGGTACGCAGATGACAGTACAGTCGTGGAGAGCTACACATCCGATGCAGGAACCAGCGGGCCACAGATCGAGTTATACAGAGAGGCTATGGTTGAACGGCTCAACTTGAGTCTGCAGGCGGTATCCGACTGGGGTGATGCTAACCTGGTCAAGTTTAATGCCACAAAGACTCAGGGCTGTCTGTTTTCGGCCAAAAAGAGACCCTTTCAATTGTCTCCCGCTTTCCGTGATGTCTCTGTTCCGGTAACTGACAGCTTGGAACTATTAGGCGTTTCACTCTCATCTTCTCTTAACTTTGGCTCTTACATAGAGTCCAAAGCCCAATTAGCCTCCAAAAAACTTGGTGTTCTCTCTAAGGTGAGACGGTATTTCACACCTGAGCAACTGCTTTGTCTTTATAAAGCACAAGTCAGGTCTTGCATGGAATACTGCTCTCACCTTTGGGATGGCTCTGCCAAATATCAACTGGAGGCTCTGGAGTCGATTGAGAGGCGAGCCAAGAGGCTGATTGACAACGACACCTTGACTAAGACGCAGCTGCAAAGTCTTGAGCATCGTCGCAAGGTAGCGTGTTTGTCGGTCTTTTACCGGATACACTTCGGAGAGTGCGCCCAGGAGTTGCACAATCTGGTCCCCCCTGCCCCTTTTTTCTATCGTACGGCTAGACGGACGCGACCAAAGCGCCACCCTTTTATGGTGGACATTCCGCGCGTTAGAACCAAGCGTTTCGAATCCTCATTCCTCATACGAACAGCCGGAATGTGGAATGCTTTGCCTGGGTCTGTCTTTCCGTTAAAGTACAACGTGAGTGTCTTCAAATCCCGAGTAAATAGGTATCTTCTAGGTAAGCGTGCTACACCCTAGACCGCACATCTGCTTAACATCAGGCAGTGTGTAGTCAAACGCAAACCTATTCGAAATAAAAAAAAAAAAAAAATAAAGAGGATAACAAGATTATTTTGTACAGAATTCACGAATTTTTCGCACGAATCGATGTAGCATTTTTCACATTATTGTTGATTTATCAAAAATGGCTCATCCGATTTCGATAAAATTTTAATGGGACCAATTTCGAAGTAGGTATATTCTTTCCAATAAAAAAAGAATTATTGATATCGAACTACTACGAAAAAAGCTATGCGTGGTTATACATAAAAAAAATAATAAAAATATACGCGTCGAATTGTATACCTCCTCCGGTGGTTCGTCGGTCAAAAAGGAATCTTTTCTAAAATATATTTTTCCAAGAAACAAAATGCTGAACAAGGACGCAATGATTTTCAAGAAATAAATGAAAATATTAACTGGCTATAAAAATAAAGGACGTTATAGATCCAAGACCAAAGCTTACAATTATTTTTTAAATAAAATTTATATAAATAACTATGCATGACATAAATAATTTTTGTATATTTATCGAAATAAACGTGCCAAATGATAAAACTATTTTTTTTAAATTCCTAAATTTTACTAATAAAAATAAAACTAAGAATAATAAAAGGCAGTCATTGTGTTTAGTATTTGGTCAGTTTTTTCCTGCGATGAACTATATGTATAGGTATTGTTCCTTCTATAATCGCAGTATAAAACAGAAAAAATACCAAGTCAATGCAGTGGCCTAATACCATTGACACTTTGACCTATCAAGCAGGGATGCGGTTAGATATAGCACCTTTATACAGAAAGCATACGCCAGATTTGTTGTATCCTATATTAACATGGACAGTGGTGTGTTCGTGTATACAGACGTAGTCTAAACCTGTGCTTATAAAGTACATGAAGCTTTTGTTGGAAAACCATTTCCCGTAGACCGTGTGCCTCGTTTCAGTCCCAGCACCCGAGAATATGTAAAGAATTCAAATTGCGACCACGAGCGCCACTCCGGCCGTATTGTGCCTGCGACCGGAGTTCGTGGGACAATGTTCGGTTGAGCCAGTAATTAAACCAAACGAGACACTCTGATCGATATATCGGTTTTCGCGTAGTTAAAGTTTTACAAGCAGAATTCCACCTCGTTTTCGTAAATTCACAGATATAAAAAAACACACTAAGTACTAGTAGGTACGTGAATTTTTCAAAAACTGGATAGTATTTAATTATTAAACTTGAAAGCACACGTTTTGTATTTTCTTTTTTTTTTTACATATCTTTGACGGAGCCAATCGAAAAAAAAGAAAATAACACGACCTCTTTTCTTAAATCATAAGATATCAAAACGGGTATTGCGGCGTACCAACATTTCTTTAACAGATCGTACGTGTTATGATTGATAAAGGCTACATACTTAGATACTAAAGATTAAGGTTTTTTAGAAATTCAACTTTTACTTACTTAAACTTACAAATAAAATAGCTGTGACATGGTTAAAAGCCACGTTCATCATGTCCATCCAGATATGTTTCTAATCGGTTACAAACTTAACAATTAGGTAATAAAAACAAACGGACTAAACCTACACAATACTTACTCCTGCATCACAAATCCGTTTAATGGACCGATGAGCCGGAGCGATGCTGTGAACCGTGAATCTGGTTCATTCGGTTTATTATCACCGATACGGCTATGTCGACAACGATAAACTTTGTTGAAGCATTCGCTTACTTTCAGATCCAACAACGTTCCTACACAGTCGATCAAATGACTGAACTACAACTTTTCACCAATAGCTTATCAGTTTTATCGGGAAATCCGACAGAGGCTCCCTCAATAAAGTATATAACTTGGCGGTAGATTTCGTGCTTCCAGACGTTAAGCTAAATCTTGTAAAGCCGGGAAGACGTAAAACGAACATGCCAGCCTAGCATGGTTGCGTTACGCAATTTGAACATCGTAAAATTGAAGTTTATACGGAGATTTTTGCAAGACCACCTTAAATGTAAATCTGTCTTGTCAACGATGTTTACAAAGGCACTCCAAATAGGCAGTGTAGGCTGTGTAGGTAAGTAGAAACTGGGGGAATTATTTACTTAATCGAAGACAAAGGGTGTCAACGAGACCAGTATTTGAAACTACGTCGCTCATTTATAAATACTATCCTACTTTATCTGTAGTTTTTTTCTAAGTATTTTGGTTTACGTTTGACCACACCCTGCCTTGCCCACTCCAGTAACTTTGAAAGTCACTATTTACTTAAAATTCAAGTACATTATACTATATCTATTACTAAGGTGGGAAAACGTATGCAGCTAGCATAATAAGAAAATTTTACGCCAACGCTTAAAGTGAGCGAATTTGCGAGCGCCACGGCGAGAAGAGAGGAGACATCAGATCACGCACTTACGTTAGCTTTGTTGTTGAATCCCTAAAGGCATATCAAGACCTACGAGGCTACAAACCCAGAGGTACTAATAGTAAACCTACACATTTACACAAACCTTACACCAAAGACAACACTATTAAAATAAATCTACATCCACGCAATGAACTCCACGTTAATATAGAGAAAATAAATATTTTATCATGAAGAGGTCCTAAACAAAGTTGTTCATTAGTACGGGAAGGGAACTAGCTGCATTATGTATTCGGCGGTGTTTGCTTTTCTACTCATGCGTAATAGACCCCTGTAATCTTGCTGATGGGATATTTTGCCAGAACAAAGCCTCTATTACGAAATAATTAGGGCTAAGGCACGTCTTTATAACGTATAATCAGTAGGCAACTCTTTCTCCTCTGTCGCGAAAATATTACGCCGAAAATAACCTAAACTGAAATAGTCGATGGATTGTTTTATTTAATTCGCTCATTGGAGAGAATCGTACTTTATATTATGAATCCAAAAAGTTTGTCGGTTTGTTCCTCTTTCTTTCACGCAGCAACGGAGCAAAGGATTGACTTGATTTTTGGCATGGATATAGTTCAAGGGCCGGAAAGTGACACAGGTTACTTATTATCCCGAAAAAATAAAAGGTTTCTGTGGAATAGCACAAAAGTCAAAATACCACGCGGGCGGAGCCGCGGGCAAAAGCTAGTAACAAATAATTATGTACCTACGAGTAAGTATAATCCACAGACCTTCAAGGGTCTGTGGATGATCCAATTGCTTTCTATGTAGTAGTAGTGTAGTATTGTCATTAATAAAAAATTTAAAAAAAATGTCGGAATATTTTTAAGCTACAAGAACTAAGGTTTAATGCTTAATAGGTAATCTTAACATTATAGTCTAACATATCAGGACGGTATAACGGGACAAAATAAATATTTATTCTTCAAAAGCAAATAAAACGTCAACGAAACTAACTTAAGACATACCTAGATCCATTCAAAGACAGAATACGAAGAAAGCACCTCCTCTATTTTTGCGAGAATTATGCTTTGCCTCGAGCCTGAAGCGGACGTCAGTATTCAACTTGTACCTGCTACGGGATGCATAAAGTTTTTGCATACAGGATCTATAGGTTTTATAATCTCAGGTTACACAAAACGCATAGTATTATTGTATTAATAATTTCCATTTTGCGAACATCATTATGACGTACTTGCGTAATGTACCTAATAAATTCTGAAGTAGGATTACAAAACAAAACTTTGAATATTTTAGAGGCTGACATAAAAGTTTAATACCTCTCCTACGAAACGGGTTTGTTACGAGGAGTATAGTAAAGTTAAAATTGTCTGATATCACGCTACACGTTTCATAGAATTTCGCTTATATATATCAAACTAACAATAGCTTAAAATAGTTAAACTTCTGAGCGAGGTCATGTTTCATAACTTTTCACACAGTTCTCCCTATTATGTAGAGCCCTTTCCCAGTTCTCACAACTTTTTCAACTTTCATCATTTAGTAAATTATTTTGATTAATGACGTACCTATTTGTGTAAATCTTTATATTATAGTTCTGCTATAAATGAGGAAGTTTGTGTAAAAGTAGGTTATTTCTCATCAGTGTTGTCTTTCTATGCGACATAATTATAACGATCGAGGTACGAAGAAACTTTAATTTGCTGAAATGAATTTCAACCTGATTTTAATACAAATTACGACCTATTTGTAATAAAATATATGATGTTTATTTCAAGTAACTAAGACTCATAAATTATATTTTGACCAAACTTAATAAAACATTTCAAAAACTATCTATTAAAATTAACTTACTTAAAATAAAAACTAATACTAAAACGTATATTACTAAAATAAAACTAATCTAAAAGACCCGGGGCAGAGGGTATGAAATATATGATTAGTAATAATACGTACCTATTATAAAATATTTCAGCACTCACTCATACATTTTTAAAGCAAAATCTGTAAGTGTACCTCCATGAGTAAAAACAAGTACTTACTATCACCATCCAAACCAACACCAGTACCATAGTAATCCATAGATTTTATCAGTAAAGTGACTGATCACCAAATCATATTTTTTCACCTTTACTGCAATTTAGTCGCAAGATTTAAGATTAGAATAAAAAATAGAAATAAGTCAAACATATGCATAGATGAAAACATTTCACGATAGAGTAGAGACGAGATGACTTCGACCGCTCTATCAATAAGAGAATCAAATATACACCATTTCCATGATATTGTTCAAGTCAACAATATTCATTAACAAGAATATTGAGTGTTTCCGTACTAATTGACCGGTTTGCATGTTTGATGATCGCCTTCCCCGAAACCTCCCCGCGCGGCCGGTAATGGCGGATGCTGTTCAGTCCACGGCACAGCCGGGGGCAAGAGTCACGGAGTGAATTATTCAGCACATCTGTTTGCGCACAACCTCTCGAGACCCGTCCCCGACACACTACCCTTTGTTATGTAGATTCCTTCGCGATATTTTCAGAAATATCAACAACCCTATTAAACGGGGCTTTTTCCGTTCTCATTTTGACAAGCTTTAAGTTTTCTATGAGACGGCACAAGATGGTAATATCCCACTATTCTTATTCCATGCTCGGACGTTTGAAAAGGCTATTCTTACAAAACTGGAGCTCTTTAGTATTCAGGTCGTGTATCTCTTTGTTATATTGGGCCAGAAATCTGTACGTCACACTAATAAAAGAAATTTTCACGATGTAGACATTTTTATTGACACATTTACTGTTGAGGTCAATAATGTTATCTTTCTAAAGCCTCCACATATATCGAGCCCTAGTAAATAAATATGGCTCTAGAGATATAAAATATACTGTACGTAGGTACTTTGGATACTTATAAGCACTAAGGCTACCAATTGTAGTGATTATTGTGTTTAAGTATAATTTAAGTTTTTATTTGTCTACCCGTGACCACGGTCGATACAACTCGGCCGAAACGTCGGGATGAGGAGATATTTATTTATCACGTAATTTTAGTGCGCGATTAGACCCGTAGTATATAATAATAATTTTATAGATCTGTCAAGTTAGTTTAACAATCACATATTTTTGACCGACAAAACTGTAGGAGGTAGTCAATTCGACGCGTATATTTGTTTTTTTTTACGCATAACTTTTTACATAGTGGTCCGATTTCGATATTTTTCATTGGAAAGAGTAAACTTACTTTGAAGTTGGTCCCATTTAATTTTTATTGAAATCGGCTGAGCCATTTTTGATAAAACTGAAAAATTCGCATATTTTGTACACTGTTTAAGTCGGTCATGCCATTATTTGCGAAAAATAATTATTATTATATAATTTAACATTAGCGTTTAATAAAAAGTGTCTTCATCTATAAAAATTGCTTTGATAGCTAGAGTTGTTATAGTTTATATTATCTCTAACTACATATTTACTTAATATGGAGTAATTATAGTTGAAAAATAACCAATTGAATATAAGTCAATTTCTAGACCAAATTGATTATTATTTATGTAACATACAAAACGTCTAACAGAAGTCAATAGTGTCTTCTTCAACTGTTTATTTTAACGGTGGTGAGTGATTGTTCTAATATTAGAGCACCACGCGATAAAACCCTTGTTTCTTAGTTTTGTTCGTCAACGTTTAAATTTTAATACGAACACAATATAAATGATACGAGTAGAGTTAACGCTACGAAATTATAGTTTTTAGCCTTTGAAAATGACTTAATTCTTTGAGAAAATGGTTCGTTTGCCACACGCCGTGCTATGACTTCACCGAGCCTACTCGATCGATATCCCATTGCGACTAACTAAACACGGCCATGTTATTAATAAATACGAGTACATCGTGTACTCTACCTATTTATATAACACTGTGTATTATGTTAATATCATTGAACTGGGTAGGTAAGTTCTATGACGAGTTTTCTAATTTTTTACTTCTGTGAAACTGTTGCTGTAGCCTTGACTGCCTTCTTAACAGATTCATGAATTCGGATTTCGGACATCAGAGTGGCAGCAAAGTACACCTGTCGGCCCGTCCGTTAAACTGTCTTTCCGTCAGTCTATTTGTTATAACTATACACGTTATATCCATAACAAATATTGCACCTACTACTTATAGGTACCTACAAGGTGTTTCTCTAGACTAGGTAGTCTCATCATCATTCATTGCTTTCTATGTAGCAGCAGTGAAGTATTGTCATTAATAAAAAAAAAAAAATTCATTGTAAAAGTTAGTAATAATGATTATTACAATGATATATGTAGCGTTCGTAGCGAAGTTTGACTAGGTAGGACTGTAAACGATCACCGAAATTAAGCAACGTTCCGCACGTTCAGTATTTGGATGGGTGACCGCGCGTAGCATTTTCCAGCCGAGCGCTACCGCGCCTCGGTTGACACGTTAAATTGTAGGTCCCGGTTTTTTTAATAGTTTAGCCGTTTCATAAGCCTTAAGGCGGCCTAGAAACTCTAATACCGGCCTATACGAACTTACTTAAAATGATATCCTAGAATGTGTCTGGCGTCTAGAGAAACATCACCAAGCATATTAGGTATTTAACCATTATTTTTTAGTAAAATGTTTACATTTTGAACTGTGGCGCATTTCGTGGTGACTGAAACCGGTATTGATACACGATACAACTCGTAGGACAGCGCTATTGCAAATAAACATTCATTGTTTGATTTAAGGTAGATTATTAGGTTAAGAAAAGTGTGGAATTGTATAGTTAGATATTTTATTTTAATATAATTTACACTAAACTACATAAATCATGCTTTATTTTTTGGTTTTTATTTGTTTTGTTTAAATAGCGGGTATGTTACTTATATTTGTGAAAATTTTACTTAAAAAATGTCGTTACTTTTCTTTTACGTACTAAAACTGTTTAACTTGATAAATATTTATATTTCTCTTTCATATTTATATTTATTTTTATAGACTGCCTCGGTGGCTCAGTGGTTAGTGACCCTAACTTCTGGATCAAAGAGGCGTGGGTTCGATCCCCACCAGGGCAAATATTTATGTGATGAACATAAATGTTTGCTCTGTGTCTGGGTGTTATTTAGTTACTATCTATATAAGTATGTATTTAAAAATAAGTATATGTAGTATATCAGTCTCTGGCAGCCATATCACAAGCTTTGCTTAGTTTGGGGTCAGAGCCTAGGCCGTGTGTAAGATGTCCCAAAAATATTAAAAAAAAAAAAATTACTATGTTTAAGACTGCTGAAGCATTGTATATACAATAATAAGTTCTCACAAAATAAAATATTAATTTCTTGTTGAGAAAATAAATTCTTTAACTAGAAAATGTGCCTACTCTAGGATCAGTAATATAATAACAAATTATTCAACTTTGCTGTGTAAATAAGAATACCTTGGTTACCCCGAACGAAAATAACTTTCATCATAAAGAACATGGTTAAGCTAATAAACAAAGTACAACTTCGTTCATCACGCACCCAAAATCTCAAACTTTGTGACTCCCCTCTTAACAAAGAGTTTTCTCAACTTAAGATAACACGTAGGTAATAACAGAGGTAGAAAAACGAGCGAGCGAGAAACACAACACGCAACCGCAAAAACCCTAACATAAGAGGTCATATCATATGGCTGCATTTTTGAAGTGAAAACTTATTTAGCGGCGTTGTGTGTTGTTGTTTGGGATGGGTAAAAAATGTTTAACATCGTGCCCTGCCACGTGACTTGATCGAAAAAAAGACGTTTAAGTTTTCACTTCTTCTGGCACTCCCGCAGTGCAACCCGTTATTTTTTATCGCTAATTTAATATGTACGTACAATGCGATACGTTATAATACGATACCATACTATACGACACGATGCAACACTACATGCACAACAGCACTATTGATACCACATCATTATTTTTTGCCAAAAATAGCATGACCGACTTCACCCGTGTACAGAATCATTACATAGTATAGAACAAAATCGCTTTCCGCTGTCTGTCCCCATGTTTGCTTATATCTTTAAAACTACGCAACGGATTTTGATGCAGTTTGTTTTAATAGATAGAGTAATTCAAGATAAATGTTTATACATATGTATAATACACCTGTGTGAAGCCGGGGCGCATCGCTAGAACGCAAATATTATGCACGGATCGATGTAGCATTTTTCACATTATTGTTGATTTAATTCAAAAATGGCTCAGCCGATTTCGATAAAATTTAAATGGAACCAATTTTAAAGTATACTCATTCTAATAAAAAAATAATTATTGAAATCGGACTACTATGAAAACAGTTATGCGTAGTTATACATAAAAAAAATATATAGGTATATACGCGTCGAATTGTATACCTCCTCCGGTGGTTCGTCGGTCAATTAGACGGTCTTAAATTTTAGTCAACCTTAGGGCGGATGGAAACGTGACAGTCACGATGCGCGATGGTGTGAATTTAAATAAATAAATAAAAATAGGTAAAAAAACTTTTTAAGTTAAACGGTTTTATGTTAAACATACATTGCAATGTTTAAGATAAATGTACTAAAAACCAAAAAATAATAAAATAGATACAGTCGTGGGAATTATAAACATATGCATAGACTAGACTAAAATAAAACCGTGGGGCACGTCAATTGTCTACAAATTATCGACTTAATGTGCGATAGAAGAATCGTTTAAAAAATTCGTCGTTAGGCAGTTGGCCCGCAGACGGTGAGGAAATTACTTACTATTTTCTTGCTCATGGAAATTCCAATAGTTCATGTAAATAAAAGAGATGTTTCAACTAGTTTATCGTTTTTAGTTTTTAGTTTTTATTTCGCATTCTGTTTAATTCATTTAGTGCTTCATTATTGCAAGGTTTCTTGCCCGTTAGTTTATTGCAGTCCAACTCCTCTATACGTAGTCCCTGCAAAGATCTTACTCTACTAAGAGCCACGTAGGCTTGACCTTCTTCAAACAGTTTCGCACCTAAGTATACGACTGCGTGATCCACAGTGCTGCCCTGCATTTTATGTATTGTAGAAGCCCATGATAGTATTAAAGGCAACATTCTTCTTTCAGCCGTCCCGTAATTGTACTTAGCTGGAAACTGTATGGCTTTCGGGTGTATAAGATGTACTCCGTCTCTTGCGAAATCAATTCGGACGGAAGGTACATCTGTTGCATACATCTGAGTTCGACGAAATTGAGGCCAAACGATTTCGTTGATGTAGCCTATAGCGCCATTTACTAATCCCTTTGAAACGTCAATATTGGACCGTAGCATGACTTTTGCCCCCACAAATATTTCCAGTTCCGCTGGTAAACCCCCAGTTTTGTTGATATCAGCTGGTATTATAGTAGCTATATCCACATTGTCTGCATTTCGTGTGGCGTGTACTAGCTGATCCTGCGCTTTTATTATGTAAATGCGAACACCATTATTTCTGTACAAATTCAATACAGCAGAGTTGTGGTCGTTAACTTGTTGATTTGTGGGGTATACCCTTAACGCTTTGTCTATTGCAAACTCATCACTCGTGTCTTGAAGGAGTCTTCCCATTAAAATACTAAAATGTTGGGTTGTTAGCTCACCGACTCTCAAAGCATTCAAAATATCAATAAAAGTCTGGTCACCTTGCTGACGCATATTTTCAGTTAATTCACACAGCGTGAATAAACGCCAGAGATGTGTAGCTGGTTGGAGATGTTCTGGCTGTTTGAAAACAGGTGTTCCTGATCGTTTTATAGGAGGCAGTTGTAAAAGATCACCGAAAAGTAATACGTTTACTCCTCCAAAAAACTCATTTTCACAGTTCTTAATTTGCCTTAATCGAGCGTCCATCATGCATAACATTTGATAAGACACCATGGAAATCTCGTCGACAATCAAAAATTCTGTCTGATGCCATTGTTGCCTCATTATTCGCAAACAGTTTCCGGACAGTGGTGACATAGGGGGAAGTCCCCTAGTGGCGGACACCTAAGGTTTTTAGGCAATTAAAAAAAAACTCTTATTAAAAATGTATTTTTATTTATTAATTAAATAAGTGAACGAAATTAAAAATCAAATTAAATTAACAAATATGCAACCTCTGCATAGATATCAAATAAAAATTACATCAAACTTTGGTAAAAAAAATGCGATCATTGCAAGTGGCACCTAATACCGGACAGAATTAAAATCAAACCCCCAGCACCGGACATCTTTAAAAAATCATGCATCGATCGCATATGTAGGCTTCTGAACATTCAGGAATGTCAGCACAAGCTTCGTGAGCCCACCCACGGCAGCTGAAGCATTGGATCCAGTCTTCGTCATGGTCTTCTAAGCACACTACGCAAGCAGTTCTCGTATTATTTATTTCAATTAGCGGTTCCATTTTTTTTGCTTTATCTTCACTTTTTCCTTTGACCTTTATACCTTTCGTTTGTTATCCCTTCACTCCCATTGCTGTTTTGAATTTTATTCCTATTTCTTTCTTTTTATTCTTTGCATTCTTCTCATTCTCTTTTTCTTCAACGACAACTTTGTATGGCGATGAAGTTAGGATTTCACTTTTTTCACATTTTCGCTTTCGAGCAGTTGACCGTTTTTTAGCAGCATCTGGCAGTGGTGACAATTGATGAACAATCTGGGCAAGTTCTAAATCATAACTAGTCGATGGCTTAGGACTGCTGATTGTTGGTTCTCTGGTTGATCCTTGAGAAGGGTTTGCGGGCTCTTCTGTGACCAAATTGTTGGACAGGTCAGCATTGCAGGTCATAGATGAGATACCAGCAACTGTTACATCAGTAGAAAACGGGGAAACCTCGCGTGCGTTTGAAGAAGTTCCAGGCTCTTCTAATGGAATATTGGTCATGTCTGCGGGCAAATAATCTAGGTCAGAAAATAAATTTCTATCGAATGGGTAAATTCCTGTGCATTTGAAACCAGACACTGCTATTTCCATCCGAGCTACTTTTGTAACAAATGAATGTTATTTTCACGGCAACAATTGATGACTGCTAGTGTCTTGTGGCTACAATGACCATCCAACAGGAGCAGAACAGGGCTCTCCTTTGTCGGACGTGAGTGTTTGATGAACAGTTGCAACCATTGAAGGAAAAAATCACTGTTCATCCATCCCTTTGGCTGGGCGACGCCCACGCTTTCAGCTGGAGCATTTATCATGAGCCGATCGTTCACCCTTTGTCTAGGAAAGACAAAGAATGGTGGCACAAAATGGCCGTTTGCACTCATGCAAAACAGGACTGTTATATTTTTACCCCTCTCAGCAGAAGTCAGCTTTCCTACTTGACGAACAGCCTTCGGAGCAATAACTTTCTGATGTTTTTGGACACAGCTGACTCCGGTTTCATCATAATTATAAATGTGAGAGGGTGAAAATTTGTATTGAGTCATTAGCTTTTCCAGGTTGTGATAAAACAGGTCCACCTATGGCTTGTTAAACCCTACAGCTCGCATCATGCTCGTCGACTCTGGTGTTCTTAGTGATATGTCAGGATGTCTCTGCATGAAATCGTAGTAAAAATGCTTACCAGCAAGACCCTTGTCTTTATTAATCGATGGGGGATCTTTAAAGTTTCAGCCAAGTCAAAAGCTAACTTCAAAAATTCCTTTTTCATTAAAGGTAGACATCTGTTTGATAAATCTTTAACATGCTCCACTAGAGTTTCTTCGTAGTCAGGTGAAAAGGTGTTAGTAAATCTACCGATCTTTGGTGTTAGCGAAACTTCTTTTCCCAGGTTCAGTAACGATGTTTTATCATGCAAAGTACTTTTCGGTATATCGTAGCGAAGCGAAGCTTCTCTCAAACTCATTTCTTTCGACAAAACCTTGTCCATTGCTATTTGCAATTTTTTTTGGTCCCAGCTTCCTTTGGTTTTCTTCTTCTCCATTTCGATTTCTCTTCCTTCTTCGAATATCTAAAACAACGTACCAATTCTGTCATAAAAAGTATAAATACTTACCAGAAATAACAATTCATATTTTGTCCGGCGTTAAGGGACTACTTTGTGTCCGGTACTACGGGACAGAAACTTCCCAAAGTTACATCATTCTTGACAAAACTAGTTTGTAAATCAATAAAAACTTTTATAAATATCAAATAATAATTAATCACTTAGTATATTAACAATAACTATAGACACATAATTCTAAAAACATAGCAAAAATACTCACTTTGATTTTATGCAACGCACGATAGTCCCGCCATTAGAAACAAACAACCTCTCCCACCTTGGTCACGCGCGTCACTGGCACACCGCGCCGCGCGACTGGGCATCGAGACGCTTCCCCGCACCCCTTTCACCCATTTTTGAATTGAACGTGTTGCGGCTAGTCAAGATAGTACGAGTGTCCGGTGCTAGGTGCCGTCCGGCGTTACGGGAACTCCCCCTACCTGTTATGAGATTACAGTGAGAGTCTTTCTGTACAGGCAATTTTAAAGTACTGTGTATCGTAGCTCCATTTATTAATCTAGCTGCAACTCCTGTTAGTGAGCAGACTTTAACCGCATCCTTTGCGTAGCACCTATTAATTTGGTCTCGTAATAACTTTAATAGAAAAGTCTTGCCCACACCAGCTCCTCCTGTAAAGAATATTTTTTCTACCTGGCCTCATATTGCTCAGGTGTTTTTGACGCTAATTGTTCCCGTCGTTTCTGTAATCGACTATTTCTATCACCTTCACTTTCTTTAGCTCGTTTTGCTTTATACTTTTCTTTCGCTTTTTGAAGCCTTCGTTTACGTTGTGTTGCAGTTTCTGTTTTATTTGTGTTGATATTTTTTATATATTTTTTTTACCATTTTGTTCCCACGAGTAATGGACATTTAAACGGTCGACCCCTCCCCCCCCCCCCCCCCGGAGGTCCAATAAAGGGGCAAGGCTATGTACAACAAGATGCGCCTGAGTCTTGAGGGGAAAACGCTAACGACATATCATTTTTATCCACCCTAATACCATACAGTTCTCGGCGCGTTTTAACCTTTCACCTTAACTTGGGTGGTGTACCGCTAACGACGTATCATTTTTAGCCACCCTAACGCCACACAGTCCTCAACACGATACAAAATCTTGACTTGGGTGGTGGATTCAGGCTGGATTAATCAGATACCTAAATTACAGATTCAATTTCTAAATTTAAATCTTATTATTATACGCCATTTAGTGGCTGCGCCCATCTTAAATATTGAGGTTGTATAGTGCACTGTATTCTTCTTGTCAAGCCCTTTTATTTGATACCCATATTGGTGAGATTAATAAAAAAATGTTATCAGCCATTTGGTAGCGGCGGCCATCTTAGATTTCAATTTTGCATAGTAAATTGTATTCTACTTGTTGAGACCTTTCATTTGATACCCATGTTGATGGGATTGATAAAACTTAAGTTATCCGCCATTTTGTAGAGGCCGCCATCTTGGATTTTAATTTTATATAGTACATTGTATTCTACTGGTTGAGCACTTTCATTTGATACCCATATTGATGGGATTGATAAAACCTACGTTATCCGCCATTTTGTAGCGGCCGCCATCTTGGATTTCAATTTTTTATAGCATATTGTATTCTGCTTGTTGAGCCCTTTCATTTGATACCCATATTAATGGGATTGATAAAACCTACGTTATCCGCCATTTTGTAGCGGCCGCCATCTTGGATTTCAATTTTTTATAGTATATTGTATTTTGCTTGTTGAGCCCTTTCATTTGATACCCATATTGATGGGATTGATAAAACCTACGTTATCCGCCATTTTGTAGCGGCCGCCATCTTGAATTTATAATAATAATGAATAAACATAATTGCATTGTCACCAAAATCCAAAGTGTATACAAAATTTCAGATTAATAGGTTGACAGAAAGAGGGTGAAATTTGAATTACTAAATTTGACCCAAGAATAAATAATAAAACAAACGGGGTGAGCTAAATAAAACCGTTTAAAAACAGTCAACTACTTATTATAATTATTACCATAGAAATACCTAATAAGAATTAGATTTAAGGCTGTCTATTTTATACTTTTTAACTGTACATAATGGGCCTAAAACTCTTGCACCAGGGCTAGCCACCAGGCTAGCATATTATACGAACTTATTTACTGTGGGTACATAAGGATGTGGATCACAGCCACGTTTATAACTTTAAATGTACGATACTTCTATATTTCAGTGTTGAGACATCAACTTCGCACTCAGCTCAGCTAGAACATCGCCACCGCAAGGCCCAAGCATACTCAGATGCTGTTTGTTGCTCGAGATATTTTTTGAATAATGTTTAGTCTCTCTAAATGACACTCGGGATTCTACTCTCGTAATGTAAAGGCACACATTTTAGAATAGCAATACACAAAATATGATCTCGTAATAGCAGTTACCTCTGTGTATTGTATTTTCGTTCTATTTGTCTGATATCATTATCGCATCATTATAAATAAATATTCAAATGAAAAATCAAATCTTCAAACTAGTTTATACCGTCGTTAAATAGGTCTGCTAACTGTTTGGGTGTTTACCATGTCAGCATGTTTATGTATATGTATGTATTGAATTAAGTATGTTTAGTTTATTATTTATAAGTGTTTTCTTTGTTAATATCAATTAAAGCCCACTATTTCTTGTTCTTGTCAGTTCATATTCGTGCAAGGTTGCCTGGAAGAAATCGCCATGGGTGATAAGGCCGCCACTTTATAATCATTTTTTTTTGTCTTAAATATGTGTAGAAAATGTTTATTTTTCATAATGTGGTTGTAAATAAAGAGTTTTGTCTGTCTGTCTATGTGAGCTTAGGGGTTTTTCTAGAGTTTTGTTAGCTTTTGAATAAATATCAACTTGATTACATGTGTAATCAAAACAACTTACAATTTATTAAAGAAAAAGCTACTTATTATTATTAAGTACAATATTCGGAGTGTTTTGTTATAGTTTTATTACGAACTTCACTTAACCATTGTAAAAACTAGTAAGTAAGCTCTTATATAGTCTGGCTAGCCCTGGTGTCAGGGTTTTTAGGCCGCCTGAAAGCCTCTGACATGGTTCAGCGGTTAAAACAACCAGGACCTACAATGTAACGTATTTTCCGATCCACGGTAGCGCTCAGAAGGAAAATGCCACCCGCGGTACCCATCCAAATACTGACCGTGTGGAACTTTGCTCAACTTCGGTGATCACTAAAAACACCTACTCAAACTACACTAAGAGCGCTATGTAAAAACTTAGTTGATGCATTACAAATACATTACAATGCATCACAATCTGTGCTACTGGCGCTACTGCAGTGTCTCATCATGGCTACGCTCCGCTCGCTGTGTATTTCTAGGTTAAGCCATAATCATAAATTGTGAAGCAAATTAAAGTGGCGTACGCTCCCGGCTTCCCTTCCTGAAGCCAACGTGCGCAGCCTTGGCATATATTCCACCTGTCATAACGTTTCGCCGCCTTGACACCACGACTCGACGCTACACAGTATTGTAGACTGGTATTATTTTATCATGAATATATTGCATCTTTGTTGGCTGTTAGCCGCTATACAGTATTAAGAAAATAAATACTTTGTATTCGTGAAAATGTCATAATTATAGATAATAGATAAATAGATAAATATTGAGGGACATCTTACACACGGTCTCTGACCCCAAACTAAGCAAAGCTTGTGATATGGTTGCCAGAGACTGATATACTACATATACATATTTTAAATACATACTTATATAGTTAGTATCTAAATACACCCAGACACAGTGCAAACATCTATGTTCACCACATAAATGCTTGCCCTGGGTGGGGATCGAACCCACGCCTCTTTGATCCAGAAGTCAAGTTCACTAACCAGTGAGCCACCGAGGCAGTCAAACAGAATAAGAATGATTTTGTTGATGAATTAGTATAATGCCAATATTTTGCGCTGAACTGTTCTGGAGCAACGTGGCGCTCAAGTACCATCTATTTATCTGGTTTATACTATCTGCATTGTCATCAAGTCATACAAGACTAATTAACTAAAGCTTAGATGTAAAACTATTACAACGAAATACAATAAAGTACACGCGTCATCAACATCATCATCTACAGCCGGTGATCGCCCACTGCTGAGCATATGCCTCTCTTGTACGTCACTCCTCCCGGTCCTGTTCCAATCTAATCCAAGGTGTATCCGCGATTTTCAAAACATCGAGCGAACTAACTGGTTGCGCTGAAAGCAAGCCGCTTCTAACCGGTCTTATTGGAGGAAGAGGCATATGTCCATCAGTAAGCGTCCTATGTGTGAAACAAACGAATAAACTAATGGGCGACGTACGCTTCTAAGCACACATTTACTTAGAGACTTTTATTTACCGAACCATAATTATCTGATACAGCGTAATGGGGATAAGAGAAATCACGTCTCAGCAAGATTCCGCCCACACACCTTGGATTTTCCTACGTGCTTCCCTACACGCCATAACTCCCCGCATTCCTGCCGAGACGTCCCGCAGAGAAAATAACGCTTTCCTCGCCACCGCTCAAATATTTATTATATTTGTGAACATTCCGTTTCGGGTGTCACGAGAAATTTGATGGATATACATATATGTAGGTATGGTGATATTAATGTGATTTGATTTTGATAACATTAGAAAGTTGTTTAATTAATAAACACTAAGTAAACATGTCCACGGTAATGATAAGATATCATTACCGTGACATGGCTACCAACGATCTTATTTTGTGAGATTTTTATTTTTAAGATTTTTATCTAGAATTTTGTTTTACTTATACTATACCATATGCTAACTAAATCAGAATCTATTTGCGAATAAAGTAACATCACCTAACATGGTACAAGCGCTCTAAAAATAACTAAGGAAATTACGTTTTATCAGCTACAATCTGATGGACAATTTTATTATACTGATAGGTAATGATAGAGCTGTCTGCCTAAGTAAACACCATAACGTGCTATAATTTAATCTTCCAGACATAGTGTGCACACATGATTGAGTTTCAGATAGGCATAGTAAGTAGAGCTAGCGTAGCCTAGGCTAGAGTATAGATCGTAAACTGCTGACCCAGATATAATTGACATATTTTCTTACTACAGGTAGATATAGATAGATAAACTGTTTATACTACATATAAAAAAGGCACAAATTTCATAGTTTTATTATTTCGTCAACAATAAAACCTTTGTGCGCGAGTTCGACTTGCACTTGGCCGTTTTTTTTCACCGCCGCTTCCGCTCCATTATTTTCGTCACCATCATTTGACGACTGTTCTATTTCTGTGCGGTACATGTCCAACTCCGCTGTTCCACTCGATATGGTTCGGTGACTTTTTCCTTCATTTTCGTCGCTCGGTTTACTTTGTGTTTTGTTTCCTGTGCTCGGTAAATATTTCCCTTCATTTCTATGCGTACACACAGTAACGTGGGCACGAATAAAGGTGGGCACACACGGTCAGTTAAACTGATCAGTTTTTCGCGTCACTCCAACTGGGAGCTCAATCAGTTAATGAAAAGGTGGGAATTGGTGGTTCCATATTTTAAGACAGTGGTGCCATTCTGTTTCTTCTATAACTTGTGTTATTTCAATTTTTCATGAGAAATTATCGGAACCAAAGTTGGTTGAAATTTGATTCCTACAACTTTGATTCCCATCAACTTTTTCTAGGATCGATATTTTTTTATAATAAGCCGGTGGTGCCATGATGTTTTTTCGATAACTTGTGTTATTTCAATTTTTCATGAAATTTAATTGGAACCAAAGTTGTTTGAAATTTGATTTCCTACAACTTTGATTCCCATCAACTTTTTCCAGGATCGATTTTTTTTAATAAGTTAGTGGTTCTATTTTGTTTCTTCCATAAATTGTTATTTCAATTTTTCATGAGAAATTATCGAAGCCGAAGTTGCTTGAAATTTGATTTCCTACAACTTTGATTCCCATCAACTTTTTCTAGGATCGATATTTTTTTAATAATCCAGTGGCGCCATGATGTTTCTTCGATAACTTGTGTTATTTAAATTTTTCATGAGAAATTATCGGAACCAAAGTTGTTTGAAATTTAATTTCCTACAACTTTGATTCCCATCAACTTTCTCCAGGATCGATATTTTTTTTAATAAGTTAGTGGTTCTATTCTGTTTCTTCCGTAACTTATTATTTCAATTTTTCATGAGACATTATCGAAGCCGAAGTTGCTTGAAATTTGATTTCCTACAACTTTGATTCCCGTCAACTTTTTCCAGGATCGATATTTTTTTTTTAAAAGTTTGTGGTTCCATTTTGTTTCTTCCATACTTGTGTTATTTCAATATTTCATGATAAATTATCGGAACCAAAAATGCTTTAAATTTTATTTCCTACAACTTTGATTCCTATCAACTTTTTATAGGATCGATATTTTTTTTAATAAGGCAGTGGTGCCATTTTGCTTCTTCCATAACTTGTGTTATTTCAATTTTTCATGAGAAATTTTGGAAACCAGAAATGTTCGAAATTTGATTTCCTAAAACTTTGGTTCAGATTTTTTTTTATAAAATATTAAATTACGTGAGTTATTGAAGATTCAGTTAATCATCGAAGTGGTACAAACATGCAAACCATCGCAGTACCTATCGGCAATAGTTGACTACATTAGGACCCCGCTGCAATTATTTGATGAACTGATGCGATCATTTCATCATGTGTGCCCAGCTTCTGGTAGTGGTTTATACATGGAGCCACCAATTCCCACCTTTTAATTTACTGAATGAGCCCCAATTGGAGTGACGCGAAAAACTGATCAGTTGAACTGACCGTGTATGCCCACCTTTAGAAGCGCTTCGCAGTCAAACGTTTTTCCAGATACCTAAATAATTATTTTGCGCGGAAAGTGGCATAACCGAGTTCAACCATGTAAAGAACTCGAATAATTTACACGAATTGATGTACTCGTAGCATCGATGTAGTAGTTTTTACATTATTGTTGATTTTCAAACCGACTCAGCTGATTTTGATAAAAATTAAATGGAACCACTTCTAAAGTATGATCTATCAAATAAAATAAGAATCATCAAAATCAGTTCATAATTGGTGGAGTAATCGCGTAATATACATACGAAAATTCAGTCGAATTGATCCAATTAAAAATAAAAAAAAAATTAAATCAAAATCTGAAAAAATCAATTTATTAAATACAAGTCTGATAGGAAGAGATCAGCAATTTCTAATCATTGTAACAAACTTTGAAAATAGGATGCAGTTCTCAACCAATTGTCGTTTCCTTGATAGTGAAGAAATCAGAACTACGTCAGAAAACTTATTTAGCCCTAAAAGCCAAATCTACGTCTCCGAGACGTACATAACATCCAAATTTGGCTATATCTTTTTAATAAACGAAGTTAGAGTTTAATGCTTTTTAACCATCTAACCATCTCGGAAGTCGGTGAAAGCTTGCGTATGTTGCATGAATCACTAAGGTATGTCCCATAATTTTAGAGTTGTTTGAGCGTTGTACGCCTCCGTGACGTATGTTTAGGCTTTGCGTAACTTTTAACTAGATTGTCCAATATTCATTTTCTTCGTTTAGCGAATTTTTTACTTATAACTTGACATTGTTTTAGATGTCTCACGGTTTAGGTAATTAATATGTCGCGGCCAGATTTTAGCAGTTTTCACAGTAAAAGATAGAACTAACAAAATGAGTCAGCTCTTGAAGATGTGAATTACCAGGTTCCGCATAATGTTTAAATCGAAGACAATTATGATAATTTTAGCAATAATAATTATCTTTCACAAATGCCGTCATAGGAGAAGCTGACTCAAATTCACAGCCAATAACTGGCACAAACTATTTTTTGTGTTGTTTGCGCCGCATTGTACCTACTTGGGCTATGTAATTCGGATATAAGCCTGCCTGACGCTAGCTCGCCTTTGAACTATCCGACGAGCTACGAGGGAGCACCGCGTAGCGTAAACCAAAGGCGCCGCGGACCTTTTGATCTCGCCGACATAGCGGGATCGGCGCGTGCGGCAGCGTGACCATATTCAGTATTTTAATACTTTTTCGGTATATTTTATCGATTTTTCCAAGCATTAGTATTTTTATAGGTATATTGGCAGAAGTCAGTATTTTTGGGTATATTTTGGATAAGAAGTTATGGCAGCACCGTAGCGAATACCAGGGGAATTCCCGGACGTCTATATTTCATTTTTCATTCAGGAGCAAAGGATCAGTAAGTTGCAGATAGGACAATTAGGACATGGCAGGTGTCCGCCGAAGTAAAATTATTATTAGTACCTATCGAATCATCTAGTAAGGAGTTTCTGTTCTGCACTCAACATAATCTTTGAATTTATTATTTCGATAAATCGGGAATTTCCCCAAATTTGTAGTACGTTTTTGTCATCATATAAATAGAGCGCTTTCCTTTTGTTTTTATTTTACTTGACGCATCTATCCGGAACGACATGTCTAGTTTCAGCAAAGTTATTTGGCTAAGTGGGAACAAATTCCGGAGTTTTCTTCGTGGCTTTCACGTTATAAAGATGACGAGTACGCCGCCTTTTGCAAAGCATGCAGTGCGAAACTCCAAAGTAGATTAGCATCTATAAAACAACATGCAAATACTGAAAAGCATAAATCGAACTTAAAAAAATATAAAGGACAGTCAAAGGTAAGCATACATTGATATAAATAGCATTACGGTAGCTAAAATCAAGAAGTTCTGTTGTTGTTGTTCTGGAGATATTTTATTTAGTGAATGGCCTAAATTGTCTAACAAATTTTTTATACTATATATAACGGGAATGAACTCACGTGTGGGGATAGTCGTAACGACTATAGTTTCGGTCGCATTCGGCGACCTTTCTCAAGTTGGCGAGTGCTAGCACGCGGAGCCGTCTCGCAATGCACTGCGGGCTGCGGCGCGTAGCGCTCGCGATGACAGCGGTTGCGGTGGTGGGGCGGGGGCGGGTAGAGAGGATTGTTGTGTCGGCGCGCACTGAATATCCTCTTCGTCGGTATCCTGGTATATTATGTGGACGATGTGTTTGCCATAGTACAGAAAGATGGAATAGATCCGCTGCTGTCGCATTTAAACAGTGTACATGCGAACATTACTGTAACGGTAGAACGCGAACGCAACGGAGCTCTACCATTTCTAGATGTGTTGGTGAAACGAGACTCTAACAGCCGACTTTCCCACACGGTATACCGTAAACCAACACACACGGATAGATACTTGTGCGCAGATTCGCACCACCATCCAGCGCACTTGACCTCGGTACCACGGACACTGATAAATAGAGCACTAAAATTGTGTAATTTTGAATACCTGGATACTGAGCTCGAACATATTAAAAGTGTGCTGAGCAGTAATGGTTACAAGTGGAAACAGAGCTGGCGGCTGGCAAACGCATCTCCAAGGACACGTCCGGCATCGGTTGAGAGAGTAGCAACGTATTTGCCATATATTAAAGGAGTGACGGACAGAATTGGTAATTTATTACGCCGAAGGTATAGCATTAAGACCATCTTCCGTCCTCCGGGACAACTAAGACAGTTGCTACGTTCTCCTAAAGATAGAGACCCTTTGGGTGTCCCCGGTGTCTACATGATCCCGTGCGATTGCGGGAAGTGTTACGTCGGAGAGACAAGAAGAAATGTTTCTACCAGGCTCACGGAGCATATACGTTCAATGAAAAACTTGGATAGGAATGGTTCCGCGGTGGTAGAACACACTCTCGATTCCGATGCACAGCACTTCATCAGATTTGATAGAGCGAAGGTGCTAGCGCGAGAGAAGTTTTTCGTGCCCCGTAAAGTTAGGGAGGCTATTGAGATTAGCAGACGCCCTAACTTCAATAGAGACGGGGGATGGATACTGCCACCGACGTGGAAACCGTGTCTTCAGGGATCCAAAGGACTTAACCGTGGAACTGGTGGAGACATAGTGAGTTCAGTGTGCTGGAGTATCCCCGACGTATACCAGGATACCGACGAAGAGGATATTCAGTGCGCGCCGACACAACAATCCTCTCTACCCGCCCCCGCCCCACCACCGCAACCGCTGTCATCGCGAGCGCTACGCGCCGCAGCCCGCAGTGCATTGCGAGACGGCTCCGCGTGCTAGCACTCGCCAACTTGAGAAAGGTCGCCGAATGCGACCGAAACTATAGTCGTTACGACTATCCCCACACGTGAGTTCATTCCCGTTATATATAGTATAAAATGTGTGAAAACCACGTTAATTTCCATAGTAAAATTTTTATTTCTTTTCAGGTTGATACATTTTTCAAAAAGGTACCGCTGAAAGACGAAGTCAAGAAAGCTGAGCTCCGTTTTTTGCAGTTTTCTTGCAGAACACAACATTCCTTTTAGAGCTATGGACCATCTTAGTGAAATTCTAGTGAAATGTTTTCCCGACTCCGAAATTGCGAAAGAATTTACCTGCAAGAGGGCTAAAGCAGCCGCTATAACTTATAACGTTTTAGGACCCGAATTTGAAAAAGATATGATTGAAGACATACTTCGTACTGCATCTCCGTCAGGTAAACCAGTTTATTCAATTGACAACATTTAAAATTTTTAACATAGTTACATTTATTTATTATCTGAAAGAATATTGCAAAATAACATATACGTATTTTTTATTTTTCCAATTTGAGTTATATTTTCTGTAAAATTAAGTTTTGAAAAGTAGCTTATTCTAAAAGGACGTAACTGCAAAATTTAGGACTCATAAACAATTTTACTGAAGCCACATTAGAAAAAAATAGGTGCTAGCGTTGCTGTCACTGTCAATGCCAAATAATCCGTCACAATTCACAACAAATAGGCCAGGAGGTCAGCGCAAAAAGTCCACTATGTACCGCGGTATACCATGGGAAGAAAAATATAAAAAATGTTTAACATTTGCCAATCACCTGAAATATGTAACAGGGTCTGCCATACAGGCTTTAAATTAGCACCACTTAAAAGAAGAAGAATAAGTAGTACTAGTTCCAAGATACTTTTAAAATTCAAACGGATTCTTCCACCAAATGCTATGGAACCCAGCTGACTGACTCCAGGGTATTGATGTACATCATTTTGATTACTATGTAACAATAATTCAGCTTTTGGAAAGTATTTGCATTTTTTGCGTTTACCTCTCGGGCTAAAGCAAAATAAGTAATTTGAAAATGACACTGACATTTTATTTTTAAATTACATTTTATGTGTCAACACTGTCAGGGTTAACTGTCATTTTATATTGCTAGTATTTTTTTTATCATTGGCAACTGCACTTTCAGTATAAATCCCGAAACGGCTTGGGTGAGAGTTTTTATCTAATATCTTAGCAGTTACTGCACTAAAAATTTTGGAAAAATAAACATAATGATCAGCATCCCGATATCTCGAAATGGTTTTGGAATTTCATAGCCTTGTGAAATATGAAAACTTGTCAATTGTAATCGACGAAAGTACAGATGTTACCACAATCAAAGTATTGGCAATAGTAATCAAATACTTCTCTGAAACCGAATGTACAGTACGAACCAAATTCCTTGATTTAGTTGATTTAAGTGGTGAGACCGCTGATCATTTATTTAATGCTCTGTCATCAAAGTTATCCGAATTAGGTTTAGATATAAAAGACGTGATGGGATTCGCTGCTGATACTACAAATGTGATGTTTGGTCAACATTCTGGCATTGTTGCAAAAATTAAAGAAGTGAACCCTAAGTGCTTTTTTATAAAATGTGTTTGTCACTCTGCAGCATTAAGTGTTAGCCATGCTTGCAAAATACTGCCTAGAAATTTAGAACAGATGGTAAAAGAAGTATATAGATATTTCTCTCAAAGCAGCAAGCGTCAAAGAGAATTTGCTGAGTTCCAAAATTTCACTGAAACTGAAAACCATAGACTATTACGTCACTATTATATAAGATGGCTATCGCTTCATGCTTGTGTTAGTAGAATAATTGAGCAATGGAGGGCACTGCAGTTGTTCTTTCAAGACCAATACTTGAGTGATCGCATTCTATCATCAGAAATGATATATCATTTTTTTACCAGTGATATAAACAAATTATACTTCTACTTTTTAGACTACATTTTGCTGATTGTAAACAAATTTAACATAATTTTTCAAGGCGACTATCCAAGCATTGCAAGATTATACGATGATGCATCTAGTATGTACTTGTCAATTTTGGGTTGTTTCATGAAAACTAATTATATCAAAAGCACGGACAACGTATTTACGTTAGACCCAAAGTCTATTATAAATTATTTGCCATTAAATGATAATTATGTACTTAGGGATCCAAGTGGGTCAAGAATTAATCAAACACAGGGAAAATATAAACATGAAAGAACAAATTGCAGATTTGTTCAGAAGGTGCCAATCGTTTTTATTTGAGTTGAGCATAGAATTAAAATCACGTTTGCCTTTTGAAAATAAAATTTTCCGAGAACTGAAATTTCTTGACCCACACACTGCCGTGAATAAAGAATTTCGCAGTTTAAAAAATGTAATAGAAACTTTCCCATACGAAGTACAGCCAGAACAAATGCAGTTAATTGATGAAGAATATAGAACTCTTAAATTTGATCGCGAAGTAAGTGATTTGTTACAAACTTCGAGCACTGGCTCACCCCTATCTTGTGAACAATTTTGGGTAGAAGTTGGGAAAATTTCTAACAGTGATGGCACGTTCAAGTACAAAAATTTAACTTCTTTTAGTAAATCTCTATTATGTATACCAGTATCGAATTCTGCATGCGAGCGCATCTTTTCACAGATAAATTTAATAAAAACGGTGCAAAGAAACAAATTTAATAACAAAAATGTATCAGCAATTATTAAAACAAAGCAAGGCGTAAAAGATCAAGGCGGTTGTGTTAATTTTAATCCTTCAAATAAAATGTTAAAATACAATTCTGACATATACTGTGATGATGATTGAATAAACTTTAAAATTTTGAAAATCAGTATTTTTATTGGTATATTTTCCATGTGCAAGTTGGTATATTTCAGTATTTTTTTGAGGTGCTGCGGTATTTTCGTAAAATATAATCTGGTCACACTGGCGTGCGGCTATTATCATTCAACGACTAACAGCGAGCGCGTACACACGCACGCACGTCGCGGCCGTCAGTTCGTCCTTACGACTGATTGTCCCTACATCCGTAACATATTATCTAATAAACTATTCTTTGGAACATTTTTATGTCCTAACGTGATAAGTGAGTGTTGATCATAAGACCTTTCCGCGAACTATAATCATGTGAATCATTTGTGATAATAATAACTCTATGACATTAATTGGTGCGTGACGGCTCGTAGAATAGCTGGAATCCTTCCCACGTTAGCAGAGAAGATCGGCGACCCAGGGCGTGCGCATCGGACTTCATTGGAGAGTCAGGTCAGTGTGGGTTTATTGTATCCGTTCATAGTGCCGGTAGTGCGATTAGGCGAAGACATAGCCCCCTGGCCGAAACATTGGTCTTAGTCGAGCCAGATTTTGTTTCCAGTTGCCTTATAATTATGTAATACAGTTCCATTTATTTTCTTATTTATTTACTTACCTATTTATAAATATATTGTAATATTTATGTACTAGGTTACATATTTGAAATTGTTTCTACAATTTTCAAGTAATCCGTTTGTACCTTATTACAATTATATCAAAAGTTTTATATATGTGACGATAGGTATTTACCTAAGTCTATTTAAGTCTGAGGTTTTGTTTTGTTACGTGCCTATTTGGGAGTACTTACTTACATTCCTCATCTTAAAAATACATTACAAATACATAACTTTATAAAAGTCTACATAGTTATATACTTATTATATTTATTAGACTGTCATAATTACTAACATACATAGGTATTTTTATCCTATTGTATACCTACTTGTTGTTTATGTGTACCGTGTTTTGACCGTGTACTTAATACTTGTTTATGTCTTTTGTTCTATTTTGTATCTACCTGTTGTGTACCTGTCTGTGTTTGTGTACCTAGTTAATTGTAACCGTGCAATTATTTACCATCGTGTTTGGTTAGTACTGATTCCTTGGAAAAATATCGTATTATAAACACTATACCTAGATACCTACAAATATTCACTAAACTCAATAGTAGTGTCGTAACTTAATTATAAAATAATACCGCCAAAGTTTAATCAGTCGCCGCCAAACGACTTCAAACGAATTCCGACCTTTCGGCTTTGCTGTAGGTACCGACTTTAAATAACTCGCCGCCCGGACCTCTCGCCTTTCGGCGAGATGCATACCTACTCTCGGCTAGCCGTAGTAACAAACGCGGCTTAATTCAAAGATAGTTTTGCCTTTCGGCGAATGTATAATTATTTTTGAAAATAGTAATTCTATTTATTTTCTTATTTAATTAAAGAAAGATCGCCTTTCGGAATATCGTGCGGCACAATACAAAGGACAGCTCACCTTCCGGTAAATGCACAACTGATTTAGTAAATAAATTGTGCAAATAGGTATTGTTTTGTTAAATTTAATAGGTACAATTATCGCAATAGGTTTAGTTTAACTTACTATTGCAATTGTATTGTTTTTGTTTGGAGTAATTTCGTCTTGTCAATATGTCGAAAGCGGAAGAGAATAGAAAGAATTTAAAAATAAAGTTATTAGAAGCGAGGTTGAGATCTTATTTCACCCGACTTCAAAATTTAGAGGAGAGTGCATTAAAACTCGACCCCTTGAATTCAGAGGAGATTCGACAGTTTTTAAGTAGCACCTCAAATTTAGACGTCATTCGCAAAGAATATAATGCGGAATTTGACGACCTGCTCATGCTGAAAATGGAGCTTGATCCCGACTTGGATCCGGATGTGACTGCACTCGAGTCCTTCGAAAATGCATTCATTGCTGTACAAAGTAGGGTCAATGCCTTCTCAGATAAAAACAATAAAATAATTAACGGTCCTTCGAAATTACCAGCCCAAAAAATGAAATTGCCACCCATTGAACTACCAAAATTCAGTGGCGATTCTAAAGCTTGGCGAATGTTTATTGAATGTTACAATAGCATCATTCATAACAATTCGGAATTAACAAACGCGGAAAAGGTTTATTATCTGTGTGGACAATTGTCCGGTCAAGCACTGCGCTGTGTAGCCGGCATTACGCCCACAGCAAATAATTACGATCTCATTTATGAGACCTTGGTCTCTAAGTTCGAGGATGTGCGCTCAATGGCCACAGCATATCTCGACGATATATTAAACGTGAAAAAAATGCAAAGTCCTTCCGTTGATGGCTTAAATGCATTCATTGATAAATTCTCAGTGTCGGTGGCTGCTTTCCAAAAATTGGATATCCCCGCGAAATTAGATTTTGTCTTTCTATATTTGGCGCTCAAACGTGTTGATAACGAAACAGCGCGACTATTTGAAAATTCAGTGCGTGAAGAAAAAATCCCATCCTACGCCAGTTTCGCGAAATTCATTCGTGAACAAGCTAAGATTATTGAACGGACTGGGAGTTATACACCAAGCAATAGTGTTAGGAGCGCAGTGACAACATATAATAGGGTACCTATTCCACAGAATAGACCAAACGTAGAACGAGCTACTCGTGCTTTCGTAACCCAAAATGTTACTTGTCACATGTGCCAAGGCGACCATGTCACCTTAACCTGCTGCGCAGAGTTCCTGAAGCTGTCTGCAAAAGACCGTTATCAGGTAATAAAACAAAACAATGGTTGTGTTTTGTGCTTAAGTCTTCAGCACAAGCCAAACGCATGCAAGGTTAAGGGAATTTGTACCTCTTGCCAGTCTAAGTCGCACCACAGCCTGCTGCACTTTGATAACCATCAGTCAAGTACGTCATTGACGGTTACTGGTGAAGATTACTGTCTGGATATAGACTGTGAGGATTTGTCTGTAGAAGACACGAGAGACTCAGAAATAAATAATGCAGGAGTATCTTTGTGTTCTTCACAGGAAGTAAAACTGGGTAATTCCGAATGCGAAACAATACCTAACACGGTCTTGCTGGCTACCGCGCGCGTTAGGGTAGTAGATGCATCGGGTAATTCCCATTTGGTTAGATGCCTGATAGACAATGGTTCACAAAACCATTTTATTACAAAGCAATGTTGCGATAGGTTATCGCTTTCTCCTCGCTCGTTTGGGAGTCCGATGACTATTAATGGGTTTGGAGGAGGAGCTAATCCTGTGATTGGTGTGACGGAATTAGAATTCTATTCTCGTTTTGATCGAAGTCGCCCATATCCAGTCCGCCCGTTAGTGGTAGACACTATCACCGAAAGTCTTCCCACGGCTAAGGTAGACCGGTCGGTTTTGCGCCATTTAAAAGGTGCCCCATTGGCGGATAATACCTTTGACTGTCCGGGGGAAATAGACATGCTAATCGGTGCTCAGCTCTTTTCTCGCCTAATTTTATCAAAGCGCATAAATGGTGCTCTGGGGCAGCCAGATGCAATGCAAACCACTCTCGGTTATATTGTAATGGGAAATGCACCTGTACTTAAACCAACAGCCAAAAACAACACTTCAACATTTTGTGTTTTTACTGGCCCTCAATTAGAGGAAGTAGTTCAGAAGTTTTGTGAACTTGAAGAGGTACCCTCTTGTTCTGCAGCTCAATTAAGAAGCGAAGAGCAAGAATGTGAAATCTTCTATAAATTGACTACTACCAGGGATGAAACTGGTAGGTACAGCGTAGCATTGCCATTCAAGTCGAGTGAAAGCGAACTAGTCAGTTCTTTGTCGAACGCAGAAAAACGTTTCTTTTCACTTGAAAAGAAAATGAACTCCTCTAGCCAACTCCGGGAGGCATACAACGATGTGTTTGAGGATTACTTAGCAAACGACTACATCGTTCCAGTCTCAGAGGACACTGACTTATTATCAGGATATGTCATACCTCATCATGGGGTTATCCGTAATGATAAGATCACCACTAAATTGCGAGTTGTCTTGGATGCCAGCGCACGTACAGACAAGAATGTCTCGCTCAATCAAATGTTGCATTCAGGCCCGAATTTGCAAGGTGACATTTTGAAAATCATGCTTAATTTCAGGCTCTTTCCCATCGCATTTTGCGTAGATGTCAAGCAAATGTACTTGCTAATCCAAATCGCAGATGTCGATAAAAAATATTTGAGGTATTATACCGGTTTGATCCAAGCGATAAACTTGATGTTTTTTAGTTCAAACGACTTTGTTTTGGACATTCAGTGCAGTCACCTAGTGAATGCTGAATGCAGTCATAATTTACGCAAAATTACTAAGTAATTATGGTAGTCTACTATTGTACGTTTATATGTTTATTTTATGTAAATATAATTATAATTTTATCATATTTTATTACTTTAGTATTTCAATTAAGTACATTTCACATTTGTTGAAAGGCAACCTTTCAAGCTGGGGCCCGTGTTTGCGCCGCATTGTACCTACTTGGGCTATGTAATTCGGATATAAGCCTGCCTGACGCTAGCTCGCCTTTGAACTATCCGACGAGCTACGAGGGAGCACCGCGTAGCGTAAACCAAAGGCGCCGCGGACCTTTTGATCTCGCCGACATAGCGGGATCGGCGCGTGCGGCTATTATCATTCAACGACTAACAGCGAGCGCGTACACACGCACGCACGTCGCGGCCGTCAGTTCGTCCTTACGACTGATTGTCCCTACATCCGTAACATATTATCTAATAAACTATTCTTTGGAACATTTTTATGTCCTAACGTGATAAGTGAGTGTTGATCATAAGACCTTTCCGCGAACTATAATCATGTGAATCATTTGTGATAATAATAACTCTATGACATTAATTGGTGCGTGACGGCTCGTAGAATAGCTGGAATCCTTCCCACGTTAGCAGAGAAGATCGGCGACCCAGGGCGTGCGCATCGGACTTCATTGGAGAGTCAGGTCAGTGTGGGTTTATTGTATCCGTTCATAGTGCCGGTAGTGCGATTAGGCGAAGACATAGCCCCCTGGCCGAAACATGTGTACTTTGATGAAGTGTGGGTAGTTGTAAAACTAACAGAGGAAGAATGACGGTATTCTATGGCGTCTTGAACATGTTTTTGGTAAATACTGCTTTAATTTATATCCAAAATATGCTTGTGAGTGAAAAAATATTGTTTCATAAAAAAAAATATAAAACTAATCAAGTTTAGTCTAGCCTTGGGTGAAACAAAGGCTTGATGTCTTGACTTTACATCATGCTTATTACTCTTCTAAAAAGAAAACAGGGTCAAAATCTGTCCCCTATGTACTAAAAGAAAGCATAAAGTTTATGTATCAGTAGATCTATCTTAAACTATAGCTATCCATAGAAAATTTGAATACTTGTACATACAGATTACTGCAATAATAAGCAAATAAAATTAAAATATATTTGATAATTTAATATAAATAAGTATAATATATTACCCTTATTTTTTGCGATGACATCATTCCGGTCAAAATTAATCTACATATTGTTTGTTGCTATAATAACAACTATATTTTTTTTTTATTTATTATTAATTTACATCCCAATCTTAAACATACAATCAATATTGTGATATAAAAGTATTTTAGCTTTAAAAAATAATTTATGTATGTACGTTTCTGAGACGTACTCGTATGTTTAGGCTTTAGGTACATCTAAAATAGATCATGCTTCTAGGGTTAGAATGTGTATTGTTGTCTCTATCGTAGCATGAAGTTAGTGAAAACTGGAAGCTCTCGTACTTTATTAGAAGCTTTACAGCAAACTAATTTCATCTGTACACACCCCTGGCGAATAGATCGCGGGATAAAAAGTGATTGATGAAGCATCCCCCTTGAACGGACGACGGGGAAACATCCGGGCCTTAGGACGCAGACACAGTGAGTGTAAAGACGTTCGAATTTGGTACGCTTCGCACCAACGGACCGCATCGCTCAAAAACGGTCCTGTGCTTTCCGTGCTACGAGACAGAGATCACGTCGAAATGCCTCTAACTTTATTCAAACAAGCCAAAATCGCGTTAGTTGCGGCAACCACCGTAACTAACCGTACTATCTATCGAATTTTTATTTTATTTTCTTATTTTATTTCCAACTTTTGAATGTTGAATTTTTCTTGATTATAGAACGAACCCATAAACACGGAAAAAAAATTTAAAGTTCGAATACTTCCATAATTAAATTTTTCCGTAATATTTACGGCTTTTCTGTCTAGCGCCATTGAAAACGTGTCTCTCTCGGAGGTAGAATTGCGACTGAAGCGCCGAATGGTGCGGTGGTTCGGCCACACGATCGAATTTGGTCCGGAGCACACCAAGTTCGCGGTGCGGAGCGTATTCGAACGTCTATTTATACTAGAACCCAGTTTCCACATTAAGTTAAAAAAACCACGGGGCCACGGCCGTACCCCCGCCAATTCGGGCAGCAACGCCGTATTACATATTCCAATCAAGTAATGAACATACCAAGAAATTATTCAATTATAGACAGTCAAATCTGTTATGTCAAGTTTCACTTCACTTTCCCTCTTTGTTCTCGAAATACCTGGACACTATTTTGCTCTATTTTTTTACAATTTCAATCATAGAAAAAGATAAGTGTGTTGCAACTGGTCGCATATTACACCTTTGCCAGCACCGATAAATTGTTTGTAAGAATTCATCAGGCAAGCAACAGTGTGCACACAATTTTGTGTTATGGGTCGAAAAGCAATAGGTATTACAGTAAAACATTAGCTCAAAACGAGTACTGTAGTAAGTAAATGTTTTTCTGATCCATGCGACCAGAGAATGGAACAGACTGCCGGCTATTCTGTTTCATAATATATTCTGAATCTTTTCGAAGTCAGAATGAATAGGTACTCATCTAATAAATCTGCGTGCTTTATGATCGATCAATACCGTCGTTTATCTTCAGGTAAGTTTGTGGTCAAGCGCAGATTTATTTGCGGTGGTTATACGCATTTAAAAACAATACAGGGTGATGACATCATCACTGTGTAAGGCGTAAAGCTAAGTCTTAAATATCAGGCTTTGAACAGAATTCAAACGTTGCATTGTACGCATCGACTTGGAATCTGTATTGCAAAACATCGGACTATCGACTTGCTCGTCACTCAATTATTTATATTTTTGTACTAGATAGACGTGCGTGAGTTTGATATCATATCGGCTGAAGATGGACCTAAGAAGAGAAATCATCGCATCAATTTTTCTGATTAGGCCCAAAAAATCGAGAGCAAGTCTGTTACGTCTACGCCTTTAGGTTTTCCCTCGTGGATGCTGAACCTTTCGCCGTGAACAGGCCTAATTCTGAAGACCGGTTCAGGTTAGAAGTAATTTAGTAAATGGCGAAAGTAATTCGGACTAATACCCGTGGTACGTGGAAACGCTATAACTGTTCAAGGTTACGACATTGCTTAGGAATGGAGGTTTGTTACATTTATACTATGTTTAATTTTGTTTTAGTTAACCAGAAAGGCGTTCTGTTCTTTGATTGCTATTTTTATCAAGGATTTAGTAACGTGGTAGTAGTTAACAAGGTAGGTAGTTGCATATATATTTTATTTATCGAAAAGTAAATATTTTCACTAAACTCCATATAAGGGTATAACCTATTCAAGGTGCAAAGTAGTTTTTATTGACAAACTCTGACTTGCACATAAAAGTGAACAAAACCGAAAGTTCTTATTTAGTTCTCGATTAGAACACACAACTAAGCCAATGTGTTCAAACCTAGCCATCTAGTCCACACGAACTTACTTATGGACTTAAAAAGATTTACTTTTAGATTTTCAACACCTTATCCTGCCACAAAACACTCTACAAAACGAGGTTCTTCAGCATCCGTGTGTAACGCAAAGAGGTCAATGTTTACATTCAATGTTTGTATCAGGGTGAATGCCGTCCATCTCAACCCATTTCAGCTGAAAGGCTCGGAAGGTGCCGCTATTTCCAGAAGGGTAAGAGCACTGAGAGCTTATCGACTACTTCATCCTAGTAGGCAGTCTCGTTCCGATACTGTTATATACACATTTTCTTACCTAAACCATCCTAAACTAAGATTTGACAATAATGCCCACCAGCTGACCTATCTTGGTTTCGACACAGTGCCTATGTTACTCACAAATAAGTCTTATTGGTAAAAGATTTTTTGGCCCGGTAATTTTAGAGCCTATCGGTAACAAACGAAGAACAAGAAAAAACAAATAATTCTTTATAATAGCAAAGTAGAACTGTAGATCTTAGTGTAGATGTAGATATACCGTGTTGAAGAAAAAAAATAGATTAGTGTCTTATATTCAATTATATGTGAATGGAGCTGTAAAATTCTAGTTCTAAATCATTTACCCACAAGCGTTGTGTAGAATACACAACGACTGGTTGAACTGCTGATCTGATTAAAATCGAAGAAATACGTTAGATGCAATGGTCGCATTCAATGATCGTAATGGAAATCTATAGAAGAGGGCTGACAGGCTCACGAAATACTGAAAATGATATATGTCTGTTCGTAATCAAACGCAATAAAGTTGAATCAGAAATATCAAACTGACATTCAGGTAGCTGGAATTAATAAACCATTTAAAATGGCATTTACGGTCACAGTTTCAGGGAAAGCTGCAAATAACGTGCTATTTTTGGAGCTTTAATTCTGTTTCTATGGAATAACGTAAGGCTATTTTTATGTACCCAGGTACTGTATAAATTTTATGTGATAATCCCTAGTGCCATGGGACCGAGGGTAATTAAAATTCTCCGTGGACCCGTTAACGTTAATGGATCAACCCAATAGGACCACGGCTAACGACTCATATTATTGTTTAAAATAGGATGGTATAATGATCTAATAGTTATTCCACTCGTGACTATCGAAGCTCTATTTAGCATAATATTTTCTTTCTACAGTTTACTTGCTGTCGCAAATTCCGCAATCTCCAAAAGTGTGTAAACTATCTCGTTCGCTAATCGGAAAGTGCTTATTTCACAGCAAATAAGGTTTTTTATCGGCAAATCACCGTCGTGACATTGATAATAGGGTTTTTAGGGCGGCGTAGTACATTAAGCTCAGCGGAAGTTAGGCCCGCCCCTGTCAAGTTACCAGAAAATCATCTCCTCAATTCACGAACGGTTGTTTTTTTTAGTTGGACATTATTTTGTAAGCCGAAACGTATTTTATTTTTCATCCATTATTTCTAAACTGGTGTTTCTTTTACTGTTCATTTAAACTAGTAGTTTTCCGTATAGACCTCGCGACACATCTCTGTAAATGAATCTTAATAAGCCTGTCTTCTCGACTCGCTCTTGACGGATTTGAATCATACTCGATACTATTGTTAGCATTTATGTAAATACTAAACAATTTTGTCAAATATTTAGCTATCGAAACCAACTGATAAATAGAGCGATAGAAAATTCCCAACACCAAATATCGTCAATGACAAAAAAAACCGTGTACCAAGTGTTGTCGAGATTTGTTGAAAGCTGCGACCTGTAGACAATAATCGACATCTGAACAGACGAAAGCATAATCGTCGTGTCAAAGCACAACAAAAAACATGGTAATCTTGGAAATCTTCCAAAGATGCCTGACCGCTTTGGGTTCACTCGGGTTATGTGTGATTGTACCCACTAAAACCCCCTTGGTAGCCAGCCTTTGTGCCTTCTTGGGAGCTCCGGGATCTCGAAAAGGAACACACCGGTACTCCCAGCATTTTGTGTGCCTACTCGCCTGGCAATAGGACCTGGCTTGTGCTGTTCTCTACGACAGCGTTGCCACACACGCTGCTGTCCTCCTCGGGCCATTTGAGTGGATGGCCAGAGCCCCAACTCTGACCATCCACGAGCCCAGGGGTCCCCTTTTAGTAGTCTCTTACTACAGGCAGGGGATTCCGATGCCGTATTCTATTGCCCCGGCATTAGGGAAATGGTAGGTATACCTACCATAAACAAAGTTAACTATCAAGATTTTTCCCAAAGTTTTTAATCAAATTAGGTATACTAGCTGCGCCCCGCGGCTTCACCCGCGCAGCTCACGATTAGTAAAATGTCTTAGTGGCAATTTAAAAATTAGGTAGAGGTATATCTGACAAGCCGTGGTGGTCTAGCTGTAGTGACATCCGCCTTACAATCGTGAGGTCGTGGGTTCCTTAGAATTTAAATGAGTTCCAATGAGAAACCAATGAGTTCTTTAGAATTTAATTACGGATTTCACACCACTGGCTTTTCGGTGAAAGAAAACATCGTGAGGCAACCCGCATATTATGTTAGTAGAAGAAATTCGATGGCGTATGTGAATCCACCAGCCCGCACTGGGCCAGCGTGGTGGATATGGCCCAATAACCCTTCGCGGGCAGGCCTACGTCTTACAGTGGACTGGAAAAAGCTGATACAGTACAGAACAGTTATATCTCACACTGATAAAGCGCATCATATTATTGTTTAGTGTAGGTATCACCCTTCGTGGGTATGCCTACTTCGTGCAGTGCACTATTAAAAAAAGGCTGGTATAGTAGGTAACTATAATTAAATATCAATTTTTCTCATTATATTTTCATCTGTAACCACGAAATGTGGAAAGACAATTAGGCAGGTTGAAGCATTTAGGCCGTTAGGGCTTCGTTTCAAGCTCGCTGTAAGCTTGCATGAACGTTGCAACCTTATATTTGTAAGTTAACTTTTAATAATGTTATTGCGACTTTTGCTTGCTTAGTGGGTATGTACTATCGAATAATTTAAAACGATCTCCAAAAAGTAGTCAAATAGCCTATTGTCCAAATAATCGCGTAACTAACATCCACAAAATCATACCGCTGAATTGCAAAACTTCTTTTTTGAAGTCGGTTTTTACAAGGATTGGTATGCATCATGCACTCATGCATAATAATAATGTAATTTCCGCACTTTCTAAGGTAAATAAATGTTCACTATTAAACCAACTATTTTCGCAGTACCTTCGTAGTAAGTATTTATTTACCAAAGAAATATGGGAACACATTATAAAGAAAGTGAGATCAGAAAAACGACAAAAAAGATGTGGCCGCCTCCTCTATTTTCTTAACTCATTGGATTCAATAAATCTCATGGATTTATCATACAAACAGGATTGAGTACTGGCAAAGAAAAACGTGCCGACAAGGATACCACATCAGATGATTGTGTCTCTTTTCCAAGTAGGATGACCAAAACATCTCGATCATCTTGGGATATAATTTTTCTTTGGAATGTTACTGCACGCAGGAATCGCAGTTATCTTACCCCTAACTCGTCGTCCTTCGTCATCGTCATCGTTTTAGCAATAAGACGTCTACTGCTGGGCATAGGCCTTCCTTGAAGATCTCTATAAAATCAATCCCCATAAAAACAATGGTCTAGAATTAATATATACGGAGATAATTCAGTTTGCCATTGGTGCCATTTTTGAAATCTACACCCCCAAAAACCTATTAAACGACACCCATGACGATTTTTTCAAAATAGTGACGTCCGCCATCTTTAATTTCAAAATGGATGCTATTTTTGAAATCTACATCCCCAAAAACCTATTAAACTACACCCATGACGACTTTTTCAAAATAGTGACATCCGCCATCTTTAATTTCAAAATGGATGCCATTTTTGAAATCTACACCCCCAAAAACCTCAAAAGCGACACCCATCGCAACTTTTAGCAAAAAGTGACGTCTGTCGTTTTTAATTCCAAAATGGATGCCAATTTTGAAATCTACGCCCCAAAAAACCTCGAAAACTACACCCATGATATTTCAAAAAAGTGACGTCTGCCGTTTTTAATTCCAATATGGATGCCAATTTTGAAATCTACAACCCAAAAAAATTAAAAATGACAACCACGACTATACACCAATTGTACATCCAGCATGTTTAAGAAATATGTCCAGCATAGTTACCCTACTACACTTCTTTGTATACACCATAGTACGCCATTTGCAATCGACGGTGATACTCTAGTGAAAAATAAAAAATAACCGTTAATCATAAAGACGTAGGTATATTCATACAAAATAAATATCAAACTCTGTTTATTGGCATCTATTCGCAATTTTAACTAAAATCTTAACAAACTACATTGTTAAAAAAACTAAGAAATGGTTAAGACAGTCGCGGCTTTACAGATAATAATTCTATCATATATAAGTGTCGTTTCGAAATGGCAATAGTGCGAGCGGGACAACTTCATCACTTTGGGAAGTCTCACTCGGCACAGCGTCTCTCTTATGCCATTTCAAAGGAATATATGTTTTGTTGCAACGCATTAAGGTTGAATTTTCCTAAACTAACTTTGAGCCAAATTTCGTCTGTGCGCAGTCCAGATAGTATACAAAGTCCTTGATAAATCTGGTTTTGAAACATGTCAATATGTCATATTGACACAATAGTTATTTTGTCAAAATTTTGATTAATCAATTGAAATCATTCGTCCTGAAAATAGTTTTTTTTCCCATTTTTAACGTTGATAGACTAGATACAATTAAGAAAAATACGAATATGCCAAATTCAAGTCAATCGGCCCAAGGAATCGTGACCTCCCATACTAACTTTACCTCGCTATTTCACCCACTTAGGGCTTGAATTTCGCATCATTTCGTTCTTAGTGAGCACTTACATCCTAAAAAATCCCCCGTGTAAAATTTGAGACTCCTAGCACTTGTAGTTTTTTGTGATTTCGTGATAGGTGAGTCAGTGAGTCACGATTATTATTTCTTCGGAGGCAATTTTTATTTTTAGTGTGTGAAAACCAATACAATTATAATTATAGTAATTTAACCAAATCACGTTGCAAGATTCCATACATTTATTATTTTACACATAAAATATATTAAAAACTATATTATTCTATAATAATACGGAGAATATTTATATCAGATTCTGATCTGTCAGCACAAGTTTCTACGTCTTTTCAATAGCACTTTAACTGCTTTAGAATTTTTATTGGTAAGGGAAAACGCTGCAATTCATACATTTTTAACTATGGGCAAGAATCAATCCCGCCCTAACGGTGTCCCAAAAGTTCGGCCATTTCTCTTTTTATTGGACAGACCTTCCAATAGACACGAATTGGTTCCACACAACTTCAAACCTCGTGAAAAGGCACATTTATCTCCTCTGGAACAAAATTAAGGATTTCATACGGAAAAAGCTTGTCCAATACAGCATTGAGATTCTCAACTTGAGAATATGAATTCGGGCATTTACAGCCTTAGCAGTTTGTTTTTTATTTTACATGAATAATATAAGGTACTCATTGATAAATATATTATGATCTTAAAATTATAAATACGATAGTTTATTACGATAAATAATTATATTTGCAGTATGATGTGCAATTAAGTAGAACTTAATACATAATACATATCTGAATTTTACCTACCTCATACGCAAGAATTAGAAGGTAGCGATATCACTACAACATAGTATAAAACATAGTCGCTTCCCTCTCTGTCTGTCCCTATGTATGCTTATATCTTTAAAACTACGCAACGGATTTTGATGGTTTTTTTTTAATAGATAGAGTAATTCAAGAAGAAGGTTTATATGTGAAAAACACCTGTACGAAGCTGGGGCGGGTCGCTAGTATAATTTAAAACAATTTAAATATTATAAATATAAATAAATAAATAAATATTTAATTATTATATTGCTTAATATTTTGTAGACAGCATTCGTTTCTTATTTAGCATTTTAGGTATTCCGGTGAAATGCAAAAAAACTGAAACACGTATGAGAAAATAAACACATACATACAACTACTTTCACCATACTTGTAAGTTCGTGATACAACATGCAATCGTCGGCTCGTTGCTTTTTTGGAGCACTATTTGCACATTTTATTACATAATCGAAACTGTTTCATCCGTCAAGCTGAACTGCGGTTTGTTTGCTTTGAACCGAAAACTATTTCATGGTTCCCCAGTTTTCGTATGCAGAATACACGAATATAGGCAATTATGACTCTATAGGCAATTGCGAGACTCTATACGCAATTGTGACTCTATAGGCAATTGCGAGACTCTATAAGCAATTGTGACTCTATAGGCAATTGTGACTCTATAGGCAATTGCGAAACTCTATAAGCAATTGTGACTCTATAGGCAATTGCGAGACTCTATAAGCAATTGTGACTCTATAGGCAATTGCGAGACTCTATAAGCAATTGTGACTCTATAGGCAATTGCGAGACTCTATAAGCAATTGTGACTCTATTGGACAACTTTTCTAAAGTATCACAGTAGTTACTGTTGGTTCACGCGAAAGTAGTTTGACAGGCAAACTTTTTAATCTGAGAGTCAAATTCATTTAATTCTATGTCCAAAATATTTTCATTTAACACAAATGTGAGATGAATACATACCTACAGTGACCTACAAAATGTTTCACACCTTTTTACAGGCTCTTTTAGTTCACATTTTGTAACTAGAAAAATAAAGAATAAAAAAGAAAAAAAGCAAACATTGCTAAAAATAGCTCTTTATTTTTCTTCTACAGGTAAGCAACTACGGAGAATTAAATTAGGTATGTATCTCAGGATAACGCTGGAGGCTATATTTTAGTAATATGTTATGCATTATTTGAAGCAATGAATATTCTTTGTATAATGTCTATTAGTCCAAAATGAATAAATGAGCATTGTAGAATAAAAGTCAAAGCGCACGTTTCATCAATTTTTAAATTCCATCAAGCGTTTTATTACTTTTCATGAATACAGCGAGTAAGTATATCACAGCATGGTGTTTAATAATAATTTGCTATAAACCACAGGTTTTGAGGTCGAAGCATAATCGAGAAAAAAGTATTTTAGTATAGTTGTATTCGTAGAATCAACATGGTCTGTCGTAATAAACCTATTATAGTAATTACACTCCAATTGGAAAACTCGAAGACCGACAAATTATGTTATTTTACTAGTTACGTTCCTACTAATCGAATAATTGAAGCTATGTGTTTGTCTGCTATTGTTATCCTTCGAAAAGTTATTTTTTGTCAATAAAAATATGAAATAAAATTTTAGTATAATATGTTAGGTATGTGGTTCACTCCCCTCCACCGCTTGGTTAGGCTATGTCTCACTTTACGAATTCAAATACAGATTGTTAAAAACACGTAACATAATCTTAAAATTCTAACGCTCCCTGCGGTCGCGCTTATCAATTATGTTGTTTTTTTTTACGTTCACCTTGAACAATATCAGCACAATTTGCATCCTTAGTGGGGACAATTAGGGTAAAAAATGCCCCCACGACCTGAAACCTAGCTATGCTCATGAATAAAATATTAGCTGATAATAGTTTTGTTTATTTGAAACTAGGCTTCGCACCGGTGTATTATAGGTAGGTACATATAAACCATCCTCTTACCGCATCAAAATCCGTTGCGTAGTTTTAAAGTTATGAGCATACATAGGGACAGACAGCGGGAAGCGACTTTGTTTTATACTATATAGTGATGATGTCTATTTCCCCGGTATGGAGAGTAGGTACATTATTATCTCGATTGCAATGGTCACATACGTACTTGGAAACCCTATAAATTAGTTCAATTAGATGTCGTATCTTGTCGATCCAATCTGGATTGAACTAAATGTTACGATAATGGCAAGCCCACATCTGTTGAACTACCTATTTATTACTACTTAGTTTACGAATGCTGGAATTATCGATAGACCTATTGATTCAAATATTAATGGGTTAAAGAAATAGACACATTTTGTGAACTGAAAATGCATAAAAAATACGAGATCAAACGCTGATATACAGGGTTATTTCTAATCAATTAGCATACTTAGGGCTTATTCTATAAATCAAAACTAACAACATTTGTTCTGCAAGTTTTGTCAAAAAACAAACAAAAAAAACAGCTGTTTTGTCGCGGGCGAACGATATTTTTCTATAGAACAATTTTTTTTTTTGAGTTTTGGCATATGTCGCAGAACAAAAGTTGTTAGTTTTGATGTACAGAATAAATCCCTAAGAGAATGCTAATTGATTAGAAATAACCCTGTATAGGTATAAAATAAATGGTTTTCTCTACATAGAATTTGTTATAGAGTCACGTCAACCTATTTATATAATTATTTTCACCGTAATTAAAATATCATGATACAACGGCATTCGTTAACAAGAGACATTTTATTACGAGCACAAAAGCGCCAAAACATGGTTAAAGCATTTACACAGCGGGATAGCTATAGCAAACAACCTTCAACTAAATGCGTGATGGTTATTTGCTTAATGGTGGTTCCGTATACAATGCAAAACAGCTCTATTCATACCATTATTCGGCTAAGTAACCTATAAATAATTTCTGGTAGCATTCCGACCCGTATTCTCGTCAGCGGAGCTATGGCAGCGTAGTTAACAAACAAAAGTTTTGCCTCGAGAGTCCTCGTACAAAGATAAGGCGGACTGTGAAGTAGGTTTAGCTAAAGGGCTTGAGTGGTTCCACAGTGGCTGTCTGCCTTTGTTGGAACGAAATAGGCCTCTCGAGGTTCGGATTAAGCGTCGTTTGTGATAAATTGTAAACAATGATCGGCTTTCTTCGGCGGCCGAAGCTGAAAGCCTTCGGTCGCTCGTTGAGTGGATTAATGTCGTGCTTCGGAGACAAATTGGTTTGACGGATTATTGACAATGTAGTCGTGTTTGAGAGCCTATTTCCATTTTATGTTTAGACCTCAGAGCAAATAAAAAAATCAAGAGGGATCGTCGTTGAACAGTCAAGTGAAGCCGGTTTTTTATACATGTGTGAGTGCGTCACTGCTGCACCGCCATAGTTCGACTGACAAGCCAAGGCGTAGTTTCCTTGTACGTTGATGCCTGTGTGATTGTCTTTACACGGCGAGGCGTAGTTTTGGTCGGCCTCAACTGTTTGTTCACAACAGTCTCTCTGGATTTTTTTACTTGCTCTGTGGTTTAGACATGGAAAAGAAAGCATTTTGTAAAGAAGAAAAGAGAGACTAAGTCTTGTTCTAAAAATTAAATTACGCAATGGGCATGCTCACTTGCTCATTAGTTATGGAAAATTTATTATCCATTGACTTTAGTGTTTTGATCATAATCATCATTATACGACATGCAGAAAGATTCTAAAGTAGCACCTTAAAGATTTCTTTACACCATTTTATAGATATGAAACCATAAAACAGTGTATCACAATGATAAAATCATGGAATTTTCACTGTGAAAAATTCAAAAAAGAATCTTTGTTAGTAAAACAAAACAAACGAGAAAAGAAAAACAACACGGACATGAAATCTATACGATACCCCTTTGTAAGGACGTATTTCATAAATATTTCGATGGACATGTCTCCATAGAGCCTACTAAAACTGTCTGGGACGAGGAACATAAATCCCAACAAAAGATATCCGACGTGAAAAAAACGCCCCAGTAACTTATTCCGGAAGAGTGAACACCTTCTTTGTTTTAGCGGACGAAAAGGCCAGAATAGGGTCGCCACACACAACTCGCATTTGCATTTTTTCCTCATAAGTAATGTAAAAAGGTCGGCAGCTCACTATGAAATACGGATATCAGTATCAACTGAATAACTGATACATATCTAACTGAAAATTTGGTGCATGAATTTCCGCACATTTATTGTATGCCGCCCCAGAGTAAGCTTTTTAGATAAAGGCTTACCTATACCTACTGCGCTAACTTTGATTTTTGCAACTGGTTAATTTGTGACCATTTTAAAAGTCAAAATGTTAAAAATTAAACCAGCTATAATAATTGTTATTATTTAGAAAATAGTGAAATAGAATCAATGCCCGGTCAATGTCCAAAGCAAAGGTCAAATCGTAAAGGTTCTAGATAATTATTCAGAACAATGGAACCTGGCATTTTAGCACCATTTGATGTCTATGTCTAGGCTAAAACGTGAAAAGAAAAGTCCATTTCGTAGGATAATAAAGCAGATTTATGCTTCAATCGCAATAAACTTAATTCCCTAGCTGTTATCGTATCAATAAATAATGAAGGAAGATATTACCCTTCTAAAGAAAGCCCAGAGCTCAGAGGCATCCCTGTACTTGATGGATGGAGGATATAAATAAAAGCTTGACCTAAATAAATCTATCCTAAAATGTAGACGTTTTGTCGTTGTCTTTATCTGTCTGGAGCTAAGTATCCACTCTACAAAGTATACTCCTATTTCATACAAGATATGGTTGTTTTTTCAGCTTCATCTAAAGCTCTTTCTTTTCTTTTTATAGAAACTGATGACTTAGTTCTCACACATTTTATTTTTATTACACTTAACACGGGAACTACTCAAGCGTCGGATAACTTTTTCGTCTAAGTTTCAACCGCATTTCGTGGGCTTTTCTAGCGTTTTATGAGGTGGTTTTAAGCGACTATACTTAGTTACTTAAACATGCCGCTGATAAAACGTTGATTCGTGTTTTCTAACCATATCGAGATGACGTGAGAATAGAAAAGTTTCTACACTTTTATCCCCACTTCAACTCGACACAGCTATTAGATATATTTATCTATCATATTTGAACGGAATATGAGCATCTTACAAGTGGAAGTAGAAGATTACCTTGTCTAGTGCGCTAGGAGGTTGGTTGGCATAATTTTCTCAATAAATCATAGGGTTCGGCGTGGAAGAAGCTTGCATTCAGTGAGTTCCTGTGCATGGTTTTGTAAGGCATTCTGTTTGCCTTCGTAATTGATCAACATTCTAAATTTACTTCGAGTTTTTCTGAAGTTTTAACACGAAACATTTGTGTTAAAACGTGTTGGATTGTATTATTTGAGTCGTAAAATATGAAAACATTTGACAGACAACATTTTCATTGAACAGCCGTTTCACCTACGATATGAAATCAACAAAAGAAATATGGATCAGTAAAATTTCGAGCTCCGTATAATCCAATCGCCTGAGAGCATACAGAGCCGGCGGCGAGTTTCAAAGGCAGCGAGTATTTGAGCGAAAATCCTGTTTCCATTTTGAAACAAGAACAAGACGTTACCTTTGTACTGGATCGATAGCGAAGTAGACGCTACGTGATACACGGTCAATGAACCTGGCTGCTTGTGTGTACTGACCTTTACGGCTACGATGTTATTTGCAGATAACGTATGCCAATATATGACTGAAGCACAATAAAATCTGGACAGTTCCGCGAAAGTTCATATTATAGACAAGATACATAATACTATACTCTATAAAATTTAACTTGATCTCTGCGACAGCTGTCAGAAAAATTACGCTTTTATTAAAATTAATAGTACAGACAGTACCTGTCAATGTCATACTTTATGGGCATGTCGATTAGTGATGGGCGACGAATGATCGTGACCACAGAGTTTTAGATAGAGTTTTAATTAAAATATCGATAGTTTATACTGACGATATTTTAAATAAAACTTAATTTATCATTAATTTTATTGTATATTTGAATATCATAACATTTTTTACATGTGTAATTAAATTAAACCCAATTATATGTTGCATTAGCATCGATAATAGTGAAAAACGTCGATAAATACTATCGTTTCATTATTATGAGTATTTAATTAATATCACATTATTTACATGTTAAACATACTTGATCTTAAATAATAGTAAGTCAATAAAATCCCATTTCTCACCTTCAACTACTCATTCGATTTCATTACAACATTGTTTGAAAATCGTTTTTTTCCACCAGTATCTCAACTCTAAATATGTCAATATGTAACTATCGCAGAGATCAAGTTAAATTTTATAGAGTATAGTTTGAAATAATGTAAAACAAAAACAGAAATAACAGGACTTGATATGGTTGGAAAATTAAATTGAAAAACACTGTTTTATCTGCTTATTTCATATACCTAGTAACTCTCTTTTTCGAACTTTACCGTATTCGGTATCTTGGCACAAAAACGCGAAGTCGAAGTTAAGAAAAAATTACGCAAGACGTGAGAACTGTGTAGGCACCAGAAACCAAGTTATACCTACTTTTGTACTTACTTCATTATTATAGACATTTTGGTAGAGCAAGACGTAAAAAGTAATGACTAGAAAAACTTAAAATAATAAATTCTACATATTAATTTTTGAGAGTATTAAGCCTCGCAGTAAGCCACCGACTAGTTTTTTGTAGATCTTTAGGGAAACATTTCGACAAGGTCAACTTCAAAAGCTGCTAGAAATATAAAGTTTGCATAAAAACAGCCGAGACAAAAAGAATTTTGTAAGAAGTACGTACCAGGGCAGTATAAAAGATATGTTGATACTTTGCTAGTTCGTTAGGCCAAGATTAGGCAGGTCTCGTGTCCCTGGCTTCTGGCCACGGATCTCATTAACTGAGGTCCCGTAATGAAGATAGACGTCGGCTTCTATCCACAATTAAACAGCAACAGTTGATGTCTAAATCAACTATACAAAGTTATTTGTTCTCTGATGATCTCACTTACAAGATATTCAGATTGGTAGAGGTAGTACCTTCGATCATTGTAAATTAAATCGTATGACTTTTGAATAGGACTGAAAATGAATAGATTGAAAATATAGAACGTGTATCTATGATTCTTATAATGGTAGACTTCTTAATTAATAGAATGACACATGTTCTATTTTTATCACTCCATATTTTTAGTTTATATTTAGCTCAGATTTATTGTCACTTATTCAGATAATGTACCAGAGTAAAATCCTTACAAAAACGTATACGTAAATAGGGGTTCTTGCAACTTTAAAGAACTAAGTTGTAACTAATTTTCATTTTTAACGGTTATTTAACCGTTTAGTCTTGTCAGAGGCCTTCATGCGGCTTATAAACTCTGACACCAGGGCTAGCCACCCGGCCTATATGAACTTACGTATTTATATGTGTCCAACTTTTAATTATACACCCCATTCAAAGAACTTGTAAATAGAATGCCAATATATAATTATGTACCTACAAAACGTTAAATTAGGTTAATTAGGTCATGTTTGATGTATTAAATATGTGACCTTTGTAGTTTAATAATACGTTCATTTTAATTGTTTGTTTTATTGAAATACAGATAATATTCGACAGAATGTATCATAATTATGTACATGAACAATATTAAATTAAACTTAATTACAAAGAACGTTAACCAATGCTCCAGTGCATTTATATCATATCACTTCTAAACCAATGTTTCTTATAAATATAACTTCTACTGCTGGAAATAAAAATCTAATCAATGTTAGATTTCGTATTTTATCAGTTCATGTACAAAATCAAACTAACAACATTTCCAGTCATCAATTAATCGGCGACTCAAGGTACGAATAGCATTAATTACTGTATGAATAAAGAAGACAGAATATTAATTTCAAATATTAATATTCCATTTTTGTTCGTTATTAATTCTTACATTTATTAGAGTAGGGCACTCCTTCAAGGTTCTATAACGAAGGAGTCCAAACATAGCCTTCGCAAATGGCTCCGGTCACGCAACGAATCACACCACGTTTGCTGAACGCGCTAAATTTACATACTGCGCTGAGATACGATGCGACAAACTGTATTTTATACTATGTCAGTTTAGTATCTTGTAACTCATTATTTTTACACACGTTAAGGTGGCTTATTTGTGTTAAAAATAAGAAAATTGAGTAACATGTAGCAAGTAAAGAAGATCTTGCAAAATGGAACCAGACTGTGTACAACTTGGGGGATTTAGGTGTACAGTAGCTCAAAAAAGCCCTTAAACTATGGTTAATAAATGAGCAGAGTAAAACAACCGTATTGAATGCTTAATTGTAAGGGAATTTCATTTTTTTTTTTTATTTGATTCTGGTCCAAAGCCGCCATAACGCGATCAGTACAAGCTATGTCAAAAGATAGTTCATCATCCATTCATCCATCTATCAGCCAAAGGACGTCCACTGCTGTAAATAGGCCTCCCCTATGGATCTCCAATCTCCAATAAGACCGGTTGGAAGCGGCTTGCATCCAGCGCGATCCTGTGGTCTTAATGAGTCCACCTTGTGGTTTGACGTCCTACGCTGCGCTTGCCGGTACGTGGTCTCCACTCGAGAACTTTTCGACTCCACCGGTTATCAGTCTTCCGCGCTATGTGCCCTGCCCATTGCCATTTCAACTTGCTAATCCGTTGGGCTAAAGATAATTAGATCCGAATATATGAAATTACTTTAAATGAAGATTGTTATGAAAGAAAATAACAGGAAAATCATTTCCCAAAACAGATAAAGCAAATATGATTGAATACTCTACTTACTACTTACATTGAATACTGTACAAGCATTGTACAAGTTAATGGCCTAAGTTCGATATATTTGTGCGTTATCTTTTTTGTGGGACCGATCGGGAACGCTAAGAATAGCAGTGCCATTTTGTCGCCATCATTTTGTTTGAATTGTTATGGGCGTCACCAGCGGTGACAAATCAGATGCATTCAAAAAGGACTTCCTAGTGGGATCAGTGAAGAAGGGGTCAGCTGAGTCTTTTGCGCGGCACTAATTGCAATGTGAGCTTAACATACAAAAACCGGACAAGTGCGAGTCAGGCTCGCACACCGAGGATTCCGTACAAATCCAGAAAATTTCACAAAATTGGGAAGTAAGTTGTTAAAATCTCTATACTACAACAATCGACAAAATTTTTTTTTTTTTATTTTTCACTTTTCTCGTCTTACATCGAAAATTGCACATTGTTAAAAACATTATTAACCTGTTTTAGCATGTCCTAATGAAGTTTTTTTATATTATACCTTACATAATACGATTTACACACTTTGAATTTTGAACTGGTATTTTGTGAATTTTGAGGCCCTATTTTTTGTGATTTAAATAAAAATGTACAGTGCTCAGATTTATTCCTATATCTGTACTCTGAGACAATGCTTGTCGCCAAATTTCATAGATCTTTGTCAACAGGAAGTACCCTGAGGTTTTGATTTTTGTGAGTATCGAAATATGCGGTTTATTACGACATAAACAGCTCTAACTTTTTTAAACGATAACTGAGAAGTTTTTCTTTTACACAACTGCAAGAGACCATAGATATACGTATACCGTTTAAATTTCAACTCGATATATTTACGCGTTCCCGAGATAAAGAGTCTTGACATACACACAGACGGACAACAAAGTGATCCTACAAGGGTTCCGTTCTTTCCATTTGAGGTACGGAACCCCAAAAAATATTTATATGATTTCACGTATTCATATGCTGACTTGTAAATTATTTTTCTCATTACTACCTTTATGCTGACTTGTAAATTATTTTTCTCATTACTACCTTCTAATAAATTATACCTATTCTATAGCGCACTGTTATATTTTAGAATAAAACAATTTAATTTATCTCCATAGGTAGTAGTTAAAGCGTATATTTATATTAATGTAGGTACATATTAAATTGAAGTTTCGTAGGGACTATAATGTCCTTGTGACCGTTTAATGTTAGTGTAACAGAATTATTAACCAGCCGACCAATATTGTGAGTGTTCGGCAACATAAAACGAGGGCTAAGTAAACTGACTATAGTTTGGTCACGCTACGCCCACACATATTCGTTTAAGTTACGTACTTTCGGGTAAGCATCGGAAGAAAAAGCTTACTTAAATCATTAACTTCACGCTTTGATGTCCTGATGAAATCTGTGTCAAAAGTATTGCTAGTGTAAAGTAAATGCCTATTTATTTAAACCTGTATTGTATTGTACTGTATCAGCCTTTTAATAGTCCACTGCAGGACGTAGGCCTACCCACGAAGGGTGATTGGGACATATCCACCACGCTGGCCCAGTGCGGGTTGGTGGATTCGCATACGCCATCTAATTTCTTCTACGGAAGTATGCAGGTTGCCTCACGATGTTTTCCTTCACCGAAAAGCCAGTGGTGTGAAATTCCGTACATAAATTCCAAAGAACTCATAGGTACCATACGTGTTTTACCTCATGTCTAATACCTGTATTGTTCCTACATATTATTTGAAGGAAATGTGTACCTGATAAAAAACAACGAAAATCTTATATTGAAAACGTGAAGTATTTTTACCGTAGTAATTAATTTAGGTACAAAAATAACACTCGTACAAAAATTTCATAAAATATCAAAATATTTTTATCGGCTGTGAAAATAGCTACGCGCCACTTGTTCCACTTTTCCGGGACGTGTGGTGAAAATATTTGACGAATATTGGAATGGAATTGGAAATAAATGGAATTTCGCTTGCCAGTAATAATAATCAACAAATTGATATGAAGTGCTCTAGCTAAATATTACATACCTAACATACTACATACTTCGTATTATTGTTGAATTCCCTGCGTGAGTAATTTAATTAATTCGAGCTGATTGTATGTATAATATTAGGTATATAGGTACCTATGCTTAATATTATGAACTATGAAAATAATCGGCCAAAAGCGAGTCGGTCTCGCGCACGTAGGGTTCCGTTCCGTATGGAAGCCCCCCTTAATATTATATTTTTGACCGACGAACCACCGGAGAAGGTATACAATTCGACGCGTATATTTTTTTTTATATATACTTACCCACGCATAACTTTTTCTTAGTGGTTCGATTTCAATAATTCTTTTTTTATTCGAAAGAATAAACTTCGAAATTGGTCTCATTTAAATTTTATCGAAATCAACTGAGCCATTTTTGATAAATCAACAATAAAGTGAAAAATGCTACATCGATCCGTGCGAAATATTCGCGAATTCTGTAAACAGGTGAAATCAGTCAAGCTATTTTTTGCAAAAAAATCTTGTAATATAATTATTTATTTTTGAAGGAATTTGTATATTTCTTTCAATCAATATTATATTATTTAACAATAATTCGTCAATATTTCAAGCATGTCATCATTATTAATATCGAGCGTCAAACTGCTAAAGATTCAGGTTTGTTATATGGGAGCCCCCATTACATTTTTTTTCTATTTTTAGTATTTGCTGTTATAGCGGCAACAGAAATACATCATCTTTTAAAAATTTTAACGTTCTAGCTATCACGATTCATGAGATACAGCCTGGTGATAGACAGACAAACGGACAGCGGAGTCTTAGTAATACAGTCTCGTTTATACCCTTTGGGTGCCAACCCTAAAAATTAAAGAACCCCAAAGATTTCAATATTGTATAGTTAGACGTTCAACCTTTGTTAGGTAGAAACTAGAGAACATACTATAGAGTTAACACTCATGTATCATATGACCCAGTTTTACATAAATAAAAATAATCATTGTATAAAAAAGTTGCATTAAACATGAGAAGAAACATGCGTTTGATGGTGGACTTTCAAAATGAGTTTCGTGTTATGCCTGACGAAGCGTGCAAATCGAGATGACAAACTGTGACATAAAATCCTTTGATTCACAGAACAGCAGGTGCTTTGATTGCACCGAACGGTTTTAATTCATTTTTATCATAGTGACAACAAGTGAAATAATCAATCAATAAAAAAATACATTTTAATACATTTTCAATGAGAATCAAAACTTTTGTCGTCTATAAAGATTATAACTATGTTACTCGTATGGAAGTGGGGATCTATATCATCTGCATAGTTATGTAGCTAACCACAATTAACTTCGCACGCTGGGACCCAGGTGTAATCACGCCCTAATGATCTCTCGTCGCTTTCTAAGACGAGCATACCTTGTGTGTGCTTTATGTGCCAGTTATGTGAATAAAATAGCGATATAAACTTAGTATGTAGGAATAGGGCGCTATTTTTGATATCTTCTCAATAAAAATACTAATTTTAATTTCATATTCTATTGCGCGATAAGTCCCGTAGTATAGGTAACAATAATCTTCTAAATTGATCTTTCCATTTAAAAAAAAATATTTGTACTACGATTTTATGGTTACCCAAACATAGAAATTCTTGTGGCTGTCTCTGACGACTTCCGCAGCCCTTTGTTTGAGCATTGGGTTTCTGTCCACATGGACGCGAACAAAAAATGAATAGATGTACCTACTATCTTTATCGACTCGGCACTATTGTGCGGTAGAACTATTTATAAGACTGGACGTTACGCCCCTTATACAGGTGTAACAATTTATTTTATATTATTTTAGCTAACATTTTTGTAACTCTGGGTCTCTCTGCCTGCAATAAATGGTTTTTATTTTTTTTTTATTTTTATTTTTTATAGAACAAAATCATAGTACCTACATATAATATAGTTTTTGTTTTAGTTAGAATAAATTATACTTTTACTTAAGTTTTGTGAATAAAAGTGTGTATAGTGAATAAAAGTGTGTCTATGGTACATAATACAACCAAATAAATAAATGACTTAATATAGAACAAATTTAAGAAAAGGTTTCTATCAGACCTATACTGAAAATGCGAAATAGTAAAGCTCTTCCATTAAGTTCTCAGGAGTAGATAGATGAACTTTTTCAGATTTATTTCGTATGTGCAATGTATCTGCATTTTTATATAGATAAGCACGACACTGCACGCTACGCCCCAGGTGTAATCACGCCTTAATGACCTCATCTCGTCGCTTTCAGCTAATCCAGCTCCGAGCCAAGCGCACGTGAGCTTTGTGTGTCAAAGAAACTTTTGACAGTCGTGTCAAGCTAAAAATACATGCGGGGAAGTTAAATTGGTTTCCTATTTTTGTGTCGCGACGAGCGACGTTCGAAGCTATTAGGAAGTAAAAGTTTTATAGTTTAGATTCTTTATGCTCTTGTTTGGCATTTTAATCGAAAGTATATCGAATTGACTTTTCCCACGGCTTCAGTGATTTGGTTACATTTGTATCATTCTACACTCATTTATGGGTATTTAGTTGGAATTTCTCTGCGAAATCAAATCAGAAATGAAGAGATACGCACGAACCAAATAATATAATGGACATGATTGTGCGAGCAAGAATTGTTTCTTCCATTCTGTCCCCCGGAGGACAGATCCGAGGGACAGACTGGAATAATTCAAAGTTACAGCAAAAGCAGAACTGTGCAAAGAACATAGCGTGCAGAACTAATGGCAGATAATGCAGTGGTCTCGAAAGGAGTCCACGTACCGGCAAGGGCATGACAAGATGACCAGCCCACGAATCGTACGTATGGAGACGACCCGTTTTAAGCCGCAGATGCGTACCTGGATCCAGTCTGTTCAAACGGATTGTATTAGAAATCTGCAGATAGAGCCTATAATAAATATGAACATCTTGTGTTTAAAATGGAAATAGAGTAAAGAATTCTGACAAGAAAATCATTTTATCTCTAGGAGTATTCTAGAGATAAAATCATTTTTATAAGCAGAGTTCTAGTTATTATCGTAAAATAGTTTTACGAGATTAATCAAAGGTCGGTAAAGATCTTATCAGAATCCGTAAGTTCGTAGATCGTCAGGCTCCACAAAGTGAACGCCGATCCCTCGCAATCAATACTGGTCCAGCGATCTGTATTCAGCATGCAAACACCGCCGGGGCTAAACTCGATAAATATTACACGTGGCTTTACCAACGGTGATCTGCTAGATTCATTTAAATTCCTTATTCATTTTAAGAAGAATCTTTTTAATTAATTCTGACTGACATGATTATAGACGCTTTCTAGAGACGTTAATAAAGCGATAATGCTTGGTGAGTTTTTTATTCTGAGTAATCTCTACAATTAGCACCAGGAAAAATATAAGAATACATTATATCATAAAATAAAATTTCATACAATTTGGTTGATAAATATTGAAGTTAATAAGGTTTTGTATTAATGGGACAGACGGATGGATACAACAAAGTTCGTTCATTGCAAGTTCCTCGTTTTACTACGGAACCCTAAATAGGAAAATGGTAATTTTGTCACATCATTTCATAAAGATAAATTAAATATTAATATTTATTTGCTGCAAAGTTGTAATCTAATGCTAATTTTAATTTCTACAACAAACTGAAATAACAGAATTAGAAAATACTGTCGCCAACACCAATGTTTTTCACAAACTCCGGGGACGCCCGGATAAGTTGAGATAAATGAGAAATAATAGCTCTTTGTCCGTTTTGTCTTACAAAGTGTTATCTCACTCCAAAGTGGTCTTATCCACTGATTGGACTATATTACTCTAAATCTTTTTAGCCTATTGTTCCATCCCTTATCTTGTCTTTTGCGTCGTGTTATTTTTTTATCGTTATTTTTTATTGTTGTTTCCAAAGTAATTTATATGATATTTACCTATGTTGTATTTTAGAATTCAAATGTACCTCTAGGTAAAGGTACCTTTCAAGTATGTACAACGCGGTCACATTAACTAGACGCTTGACCATGTGACGTTATTTTGGCGCTCAAGTACGGTGTGCAAAAAAACCAGTCAAGTGCGAGTCGGACTCCCGCACGAAAGGTTCCGAACCTATAAAAGATAAGTTTCTATCAGTTTATTAAGATCGAGTAAAACTTGCTTAAAAATTGCAGCGATGCGTCGAGTTAATTTTAGTAGAAAATTACATTTATAAAAATAGCATATACCTACATTTATTTATTTATTTCATTAATTACAACTACCATTAAAGTCAGAAACTAGTGCGATAGTGTAATGAATATCATAATTACCAAAAGTTAAGCAACGTCAATTTGAATAATAATAAGAATAATGTCAAATAATTACATATATAGATAAGTATATAGTATACCTTCTAAATCTGTTTGGTTGTCTTATAATACCAATATCTTGAAATAGTGGTTTTGTGTCAGTCTATTGATTAGTTTCAATGACTCACGTATGTATACTTCGCTAGTAACATTGTCATTTGTAAAGCTACTTAGCTACGTGATATGTTGTTGATCAGATGTGGTGCGAAGCTCAAAACCAATCTTAACCTTTAAGTATGGACGTCATTTTTTCTTAACACTACTGTGGACGTGTAACCTCACAGGCTCCTGTATGCACACAATTTTTTTTTGCATAATTTGATATAAAATCGCATTAAAACTGATTTAATATTAAATTTTTGAAATTTAGCTTTATAATAACGTTCTTACATAATCAAAGTTATCAAAAAAAAATGATAAAAAAACATTAAAATAAAAAATTATAGCACTTTTCAATCTAAATCTACTTAGGTTATATTTTCAGGTAATAAAAACAGCAAAAGTAATTTCTAAAACCAAATTAGTATTTTTTTCTCAAAATATAATATAAAAGAAACCAAAAACTTAAAACATCTACTTCATGTAACAAACAAAAAAAATTTCGACAACAGTTTAATAACGTAAATATATTCTATTACTACCCAATTATTCTCCTAGGTTCTGGTCAAGGTCTTGGTCCTAATCTAGGTCCTGATCTTCATCATTGTCACTTTTATAATTAATTTAATTAATTTGGTATACATTTGGACTCCAATATGAAAAAAAAAACATCGATATTCTCTTCATTGTCAGACTGATCCGAAGCCAATAACAACTCACTCACTTCTTGTTCGAAAGATGGATCTGTTGCTTAAAAAGTTTTAGAACTATCGGCTTTATTGATTTTTGACATTTTGTACAACAAAATCTGAAACTGAAATTGATTTAAAACTACGGGCTTTATTGTTTTTTTACATTTTGTACAACAAAATCTAAAACGTACATAATTGCTCTTATAATATACATAATAATACGGCAAAAATGGACTGACAGGCTGACAGGCTCCGGTCAATATTTAGATGGTCATAACTTAAGTGATATTCATCGGAAAACGCAACCTTCTTTCTCAATTGTAGTTTTACAGCTAAAAGAAAAGCTACTGAGCCTCTCAATCGCGTGAAGTGGGGGGAATTAGGTGAAACTAAGAAAACGAAAACATCGAGTAGCCTGTGAGACTCCACGTCCATACTTAAAGGTTAATTTAATAGACTTTGAAATAAAAATTAAACTAGTAGTTCTCCGAATAGTAGACCTCGCGACACATCTCAACCATTAACTGAATCTTCTTTCCAAAAAAAATTTATATAGAACCTGTGTACCAAGGTTCATCGAGATTCATAGAAAAATGCGTCTTGTAGAGGAAAACCAACATCTGGATAGACGAAAGCAAAATCACCGGCTTAAAGCGGAGACCATCTTTCGCTTTTAGAGCTTTCGTTTGGGTCAATTGTTCCTTTTGAATAGCGGTGAAATAAAAACAGATTTATTCTTTTTGAAAAAATACAATATATTGAGTTATGCGCTTACATGAATTATTGTTACTTAGCGGGTGGTCCGTTCTGCCATTCCTGGTAACAGCTTGTGGCTAATGGGCTCATTTTCGTTTTAATATTTGTTCTGTTGCTGGGAAAAAAGGCTACTTAGAAATGTTATGTCATATTTTGTTAACATTGAAAGCTAAATAAAAATGAAATGGTTTATTTTTGTACGTATAATAAACAAAACAACTTTACTATGGACTGATTAAATACACTTCAATTATTGTTTATGATAAAAATATTTATTTCTCGTTGACTTTCAAGAGCCTTAAAGGTCAATTATGTAGCCATATATGTGGCAGCAGAAGTACTGTTGATCGACACATGGACAGGCGCTGCGGCATACTTACCTACTACGCGTCGCTAGCTACAGAATATAATATTTCAGAGAAACCATTAGTGTCGTGGTGACGCACGTTGTAGTCTGCTGCTGCTGCATACAGCTAGCTACAATATTGTTCCTTTAAAACCTTACAAATACAACAAAGCAGAATAAATTTTAGTCAGTGATCTAAATTTTTACTAAGTTGGTACAATAGTAAGTAAGTATGTTCGTATAGGCCTGGTGTCAGAGTTTTTTTAGTTTTTAGTTGGTACAATAACTTACAAATTTTGTTGTAGGTACAAGAATTTACGTGTTACTGAAACTTTGTGATATCGGAGAAGCTTCACAAGCGCTGAACAAACAAGCTCTGGGATATATGTCCACGATTAAGATAGACGAGGTTTTAGTGGAAGGCTTTGAAGTTACACTTCAACAAGTCAAAGCCGACCGCAACCTGATATCCTCTCGAGAAAAACGTTACTAAAAACTCGCGCAAAACTAAAACTAGAGTGCACTAACGTTGAGACAAAGTTTTAACACAAAATATTCACATGATGATAATTGCGCGTCGAAAAATGCGTTACGTAGGTACCAAGGAGCATATTAACCATGTAGGTACCTACCTAATTAAAGTTGTTTCACTCTGTTTCTAATGTGAAATAAAACGTACCTAATTTTTTTTCTGAAAACTCATTTTTTAACTGAATGACCTAACGAGATTTCTGAGAGCGAGTCGAGGTCTATACCTCAAATCTTGTTAGAATTTAGATATTAAACAATCTTGCCAAATTTTATCGAAATCGGTTGATAAATAGGGCGACAGAAAAATTTCCACCTCTTTTGAGGAAAATATCAAAAATCACCCACGACGAAAACACCATTTATATTTAAAACCTGTGTACCAAGTTTCGTCGCGATTCATTGAAAAATGCGACCTGTAGACAAAAATCAACATACGGACAGAAAGCATAATCGTCGAGTACCTACAGACCTCGCTTCGCTTCGATCAATTAAAAGCATTACGTCCATCATTACCTATAATGTCAGAGTCGTAATACCACGGATTTCCAACAAAACCATTTGGAAACGGCTTCCCCATTCTGGGTTCCCAGTGTTATTGGGCTTGATCAGATCATCGATCCACCTTGTCCCAGGCTGCGCCTGCGGATACGTGGTCACTCGATAATTTTCAACCATAGCGATTATTATCAGTCATACCTTCTAAGAACCGTGCCCACTGCCATATCAACATGCTAATCCGCTACGTTACGTTGCGGAAATATATAATCGATCTCTATCAAGACAACAAAGACTGGGTTCGCGCCTGTGTAATATAATATGGATGTATAAACGTACATGAATTCCTCAACATGATAAACGTTTCAACGCCACTCTCATCCCCTACCTACAGTACAAGCTCGGATCGTTTCGCTTGGAATTTGCCTGATCAATGGCTTAACATAAGATCCGTTCGCTAAAGTTAGGTTGGAGTTAGTTTAGCACTACTTTGAATACCAAGCCATATACTTTTATTTACATATGTGGTTACATACAGGTAATCAAAAGAAAACGACACTGTTTTAAAATATGTTAAAATTAGCTCATATTACATTTTGAATGTAAAGACGAATTTAAGGAAAACTGAAAATTATTTACCGATTGAGTGGTGTCCAAAAAGTTACACTGGAACAAACACATATATTGTACATTGCAAATCAGACCAATAACCCCTTTGTATAATGAGTACCACTAATCGCATTGTTGACTCAACTTTATACGTCACTACTAACGACAATAAAAAAATCAACATACAAAACTTGCAATTTGCTCGATACAGTGTGTAGATATAGTGTGTTAAAATATTGAACATTAATAATTGTATGTATTTACCGACAGCAAAATTGTCACGCTCCGTCATTTACCAGCATGTTGGATCCATAAGCTCGTGTTATTGCTCTTTATAGGAGCCTAATAACAAAGTTTTCGGGAGAAAATGACGTGAACATTACGCGCCCCCATTGAACCTCTTAAACACATAGGGTAGTAAGCGTTCAGCAGCTTAAAGACCTTTTTTGGGCTTTTTCTTGTTCGTGGCAGGGGTAGAATAGTTGCCAGAATTGCTCAATTGTTCGCGTCGTAAAAATGAGGACAACACACGGTGGCTGGTCAACTGAGAGCCAATAAGGAAAATTCTTACCCCCGAGTAAGTTACAAGGAACAACTGCTCCATCATGCTGCGTAAGTGCAGATGGTTTTCATAAAAACTCGTAAAAGACTATATACCTACGTAGCGTACGTAGGTAGCTATGCTTCAATGCACAAAAACGTCTGTGGATAAATAATTTTTTTACCAACGTCATACGGACAACCTATTTTTATGTATTTACGTAAGTATACGAACCCGATTAATTAAATAAATAAATATTAGGTGACATCTTACGCACGGTCTCTGACCCCAAACTAAGCAAAGCTTGTGATATGGCTGCCAGAGATGATATACATATACATCCTACTAATATTATAAACGCAAAAGTTTATGAGAACGGATGGATGTATGGATGTTTATTACTCTTTCACGCAAAAACTACTGAACGGATTGAGATGAAACTTTGCAATAATATAGGTTATATCTCAGAATAACACATAGGCTATAAATTATAATGATATTGCGTCAAAAATCAAAATATCATGCGGGCGAAGCCGCGGGTAAAAACTAGTTATACATATATTTAAATTTTTACTTATATAGATAGTACCTAAATAACACCCAGACACAGAGCAAACACCTATTTTCATCACATAAATATGGGTGGGATCCTGGGTAGGAATCGAACCCACGCCTTTTTGACCTTGGAGTCAGGGTCGCTAACCACTGAGCCACCGAGGCACTCAAGGATCTTATTACGCTCTTTCTTACGAATCTTTACTGGTGACAATATAACGAAGTTTGGAATTTCGTTTCTCTCTAGTTAGTCGACAATGGCATAATTGGAAATGTAATCATTGAGGAACGACCTCGTTACGAAATAATTCACTCCAAATATTTCCGTGAAACGTTCGCGAATTCATAAAATTATACCTAGTTACGCTTTGACATGTACTTGTGCAGGTTTTGCAGAATAGTGCGAAATTTTACTGCACATAAAATATTTATGAGATATTTACTGTTGCGTGATGCTCGCTACGTCAGATTTATGTCGCGTGTACTAGAAATAGTTATCCATATCTGAATCGAAGTACTAGTAGATATATTTTATTTTCCTATTTCGCCTTTTTAGGACTGACAGGGAGGCGTGGTTTTACGCTCTATCCTGCAAACCGTATATTTTATCGGAATAAAAAATGTTGTACTGTACTGTACCAGACTTTTTTTTTTGTAGTCCACTGCAGGACGTAGGCCTACCCACGAAGGGTGATTGGGCCATATCCACCACGCTGGCCCAGTGCGGGTTGGTGGATTCACATACGCCATCGAATTTCTTCTAAGGACGTATGCAGGTTGCCTCACGATGTTTTCCTTCACCGAAAAGCCTGTGGTGTGAAATTCCGTACATAAATTCCAAAGAACTCATTGGTACGGGACCGGGGATTCGAACCCACGACCTCACGATTGTAAGGCGGGTGTCACTACCTCTTGACCACCACGGCTAAAAAAAATGTTGAAGATATAATAAATATGGTAGAGTAATAAACTACGGAAATCCTGACCAAATCCAGGGAGCTGTGATGGAATGGTCTAAAAATTGACATCAACGCATAGGTAGGTATTTTTCTATTGCAGTGTTTGAGATATGTGCTAACCTAATAACTACGTAATTTCTAACCAAATCTAAGGAACAGTAACAGAATTGAATAACTACGATCTATTACATCACATAGGTACATTTTGTAGGTATTTATTTTATATATAATTGATATTTGGAAAACTATGAGTCAAAAATGTATTGGACTTCTACCAATCATGGAATTAGTGAAAAATCTTTCCTCTCCCTTGATAGTCTTCTTTTGGACACCTGATCGACAAATATAAGGTGTGAACGTAAAATTGCGACCAAAACACGTAAATAAAGGCCTACTAAGTGATGTGGCGTTAAGTCCCGGCGGAAACCGGACGCAAGCCCGGGATTAGTGCGGTGACGTGACCGGAAACCGGTCGAAACGATCCGGACGGATCCGACTAATGCCACGCTGCGAGCTTTGTTTTCGGCTAACGGGACGACAGATTCATGACCACATTAGGTACGATATAGAAACCTAGTAGCTGTTTCCTAAACTATAAAACTACGAGCGGCCACCTCTCATCTGGTAGAAAGCGAATATTTGGCAGAAAATGAGACACGTGGAGCTAGTTATTATATTTAGCATCTAGTAGATAACTCAAATGATGTTAGCCTGAAAGACAAGTTACTTAGTAGTTGCCTAGAAACAAAAATGGTAGAATAGGTTATTTGAAAGCAAACCGCAGAATTTCGAAAAGATAGCGTAGCATTTATTAATGTATACAGTATGTTTCTAGCTGGACGACTGACATACTCTAGGATATCATTTACTCATTACTATAACTATGTTTGGCTATTCAACCCTTACTGTATCAGCTTTTTTTTTAATAGTCAACTGCAGGACGTAGGCCTACCCACGAAGGATGATTGGGCCATATCCACCACGCTGGCCCGGTGCGGGTAGGTGGATTCACATACGCCATCAAATTTCTTCTACGGACATATGCAGGTTGCCTCACGATGTTTTCCTTCACCGAAAAGCCAGTGGTGTGAAATTCCGTACATAAATTCCAAAGAACTCATTGATACAGGACCGAGATTTGAACCCACGACCTCACGATTGTAAGGTGGGTGTCACTACCTCTAAGCCACCACGGCTTCCTAAGCCACCACGGCTTCAACCCTTAATTAGTCAATCAATCAATCAATCAATCTTTATTGCAACATATGTGGTATTACATGTAGATCTTAAATAACATGTTTTAAAAGCTATACACATATGACCCTATAAGGGTGTGGCAACGTTAATTTATATAATATTAAATTCTCCTATTTTTATTTAATCAATGTCATAATCATTATATTATATTATCATATTCGTCGTAGGTACATTAATTATTTTACGTAATAATGGTAATGTCATTTTTACATTAAAATAAAAAAAAAATAGAAATTATAACAATAAAATAGTAAAAAACAATAATTAATACTCCCATATATAAACATGCATGCGGCACGACGCTTTCCTCAAGAATTGAAGTGAAGTGAAAAACATCAGCTTTTCCTTACACTATTTTTGGAAGTTAATGAACGTTTCATAATTACAAATGTTTTTTTTTAGGATTGGTGATAATGTTACAATGATATTTTAGAATGTTATTTGTCTAGGGATATAACCCCTTATGTGACTTGAAGCTTGAAAAAGATGTATAAGGAATTAGTTAATTCAAGCAAAAGTTCACCAATATACATCCAGTAAAAATCACCAAACATGCCACTATAAACAAAGAGTGGAAATCAGACAAGCTCCCCACAAAAAAAAATACAAAACCACAACAAAACAAACAGGTTAAACCAAACATTATTTATCAAGCGTCTTGCTAGTTTCACAGAAAAGACTCTAAGGAGGTTGTTTTTTCAGTTTACGATTTCATTCATATGCATCGTAGAAAAATGTGGAATGTCTACATGAAGATCAAACGCATGTTTTTCACGTGCTTGTTAATCAGAATGCAAGATCACGGCGCATGTTCTTGGCAAGATCCCAATGCGGCTTCCGTCGTGCCAATGCGGAGATATCATTGATAAAACATTCTTGCATTAATATGTACTTATGCTGACGTACAGAAGGGCTCAATTTGAAAATAGATAGTTAGCTTATTTTGCCATTTAATCATACCTATATTTATACGATTAGGCATATCTGCTTAACATCAGGCAGTGTGTATTCAAACGCAAACCTATTTGAAATAAAAAAATGATGTCATCGGCTTCCTGATGATATTTACGAGGTGACTGTTGCTTATACACAACGACTACACTGTTAGTTATATATGTGTGCCTATGCCTGATGCCTATGTTTAGTGTGAGGATTCTTTTGTCATTTTTCTTGACGACACAGAACTTAAAAATCCTTAAAATAATGAAGTTACACAAAACTTACTAAGCTTTGCATTGGATCTGTTCTAAGCTATACCGACGTAAAATAGTGTTTAAATACATAACACTTGACATTATTATACCTAACTTCAGCTACAAAATTTCTTTGTAAATCAAAATTTTACGCTACAAAGCCAGGAAATATATGAGTTGAGCTTATCTATGCAAGGAGAAGCTCTTTTTTATATAACCGCAACAAAAAATACTTCACCCTCCCGTTTTAAACAAGCTTATATATGAACCGGCGCGTAAATAGTGTGGTCTCATAGAGGTGACCGTGCACTTTCAGGGCAGGGGTTCGGTGTATCTTATTTTAAAAAGACTTATGTCCATTCAATTAACATAATCGAATAAATAACTGTATAAATAATCAGTTAGGATATCTATTTTAAACGTGGAATTGATGATATCTGACTTGAATTTTCCCAAAACAGAAAAGAGTGACCATTATTAGTATCGGAGGTCAAGACACATTTTGGTTGGCTACGCCAACTTAGCCTATTCTATACAGAATTTTTAGATAACATGAAGCTGACATTTTTTCACGATTACAATGTTGGACCCACAGCAAATTTAGTCATAACGATGACTTTGAGTTAAGATATCCAAGAAGAATATATCCATCGCTTAAAGAAACACCCTGTATAAGTATTTAGCATCTCCCCGACGGCTTATTTACCCAATACCTTAATAAGCGGGCCTACATAATGCGCTACCACGCTAACAACAAAGCGTTCCAAGTTACGTAACTAATCTTAAGCAAAGTCACGTCACGCTCAAACTGCTACGCTACATAAAATTAAATCACTTTGGCTCCCGCGTAGCAGCGTAGCCCGTCTACGGTGCTACGACGGCTTCAACAATACTCTACATAATTGCATTAGCCAGTTGTACCCGATAAGCCTCGAAACAATAGCCTTAATTTGCATCAATGGCGTTCGCAATTAGCTCTGAGTTTGAAAACAATCTTGTTCCTCAAAAATTAAGGGACCAGTCGGTAATGACAGCGCGGAAGTTTATTGTTGTCGGATTATGTGGAGGGAAATTTTAATTCGTTATGAAGTCGTTGGACAATATGGAACGTTTTATCCCTTGCTGTTTATGAAAATTGTATAGACGTATCAAAAATAGAAAAAATAAATATGTTTTTAAAGTAATCGCTAAAATAAAAGACCTAAAATAATTATGAAGACGCCATCGTAAATTTAATAGCAACGTTAATAGTGTTCTCTTTATCGAATGCCTAAAGTGAAAAAGAAACAGAAATATGCTAATTATATACACCTTCCTAATTGGGCCAATTGTCAACGTAATTAGGTACGTATTTTGTACGTACCTACACATTTTATCGTAATTATTTTTTACATATCAATGTCATTGTAAATAAAATTGAATTACATACCTAATTTTTGTACAATACAGAATTAATTATAATTTTAGAGGTACTATTGTATCATAGCTGTTTAGAAGCAATCTATTGATTTATTTTTACCAAAGCGTAAGATTTATTTTTATACGTTCTGATGCTTAAAATCATTATATGTATTTACAGCAGATAGTACCTACTCTGTTTTGTACCGGTTCAAACCTAACATAATCTACGTGCCTCTTGCAAATTGTATATTGGGTCGAAACCTCCGTCACCAGAACAAAAGGCCTTATTTAAATTTGTATCGATCTCCACAACAGTTCCTCACACGCTCGCTCTCCCAGCGGGCTCGAGCTACCAATTCGTAGCATGTTGAAACATTCAGTTTGGGATCAATATACCGGATTCCCGATTCTAGAAACGAGAGTTTGGGCTGGATCTGTCGAGTGTGTTCATTATTCAACACACTAATCTTGAATAGGCCAATGTAGAATTGTATTCTATACTCAAACTATGCATATTCCGTTAACTTTTACATCGATTTATGGTCCATAGCTTTCTCTATTTGGTATATAAAATCTATACCGTGGTGGTAGCCAGATATACTTTACAACCATTTTTTGATGCCACCGCCTATTTGGAATATATCAAACAATTTGTAACCCTGTTCGAAATCGGGGTGTTCAAAATGTTCCCTGACCTTAACTTGGCCCACCCATGCCCCCCTAATAGCTAGATGGGGGCATAAAATTACCTTACCCTTGCATGCACTTTGCCCACCTAGAAACTTATTTTGCTCACCTCAGAAAAATATAATGTAGCAGCTACATCCCCTAGTGTAAATATCTAGCTACGTCAATGCTCCTTAGGCAAAATATAGACCAAACCGTTTTTTTTTTACATTACTCTAGCACCTATCACGGAACACAATCTTGTTTCAACAAAATTTGACACTATCTGAAAGTTAATTTTATTGTGGTAGCTATGAGAACCGCGATTCAGGATTATGTAATTTTCCTTTACTTTGAAGATTCTTGTATTGGTTGTTTATCCTGTGGGAAAAACTCACAATTTTGACCACTAAAAAAATATCTATATAAGATTTTTTTTTTATCATTAGCTGATATATAACTTTGAAGCCAAGTTTTTCCTGTACCTTTCTGGTACAGAAACGGTTTGTATTTATGTGGAATGAATGAACAATATTTTACATTTTATTTTCATACCTTTCTTCCGCTATTGTAGAACTTTATAGTAAAAACAAACATGCAACTTTGAAAATACTATTTGTGTGATGCGATAAACAGTCGAAGACCTAAAAACTGTAATAAACATCTTTATAAAGCCGGTTGATGTATAATATCGGACGAAACCTAAAAAGGATAAAATATTCATGGCAAATCCATTCCTTTGCATAAGTAACTTATACAAAACAAATCTCACATTAGCATAATCGTCTTTACTTCGAAGCTTTTTTATGAAACCGCTTGCCGTAAATCGTTTTAAATAGAACAAAAACAATAAATAACAATTTTCATTTTTTTCCTGCATTGATTTATAAAATAAATTAATAGTTTAAAAAACACGCTTTAGTGCTTATCTTCCAGTTTCATCATCAGACCTTGAAACCTAATCGTGGTTAAAGTTCATTACAAGACTTTTCTAAGAAATCCAAAACAGATATGATACGATTTTCTATCATGAATTTCCAGTTTATATCATCCGGCTCCATCATCAGATCAGTTCGACAGTACATGACAGTACCATATTATTTGTACTATCATCAGAATTACATACAGCTGCCAATTTTCATTACGCTACGACCCTTGGAAGATGGTTAAATTAGTTACCTTAGATTCCATTACATAGTTACATACAGGTCGACCTAATAAAAGCGAGTTACGAGTAATTTGTCACATGATTATTACATCGGACCTACTGAAAAATGAGCTATTTCAAACAGTTTGTCGAAAGTATTTCAGCTGATTGTTTTTGCTGTTTCAGGGCTGATCTCATTTTGAACATAGTTCATAATTATGAAAACGATAAATACCCAGAATAGGTTTGTCGTGTATATTTACACTTGGTACAAATATTGCAGAAAGACTGCCGGTGACTGAAACTTACCGGAATTGAGTCGCTATTGCCACCTAATTAATCATTTTATTTTCTACTTTTTTATTTATTCGTTACCTATTATTGAGCAAAAAAACAAATTACTAATCAAATACAACTAAGTACGATAGCTTAATTACAAAAAAAAATGTGAAATTTATTTAGATAACACTGCATTTCTGTATTTTTTTTACATTTTTGCTAATATTAGTAAAAATTTAAAAAAAATGTTAACCCTGACGAGCTTGTAATATTAGGTTCTATTAATATCAATAATGTTACCTTATCTTATCAAATTTAAATATAATGTCACATATTCTAATCTTAAAAAAGGGTAGATTCAAAGCAAAGTATGATGTTTACCGCAAAAAAAATTAAAACGTAAAAAGTCCGTTCATTTCATTAAACTGTGCGTGCCTCGATGAAAAGGGGTGAAAGGGGAACATCGCTGAGGCATCCCGTCGCTTTCTACGAGTGCGGTGAATTAAGAACTAAATTAAAAACATTGCTTTGAAAATAGCGGGTTTTTCTCATTTTGTTCAAATGCTTTTAGAGTGGGCTTTTCGAATTATCCTTTTGTTGCGAGGCAAATATATTGAGATGATTTTGCCTTTCATCTGGTCCGGAATTTTTCTTCATGAATAGTCCCACAAATATAGTACCTACTTAGAGTATTTTTTCAAAACAGAAATGTACCTATTACTTTGAAGTTACTTTTCGCTGGGCTACGCTGTACTATAAAGGAGTTTTTAAACTGTTACTTGGGATTATAAAACAATACTGTATTTAAAAACAATAAAATAACCAGGGACACCTTGGTGGAAGGATTTTTTATTGCCTGTAGAATAACATTTCTGGGTCAAAAAAACTAACATTTTTACAAAGAATAACAATTCTAGAACAACTGGTGACGTAAAAAACTAATAGATATTACGTCACAGTATATTGACATACTCTTTAGGAGGTACTCTAAATGAGTCTACACAAAAAAGATATTACCTAATCATAATATTACGGATTCATAAATTAAATAAATAGGCCCAAATTACAATAATTAAGGAGCAATAAAACACGGGAAATGTAATTTACAACGCGTTTAATTTATTCAGGTGTCGTGAATTGTCGCATTTTCTTTTACAATCAAAACTTTCCTCGAGACGGGGGGATTTAATTTCCTAATGAAACGATGCTCCTCGTCACAAGACCGAAGGACGGACTCAGCGCCATCTCTACATGGTACCAAAAGATATGCTCAACTCACAACTACAGCTGAAATTAAAAAAAATGTTTTCAAATAATTTCTTTACAGTACTTTTTGCTAAGTCATCACACATAATCATCACATCACAGTTTAGTGTATACGAGTACATTCTTTGTAAATTACCATAAGCCAGTTTGGAAACGACTTGCGTTCGCCGCGTCGCGCACTTTTATTCTACAATATCGGGTGTACCGACTGTACGCTACAGCAGCAGACTATAGTGTAGTCGGGCGACACATACAAACAAACAATAACATTTTATTAGACAACCACATTACATAAAAAACAAATTACAGGGACAAAACAATACAATTTATAGGATTCTTACTGGCAGCCTTATCGCTTTGAGCGATTTTTTTCTAGGCGAACAAGCACATATGCAGGCGCTGCCGCAAACTATTGACGCTGGCTACGGAATGCACATATTTCATAAAAATACTTGTAGAGTATAGTTGGCTACTGAATTATAGGTATATTTCATCTCAGGTCTACTATCCATTAAAAGTATTACCATAAACCAATTTCCCTCATCCGTACCTTTCCTTAGATCAGCCGCGTAAACATATAAAAACACAATACGTCGTAAATAAAATTAAAAGCAGCGCTATTTGAATCAATTTGCTCCTCGGACCCAAAAGTAAAACTCACGTAACAAGATAAGAAAGGTGCGGCAGTTAACCTTATCTATACGTGCGCTATAAGCAAGAAATATTGTCCCGGATCATTGCCAGTCCCGAATTACACCCCGTCTATTTTATGATAGGGAATAACCCCAGATTATGTTCCTATTTGAAGGGATTGAACCACAGTACCGATTCTGCAGCAAATTTGATCTTTACTACTCGAGTTAAACGTGATCGCAGTTTACGGTGCTACCTTTTGAAGTGTGAATAATATTAAATATGTATGATCACCTCAATTACGCTCACTGCTAGACATAAGCTCATGTATAAAGTTTCAAAAAAATCAATTAGCAGGTGCTTGCAAAGTTGCCACCGACGTATTTTCGCAGTCTTTAACATAATCATGTTTGTAAACCAAAAAAATGTCGATATCGATGATCTGCACACACACATATTTACACTCTTAGGTAGGTAACTATCGCTACATTTGCCAGCTATCAATAACTACCACTTTTATTCACAACAGCAACACAATTTTTAAAATAGCACTGTGATTGTAACTATACTCTATAAAATTTAACTTGATCTCTGCGACAGCTGTCAGAAAAATCACGCCTATGAAGTTCTGAATTTCTTAATAATACAGACAGTACCTGTCAATGTCATACTTTGTGAGCATGCCGATTAGTGATGGGCGACGAATGATCGTGACCACAGAGTTTTAAATAGAATTTTAAATAGAGTTTTAATTAAAATATCGATAGTTTATGCTGACGCTATTTTCAATAAAACTTGATTTATCATTAATTTTATTGTATATTGTAATATTATAACATTTTTTACATGTGTAATTAAAGTAAACCCAATTATATGTTACATTAGCATCGATAATAGTGAAAAACGTCGATGAATACTATCGTTACATTATTATGAGTATATAATTAATATCATACCATTATTTACATGTGTACATACTATAATGACAATACTACATTACTACTACATAGAAAGCAATCGGATCATCCACAGACCCTTGAAGGTCTAAAGATAATCCAAGTGCTCAAGCCCACTGCCAGTTGGCAGCGTGCCCAGCATGCTGGCAGCATTGCCACGCTGAATGGCAATGCTTATACGTTGAGCCAAATAAACACCAGCATTTTGGTCACGCGTCGCGTCCACCAGACGCTCAGAAAGACTTTTGAAAACGAGATGAGCTCCCGGCCCCCACGGACCCAAAGTCTCAACTCCAAATGGCTCAAATATGTAACCACTGCCGAGGTTAGCATATTTGCGCCGCTTGTGCTGCTCAGCCGAATTGGCCGCCGCTCCAGCCCTACTCTGAGTCTCAGGAAGATGTGACGGTGCCAAAGTATCGACGCAAGTTGCGTCCCATACTAAGGGCCGTCCACACTTCCATGGGACCAGCGTCATGCCGTCAGGCCTTTTGCCATCACCACGCGCCAACCCACGCGGTTCGAGTACGGCTGCGATATTGGCGGTGACAAAAGCCCTGCGTATGACATCGTTAAGGCTGGCGTGGCGTCCAATCCGACCAGCGCTTCTTGAGCAAGAGAGACCGTGGTGACCGAGCTGGTCAACTGCAGGTCAACTGTGTACATACTTGATTTTAAATAATAGTAAGTAAATAAAATCCAATTTCTCACCTTCAACTTCTCATTCGATTTTATTACAACATTGTTAGAAAATCGATTTTTTCCACCACTATCCCAACTCTAAAAATGTCAATCTTCTACTGTTGCAGAGATCAAGTTAAATTTTATAGAGTATAACTACGAGTATATCACGGGTCGCGGTAGAGGCCCGTCAAGTCAACCGTAAAAGTTGATCAATCAAACGGCAACCACTTGAAACCCTTTTCTCGAAACTTTGATACTTTATATACTTGTATCAAAAATACAGATCAATGTCTAAAATTAAGTAAGAGAAGTACTTGTAGATACAGCATTCAATTAAGTTTTTGGATTGTAATCCAAAGTCCTACGAGTAAAGTCCAAAATCTTAAAGTTCCTCTCAAGGATCAAAGATCCGCAAAGTTCTTGTAATCTCACTGAAGCCACGATTTAAATCAAAATCAAAAGTCTAAACCAAATTTATTGAGTTGTTTTTCCAATATTAGACTATATCTGAATCTATCTGATAATAACAGGTTACAAGCTAGTTTCTGATACATATAAACAGCTAAAACAGCCGAGGCGTACAACATCTTTAGGTCAGCGCACGAAATTCATTTTTTTTCGGTTTCTTGGCCGAAAAGCTTCTCATTGTACCAAAATAGTAGTCAGTTTATGCACAAGAGTCCACTAACAAAAATGATGCATAAATTGACCACTAATTTGGTTTTTAGGTTCATAGCAGCTAAATGAGTTTTTGTAAACTTAAAATGAGTAGTTTGTCTGTAAACGCCTAAAAATTAACAAAAATATCGCGCGCTGGCCGAATCAGCCTTAAGCCAAAAGTTAGATATTAAGCCCGATTACAGAGGCGCTAGCGTAACTAAATTATCTAGTTAGTATAGTTCTGTTTCTTTTTCACTTTAGGCATTCGATAGAAAGAACGCTTTTTACGCTGCTATTAAATTTACGTTGGCGCCTCTGTAATCGGGCTTAATGTGTAGGTATATATTAATTTTATATCCAGTATTTCACAGTAAATCATGTTGCTATATTGTTGCAGATCAGACGACATGGTGTGGCGAAGGTCCATGGGAGCGCTGGCGAGCTGAACCACATGACGACAACACTCTGCACGCAGCAGAAAGGTAAAAAGGCTTTAACCCTTATACTTTTTAAATTACTTTGATTATGCTGCAATGGCACGATATGACTTTCTCAATTCACCTAGTTGGATATGTTTTTTTTTTTTGTATACAGGGTTATTTCTAATCAATTAGCATCCTTTTAGGGGCAAATTCTGAACATTAAAACTAACAACAGTTGTTCTATGACTTTCGTCAAAACTAAAGAAAAATATCAGCTGTTTAATACATTTTGTCGCGGTCGAACGATATTTTTCTATGAAACAATAAAAATTTTTTTTGAGTTTTGACAATAGTCGTACAACAAAAGTTGTTAGTTTTGATGTACATAATAAGCCCCTAGAAGGATGCTAATTGATTAGAAATAACCCTGTATATATATTACGCGAGTTCATTGCCGCATGAACCGATTTTGGTATTTTTTTTATTTAGTAGATCATACTTCAGACTTAGTTCATACTTCAGTGCTAGACATTGCCAAGGAAAAAAGAAAGCTTCTGTCAGTAACCGAGAACAGAAGAGGAAAGATGTTTGGCCACCTTGTACGACATGACAATCTAATGAAAACCATAATAGAAACAGAGGAAGGAGAAAACAACGCAGAGCATTTTTAGATGTCATGTCGTACAGGGAGGTGAAAAAACTAGCAGAAGACCGCGAGACATGGAAATTGCTTCACTGACCTAGAGAGCCTTGCTCTTAAATTATGATGATGATAACATCATGCTTCAGAGGTAGTCTTGTCTGGTGATATCGAAATTTCAGTTTATAGTCGATCAAAAAAATCAATCGTTAATCGAAAAATCAACAATAATGTGAAAATTATCACATCAATCCGTGTGAACTACTTGAATTCTGTACACGATTAAAGTGGATATGTCTTTTTGAGAAAAATTATGATCAAACTACCATGATTATGTATGCCGCAATGGCACGTACCTGGTTTTTAAACCCAAAGTTAATGTGCTAACGCAAATATACTAGTCATTTTAGTCCGTACTCAGAGCAACACTACTTTGAAATTAGCTCATACACGACAGTAGTAGTTTTAACAGCTCATTAGCTTGAAAAGTTTTATATTACCCAAGTCGCAGCGATTTTTGCTCTGACGTAGTAGTGATATTTGGTTTAGACGCGGAATTAATTAAAATACAACAATAAGCCTTGCGATTAAAACTTACTGAAAATTGGAAGAAAATATCGTATGAAAACCATAATACGGCTTCCAGGATAGCGAAAAAAACAATGACCAATTTAAAGCGAGCAATGTACATCATTCTTCGCCCAAGTCATAGATAAACTTTAGTACTATAGATGAGACTTCCTCTTCTCTTATGTAATGAACTTTAATTTAGTGCCCAGACTATACCTGCTTCTAGTAAGGTTTCTTAGAAAGTTTGTAAAACATTGAAAGGAATCGTACATTAAGGGGGCGCCTAATGCCAAAATCAAGCGAAAGGTGTATTTTTTAAGACGTGGTGTAGAAGTAACGAACATAAATACCCATATTAAAAAAATACCGTAGGAAAGGAAAAAACCTATAGTAGCAAAAAAATTGCGTAGAATTTTGGAAAATGATATGGTTTCTTTAGAAAAAAATTAATCTTCGCATCTTAAAAAAATAACATTTTATTTCAAATGCTCGAAATTATCAGCGACAACACCAAATTATTTTTAACAAATTACGTAGCCAGACTAATGTTTTAGCGAGTAATCAATTAGTTTATTTTTACATGCTTAAATTTTGAATGAATAAATAAAAAGTCACTTAAAATGTAAGCTGGAGCTCGAAGCCAACATCATCGTGAACTGTGTCATGCGATTTTCGACTCTAAACAAAGCAGCATAGATGATAGCGGGCGATGCAAGAAACGCGGGTTTAATCTGATTTTTTCATGGCATTAATAGGCGCACTCTTAAGCTTTATATTTAATACAAATAAAGTGAATAGCATTAGGCCATGTGTTTCTAAAACTCACCAGACTGTTTTAAACTGAGTCTTTGTGTAAATCGTAATTCCAGAACACTGTCATCATTGTATCCTAGTTAAATAAATAGCTCTGTGAGTGCTTCACAGTATCTATTTTCATCAAAAGTTCTGTCCTGTTTTCTTTTGTGCCATCTCTCTCAAAGGACATTTTAATGTAGCTTGGCAATAAAACAGAATTTTATTTTGTTACTCCCTGAATTCATTGATCAAAAACAAACATTCCGAATGCTGTATAATTCTTTTGCTCTTTTTCCTCGTTTTCGTTTTTGGTATTGTAACGCTATTCCTATTTATTAATTATTTATATAATTGTTTGGCCAAAATAAACGTGATCGTCTAGTTTTATAATGTGATCGTGATGTGAAAATATTTGACTCAAATGGACCCTTATACGTTGTGTAAAGTTTACGTTGTGTTTAGATAATAAAATTAGGTTAAATAGTGAACCTAAATTAGTTTATACACTAGCCTATACAAATCTATAAATAACCAGAATATAATGGGTGTTGCCAGTTCTTTGTATCATAAGCAGATACATAAGTAAAATTATAAAAAGAAAAACAAAACAAAATAAAAATAAGTTCAATACGATTCAAATAAGATGCAGTCTCAGAATAACATAAAAGAAATACAATCGCTCAGCACATAAAACACATAATGGAATGAAATTAAGTAAATTTGAATACGGAAGGTATATGGAAATACAAAATAAAGAGAGTACAGTTATACAAAAGCATGCAACTTAGCTTGATTCCGGCTATCTGCTACTCCTTACAGCTACAGCGATCGGTGATCCGCAGTCTGTCCTTCTTCTCTCTTCGTGGCCAACTTTATGCTAAAAGAAATACCGATTAATAACATTAGTGCAGTGAGAATAATATTATCTGCTCCTTTGAGTTGCGCCAAACTGCATCGCTGCTAACACCATCCTCTGGAAGGAAAACAGGTATGGAATATGGAGTTTAGATCTTTAAGATCTATAAATGGAAAACCTAAGCGAAATAGAATGTGGGGCTCCCTGCCAGCCTTCACCCCACTCCAAAGCGTTGCCAACAAATCCGTCAGGTTTAGCCCTAACCACGCCACTAAAGACACTAAATATTCAAACCTTCTTATCTCTTACTGATCATCATTCATTCATCTCTTAATCCAGTCATTCATCCAAACACTCCTTTAATAAGGTTAGAACCTAAGGTTCTCAAAGTTTGTTATTATTTGGTTCCCTAAGATAGTTTTGTGACCAAGAGATTCCTTATGACTCGAAAGATCCCTACGGGAATATCACGGTCGTGTGGTGTGTGTACCTAGTGCATGTTCGGACATCCAGTTGCGAGATAGCAGCCGCTAGCAGGCCACTATTTCGGCCGGATGTCCTGTGTAATTCCCCCCCTCCTGGTGCGGCCGGCTTTAACCTGCTGAAAGGGGCGAGAGTCCATAGCGCCCGTCACGTAGATCCGCCGGCAAAAAAACTATGCCAGGCCCCTCATAAGAGTCAAATAGTGTGCAAGTGTGTAAGAAAATGATTTTTCATATTAAATTTTCATTTGGGGAAAAGAGACCTAATTCCAATAAGATTTTGTCCGCTTTGTGTTAGTTTATGATGAAAACCTTCGATAGCCAGATACCTTTGTCAATACATATTATGTTGTATGTTTCACAATTTGAAACAAAATGATAGAGAGAAGGAGACGCGCTGTGCCGACCCCACCCAGTAGGATAAGGGCAAGATGATGATGATGATGATGTTTCAAATCTCGTACTGCATCCATGAAACATGAACTTGCAGTGAGAATGCATTAATATGTTGAGACTCGTTCAATAGAGACGGACTCGGAACTCCTTAGGTAGATGTCTGATCTCCTTGCATAAATGTTTGGCCTCCTTATGGAGTGATGTACATGCTGTCATATTTTTATAACAGCACAATAATATATCATGTGCAGCATAATGTGTTTCACATATACAAATATCATGAGGATAAATCAGCTGATGTAGAAGGTCATTTGGTTATCAAAAGTTTTCATCCAAATTTGTTATTATTTTGTTTGTACCGGAACTATAAAAACACAACCTAGCTACATGGGACTAAAATTAATGTTTAGTAGCACTCATCCACTCAGCCTTTCCAAACATACATCACATGAGTCCTAACGTAAGAAAAAATAATAAATAATCTACCCTTAGATGGCCCAAAACCAACGTAGTAGGCGCACTGCTTCTGAAAAAAAGGACATTACGCTACCACTATTGTAATCTATCTATCAATTAATCTGATAAGATGATGGAAAATAAACGGAGACTAAAGTATCGTACTTATAGTAAGTACCGCTATCTGAAAGTTAAACACTTTGGAAAATAAACCTGAAAATAAATACCTTGAAAGAATATTAATTAGTAAGAAATCCTTTTGAGACCTGAGGTAACGCAAAACTTTATCTTTGGTACGAGAGAACAGCAAGAAATAGCAATAAATTGATTACAATATTTAGATGAAATATAACAACAGCAAATATCTGATTTGTTCAAGCTAGCTATTAGGTACTGCAAAAAGATGAATCCTTGAAAGGCATCGCCAAAGGTCTCAAAGAGATTTGTGATATATCACTTTCACAACACAAACACTATACGCCTTAATTGACGAAGGCTTTCTGTTCACTTATACACTTGGGAAATGAGCAAAGCGAGCGAGCTCTAATATCCAAATTTTCACCCGCGTTATAATTTAACACCTGAACTATTTTCAAAACGAGTATCGTTTTTACCGCGGTTTAACCCGGACTGCCCCCAAAATCCTAGCTTTTCCCATACAAAATAATTGTAATCTCGACGAATTCCACGCCTGTTAAATACTTGAGAAATCAATTATAAAAATATTTATGGGTTTGTACAAAACGGACGAAAAAATTGAAACACTCGAAATCACTTTAGTTTTTGTAAAATTTTCTAGCGCTATAAATTATTTCTATTTCCAGTAAGTCAACTTGCTACAAATATAGAGTCTTCGACAGAAACAAACCTAATATGTAATGACTATCTAGACATAGTACTCTATTTGTATTTCAGTACCTATATTATTAAGTGATTTGATTTTATATAGCTATAAGGTTATATTTACATAACAGTCCGCCGCCATACCTGTAAATACTTCATTTATTTCGTAAAACTATTTCAAACTACTATCAATCAACACATAAGTAACCATAAATTATCATTATTTCATTAATTGAAAGTCATTTTCGCCATAAAATTTAATGCCCTATTAACATACCAAGTTGTCTTACTGTCTAAGTTTATACTGTCTCTACGCGACAGTGGCCACTCAAGTTTTTTTATGGCAGTCAATATGGATTGCATAAAGGACAACTAGGGTTAACACATTTATATTTTTGCCCAACTACCAAAAGAAGAGAGGTTCTCAATTGATACATACTTTCGCTTTCTTATAAATTTTCAAAATGTTATTAGAAAATAGTATAATTTACATACTCGTATCTAGAATAATACGTAAGATTGTAATTGTAGTGTCCGATGATTTTTACGTGACACAAAATAACATAACCAAGATTATAATTGTATAAAATGAATAAAACTAGTTTGATTATTGTTATCATATAAAGTTCAGACATCAATATTAATATTTTTAATTATTTTAATACAAAAATAGTATAGAAATAAGTAAAATGACCTAATGTCGAATGTATGTAAAACAACAGAAATAATGATGTCCGAATCGTAACTTTTTCATATTCAGAATTCACTTCTTTACTTAGCTAATACATCTCATTGAAATTAAATATAATTAAATACATCTGAGACAGTTACAACCCTGTCCTCAGTGTTTGATTTTGACTCAAAACAATATTTCTGTTAACGCAGGAAATAAAAAGGGAAAAATATGACCTGCTAACATGTTCTAAAGAATTTTAGAGACCCATACTTCAGGCACTTGAAAACGTAAGGTTTCCAATAATTTGCGGTTGACCTGTGTCAGATAATGGCAATTTTGAACTTTATTCTTTAGTGCTATAGATTCTCCAATAAAATACTGAGCAGCAAAATGTCGTGGTATTCCTCCTAGAACTTCTCACGACTCAATTTTTTTTAAGAACAATAAATATTTCCAAACCCGCATTAGCATGAAAAGGACAGCAAATACAACAACTTTACAAAGTCTGAGAGAGACAGAATATTTTAGTTAATAATCTATAAGGTGTATAGTCAAAATATAGCATAGGTACATGGAACAGACGTTATGTGTATATATACATACATAACGGCGGTTACAGATCACCCCTTTGAGTTTAGACGGGTTTTTAATTTTCTTTTGAAAAATGGAAACCCGGAGAAAATCACATAAAAGAAAAACCACTCATAAAACTACAACCTAGGTAACATTCTACCCTACACTACATAACCTAATCACCCCTTAGACGTTTAGACACAAAAAGTAAGAAACATCAATCGAAAAATCGCACTAGTTAACGTTGTTCACTATAAAACTACATCAACCCTTCACCCCTTAAATTTTTAGACGTTTAACACCTCAAAAGAGATTATAATCAATCACCCCTTACAGAGAAGGACGGTAAACACTCTTAATAGAAATAGGTTAAAATCTATTTTCCCGTTTTACTATCTTAAGATTTGTCAATGTGTAAAACATATTGATGTCCTTTATCTATTTGATACATAATAATTTCACTTACATTAAAAGTGCATTCTAATTCTTTACTTTACCAATGTATCAACATATGAATAAGATAGAAAAATAGTTAGATATTCTCGCAACAAAAATAAAAAAAATCATAATCGACCTAATCGCGTACAGCATCCGTACATATCGCATAGATCGATATGGTGATTTTCACATTGTCGTAGTTCTATTCGAAATTGCTCAGCCGAATCTGATAAAATTTAAGCAGACCGTCTGTTGGACCACGGGAACCACCTCTTAAGTATGGTCTATATAGCAAAAAAAAATGTACATAATATACGCGTTGAATTGATAACCTCCTACGTTTTCGTCAAAAAAAAAAAAGAATATTCTGTTTCTACACCGACTACATTTTTTTTTTCAAAGACAATTCGCAAACTTTATATTACATGAAAACTTTATTTCCTAGTTTTAAAACCAGCCCAAAATAACCCAACTCATTTACCTAGCTAAAGTGTCCAACTAAAACATTGCCATCACTACCATATCTGTATTTTGATAATATTATAATTGCAATAAGAATTTTGTTTAAAGCGTAACAAATCAAATTTCGCAAGCAAGCAAAATACAGAGAAACCCAAAAAAAAATGTAACACATGTTATCCCTAAGGTCAAAGTAAACTGATACTACAGAAACTGTTAGCTGGATGCAACTAACCATATGTTCGGCCACCTGTTCATTGACCTACTTCTTTTTCTCAAGTGCATTCCATCGTTTGTATCGTTCGTTGACCCCTTTTTTTTTAGTTCATCGACCCAATTTTTTCTAATACCCCTTAAGTGCCACATCTGCGACATTCCAAGCTTCGTATCGTCTATTGTTACCTACGTTTTTTTTTTTGTACAAGTTGTAAATCTAACCTTTTATTCAGTCTATTTATATAAATATTTCTGAGAGTTGTAATAGTAATTATAATATGCTACTAGTTAAACATTTATCAATATTTATTTACTCAAAAATTATGTATGCAAAACCAGGCGCGAGTGAAACTGAAGCTGATGCCTAGAGAGCAACTAAACTCCGCTACAAAAGACGAAATGAAAAAATGAATTCGCGTTTTATCGAAAACTCTGCCTATACCGATAACTTAACTATATTATGTACTTAACAGAAGAACTCTCTAGAATCTACATCTAAATTCTTCTAAAACTCGAGGTTCCCGAGATCCGAGTTTGAACAAAACAATAAATATATTTATGACAATACAATTTAGACAAATGTGGCATTCTAAATCTAGGCCTTCATTAGTATTTAAACTAACGTTAAAACGACCTAAGATTTACAGAAAGAGAGAAAACGGCGTGAATTAAAAGAGTTGTAGGTATTTTATTTCGTTTTGAACAAAGTGAAAATTGATTCGAATCTAAAACATACGACAATACTGATTGGGCGACAAAAGCGAAAGAAAACAAATGCCTAAATCAGTGACTAAACTAAACCATGTTGGATGCAAGCCGCTTCCAATCAGTCCCATTGTCGATAGTAATAATGATAACCCTTTTTTTTTTACACCTAATCTGCATAAGCGATTTGCTTCTGACACCCTGCTGTTAAGTCCAGGTCAAACCCGAGAAATAGTCACACACTAGAATGTCGTCCACCAATGATATGTTTTTTACCCCGGTGTGTTCTGTTTAAAAGTAAATATTTACATTTATTTACTACAGGGTATATGAACAACAAAATATGATATTTTATTCGAACTACATTGTAACCTATTTGTGGAAGCCTATGTCCAGTAGTGGACGTCCAATCGCCATTAAACAAACAAACAAAATAATTAATTTAGGAAACAAAATATGATATCTTATTCGAAGTACAATCTGATATATTTAGGGAGGCCTATGTCCAGTAATGGACGTTCTATCGTTATCAAACAAACAAACAACAAAACAATACTAGGAAATAAAATACGGTTTCTTATTTGAACTACAACCTAATCTATTTAAGGAGGCCTATGTCCGGTAGTGGACGTTATATCGTTATCAAACAAACAAACAACAAAACAATACTAGTAAAGAAAATATGGTTTCTTATTTAAAATACAACAAGCGTGGCAATTCTGTTAACTGATCTTGTTACTGACGTGACACGTTCTTAAACTTCTCTCGTTTTTTTGACAGCTTTGAGCTGTTAGAACTGTCAGAAAAACGAGAGAGGTTCAAGAACGTATCATGTAAGTAGCGAGATCGATTAACAGAATTGCCCCGCTGATCTATTTAAGGAGGCCTATGTAGTGGAAATCCTACCGTTATCAAACAAAGAAACACAATATACAATTTGAAAAATAAATGGCAACTACATATTAACCTGACAATGCAAAATACTAATATCGTCAAGGAAATAAGAAAATAGGCCTAAATTATAGTTCTAATCTAATACCATCTATTGTATATTATAAATTCGAGTTAATATAATAATATTCATATTTATTAATTTGACTGACTAAGACAGACATTCTCATTTATTAACAATCTAATAACTTTTGCGACTTCATACATCTTATCATTCCTCTACTATTATGCGATTAGTTAAATAGTATAAGAATAATATAGTAAGAACTTATTGGAAATGTAAAAGGATTTTCGTTGTTTGAATTAGAATAGAATTCTTTAGTTGGAAGATTTGTTTTTGATAAATTTTCTAACTACCATAGTAACTCAGGTATCTTTTAATGCGTAATTTAATCAATTTGATCAAATTTTTAATGACGCATATCCTGGTCGTCACGGCACCACTGTAACGCTATTCCTATTTATTAATTATTTATATAATTGTTTGGCCAAAATAAACGTGATCGTCTAGTTTTATAATGTGATCGTGATGTGAAAATATTTGACTCAAATGGACCCTTATACGTTGTGTAAAGTTTACGTTGTGTTTAGATAATAAAATTAGGTTAAATAGTGAACCTAAATTAGTTTATACACTAGCCTATACAAATCTATAAATAACCAGAATATAATGGGTGTTGCCAGTTCTTTGTATCATAAGCAGATACATAAGTAAAATTATAAAAAGAAAAACAAAACAAAATAAAAATAAGTTCAATACGATTCAAATAAGATGCAGTCTCAGAATAACATAAAAGAAATACAATCGCTCAGCACATAAAACACATAATGGAATGAAATTAAGTAAATTTGAATACGGAAGGTATATGGAAATACAAAATAAAGAGAGTACAGTTATACAAAAGCATGCAACTTAGCTTGATTCCGGCTATCTGCTACTCCTTACAGCTACAGCGATCGGTGATCCGCAGTCTGTCCTTCTTCTCTCTTCGTGGCCAACTTTATGCTAAAAGAAATACCGATTAATAACATTAGTGCAGTGAGAATAATATTATCTGCTCCTTTGAGTTGCGCCAAACTGCATCGCTGCTAACACCATCCTCTGGAAGGAAAACAGGTATGGAATATGGAGTTTAGATCTTTAAGATCTATAAATGGAAAACCTAAGCGAAATAGAATGTGGGGCTCCCTGCCAGCCTTCACCCCACTCCAAAGCGTTGCCAACAAATCCGTCAGGTTTAGCCCTAACCACGCCACTAAAGACACTAAATATTCAAACCTTCTTATCTCTTACTGATCATCATTCATTCATCTCTTAATCCAGTCATTCATCCAAACACTCCTTTAATAAGGTTAGAACCTAAGGTTCTCAAAGTTTGTTATTATTTGGTTCCCTAAGATAGTTTTGTGACCAAGAGATTCCTTATGACTCGAAAGATCCCTACGGGAATATCACGGTCGTGTGGTGTGTGTACCTAGTGCATGTTCGGACATCCAGTTGCGAGATAGCAGCCGCTAGCAGGCCACTATTTCGGCCGGATGTCCTGTGTAATTCCCCCCCTCCTGGTGCGGCCGGCTTTAACCTGCTGAAAGGGGCGAGAGTCCATAGCGCCCGTCACGTAGATCCGCCGGCAAAAAAACTATGCCAGGCCCCTCATAAGAGTCAAATAGTGTGCAAGTGTGTAAGAAAATGATTTTTCATATTAAATTTTCATTTGGGGAAAAGAGACCTAATTCCAATAAGATTTTGTCCGCTTTGTGTTAGTTTATGATGAAAACCTTCGATAGCCAGATACCTTTGTCAATACATATTATGTTGTATGTTTCACAATTTGAAACAAAATGATAGAGAGAAGGAGACGCGCTGTGCCGACCCCACCCAGTAGGATAAGGGCAAGATGATGATGATGATGATGTTTCAAATCTCGTACTGCATCCATGAAACATGAACTTGCAGTGAGAATGCATTAATATGTTGAGACTCGTTCAATAGAGACGGACTCGGAACTCCTTAGGTAGATGTCTGATCTCCTTGCATAAATGTTTGGCCTCCTTATGGAGTGATGTACATGCTGTCATATTTTTATAACAGCACAATAATATATCATGTGCAGCATAATGTGTTTCACATATACAAATATCATGAGGATAAATCAGCTGATGTAGAAGGTCATTTGGTTATCAAAAGTTTTCATCCAAATTTGTTATTATTTTGTTTGTACCGGAACTATAAAAACACAACCTAGCTACATGGGACTAAAATTAATGTTTAGTAGCACTCATCCACTCAGCCTTTCCAAACATACATCACATGAGTCCTAACGTAAGAAAAAATAATAAATAATCTACCCTTAGATGGCCCAAAACCAACGTAGTAGGCGCACTGCTTCTGAAAAAAAGGACATTACGCTACCACTATTGTAATCTATCTATCAATTAATCTGATAAGATGATGGAAAATAAACGGAGACTAAAGTATCGTACTTATAGTAAGTACCGCTATCTGAAAGTTAAACACTTTGGAAAATAAACCTGAAAATAAATACCTTGAAAGAATATTAATTAGTAAGAAATCCTTTTGAGACCTGAGGTAACGCAAAACTTTATCTTTGGTACGAGAGAACAGCAAGAAATAGCAATAAATTGATTACAATATTTAGATGAAATATAACAACAGCAAATATCTGATTTGTTCAAGCTAGCTATTAGGTACTGCAAAAAGATGAATCCTTGAAAGGCATCGCTAAAGGTCTCAAAGAGATTTGTGATATATCACTTTCACAACACAAACACTATACGCCTTAATTGACGAAGGCTTTCTGTTCACTTATACACTTGGGAAATGAGCAAAGCGAGCGAGCTCTAATATCCAAATTTTCACCCGCGTTATAATTTAACACCTGAACTATTTTCAAAACGAGTATCGTTTTTACCGCGGTTTAACCCGGACTGCCCCCAAAATCCTAGCTTTTCCCATACAAAATAATTGTAATCTCGACGAATTCCACGCCTGTTAAATACTTGAGAAATCAATTATAAAAATATTTATGGGTTTGTACAAAACGGACGAAAAAATTGAAACACTCGAAATCACTTTAGTTTTTGTAAAATTTTCTAGCGCTATAAATTATTTCTATTTCCAGTAAGTCAACTTGCTACAAATATAGAGTCTTCGACAGAAACAAACCTAATATGTAATGACTATCTAGACATAGTACTCTATTTGTATTTCAGTACCTATATTATTAAGTGATTTGATTTTATATAGCTATAAGGTTATATTTACATAACAGTCCGCCGCCATACCTGTAAATACTTCATTTATTTCGTAAAACTATTTCAAACTACTATCAATCAACACATAAGTAACCATAAATTATCATTATTTCATTAATTGAAAGTCATTTTCGCCATAAAATTTAATGCCCTATTAACATACCAAGTTGTCTTACTGTCTAAGTTTATACTGTCTCTACGCGACAGTGGCCACTCAAGTTTTTTTATGGCAGTCAATATGGATTGCATAAAGGACAACTAGGGTTAACACATTTATATTTTTGCCCAACTACCAAAAGAAGAGAGGTTCTCAATTGATACATACTTTCGCTTTCTTATAAATTTTCAAAATGTTATTAGAAAATAGTATAATTTACATACTCGTATCTAGAATAATACGTAAGATTGTAATTGTAGTGTCCGATGATTTTTACGTGACACAAAATAACATAACCAAGATTATAATTGTATAAAATGAATAAAACTAGTTTGATTATTGTTATCATATAAAGTTCAGACATCAATATTAATATTTTTAATTATTTTAATACAAAAATAGTATAGAAATAAGTAAAATGACCTAATGTCGAATGTATGTAAAACAACAGAAATAATGATGTCCGAATCGTAACTTTTTCATATTCAGAATTCACTTCTTTACTTAGCTAATACATCTCATTGAAATTAAATATAATTAAATACATCTGAGACAGTTACAACCCTGTCCTCAGTGTTTGATTTTGACTCAAAACAATATTTCTGTTAACGCAGGAAATAAAAAGGGAAAAATATGACCTGCTAACATGTTCTAAAGAATTTTAGAGACCCATACTTCAGGCACTTGAAAACGTAAGGTTTCCAATAATTTGCGGTTGACCTGTGTCAGATAATGGCAATTTTGAACTTTATTCTTTAGTGCTATAGATTCTCCAATAAAATACTGAGCAGCAAAATGTCGTGGTATTCCTCCTAGAACTTCTCACGACTCAATTTTTTTTAAGAACAATAAATATTTCCAAACCCGCATTAGCATGAAAAGGACAGCAAATACAACAACTTTACAAAGTCTGAGAGAGACAGAATATTTTAGTTAATAATCTATAAGGTGTATAGTCAAAATATAGCATAGGTACATGGAACAGACGTTATGTGTATATATACATACATAACGGCGGTTACAGTATAGAACCGCAAAAAATAGCAAAACGGCGATAGATATTCATAAAAACGAATTCGCTGAAATAAAATAAGTCAGCTAAATCTTTTTTTTTTGTAATCTTGGTGTGAATGTCCAAAATAATATAGGTTCAATTTCCATACTCCAAGGAAAGTCTGTCTGAATCGCACCTGTGGGTATATGTGCGATAGAAATGAAATGATAATAAAACGTAAAGGTGTCGTGAAGAAAATTTTCAGGAGCTCTACACTTAGTCAATAAAACTAAACATATTCACATCATGTTTACTTGTAAAGTTAGATATTGTATTACAATCATTTTTCTTATAGTTTCCAGTACATAACTATATTTTTGAAAAGTTTGAATTGTTTGAATTAGTAAAACAATTTTTTATAGATAACATTTGCTCTATCATTCTATAGGTATCTGACATTTTACTCTCAACTCACCTCACTATACAGTTGTTTATGATTCGTTTTCAAATGCGTAATTGCACATTTCCTTTCTGGTATTCCTTTCAAATAGGAATGTCCTGCGCAAATGAAGATTTTTATTTATTATGGGCATAAATCGTTGATAGAGTAATAGTGCTATATTCATATTCAATTTATTCATAAAATATTTCATTTACATGTCAATCAGTCTCAATCATTATCTAGAACAATAACCAATTATTGACAAACACTTCAGCATGAGGATTAAATAATTATAATAATATCATTGTCATAATACAAAATAAAAATGTGAAAAAATTCAAATTGTATGTCGATACTGTACATAAAAATTTTACATATAAGTAGTATAACCTAGAAATATCAAAAAAAATATTATGCACTAATATTGCATAAGTAATCTATTTTACACATTTAAAAACGTCAAAATCATAATACGTCTGCTCAATAAGCCAGCGTTTTAACCGAGCCTTAAAACAAGGCAGGCTAGGGGCATCGATAACATTCGTAACTTTTGTGGACTTCTCAAGCGTATGAGGTACAGTAACGAGATAGTCCCCGCCCCGGACAGACAGGTACATATGTTTAGAAGTTTATTTCTACATAACAACATCAAATAGTCTAAAATTATATTTATATAACTTATTGTATTCACAAAACAATAAACTAAAATAACCTGTCTAAAATACTCGTAAAATATCCTATCTAAACTAAACTAATTATAATCATCCATCAGCCATAAGAAGTCCACTGCTAGACATAGGCCTATGGATCTCCAATAAGACAGGTTGGAAGCAGCTTGCATCCAGTGCGTTCCTGCGGTCTTAATGAGTGCATCCGTCCACCTTGTGGGTGTCCTACGCTGCGCTTGCCGGTACGTGGTCTCCACTCGAGAACTTTTCGACCCCGTCAGTCATCAGTCCTTCGCGCTATGTGCCCTGCCCATTGCCATTTCAACTTGCCAATTCGTTTGGCTGTCGGTAACTTTGGTTCTTCTACGGATCTTTCATTTCTAATTCGATCTCGCATATAAACTCCGAGCATAGCCCTCTCCATAGCTCGTTGGGCTACTTGGAGCTTACTAATAAGGCCCATAGTGAGAGACCAATTATTAGAAAACGAATTATAATAGGTGAAATGTATGCAGGTGTAAATTGGATAAAAAATAAATTCAAAATAATTGTAGATATCACACATTAAATTGCACATCAAACTATTATTTCCTGCCCATTGCCATTTCAACTTGCCAATTCGTTTGGCTGTCGGTAACTTTGGTTCTTCTACGGATCTTTCATTTCTAATTCGATCTCGCATATAAACTCCGAGCATAGCCCTCTCCATAGCTCGTTGGGCTACTTGGAGCTTACTAATAAGGCCCATAGTGAGAGACCAATTATTAGAAAACGAATTATAATAGGTGAAATGTATGCAGGTGTAAATTGGATAAAAAATAAATTCAAAATAATTGTAGATATCACACATTAAATTGCACATCAAACTATTATTTCCGTGAACGATTCTCGTGTCCTCCGACTCATTGACGTCATATCCATAACAACTTTTGAAAGTAGGTCACGTATTCAATCCACATCAGCCGGCAAAAAATTATATCATGTAGGTACGGCCTTGCAACACGCTACACAGGTCTGCGCTTTGCATGCACTTGCGAGGATTACTGGTTTGGAAACATTCGTCGTAATTAAGGTAATACTGTACATATTAAATATTATATCAGATCACATAAATTAAAGGTGGTTTTTAAATCGCGAACAACAATAGACATGAAGGTTTTCATACTGACGATGATGTGTAAAGGTGACGTCCACATGTGGTATATTATTCAGAGAAAAATCGAACCAAGATGATATACATCATTTGAAAGCTTGTTACATGGGCTTCCCAAAAATATTTAATTTATATTTTTTTCACCCCTCCAATTTTTTTTTAAATGGGTAAATAAATTGTATGAAAAATAACAATACATATTATTATTTTTTCTAGTTTAGCAATAATAAAGTGCTTCTACCGTTATTTTACTTGCATTCGTAGCTGATTCTTCCACATTCATCTCTTAATTTGCTATTGTTAAAAAATATGACCCACCAGTGTGACCAGTTAGTAGGTAAGTACAATGTGACAAAAAACCACTTAAAAAGTGTGTCTAATTGGTAATAATGCTTTTATTTAACAATTTGGAGGTTATTTAATCAGGGCTGCTAGAGATAAACTACCTATTAAGCGAAATATATTTATTTTTTCTAATAAATTCAAAATTATTTTTTTTAAAATCGGGGGGTTCATCTTTGTTTTTAACTGTTGTAATAGACTCAGAAAAATATGAACTTTCTCGAAATGTAAGAAGTGTTGTGGTTAGAATTTTTAATTATTATTATACCAGCCTTCATACATTTTGTGGACATGTCCTTTTAATTCGGGACAGATCGGTTCACGATTTTAATACATTAGTATTTACTACTTGCCAAAGTGTATGAAGTGTTGCTAAATCTTAACAACATTCAACTATAGGTAAGCACTTTGAGGCAGTAATAAAAAATATCCTATTATTGTAGTATCTTTAGTTGTAAAGTGCACAAGTAATATCATGATAATTTAAACTTTTTACATTGGCATAAAATATAACCATCGGATATATGAAATTATATTAAAACTAGCGAACCGACCCGGCTTCGCACGGGTGCAATGCTGATCTAAATGTACGACAGAATGTCAAAAAAATATTTATTTATTACATTACATTAGAAACCTCTAAAATTATCAAGAGTTTCTCGATATTATGCGTGTATTAGACATACCTTCCTTTCACTCACGTCACGAAATCACTTCACGTATTTAAAAAAAAAGAACATCGAAACCCGTTGCTTAGTTTTAAAGATCTAAGCATATATAGGGACAGACCGACAGCGTGAAGCGACTTTGTTTCATACTATGTAGAGATAGTGATTAGAAGTTATGAGACTTTATGTCATCCTAACATAGATACACGGACAGACAGCGATCTAAATGGTTAACTGTTTTACTGCAGAACCTTAAAACAGCATGAAGTTTAAAACTCGTTTTTCTAGTCGTTCTACTTCAGAAAAACGGTTGCGATACGAAAATGGGTTAAAGTTTGGCTTCTAAAAATAGAATCATAATGACCTTGCACCGCCCCTCCGGTGTTAATATAATTTCCCCGTGTCAACCCTGAGCCGTTTCATTTGGAAACGTATTTGTAATAATTATGGTAATACGTGGGTTTATGACGCTATAGCGTTGGTTTGTAGCACGAGTAAAATAACAATATGGCTTTTTAATGTATGTAAGTGACTAAAGCAAATAATGCAGCAACTCTACTCGTATTGTTCTTGACACTTGAACAACTTTTTTTAATCACGGGTTAGTCCGCGTAAGATGGTACGCGACGTTGTGGTCGAAGAGTAACAGTAAGTAAAGCTACTTATTTTTTCTGACCTTGAAAACGATGACTACTTTTTTTTACATTTTGAACAAACCTTAAAAACAGGCTTTTAAAATTAACATAGAAATGTTGTTTTTAAACTTTCGCAATTTGAACACATTATTATTATATACTACGGGACTAATCGCGCACTAAAATTACGAGATGAGGAGGTATATATTTATCTCGTAATTTTAGTGCGCGATTATTGATTTTCATCAAGACTTTTTGGAAGCTGTTACCATTTAGGGTATCTTTGCGGCTTATTAGATTGGTTGTCTACCTTATGTAGTACTATCATGTAGTATTTGTATTATATATAAGTAACAAAACAGAAAAGAGTTACAACATTAGTGTGAGTGTTTTGAACAGTATATTGAATCATTCTGGCTTCACTAACACGCTCGTATATTGATTATCATACAGCTAGAGCAACTAATTACTGTCAGTTAATGACAACATAACTCATAGTCATCTATCTACTTAACTCACCTAACTAGTTATAGACTAAATTGACAGTTGTATTACATTCTATAAATCTTGTTATACAGATGTTGTTTCTGCTTGTTACTCTTGTTAGATCAATTACATGATGTAGATACAGTACGAGCGACCTCGTCATCATCATCATTATCAGCAGTAGGATGTCCACTGCTGGACATAGGCCTCCCTCATGGATTTAAAATAAGCCCGGATGGAAGCGGCTTGCATCCAGCGCATTCCTACCTGCAGTCTTAATTATATCGTCGGTCCACCTAGTCGATGAACGTCCTACGCTGCGATTGCCGGTGCGTGGTCCCCATACGAGAACTTTACCTGCAACCTGACGTCATGTAGATTAAAATAAAAACTGCGTGTGTTTATTTAATCTTTTAATGCATTTGTGTCTTTTCAATATTGTTCTAAGCTCTGTTAATTTTAAAAACCGTTTGGACGAAGTCCAACATTGGATGAGCTCTTACTATGAAAAACATTAAACGCTGAAACGTTAGTAAAAGGTACAAACCTTGGAGTCTGTAGAGTGTAATACACAAAGTAAAAAAAGCTCTTATTATAGGTACCTACTTAAAGCATACATGTATTGATATTTTGATTTTTTCGTAATCGGTATAATTTTTCGATTGCATATTATTTTATATTATATTTAGTGCAGAAAAATGACTGCATTTTTTACTGAATACATCTTGAAGAAATATGTACAAAGAGCATGATTATTTTTGGATGAGAAAATACCTCAAAAAAAATGTTTATTACGTTTCAGATGTCCTAATATGGGTTGGGCATGCGTCGTGGCGCGCGCTGTGGCCTTCTTCCTCATGCTCAGCGGAGTATCAGCACTCACATCCGACATGTAAGGAACATAACATTAAACATACGCCAAACTAAGAACTACTAGAAATAGAAACATTTATATTAAACATACGCCAAACTAAGAGCTACTAGAAATAGGAACATTTATTAAACATACGCCAAACTAAGAACTACTAGAAACAGAAATATTTATATTAAACATACGCCAAACTAAGAGCTACTAGAAATAAGAACAATTACATTAAACATACTCCAAACTAAGAACTACTAAAAATAGAAACATTTATATGAAACATACGCCAAACTAAGAGCTACTAGAAATAGGAACATTTACATTAAACATACGCCAAACTAAGAACTATTAAAAATAAGAACATTTACATTAAACATACGCCAAACTAAAAGCTGCTAGAAATAGGAACATTTACATTAAATACACGCCAAACTAAGAGCTACTAGAAATAGGAACATTTACATTAAACATACGCCAAACTAAGAGCTACTAGAAATAGGAACATAACATTAAACATACGCCAAACTAAGAGCTACTAGAAATAGGAACATTTACAGTAAATACACGACAAACTAAGAGCTACTAGAAATAGGAACATTTACATTAAACATACGCCAAACTAAGAGCTACTAGAAATAGGAACATAACATTAAACATACGCCAAACTAAGAGCTACTAGAAATAGGAACATTTACAGTAAATACACGACAAACTAAGAGCTACTAGAAATAAGAACATTTACATTAAACATACGCCAAACTAAGTGCTACAAGAAATAGGAACATTTACATCAAACATACGCCAAACTAAAAGCTGCTAGAAATAGGAACATTACATTAAACATACACCAAACTAAATGCTACTAGAAATAGGAACATTTACAGTAAATACACGACAAACTAAGAGCTACTAGAAATAGGAACATTTACAGTAAATACACGAAAAACTAAGAGCTACTAGAAATACTCGTAGGAATATTTACAGTAAGTACATGACAAACTAAGAGCTACTAGAAATAGGAACCTATGTAATATAGTTATGTTTGATTTGGTATTCATTTATAAATCATTATAAAAATTTAAATAATAGTAAAACACATTTAAGCAGTATTTCGTAAGAGGAGCACCAGAGCCGGACCGTGACTTTGTGGGGTCCTAGGTTAATACTACTTAGAGGCCCACCTAGACTTAAATTGAATGGGTTTAATTAATTGCAGGATTCGCAAGGCTACGATATGTTTAATTGTAACTATGAAATTTTGGCAAGAAGCATTGTCTCAGAGTACTCATATGTATAGGAATAAATCTGAAAACTGTTCATTTTTATTTAAATCACAAAAATAGGGCCTCAAAATTCACAAAATATGGGTTCAAAATTCAAAGTGAGTAAATCGTATCATGTAAGGTATCATATAAAAGAACTTCATTAGCACATGCTAAAACAGGTTTTCAATTATTTTAACAATGTGTAATTTTTGATGTATGACGAGAAAAGTGAAAAAAAAAACTTTTTTGTCGATGGTTATGGTATAGAGATTTTAACAACTTATACTTCCCAATTTTGTGAATTTTTCCGGAATTGTACGGAACCCTCGGTGTGCGAGCCTGACTCGCTTGTCCGGTTTTTTGACTTGAACTTGACTTAGCTGGCCAACACGGGCCCCTAGAATCCCCGTGGCCCTCGGATAAAGCCCATAAAGACATATGATAGATCCGGCCTTGGGGAATACGGATCTGAAATACAAACTATGCTTAGATTGGAGATCTGAAGCTCATTGTAATCTCATGTACTTTGTTTCGAGTCAATAAATGAATTTTGAAACTGAAAGCGACAGGAAAGTAACGAGCTGGTTATCAAATACGCTTTTTCGATGTTTAAAAACGATATTTAAATATCTTAACGTTATAATGAAATTTTATTCAAAGAATGAGAGATGATGATCGACCAATTCGCTATTAAAGTAACTCCTTTACTTTTGTTTTCAATATGGTAGAGCTTTATCAGATCAGCCTTTGCATCAGTTGAGCACCGATGATTTTACTTTCATATCTCTTTTGCTCATAGAGCAGGAAGAGAATAAAACTTAAACATCATAACCACAGCTCTGAGTTGAGAATTTCATCTCTAAAAACAACATTTGAATAAGTAACTCCTTTTTTCACGTAAAATCGAGGCTGGCTGACAAGCGACGAAGCGCATATAACGTGGTAACCACCAGCGGTAGGCGTTCGTCCAACCGTGAATCGACCGTGCCATTTATATAGCTATGCTCGCCGATTACACCTTTAAGCCACGATGGATGTAGCAGAATTTTCACTCGGTTGTGATACACAAACGAAAATACTGCTACATGAGATTTGTTTATGGCTTAAATCAAGCACATCATTGTTTAAGTGCTATTGTAGAGACACTTTCCATTATTCTCATGACAGTCATAAAACTCTAAAATTACACATCAGTAAACTATTTATATAACTTGGGACACAATTGACCTAGTTCAGAGCCCTTAGTCCAGATTTTGCGTAGTTTACGTTCGCGTGTGACTCCATACATTTTCGTTAGTTCTTCCTCGTTTCAACCAAGGACGCTGTACAAAAATGTATAGAGCCAGTTTTAGTTTCAATGTACGAGAAAACCCCCTCAGGTAAATGAGTATTATGTAACTTATGATTGTTAGGTACAATATATGAATTAAAAACTCGATAACATGCCTTGATTGTTTTTCCTACATTAAAAATTTTGTTCCAGGCCTTAGAGCGACCTAAAACTCTGACATCAGGGTTGATCATTCAGTCTATACAAACTTACTCCCTTTTATTATATCCTTGTTCCATTTATCACTTTCAGTTGCTGCTCTCGCGTGCCGTAATGGCTAAAGTTCTAACGATTATGAATTTCCTTACCTGGGGAACTGGGTGTCTTTGTACTGCTAAATAAAGGAACAGTTGTTAAAGTAAATTTAAATTGTATCTGCTGGAACTTTGATGATTTCTATACGAAAGGGTCTTCTCATTAAAATATGCTGGCATTCAATGTATCAAAGGGACTTTCACAAACTATGCCAGTGTAAGATTTACTCTATCTCGTTAACTTGAAACACAACAATCAAATCCCAACTTCGTCCCTATTTAATTAATTCTGCACACATGACCTATCACAGGAACTTTGAAACAGTTGTCGTAATCATGTCATCCAAGTAGATAGGAGAGGATCAAAGCTAGCAACATAGATAAACTTAGAATACCCTGTTATAGAAACGTACTATGAAGAAATGTTCCGTTAAAATGTTGTCTATATTATGGTGAGCAATACTTGGTAGGAAAGTAATAGAGCTAATCTAAAATCGATATCAACAAGCCCGCGATTCTCGCACGCTTAATTTACTGTGAAGCGATTTCACGCTCTCATAAATTTTTCTTCTGAGCACGGGTCATTTAGAAAAATCAAACACAGACATCGAAAAAGCTGAGATTATATTGTGCAAGAGATTCCGGGCATAATCATAAAAGCAATGCTAAAAAATTTATATATTTTGTTGTATTGGTCGATGTTTCTGTCTAGCACGTGAGTGTCTTCAAATCCCGAGTAAATAGGTATCTTCTAGGTAAGCGTGCTACATCCTAGACCGCACATCTGCTTAACATCAGGCAGTGTGTAGTCAAACGCAAACCTATTCGAAATAAAAAAAAAAAAAAAAAAAAAAAGCACGCTGTTTCATAACGTTCTTAGTAAGTCGTGTGGTTGGGCGAATTTCAAGACTATAACTGTGTAGGGGCAGCGCAAAGATACTGCAGTATCTCCAAGTACAATTTAGTTCGGTAAAGCATAATATACCTAATTGAGTTTTTTTATAACCGAGACACGGTGTTATAGAATACCAAATGGTGATACTAATGGTGAATAGCTCTACTCAAACATAACAAGCTACTACTAAGCCATTCATGTGATGTGAAACTCGAAAAGATTACCTACGGCAGCATTAATAGTCTAATTTCGAATATCTATTAATGTATAACGAAAAAATCTTGTAGAGAAAAAGTCTTGTACTATGCTGCCTTTTAATAGAATTTTCTAGTCGAACAGTGCCACAATTCTTTATAAAAGTAATTTAGCCAATGCCTGAGGGCGCTACGCTTGGCTGAAAGGTTGTTATTAAAAGTTCGCTAATATGAAACTTGTTCTTTCTAGTTTTGCAGCGGGAAAGTCGGACAAGGAGATATTAGACAATCTCCTCAAAAATTCCCGCTATGACAAAAGACTGCTTCCACCAGTAGATGGTAAGTAACAATTGATCTCAATTCCTCTGATTATGTGTGTATGTAGTTGGTTCATTTTTTCATTATTTATCCTTGCATTTGGAAGTTGTTGTAAATTCCTATCAAGGACGCATTCAGTAGGTCATACAGAATTGATATAATATTGCAGATCCCGAATTCTGTTGTGGTCTAACTTCGCCTAACGACTCTCTGGCACAAAATAGGGTCGGGTTCTCGTCTCTGCGGCCTCGCTCGCACAACCGTGGTGCGTTGTGTTCAATGTTTATGAAAAGAGAAATATCCTCCTTGCATTTTATGTAAATCGTAGATCCATTCGATTTATGTTCTAAGTACTGCAACCAACTATTTGCACGCAATCTTATTTACGTTTTGCCACACGCAATTGTAGTCACCTATATTTATCTCCCTCGCTTTAGATTTATGACAACGATATCTACCACGTTAGCTTTGATTTTATTATTTTACCGTTCATTTAAATGCACCTCTTGATGTTTAGCTGGTATAGCCTACACACGATTCAAAATTGAGCATTGTATAGCATACACTACAGTCGGTTAGAAATATCTGATAGTATAATTGCGATTCGATAAATAGGATACAAACTAAGAATATTTACTGAGTGTTTTCAATATAATTTGTCTAATTATGTAAGTACCGATTTTATATCTATCATGCTTTTAACGTACTTTTCTCTTTTCACAAACATCAAACACGAGGTGTTCTTTTATTCGTATGATCATTATTAATTTCGTATTTCTTTTGTCAACTCAGTCGGATCTGCCTAAAGCGTAGTTATAATATGCAAATAATTGCTGAATTTTGCAATCCATTCATTTCGAACCATGGAAATTTCTAAATAAGCAATCAGAATTATAATACACTTTGTAAAATATACCTTTCTAACTTAGGGTGTAGTTGGAACACTGACAAATATTTTGCCCAATAAAATAATATATGCATTTAATAAAAATACTTATTGTTACAATTATTCCGTTGTATACTTATACCCTGCTGAACTTGTAGCACAACTGTATAGCATGAGTAAATGTTTTGTTTGTGTGTTTCTTCTATTTCATAAATATAAGACGATTGTAAAAGCTGTCACTGAAGTAACTCATTGTGATTTCCTATTTTCAGGTGTCCTCACTGTAAATGTTAGCGTGCTACTTCTTAGCTTAGCATCTCCTGATGAATCTAGTCTTGTAAGTTTATTTTCATGTCTTTGTATTTCAAATCTGTTTGATTATTTACTTGTTCTGTTGTGTATGAGGTGAATCGTTGGTTGCAGAAATACGAAGTAGAGTTTCTACTTCAGCAGCAGTGGTACGACCCGCGGTTGCGCTACTCCAACCAGTCACATTACGACTTTCTGAACGCCATCCATCACCACGAGGACATTTGGCTCCCGGACACATACTTCATCATGCACGGAGACTTTAAGGTCAGTTCACCACACAACATCACCCAAACGAATTACATTTACGGTACATCTAATTTTATACAAAATTATTTCCACCATGCTTTCGTCTGAAGGAGTTTGCCGAACACTCATCGGTATTTATAACTACATACAATGCTTCTTGAACCTCAAAAGGACTGTACAAGTTTTTTTAATAGCTCGCACACTTTTTTTACTGGCCTCTATTTTTTGGCGACTTTTTCTTCCTATGCGCCCACTTTAAAGCTGGTCCGGAGGTTGACAAGACGATAGCAGTTGCAAAGATATGAGTGTATATTCTAGAGCACATTGTTAACAGGATTTTAGTTAGATTTCGTAGATGCTTTTGTTTATATACATAGGTTGTAGTAGGCGAACTAAGTAAACGTAGTTGTTACATTTCAGGATCCGATCATACCAATGCATTTTGCGTTGCGTATATATCGCAACGGCACTATAAATTATCTAATGCGGCGGCATCTAATCCTGTCCTGTCAAGGACGGCTCAACATTTTTCCATTTGACGACCCATTGTGTTCATTTGCCTTAGAAAGTAGTAAGTAAACCTTTTAGAAGTATTCCATCGATGTGTAACTTGCGCTGTAGTAATGTAGGTCGATAAACTGTCAACGTTATTTCTTTCATAATGAATTAATGTAATTTCAGTATCGTATGAGCAATCAGCCATTACTTATGTATGGAAAAATGACGAGGATACACTGAGGAAATCGCCATCATTGACGACTTTAAACGCGTACCTGATCCAGAATCAGACTATCCCGTGTCCGATCAAGGCCAGTTGGAGAGGTAAATTACGTTTGCTAAACCTTCCAACTAACATAAGAATAACATCGCTTATTGAAGCATTTGAGAGAAATATTTTAAGTTTCAACTTCGAACCGAATTATGTAGATTAGCTCCAAAAACCTTTTCTTTTTATTTTCAAGCACATCCTTATACGTTGCACAGAGGAACAATGATGATTTCGTAATTGAAATTCTGATTAACTCTTTTCAGCTTGGTCTTGATTTCTAAGAAGTAATTTGTTTATATGTTTTCCTTTTGATCGGTCTAGAAGTAGTTGGCTTCTTAGAAGTTCTGTATTGTTCTGAATGTGTGAGTTGACCGTAGCGTGCCGATCGACTCGCTAGTTCATATAGCTGTAACGCATGTTCATTAGTTTGTTGATCATATCGTGGTATATAACTACCCTTGTGACACTCGAAACAATTACAGTTAAAAGTAACACGTTTGCTATTAGTGTGTTTTAAAGTGTAGCTCCCTTCATTAGTTCTCTTATCGAGAATGTTTGTTAAATATCCGTAGAGTGTAAGAGTTTGTTAACGTCTTTGCAAGCAGCTGAGGGTAATTCACTTTACGAGGAAGATGAAGAGCTGACATGTAATCTTTGCCAGAGACGCTTTGAGGAGCAAGGTACTAGTACACCGGATAAGCGTACCGTCCGGTGTCGTGGTATTTCACATATTTTCCGCTTATGTGTGAGTAAGTGCGTTATTGTGTTATACGATCAGATGTTCGGTGTAAACACTCAGTCGCTGGAAGGTATTCCCGAGGCTCATTATTGATCCATACCTGTCACGTTCATGTTTATGCAGATAAAACTGTCATCTTTTCATCTTTGCCATGCATGATATTATTGTGGAAGCACGTGTTAATAGTACTTATGTTCTTATTTTGATGAACTTCATGTGCTACGTTTATGTTCATGAACACTATGACACAACACGCATTACTCATACATACAGGATCGTAGTTAGATTATTAGAAGTCCTTCTTTTTGCCGCTACAACTTTTACGAACCTTAGTAACGAACAAGGCCTCTGAATGGAGTTACTTGGAATTTTATATCCACGCATTCTCACCTGGAATCCGATTTTTATTTTTGTTTTTGAGCAAGGTACAACATACGCGAGATAGCCTGTGTTGTGCGGTGCTCAGACTTTATCTAACAATTCACTTCGCAGGTAACTACAGCTGTTTAAAGGTCGACTTAATCTTTACTAGAGACCGAGCGTTCTACTTTACCACTGTATTTATACCCGGAATTATCCTGGTGACTTCTTCTTTCATCACATTTTGGCTGGAATGGAACGCAGTACCAGCCCGTTCTATGATAGGTAAAACCCGGCTGGCAACGGTCTCGGTCTTGCGTCTTGCATCTCTCTATCTCTCTCTCTTTATATCTTTCTCTACGTAGATGTGGCTGGGGCTGTCTATACAACACGCTAATTAATTTCGCAGGTTACGCTTTATTGGCCTTGTAATCTTTAGCAATGTAAATATTAAAATTAATTTTAAGGAGAGCTGAGTCACTACCACAATCGCCAATATATTTTTATTTATTTTTAGAATTTGCTTGATATTTTTAGGTAATTACAGCTGCCTCAGAGTGGATCTTATCTTCACGCGGGATAGATCATTTTACTTCACCACAGTTTTCATTCCGGGGATCATTTTGGTGACGTCATCGTTTATTACTTTTTGGCTGGAATGGAACGCAGTGCCTGCTAGAGTAATGATAGGTTGGTCATTTTTATTTGCTGTAGTGTCTTTAGAAATAACAATGTGGTTTTTTCAATTAACATTCAGCTCTTATAGCAAAGTGCTGGTGTGGAGACTAAATTGGCTTATTGTTGTGAGTACTTACAAACCAAACAAACGCTTTATTTTATGAGCTTAATTTCTAAGAAAAGATCTGCAGAACTCTACGTAATTGTAGTCATTAAACCGTTTAAACGCATGCCGTAGACGCTTTGACTAGTGCATATTAGCGCTTATTCTAATCAATCTACTCATATAGTACTTCAGATCATCACATATCTATTTTCGTACAAGTTAACAATCACCGGCTTCTTGTATACTTTGATCGGGAAAGTAGTATCTATGCTAATGTGTTACGTTTGCGCGCAGGTGTGACGACGATGTTGAATTTTTTCACGACGTCAAACGGGTTCCGGTCGACGCTGCCCGTGGTGTCCAACCTGACGGCCATGAACGTGTGGGACGGGGTGTGCATGTGTTTCATCTACGCCTCGCTGCTCGAGTTCGTATGCGTCAATTACGTGGGGAGGAAACGACCTTTACACAACGTGGTGTACCGACCCGGCGAGAACCCAGTCACCCAGGTGAGACCTGCTTCCGAACGATCGATAGCGTATGTGTCTATGTTTAGATGTCCGATATAATAATGGCGGCTATAACTGCTGCAGTTATAATGCTCTAATTGGATTGATGTTTTGTGTCCATTTAGTTTCAAACCGTATTGTGTATATCTATGTCGTCTTGTAGCGCCGCATTGAACCGATTGCACTATTTTGAAGTCATAGATAAATAGAAAATTTTGATAAGCAATAATCTTGTGCATAGTGTGCATACTTTTCCCTTACTAAATACCCCTGCAATGGACTTGTAAATACACACTTATTTTGTGCTACTGAACAGTATTTTATCTTAGTTGTGGTCCTGTTAGCAAAAAAAAATTAAAGCACTTTAATTGAGATTAAATTTTTTGATGAACATTTACGAAGGACTCTAAATAGGTACTGCTAATTAAAACTTATTTCCAAATGTGTCTTTGTCACATAAAATGATAGTTGAACAATTTAGGTTCCTTCGTGAATAGTTCGAATTTTTCTATCTTTACTCTTTGCAATGTTTTCTTTGAACCTTAACAAGACATAGCATGATCCTTGTACAACATGTACCGTTATTTCCTACCAGACACAATCGGCAACATCACTATGTAATTTATCTCCCACGGCATGCTTTACTTTCCTTATTTGATACTCCTGCATGTTCTCTATCTACCAATCATTACAATGTTGGGTAAGCCGGAATTCATCACATTTTCTCATGTGCATTGAATCACTCCACAGAAATAATGAGACTATTTTGTGTGGCCATAAAATCATTACAAAAACTGAAAAACAATTCAACATACTATCATAGAAACTCCTACATTAACCTACCTTGGAGTGCTAAAGCAATCGATGTAGAAAACATTGCAAAGACTAACCACGGACCGTGCGTCTGTCATTGGCAAAGTTATGTTAAATGAGTATGACAGTGTGGCCACAACAACCTAGTCTATGTTCACGGCACAGTCAGACCATCAGTCACGAGTGAACAAATGTGTGTGTGATGTGTTCGCAGCGACTGCCCGCTGTCCTGAGCAGGATTGGCATAATACTGGCCAGCCCTTTGGTAAGAACGTTCGCCGCATTCATTGGCACTATTCAAACATTGTCATGTATATTTCTTTTTATTTATTTCTCTTTCTTTGTTTTTCTACGGCTGTAAATACACTGAAAATGGATGGCGATCAGTAGACTCTACCATCTTCATAGGGGCAGTTTACTGACTGTACCTACTACCTTCGTAATGCTACGAACAGACTAGAGAATGATTTCAATTAGAGTAAATGTAGAAACTCCTTTTACTAATTCTTGTCCAAGTCAATTGTATTATTTTAAAGAAGACAGTTAACAATGTCCAATAGTCGTTTTCTGACGGCATGCAGACCCATCCTTAGCTAAGCATGTCGTATCGATAACACCCCTGAAAGCTTTCTGTACTATAACAACAATTTATATACATTAATTTACTTTTTATATTTTACAATTTTAAGTATTAAATTTCATAAAATTATTTAAATATTCCGCCTAGAAATTTAAATCACTTTGTTTTAGTTCAAGTTTCCTGGCATGCTTTCTGCGCTTTAATCTATGTAGGTTACAAATATAACGTTTTTCAAAAACGATTATTCAAACTTCTACAAACCAATCGCGAATATGTGATTACGAGTGAGTCTTAACTGCTGTTCTGAAATCTTTGAAATATAAGTAAGCTAGGTATATATACTAAATAGAGGATATGACGATATGACTATGCAGCATCAGAATAATACAATTATGATACGAGACACCAGCACCAACATACCTGAAGTTTAAAAGTATTCGAGCAGTGAGAGCAGTGCAAAAAATGTCGTTGAAAAATTCTTGCAATAAAAAGATAGTGCCGCGTTCAGCTACTGCTAACACTGTATTCCTGATCGAAGGCAAACACGCACTGCTTACTCTTTACTGCTTACGCGTTACGCTGATAATGGCGCCTTTTCCGTTTGTAGAAGCTTAAACGTCCTATTACGAACCAAGCTATGACCTAACTAGCTATTAGTATTAGGTAAAACATGTAAAGATATTATGTTTTTTGTGGAAATAAGGGAAATGAAAAAAAAAATATCTAAATATAGGTAAATACAACCAAATTATCTACTCGATAAGTGCGCGTATGGACAATATACGTACAAAGTGTGCAGCCCGACTTTAAATGCACATAAATAAATAAATATTAGGGGACCTCTTACACACGGCCTCTGACCCCAAACTAAGCAAAGCTTGTAATATGGCTGCCAGAGACTGATATACTATCTAACTACTAACAGACTTTAGTTCGTTCTTGAATTTGTTTCTGTTTAACTTTCTTATTTAAATTAATTAGGTTATTTTCATATTCATGCTCCTTATCAGTGATCGCTGACTTTTAATTTCCAACAACTCTTCTCGCAGAAACTGACAGAATGGTGGGTATAAATTTATATTAGTAGGCAATAAGTACCAGACAAACAATATCGAATATTTTCTTAAAAACAATATTGAAAACTACATCAAATGCCTGAGCAAAGCTTCAGCAAATTTAAAAATTGTGCTTCTACGCTTCGCACCTTTCTGCCGCGACGTTTTGCATTCATGCTTAGCTAAAATGATGTCCATATTTACATAGGAGGCGATGGCTTTCATACAGTGGGCCAAATCAGACAGTCCACAGCCGGAAAGTAGCGGTGCTGTAAGTGACTATGACAACCATCATTTGCCCCATCATCATTGAACGAATGTGGTATCACGAAAACTAACACATATACTTTTTAACGCTGCCTTGGATCGCTACAGCCTGTGAGTACAAACGGAAAATTTCCTTTCATATATTTTCTCTTACCGATCTATTTACCTCTTAAGCATTTTTAAATTCATTACGATCTTGAAAATTCTTTATACAGTAATGATATTGCATTACATTGCGTCCATTTCTTCAGTTCCACAAAAGAAAACTTTGGTAACAAGCAACGCAAGTACCAGTAGTTATTAGATTCGTTTTTTGAGTGTTTTGTAGAGTAGAATAGAATAGATTCATTAGGCTTACATTTCTTAATTTTATAACGAGTAGGTTAGGGTCTAATTTATTGGGTGCTATAATTCCAGGGGGACAAAAAGCGAGAGTCGACAGGAGGCGCGGATCTAGTGACATGCACAACATGCACTGGAGCTCCCGGCTCTTGTACTCATACCGCCAACAATGGCGGTGTCACTGAGGTAATTGTTAACTCTCTAATATGAAAAAAAAACAGATGACTCTACGCTTGCTCTATACACACGCACGATCAGCACTATGAATCCAAATCCAAAAATATTAATATTTAGAATTAATATGGACGAAAAAATATAATGGCATTATATAACAGCATAGCAATATAAATAACATAACATAAAATTAGTACGCAAAATTGCGCGAAAACTATAAAACTTGAAGTTTTAGCTTTTGTGAGTGTTCGTGGTGTGAGTTTAGAAAACAAAAAGAAAAATTGAATTGAAAGCGGGTTATTGTACACATCACTGTAAGCTAGTTCTACAACTAGATTGAACCATAAGATGGCAAAAAAGTTAATATAAAGTCCGTGGGATAAAAATATTGACAACAACAAAATCATAGAGCTACTGTTTATAATTAATTCATTTGTTTTTATCATTACGATGCGAACAGTAACCTCGTTTCAGCTTATTTTTCGGTTTTCTGTCACTGATTAGTTCCAGTGATTGTACTACTCAGGTATGTATATTTCGCTAGTACCATTATGGAACTAGCGAAGTATACATACATAATACAATAAATAAAATTACAGAGAATAAGAAGATAGAATTTATATCTTCTACGTCGCTAGTACCAGTGATGGTACAATACACAAACCTATATGTGAGTTGTACCATTAATGCCTCAGGCTCGGAAAATAGAATTCGCCAAAAGGTTGAATTCCTATAGTGTTTCATAGGTACATACATCAAAACTTTGAGTCTAATTGAAAGAAGACTTAGCTAATTATAGGCAAAATGTCGTCGTCGAATTTTTCTTCACATGTAACGAAATACCATTATCTCCATACCAGCAAAATAATTTCCTTCCGGATTATTATTAACATTATCTAGTAATAATTAATTATAGTACTTCTTAGACGGCTATGCTCGGAGTCTCTCTGCGAGATTGAATTAGGGTTGAAATCCGCAGACGATCCAAAGCTACCGACAAACCGATATAGCTCAGTGGATTATCAAATTGCAATTGTAGTGGCCAGGGCACATATTTATATTTATTAATAATTTATGTGCTGAAAATGTCTTACAAAAACTTAATAAGTGTCGTTGGCACAAAACTGTTTAAGCCGAACAAGTGTAATAGTTGTTTTGTTTGGGTCTGCTTTGCCGTTTGACAAATTCTGCTGAACCGAATGTGCTGACACGATCAATCCTAAATGATAAAATAGAAAAAGATTGGCTGAAGACATTTTACCCAGAGTAGGGGGATATTTACTAGGTATAAAATTCATTATTATAATTAGTTCGTTAGTTAAATTACTAAAAAATATTGGATATTTTTCAACAATCTATTTAACGGACTAATTATATTTTTTTTAGTAAACAAGCCGTATTTCATTTAGATTCAAAGTTTTGATATACGCAATCTTAAAGAAACTCAACTTTTTGTCAAATTCTATTTTCTGAGCTTGAAGGCATTAATGGTACTAGTCACATATAGTTATATCAATTGTACCATAACTGATACTGATCAATGCTACTAGCGACGTAAAGGATATAAATTCTACGTCGCTAGTATCATAATGGTACTAGCGAAGTATACATAATTGAGTAGTACCATCAATGGAACTAATCAAAGGTACTACTGACAGAAAACCTATTTTTCTCAGTTCCAATTGTATACTTACCTATAAAATCAATTGATCAACTTACGCTGCAGTATCTATAGGAATAACTCAACAATATATTTAAAATAGAGCTGTGTAAATGCAACTTTTATTTAAATCCAAGTTAAATCTGCAGCATAAGTATCGATCTTGATATCTACGAGTAGATTACTAATTCACCGTTTCACGGGCTTACATAAGTAGGTCTCAATTAGCACCCCAACACGTCACAAGAGAATTAATAAGTATTGCTAATTGGCTTTAAAGCTTGAAAGTAAAAAAAAACTCTAATACAGATTGATCAATTGTGATTGAGCGCACCATATCAATTATCCTTATACTACGGAATCTACCTATCGCGCAATTAAACATGACATATGTAATTAAAGTCCAGTCTGTCCATGACCTCGGTCGATTCAACTTGGTTGAAACGTCGGGAAAAAGAGATATTTAATTACATATCTCATGTCTTATTGCACAATTAGTCCAGTAGGTGCTCAAATCGAGAAAGTCAAAAAATTTGTCATGCTTAGTTTTTATTAGACCATGTCAAATAAAATCTAAGCATTCCCAATAAAGTCCTTTGACCTAGAAGCTAAATAATTATTTTAAGCTTAGGCAAACCATGGCTCGTTCAGACTTGTCAAAGTTAGAACGAGCTATGTAGATTGCAATTTCAACCCCGCTGATGCAGCCAAGTAGCGTCATAACAGTGAACCCACAGTATTCGCTTACAGTATCATCATTCATTTGCCAATTAATCTCTTTCAGCCATGTTTCGTCCAGGTTCGCAAAAAAGAACCGCCGCATCCGATCCGAGTGGCGAAGACCATAGACGTCATCGCCAGGATTACATTCCCCACTGCCTACGCCGTGTTTCTCATCTTCTTCTTCATCCACTATAAGGCGTTTTCTTAATACTGCCTCTACGTTTGCCGCTGCCGTTGGCCGCTTTACGTAAAAGGACTATTATGTGTTCTCGAATTGATTCACGTTGACGTCATGTCGTATTGTGATTCTACCCGCATAGAGTTATATTAAGATCGTAGTATTAAGAAAGTCGGAGCACTAAGAACGCGAAAAGCTATCGCAGCTTCTTATTTGTTGTAAGATAGTCGAATGAACATTTTCTACGGGTTTTGAAATAGTTTTCAGGGAAAGTTCTTGAATAGATCGATGTAATATACTGAGTAAGTTTTACACATTTTGTGAATACAGAAAAATACTTATGATAGGATAAAGAGGGATCAATACCTTAAATGTAGTTGAATTATGGCTCTTTCCGAAGCCGAAAGATGATGAAGGAGGTGGATGTCAGAAGGATGTGACCTTCTCTTGATAACGAAATCTATTTCAAACCTAGAGACTGGTCCAGTTGAAATGCTTTTTATTTATTAAATTAACGTAAGTATCTTGATTTTAAGCTAGCAAAAGACATTAATTATTTTATACGTGAATAAGTAGGGAATATCAAATACTGTAAATTAAAGTTGCTCTTTTTGCAGGGTCATTTTTAGTTCAAAATATCCCTTGCAAGTAACGTTTTTCAACAATATAAGCAGCCATTGTTTTATGATTTTTGGGTAAAGTTGTATTACTTATGTTTACCAAGGACCAATCCATGAAATCATATTAGCTTTGTGTTTTGAGCTCAAATGTTAAGTCGGTATGTCTGCGATCGATTATATTGTCATTGTTTCATAAGTACACAGTGTAAATTCGGAAACAAAATTTTTATAAGTACCTATTTACACGTTACCATTAAAAATGCTTGCAAGAGGACTACAGCTAAAAATTACCCTGTTCTCGTATACTTGGTTAAATTTGCAAGAAAAACATGAAAATGAGTTCAGGACTACAATCAATCCTGACAAATGACATGTTTCTAGCGCTTTCAAATGTTGTTAAACGTGGTGTTTACCTGCAGCTTCTTTATAATATTTATACCTACTAATGTCCCATGTTTGGTACATGTTAATGTCCTATATTTGTTAAAAGTGTTTTGAATTGAACTACTTAAAAAAGTAGACGCAAACGCGTAGCATAAGTAGGTAAAGCTCAAGTTGTTTGTAACTTTCATTATTAGAAGTACGTTTTTGTTCGTATATTATTTAAAAATAATTATATCAAGTTTAAATTATGTTACTAATCGAAAACCCTACTGTTTTTATAAGTTTACCATGAACATGCCTTCTTACGTGTTAGTTTGTTTGCCACCCTAATGTTAAGTCACAAAATGGTCGAGTTATTGCCATGTAAATACTTTATGTAACACCTATCTATACGTAAGGTATAAAAAGTTATGTTGAAAACGTGTTAAACGTACGTTAATTATGTAATCGGAGAAATTAATCAGTTACCCCTATGACACAAGCACAGAAGTTGAACCTAAACTTGTTTAAGGGACTGAAACTACTACCCAATTAATAAAAGCGAGAGTAAATAAAATATTATTTGAATATGTAAAAAATTAATATAAGAGTTGTCTCTCATTAACTCAAAGAACCGAAATGAGGTTGATTCAATTTAGATTTAATATAACAAAGTTACTCAGAATTACGCTGTTTTCTTATCTGTCGGATTACCCAAAAACTGTGTTGGTCTTCTCCTGTATTTTTATTTATTAATCACATATATTAATACACGTGTCTAATGCTATGCTAAAGTGTTGTAAAAAGGGGTAAATAATTAATTTCAATGAGCAGCAGAAAGTCGTAAGAGAGTAATTATAAGTCAATATTGTGCTGTGAGACCATACCGTCATTTAATTTGTTGCGTACGTAGTAGTTTACTTCTTGTATCTAAGATGATATTTATATGAAACCTTTAGATAATATTTCTTGAAAATCACCCTATGTAGGTTAGTGTTCAGGAACACTAGTAGCTAGCTATTTTATAACCTAGAAGCCTTACTATATTGCAAAATAATATTTTACGTCGCATAAGAGATACTTTGATATCTGACCGATTTTTATGTTTCATATATATTATCAATACGTTATAAGGTGATGAACCTAACTTAACACGTTTCTATATAACTATACAAATAAATCAATGTTTCTTTATACCATTTCAATTCATTGAATACCATCGATACGATTGCCTTTTGCTTAATTAATGAGCGGACCAACGAGTCAACTGTTTTGAAAATAGATTTTTATAATAAATTGATGAATATTCAAGTAAGGGACGCGTTTTGGCTGTGCTTTACTCAAAATTAACTATTATAAGTGTCTGTAGAAATGCCTGAAATTATAACCGTTTTGTTTAAACGTGATTTTGAAAATGTAAAAGTAAGTTTAGAATGAAGGTACCTGACTTTGGAGGAAAGCGTAGCACCACTACGTTGTCGTAGCACTAGTGCATTTCGTAGCTAGTACGAAAATAATGTTTCTTGAAAATGGGTCAACTTGCGATATTTTAATCATAAAAAATAACGGTTTGCACTAGAATATTTTTACTTAAAATATATATTACATTCATACCATGGGTATGTTTGTATGCCAAGCTTGTATTAAAGTTTTATTTACATCCTTAAATTAATTGATCTCTCTATCGTTAAAATATTTCAATTTTAGTCTGTGTTGAAATTTTGTATAGTCTATAAATAAATTATTAACAACAAAATAGCAAATCATTCCCAAAGGTAAAACACAAAGTGATATATTTTGCTTCGGTTCGCAAATAAAATATACCTACGAATTAAAAATATTATGTACCTTAAGGTGTAAACAACATATCATTCGCTTTATAAGATTGTATCTGCCTATCTATTCTAACCTATAATTAAAATTTAAATATTATATTCTACGTTGCATATATACCTATATAAATTTAAATTGTTACCATTTTGATATTTAATTATATCTAATACATATTTAATTATTTTAGTACGAATGTATTTTATAAGCTATGTTGCGCCATTGCCTTGGCCTAGCTTAGACTTATTTACAAATAAAGATTCCTCAAAAAAGCGTTACGCAGTTACATCCCAGCAAAAACTTCGTATGACTTCGAGTATGTCGTTTTTATATAAGTGGTTCTACATCATAATGGTAATACTTGCAAAAACTCGATATCTTAGAAATATGTATACTTTTGAGACACCTCAAAAAAACATAAAATACTAGTAAAATACGCACTTCACTGACACGATCTCAAAAAAGAAAACAAAAGAGTGAAAGAAACTTATTTTCTCTTCTGTGGGTATGTACAATAGTACATGAAATTATAGAGGACTATACGCGAAAATTAAAACTTTAAATTGTTATAACATCACATATATAAAAATATATAAAAAAGTCCAACGACTGAGACTGTTCTTAGTCTCTTTCAATAATTAAAAAATAAACTATTTTATGCGAATGAAAGAGAAACTGTCTGCTCTAAAGATTACAAAATAGTTTTTTATCATATTAATCCAGTTTATACCTTATATTAAAATTGATCGTCGTGCTAGATTTTCTTGCACAACATTTGAAAAAAACCTATATTTATGTAGTCCTATATTATAACTCATATAGATAGCCAAATAATAAAATGTTTACGAATAATTTTGCTACGCTAAAATATTAAACTAAATTTGCAGATAACTACACAATTATGTAATCCATAACGTACTAACACTACTCCTACATACATTAGCTATATATATTCGCACTTCAATAGCTTAGTATAATTATTATTATTTCTATTATATTATATATATTTAAATCACTATCAGCAATACTTCTTTGTCAAAATTATTCTTAAATATATTATGTACTAGCGACCCGCCCCGGCTTCGCACAGGTGTATTATACATGTAAAACTTCCCCTTGAATCACTCTATCTATTAAAAAAAACCGCATCAAAATCCGTTGCATAGTTTTAAAGATATAAGCATACATGGGGACAGACAGCGGGAAGCGACTTTGTTTTATACTATGTAGTGATTACATATCATACATAATTTACGTACAGACAAATTTATTTTATTATTATAGTTTAATTTAATAAGTTGATTACCTTGGTAATTAACTTATTTAAATATTTTTCAAAGTTATGTAAGTTACAATAGATCACTATTTTGTTGAGTGTATTTTTTCTTAATATTAAATACTTATTTATGTATATCCTATTATACTATAAAAAAAACCTTTTTACAAATTACTCTACCAGAAAACTGTACTCGTACATGCTTTTTGTGTAAATATATATAAATTATCGAAAACGCTGTCATTTGCAGATGAAAAGAACCAGAATGGCGTATAGTTACAATTTTATGACCTAGCTATTGTTAAGTTAAATATATTTCTTATTGACATATTAATGTATGAAAAAGACATTAGTGAGATAGTTAATTTAAAGAGTTTTGTACCTACTGAACTCTATATTTATACCTACCTACTCTATTTTTCAGATAAAGCTTTGACAGTTGATTTCATTTTATACCTGGCTAAGATACCACTTGTCACCTACAGAAAATCTATTTTCCTGTGTGTGTAGCAATATTTTATTAATGAAGAAGAAATACTACTAGTATGTCATTGCCTAAACAGATGAGATAATAATGATAGTACCTGAATTAAATAATACTGAAGCAACATTTCTGACGTAACAAAAACTTCTCGCCTGCTAACAACAGAACATGAATGAGTTTTGATAAAATTAGTAGCTGTATTGTGATTCAGTACTAGATAATGAATTGACTTTTCTTTAAAACATTCAAAATTATTGCCATGTTTTATTTGTTTGAAAGGACAAATCAAACATTGTGGATGTAAAAATAGTCATTAGTTTGAAAAACATAAACTGAGTTTATTGTAGCGTCACTAGGTGTAGTCCCTTTACAATACCCAATAAAAAAAATGTAGTACACCTACATCTTTGTGAACAAAGGAAATTTATTTTCGAAGATGAGTTTCACCCACCTGTTGGCGTAACACAATCTCTATCGAAAAAAAATCATCACTTATTCGATAACAAATGTATGGACAACCTGCAGTCGATTTTAATACAAGCAATCATCAAACAATGGTAACCGTAGAAAAAATGTTTGACAAACATTTTGCTATCGTTGAGCGATGCTTACGCATAACGTATATTTTGTGCTAAGCATAATGATAGTTCAAATTAACCTTGTTCAATTATTACGTTCTATGAACACATGTAGGTAGGTGGTCTAACAGATCTTATCCAAAATATCAATAAATGAAATAGTGAAAACTTGCTTAAATTGTTATTATTTTCAAAAGAAGCGTAATGTTCTTTACACTTTTGTCTATTCGTTTTTTACTAAGATGAGTCTTGGTTTGTCTTTTCGATATTACCGACTTTAGCTTATAATTTATCATGCTATATGAGCAACTTGGATAATCTCTCTTTTTCAATTTTTTTTTTATTTTAACTAGGTGTCCCTGGACTTCAATGAGGCATTGAGCTACGATACTAGCTGGATCCTAAGAGATTATTTGTATACCTACTCTAAGTACACGTATTGTGAACAACTCGGTAGAATAACGTAGTGGGCTAGTACTTGGGAAAGGAAATTAACACCTTTGTAGGCGACATTTTGTAATTAAGGTACCCCCCACCTTTTATAAAGCAATTAAATAGATAATAAATTAGATAAGTAATAACACTTGTAATCAATTGATATTTGGTTATTTCATTATAATCAGTTTACTATAAAATTCATATGAGGCGCTGGTAGATTTGTGTATTTAGATCTTGTCTACAGAAAGGTATTATACGATACTCTATATACTCGAAAAAATTAAGAATGGATAAACATTTGAAAAGCGCCCGACAACATTTTACCTATGAGCAGTTGGTAATCTTTCTCAGATCCTATAATATGAACTAGGACGTCACAGATATAGACATAGGTACTTAGGTATATAACGACAGCTCGTCAGCCCTCTACGTCGGTGTTAAAAGTAAAAAGCAGAACTCTACAAAATATAACACTTCGCATACAACTAGAAACAAGGCCCAGCGGGCCTAAAACGGTAACTTTGAGCAATTCATTAAATTGATAAATTAATCATAGGTACTATAAATACGTGACAGATGAATTAAATGACAAATACTTAAATGTTATAGGATGAATTGCAATAATATGCGGCCATAATAATAATTCTACGTAGGTACTTATGTGGCAATTTTGCGATTTGACCAAATGAATCACAAGACGATCATTAAAAATATTGATTAAGACAAATCACAATGATCATGTGATAATTTATCATTTTATTGAATTACTCAAAGTGACCGTTTTAGACCCGGGGATAGAGAGTAGGATGTCATTTTTAATACCTAATTACCTACCAATTCACATTTATGTTACTACAACTTGAAAACTCTATCCTCTTTTCCTGGCAGTTGGGTGATGACTGGAGTGTTTATATTGATCCGATAACAAAATTTGATCTTGCAATCTAGGAAAATGCAAAACTTACAAGAAATGAAAACCTTTTGTATAAATAAATAGTAGGTATCAAAAGCTAGTACTTGCACTGATTAGGTAGGACTTAATTATGTAGAAAAGCGTCAATGAATATAATTAAACAGGCTTGGATGTATACAATTTGAAGTTAAGTTGCTCACAATATATTTATTTTCTCACAATATATTTATTTTATTAGTTTCACAATTTATGAACATCACAATCTTTATAAAATATTCACCCTGTGTCGCCTTGTAAATATAAATTGTCAGCTTGCTGACCGCCCGTTCGTGATATACCTATATTATTATGGCATTGTAAATAATTTTAAAATTAAATTTATTAATTACAATTTTCATCAAATAAAACACAAATTCGATTTATACATTGTTTCATTTGTTCCAAGTTAAAGTACCTACCTAGTCGTAGACGTACATACGCTGGAGCACCGTCAGCAACAATAAATAACCGTCATACCCCAAAAGTTTTACGCACGCTTTAGACAAAGTATAACAGTACAAATTGCACGGTTAAACAGTGTTTAAAACAGTGTGTAAAAAGCGTGTTTAAAACTTTTGGGGTAATCCGTAACTCTACCTAGTGTTTACGAGGTACATACACCAAAAAAAACAAATTGGTCAGTTGCACGGAAGTGCATCAACTTTTTTTCTTTTGGATAGACTGGCCACTATGTTGGTTTAGGTGAACCTACCTATGTACCTATATACCTCGTTAACACTAAGTACCTCTTTATGGCCGCTAAATTAGTTTTTGTACCTACTTACAGAGAGCATTTATCGTAATTGCCAAAAAAAACATATGATAAAAGTCATATACAAAAAGTATGCGGGAAAGTTGCAAGCGTTTCCTTTGCGCTGCGTCGGGTTGCCCGAGTAGGACGTCGCTCGGACGTGCTATTTCGCCACGGTGCACTCGGAGCACAATACGGCGCTGAGCTTTACGGCCAGGCAGCTGTATGGGAACGTGCATTTCGCATGCAAAAAAGAGCCGTACGCGCTATAGCAGGAATAAGCAGCGACCAGTCGGCAAAACCGTACTTCAAAAAATTCAAAATCCTTACGCTGCCTTGCATTGTCATACTACAAATAGCGTTGTTTGTAAGGAGCAATTTACATACTTACAGTGAATTCACAGGGCACAATGACTTACAAACGCTCTCAAGTAGACGTGCAGGGAAGCTAAAACCTAGGCGGCTAGCGAAATCAGACATACTCACTCACGTCATGGGGCCGACTGTATCATTGAGGAAGGAAGCTGTATACAACAAGTTGCCTGACAGTGTCACCACTGCTACGAGTCTCGTATGGTTTAAGCATCGTCTCAAAAGATGGCTTGTCGAGCAGACGTTTTATAGTCATAAAGAATTTATTAACTATAAAGTTGAGAATCAGTACACAGTTTGTACAAAAGTTATACCTGTGTTATTTTAATTAGTTTATCAAATTTATGACATTTTTTAATTAATTACTTAATTTAATTTTAGTAATATTGACACTACCGACTGATTATTTAATAATAAGGAAGGTTTTTGTTGATTTGATTTTTTTAAATGTACTCTGATAATGTATCACGGTTAACACTTATGACATGTACCTAATGAATATTATGAAATAAATTATTATGATTATGATTAAAATGTTATCTCGAAAAAGCCTAAAAAAGAGGCTCTATGGGTTATCCAGAACTGTAGTGCTAACCCGAAAGAATTGAGATCCCTATTATGACAAACTTACTATAGGGCGAACCCGGAATTCACGAAAAAGATCTGCTGTTTCATATATTTTGTCGATATTGCAATTTTGTAAGGAAGAGCTGATTTTTTTCTCGATTTCGGCGGTCGGATGACCGAATCATGTATAACTTTTGCAATAGGGTTGTAGTGTTGTTCATAATGATGATCTTTGTTTGATTCATAAATGTGAGAGCTTTGTGACATGGGGACGGACAGACAGACGGACGAACACCACAAAATTTTAAGGGTTCCTTGTAAACTACTTGTACTAACTACGGAACCGTCAAACCCCACCCACACTGATCTCTACGAGGACAGCATCGAGTACTAACTACGGAACCGTTGAAACCCCACCCACACTGATCTCTACGAGGAACGGGAGTACGAGGGTGTGGACGGTACGTTCGTGTCGCCTCTTCTTGCCTCGTCTTTCCTGCGCATCGCGTCGCTCGAGGGCCTCGCCGATGCGCCCCGAGAGAGTCTGGATGTGGCTTATGAGTAGAAAATATTACAATACGTTACTATTACATAATTATAATTTTAAGTATTTGCTTATGATCTATTCTTTTAATCCACCAAACCGCACAGGGCCACCATAATGAATATTCATGATAGTTATCTTTGTGATAAGCATTTCAAAAATCTGAAGCGAACGCAGGATTTGAACCTTGCCCCTTCGGATCACTAGCCCGACGCTCTAACCAACTGAGCTACAACTCAGTTCGCGTTCGCTTCAGATTTTTGAAATGCTTATCACAAAGATAACTCTTTGAGATAAAAATCTAGTGTGGAAAGCACTTAAAATAAACATCATAATATTCATGATATTGTATGACCTTGATAAGCCTATGATCGGCAGTGGAATATTGAAATGCCGATACGATACGGTATAGGTAACTAATAATCCGTATCACAGTGCCGCTGACGCGTCGTCGTCACGTCGACGTTTTGGGAAATGTTATAGTAGCGAGCGACATCTGTACAACAGAGGCGGTATTTGCTTTAAAGCAAAAAATCCTCATCATTTTGCACCGCAGGCTTCAGCATTACAAGACGTTGTAAACTACATTTAATAGATGGTGACAGCTCAAAATAATTATTTGATTAGAACTCCGCGGCGCGCCACCACTGAAACAAAAAACTTTTAACAAAAAAATACTATTATACCATTGAAGAATACCTGAACGAAAAAGTTTCAAGCTCACAAATCATCACGAAATAACGCTAAATTTTGACATCTACGTTATACCTTTTTTGTTTATACCATTTGCGACACCCTAACGACAGGGTATAATGTGTACAGTGTTACTATTATATAAGTGTAATTGTAACTAGACATATTATAAGGCAATTGTATACCGAAATAAATAAATAAATAAAAACACTGATAGATGAAGCGCTTCAATCGCTGTTTCCATACACTACATACTTGACCGACCGTGAGGTCTCAGAGTCGGACGAGCCGGCACTTGGGTGTATATTTGTTCGACGATAACTCAAGTACCGCTCAACCGATCTCCATGAAATTTAGCATGCACGTAGTTTAAATTTATAAAAATTTTAAGTTCGAATATGAGCTTCTGTTCAGTGGTTGCGAAGATACGAGAGCCGTGGTAAAAAGAGGCAAAACGGCCCACTTTCGGCGGGAGTTGCGGATTTCACCGAATGTTATCTATGCCTTTCAACATTTGTTTAAAATAAATCACTAACTTTCATACAAATATTGTTATATTTTTTAAAAACCCACTAGGTACTTACCTATTTATGATATAAAATAGGAATAGCGCGAAGTCCAAGTCCTAGGCGGACTAAGTACTAGAAATAACCAATACCAATACCCACAATAAACAGAAAGTTATTTCCCCAAACTTAATTCCAACATTTGCCGTCTGACTGAATGAACCGGATTTTATATTACGGCCGACAACTCTAAATATTAGATTAATCAATAAAACCCATCAATCCAGATCAATTTATATCAGATTTAACAGTTTTTTTAATGTTTTATTTTTCGGCCGCAATAGAAAAACCGAGTCATGGGCCATAAATAGTAAACGGTAAGTTTTACAAATAAAAAACATAAGATGCTAAATTTTATTTTCTACAATAACTACTTACTACCTTCTTCATAACTTTTGCCCTAATAAAGTGCATAGTTTACGACATATCGGCCAAAAAAGTTTTTTAAGATGGCGCTTGAAGTTAAATTCTTTTTTTCCTGAGGTATAATATATCTATGATTTACCTTATTTATAAAGGCCTTTTCATCAAAGAAGTCCCACGGAAAATTAGTAGAACGAGTATAAATAAATAAATAACCTAAGAAGATAGGACTTTGATAGATCGGCCATGCGATTGTGCTGCTGCATCTGCAAGACTTCTTTCGTGAAATGGGCTCTACCTCCCATCATGGGATACTACCATCGACGTTGATTTTTTTCTGTGGATTCAACCTATTAAATATCAATGACGATTTACAAGATTACAAGTATTGTGTAACATCATAAACGTGTAATTTATTTTAAGTGTTTGTAGTGTATTTAATTACCTCACTGATTAACGAAAGCTTTGTCTTCATTTTAGTACTTACCTACAACACAATAAACATGGCAGAGTCGAATCTGTGGAAAACTAAAAACTTTTATCTTTTATTTTAGCTTCTGTGATATTCTGATATTTAAGTAGACTCAAGACATCTACACATTACCTACTGCTACTACCTACCTACCTAATAGACGATATCAAAGAAGATATATTTATTTATTTATTTATTTCAGCAAAACACATAGGTACAATTAGCGTGTATATCTAATTAGTTACATGTCACCCTGTTACATAGGGCATGGCTGATTTTATATAATTTTTTATATAATACGATATAAGGTATAATACTACCTACGACGATATGCAACGGGAATGTGGCGTTTTCTAAAAAAAAAAATAGAAATGAAAATATCCAATAGATGGCGACGTATACAAAGTCCTTGATGGCGACAATGGTTTGAAATCATCGATCCTTTCTTTTTCTTCTTCTTTTGTTTGGCGTCGCATTGTTGTGCATTTGCCAGTGTCAAGTATTAAGTTTGAATAACTTTTGATAATATTCTATCAAAATAGTCACGTCATAGTCCAATAAAGTCGCGGTCAAGTCCAAACGTAGTCCCAACTTCCCAAGTCATACCTCAGTAAAGCATTGGAGACTTTACTACAGGCTTCTCTCTCTCACCTGTGCTCTCACCCTATTCCAGTTGATAACAACAGATCAATTTATATGACTATTACGCCATCTAGTAAGTTCTGTGAAGCTATTTTTTTTTTTTAGAAAACGCTTCTTTTTTGAAAAAACTCGAAGTCGACTGTCAAAATGACTAATGACACTTCCAAATCTGTTATTGGAGTTTTGGCGGGAACGCGGAAAAATCATGTCGCCTCACTGTATTATTTTGTTGAACTTGTGTTTTAATCAGTGATAATTATGTAGTGAAAAATGGTGGTATTTCGTTGATTATGAGCTGATTTACGCGCATGAGTGTAGGCAAGTGATATAATGTGACGTATCATGTTGTTCCGTGTTGTTACCAAAACTCCATAGACGCCTCTAGTAAAGTCCCCACTGCTTTACTGAGGTATGACTTGGACTATGATTGGACTTGACCGCGACTTTATTGGACTATGACGAGACTACGACAGTGACTTTTTTGATAAAATATTATCAAAAATTATTAAAACTTATTACTTGACACTAGCAAATGCACAATAATGCGACGCCAAAACTCAGAAGAAGAAGAAGAAGAAAAAACTCGAAGTCGACTGTCAAAATGACTAATGACACTTCCAAATCTGTTATCACAGTCAACTTGTCAACTGTCACTGTCAAAAGAAACAAAATGGGCGGCCGCAGTTAAATCTGGTGCGGTAGATTTTTTGCGATATTTTCAATATTTTTTTACAGCGGAAACCAAGTTATTTCTAGTATTATACGCGTTATCTTAGTGATAGTGTCAACTTCTTTTTCCTTCGTGTTACTATAATTGGTAAGTTAATATTTTTAAGTCTACAAAATTACACATTACATGATAGGTAGTATTGATTGTTGTGCAGGTAAGTGTATCTTATGTACCTGCTGAAGGAAGGCCAATGTCAGCCTTTACTTTGTACCGAAGCACTGAAAGGGAAACTCCAAACAAGAAGCCTAGGTACTAACCGCGTCTAGAACTTTAGAGATATTAATTTAGCCTGAATCGTAATAGACATTTGTTTTGCAGTGTAGATTCTAAAATCTTGCTTTTTAATTTATTTCACAATGGGGGCTTACCGTAACTTGGTATTCATATTTTATTCAGTGACTGTAATCCCTTGCTCACGCTTTAGTGTAAGTCTTTCGTTGCAATTAAGTAGCTTTCTAATGAAATTAAGAATTCTTACTGGTGCACTTGATTTATTATCATGTTCATCTAACATGATTATTGTAGTTATGTAAAGACGATATTATAAAAATGATTTCTTCAAAGTATAGACTGAAGACATGGTTTTATGATAAGTAAAATGTTAACTTAAAATTTTCATTAATAAGCTTATTTTGCTCAAACAAAAATATTACCAAAATGAATTAAGTAACTAGCTTTATAGCAAAACAGTAGATAGAAGCCTATATGCCCTGCCCCCTGGGGGCAAGGCAGGGCATATAGGCTTCTAAGTCTCCTATATGCCCTGCCCCCAGGGGACGACCTATAGGAGACCATGTACCTGCAAGCACAGCATTCTGTACACAAGGTGGACAGATGACTTCATCAAGACCTCAGGATTGCGCTGAATGCAAGCTGCTTCCAACCGGTTTTATTGGAGATCTATAGAGAAGGCCTATGCCCAGCTGTGGATGACCTTTGGCTAATGGATGGGTGGATAACAAACCAGACTGAAAAATAAATTCCTAGTGTGTCTTGTCAATGTCTTTTAATCAACTTTTCTCTTTTCATATTGCCAGTCAATTAGTGGTCAAGACTTAGAAGACTGCATTTGACCACTAACTGATCTGCAGAAACCGTACAGAAAATCATTGCAATTTCTGAATCAATTATAGAGTAATAATAAATGTAATCGCGGCTAGCATACACCCTATCACATAATTTGACTTTAAACGAGATGAAGCTAGGATGAGGTATTTCTTAGTCTCATCTTCACACCACGATAAAATTATATTGTGGTGCATATACTAACCATTGTGAACATTACAGTAGATCTAAATTAACTGTCTAGTGACTAGACCCAAGAATTAGTGGAAATGCATGCAAATAATCTTGATGAAAAATAGTATTATGCTGCAATGCATTATTATGACATGTTGGACATTAAATTGATAATCAAATGTAGACAAATGATTATTGTGGAGCAATGTGCTATTTATATTTGACACATATTTTTTCTTTCCTCAATTAAACAAAAAATCTGCCTCATGCACAAAATGTTCCGTACCGTGTTGGAGCCCCCTTAGGCCATTGTTGCCATTATTAATAGCGAGCAAAAAACTCCTAAAAAATCATGTTTGTTGTATGGGAGCCCACCCCTTAAATAATTATTAAATTCTGTTTTTAGTATTTTTTGTTATAGTGGCAACAGAAATACATCATCTGTGAAAATTTCAGCTGTCTAGCTATCATGGTTCATGAGACAGCTTGGCGACAGACAGACAGACGGACATTGGAGTTTTAGTAATAGGGTCCCGTTTTTACCCTTTGGGCACAGAACCCTAAAACTGATGAAGATATAGCCCATTAAAATTCCGCGTGACGTCACACTTAGTTAGATTTATTTATTATAAAGTGACGTCACAAGCCCCCACTCCTGAATTTTGACTCACTTGTTTGATTGACAAAATAAAAAAGAAATATGTCAATCAAGTTAATGATCTAACTTTAGGACTAATTATAAATTTCTTTGACCCAGTCGTTATGCCTATTTATTAAACTTTTCTAGTTTGGCAGATTTTGAGACCTTTGCTTTGTTGAGTGAGAAACTATCTCCACAGCGGTTTTGATATACTCTTTAACAGAAACATGCCTTTTCAATGTTTCATCCCTTTGTGTGGCTGCCAGTTGCCTCATTTCGGTCGACCTCATCTCACAACCCGTGCCATGCAGATACTAGTGCGACGAACTTATCTCTGCGCTAAAAGTGGCGCCACCGTCGTAACTCCCCAAAGAAACTGATGACCCCAAATGGAAATTTTGAGTACCCTCATTTGGCCAACTGCAGTCATCTTGGTCGTCTTTTCGCGCACTGTTTGCAGTTTCTTAGCATCGTATTCTTTGAAAAAGTATGGCCTACTTTTCACGTGCCTTTTCATCATTGAGATTGTGGTCTTTTTAAAGTGGGTTTTTTGCACTTTTCGTCGCGATGATAGCTGGTTTTGATTGATGAGGGTGAATATCACGCAGCAGTCATAATAAGTAGGTATGTTGATTAAACAGTAATATTGAAATCTTAATATTAATAGAAAAATGTCGCATTTTCAACTGACTTCAAGGTTTCAGGTTCTCAATTCGTCTAGGTATATTATTTTGGTTCCAATTTTACCTGATTTCTCGATTAGCGCGGCGCTCATGGCGTGGGTAGTTTAACTAGGTGTTTGTCAGCTATCACCATTAAGCAACGACGACACGGCCACAGCCAGGCTTCGGATGGGTGACCGCGCGTAGTATTTACAACTGAGCTCTACTGTTACTGGGATTACATGTTAAATAGTGTGTTAAACTGTTTAGTCATGTCAGAGGGCTTTAAAAACTGTGACACCAGGGCTAGCCACCCGACTAGGGTATTTCATCGAGAAGTCTCGAAGAGGGAATTCCCGGGAAATTTGGCCATAGTCGAGACGGGAAAAAAGGGGTTGAGTACCCGGGAAGTCGACAAATTAAAAAAGGCTAAAAAAAATAGCAATTTGACGTTAATTCCTGTGTTACTTGTTACAAAAATTATATCCTCCATCTCTTTTCCCCTTGTACAGCCTTTTACAATAAAGATTCGTTTACAACACTATGCCTGAAATGCCCGAAACAGCTCTCTATAAAAGGCTCAAACACAAGGGGACTACCTAATAAAACGCCTAGAACTTGAACACGAGATTTCGGTAAAGTCACAAGCTGGAGCAGAAGAACAAACTCCATCTTTTTCAGCCATCGATACGGAAGATAACCAACCGTCAGCATCAAAAAAATCTCTAACTCTAAACTTTGAACCAAAATCTAAAAAAAATCTATGCAGGAAATCGTATGTTTCATTATTATTATATACTACGGGACTAATCGCGCACTAAAATTACGAGATAAATAAATACCTCTTCATCCCGACGTTTCGGCCGAGTTGTATCGACCGTGGTTACGGGTAGACTCTACCCGTGACGGGATGATGAGGTATTTATTTATCTCGTAATTTTAGTACGCGATTAGTCCCGTAGTATATAATAATAATATGTTCAAATCGCGAAAGTTTAAAAACAACATTCGTATATGTTTGCTGCGAAAGATGGTCTTAGTTTCGTCTAATTACGAGAAGTAAATTTATACGTGAATCTCTTCTTCAAAAAAGATTCCAATTACCAAAGAACGAGACCGGTGGTGGCATATTTTTGTTGTTAATTGACGAAGACTGATTTAAATGAACACTATGGTTGATTTAAGAAAATGTGTATTTTATTATAAAACCTTTTTCATACATTTTTATTTTTAGACGACAGGTCTCGGTTTCTGGAACAAAAAAAAACGGACAAGTGCGAGTCAGGCTCGCACACCGAGGGTTCCGTACGAACCCAGAAAATTTCACAAAATTGGGAAGTAAGTTGTTAAAATCTCTAAGTATACCTACTATAATCATCGACAATAAAGTTTTTTTTTTGTTAAAATAATAAAAAACCTGTTTTAGCATGTGCTAATGAAGTTCTTTTATATGATACGATATAGTCACCTTGAATTTTGAACCCATATTTTGTGAATTTTGAGGCCCTATTTATTTGTGATTTAAATAAAAATGTACAGTTTTCAGATTTATTCCTATACTAGTTTTTACCCGCGGCTTCGCCCGCATACGCAATATATCATTACAATTTATAGCCTATGTGTTATTCTGATATATAAGCTATATTATTGCAAAATTTCATCTCAATCCGTTCAGTAGTTTTTGCGTGAAAGAGTAACAAACATCCATACATCCATCCATCCATCCTCACAAACTTTCACGTTTATAATATTAGTAGGATGTGTACTCTGAGGCAATGCTTCTCGCCAAATTTCAGTTCTATGTCAACGGGAAGTACCCTGTAGGTTTTAATTTTTGTGAGTGTCGAAATATGCTGTTTTTTACGACATAAACGGCTCTAACTTTTTTAAACATTAACTGAGAAGTTTTTCTTTTACACAACTGCAGGAGACCATAGATATACGTACATACAGTTTAAATTTCAACTCGATATCTTTACGCGTTCCCGAGATAAAGAGTCTTGACATACACACAGACGGACAACAAAGTGATCCTATAAGAGTTCCGTTTTTTCCGTATGAGGTACGAAACCAGACCTATACAAACTTAATTTTACCTACCTTTTACCTGATTTCGCTGCATCATGTGGAATGATTGTCATTTGTCGTGTATCTTTTTCAATCTGTAAAGGAATGTCGTAGATAACCTCATCATTTAATTTTGTATTGAAATTTCAGTAGATTTAAAGCAAATCCGGACTTATCAAAGTTACAGCCTACAAAAATCGAACACCTTTAATATTTCACTACTTTAGTTTGCTTCGGCACTTCAGGAGAGTTTGAGATTGATGACATAAAATTAGCGGTTACAAAACAAACTAATATTGTACCTATTTATACAACATCACTCAAGTAATCCTACAGTAGCCTACGCCAATAAAGCGGCAAATTGAGCAGCTTTCCTGTAAGGAGGGCCATTCCGGCCATTCGGACTAAAACCTCCAATTTGCTCAAGATGAAAAAATCTTCCGCATTTCTGACCCATTTCCCCAATTTCACCTGGACACAGATTAGACAATAGCTGCAGCTGTGTGATGCGCTCGTGACGTCAGCGCTCGTGACGTCACTGGTGACACAGTGCCCTATTTAACTAGGGGCGGTGCGGGGGTGTGTCCATTCAGGTTTGATTCCTGTACATTGTAGAGCTATTTTTAGCTCACTATTCCATTCATTGTAGGCTGGTAGCGATGCATGATGCAAAATGGCAGCTAGTTTTAAAATAAAACGGCGACGTCGTTTTTATGAGTGCCAGAAATAGTTATGACATTTTTTATGTATGTATAACATGAATATTACTCACGTAAGGTTTTAAGCTCTACTGCTCTACATTTAGTGTTGACTATATGTAGTTGCAACTGCATCTGTATCTTATCCACATAATTATTTTTCGCAATATATGGCAAAAGTGACTATAAACTGACCATAGTTTACAAAATTAGATTAGATCGCTCGACTTGATGTATACATTTTTTTATATTACTGTTGATTTTTCGAAAACAGCTCCACCGATTTCGATTAAATTAAAATACGAATTATATATTATTAGCAATTTGCTGTTGTATTTGACTACTCCAAGTTATGCCCCAGAGCATAACATCTGCATTTTATGGCATTAGTACATATTTGTTCCATTCCATATCATTTGGGTAGTAATTGTACATAATTATATATTTTGCATACCACCTACTCAAAACTGACTCATAATAAAAAAAAGTAAAAATGAATTTTCAAGACGAAAATATCGATGTATGTACAATAATGTACATACAGAAAAAAATACATACAGACGAACCTCCTCCTTTATGCAAGTCGATTTGTAAAAATGCAAACAACACGATAATTTTTCCGCACTAAAGATACAACGTAAAATAATTATATGTGTTAAGGTTAAAATAATAGTAAGTACCTATTTTAATTAAGATAATTACGTAAATCAAAAGAAAATGCTGTCCAACTCAATAGCATAATTATATCTTATCTTTTCTGCTTTCTTTATTATAGTTTGCGACACAAACTCCAAGTATTATTAGCACGAACTGTACGGCACGTATTGCTAAAAGTAAATAAACGTACACAACAAACGCTAACACAACTAAGAGCAACTGTAAAGAAAAATGGCAAAACTAGGAAATCAGTAAGATATACTTGTCTAGTTCCTGCAACATTAATTTGCTCACGTTAAGGCGAGGATAGACTTAAGTTTTCCCAAGCAAATTCTTTCAAACGGGTTTTAAAAACAGCATTAGGTCGTTAGTCTGTTTATTTGTCAATAAGCAACTAGCTTGCTGACATGCAAATCGCTCTATGATAATGATAATAATTATTTTTCGAAAAAAATGACAAAACCGACTTCCATCGTGTACGAAATTCGAATAGTTCGCTCGAATTGATGTAGACAATTTTTCCATTATTGTTAAGTTTTCACAAACGGCTTAGCCGATTTCGGTAAAATTTAAATGGGACCACCTCAGGAGTATAGCCTTTCGAACTAAAAAAAGATTTTTTTGATTTGGTTCGCAATTGGCGAAAACATCGATGAACATGCACTTACAAAAATACATACAGACGAACAACCTCCTCCTTTTTCGAAGTCTGTTAAAAATAACCGCTGTTCTATAATAACACTAGTAATTTTCTTTTTGTGAAAAAAAAACTTTCTGTTTTCAAAAATTGACGCGTTCGCAGGATTTGAACCTGCATCCTCTGAGTTTCCGGCCCAGATGCTTTGTCCAATTAAGCTAAAACGCTTTCTGCGAAGGCGCGGAATTAGTGAAAGTGTTTATCATTTTTACCAACTACTACATTGTTGGAAAGTTAGTTTCTATACACCTAGTGTGTGAAGCACGATAAAAATAATTTCATTAACACTAGTAATGTTTTAGATACATATTAGTAAAGCTAACTGTCTAACTAGTCTTGTAACTGTATGCATGCATCCCGCTTACAGTCGGTCGTTTTCGCAATCTATAAGGGCAGAGCAGTGAGCGGATGTTTTACGGCTGATAATAATATATTTGTTTCTATAGCACAATAAATGAAATGCATGGAGACAAAAATACAATTACCGACTCTACCAACACATGATAATGATGTCGAGCAGACGAGTAAAATAGTGCAAATGTTATGCCTATGACTGCCACGTCTTTTGTCCGCAATATTCAATGCAACATGCTTAGACACCGTCTTAGTACTATTACTCTATATTTTTTCTTTGACACCGTTCCACTCGCGACGCCCACACAAACTAACACCCAGCAAATTCCATAATCTAGCGGTTCGCACAACGAAAGTAGGATGGTCTAATTGCAAGATACGAGCATTGCCGTACAGAAAGGAGCATTCTAGCGGAATACTCTCGAATCAGCAAAACAATGCCTTGAGAATTCGCCGAGTCGTGCATCGAACAATAAGTTTCCGTTGGGTATTATAGATCAATGTTTCCATTGTTTCTTCCGGCCCTCGTCAGCACCTCGACGCCTGTCCGAATTTGAAGAGATGAGTTCACTTCACTTGAGTAATCATGAGAATTGCTGACAGTTTTTTCAGAACACGGTACGATGTTTGATTCACCTGTTTTTAAATTAAATTCGTACTTCTAAACGTAATGCAGGACACCTTAAGGTCAATTTATTTAATTGGATTCCAGATAATTACTTGGTGTTAAGAAAATATAATAAACTTAAACTATGTATGCTAATTCTCAACCGCAGAATCGCACTGCGTGAAAGCCGGATACGATTGGTCCTATTGGAAATCTCTAGAGATACCTACATCTAGCAGCGGGCGTTCTGCAACTGAAATTATAACTATGATTTAAAATAAAATGATAGAAGTTTTATCTACGAGTAAGTGGACAGGCTATCCACAAAAAAATACGTCCCGGACAATGCTCCCAACACTGCTACCTAGATATGGATTCGCCTTAATAAAACAGATAAGACTCGCCATGTTTACTTCTATAAATATAAACCTGAAGTATGTCACCCTATTTGCATAAACCGGTGTGCCAATACAGAAACGTGTTTTGAAACGGCTGTGCTTTTGCATCCAGGTAATATCACAATCCAAAAGGTAGTATAAACCGCACACCTAACAAATCTATTCCCCAGCGTGTAAATTGTCTGCTTTGTATCTCTTCTCTATCTCTAATGACTCTAATTAGTAGAGACCGGATTATATGCAACATAAAAAGCTTTTTATAAGCATGCAAATATGCTTGAAATGTGCACGAAAATTGGCAGAATATGCATCCTAAAATGAGAAGAAAAGTAAGTTTTCGTATTTTTAATATCAAAATCAGTATACACTTAGTACTCGTAAGTTATCCTCTGATAAGCGATAATAGGTATGTACAGTAACATTACATGACATTAATTATTTAGTATTTTTTTTGTAAACGTAAGCCTTCCGGTACTGTCGAATTGTGTCTTCTATCATTAAAAAAAAATTAATCAACTTGGTCGGATTCGCGATATTGTCACTTATATGGCTTTTTGGATCATATGGTGAGTGCATTTCACTCGGAAAAATGTTGTAAATGTACCGATAATATGCACCATAATTAGATTTTAGGTAAAATATGCTTAATTACCACTAAAGATGGCTAAAATATGCAAATTCATATGCAAACATGCAAATGTATATAATCCGGTCTCTACTAATTAGTTTAAAATGAAGTCACTATCCGCGTATGTCAGTCAGTGTGGCCGCATTATTCTTCTAAACGACTCATTGGATATTGACGAAGTTTGTTTACACAACCTTATATATTTCTTTCCTGGAGGTTTGCACCCTAATTTGCCCAAAGCCGCAAGCGTTAATATAAAAAAATGCCATGGATTCAATTTTCGTTTTAGAATATTCTTTATGGAGGCCACCAATGACAAATTAATTTGAACTGCCATTATTGTCTGGTCGACACAGCCCAGTGAAAGAACAGCGATTTTGCAATAATTAGGTACAGGAATATCGCGGTACTTCAATCTCCATCAATGCACTAGTTTCAATGCAAATGTGCTATATCGCAGATACTCAAAAGTCAGTAATCTTCAGCAGAAGTAGCAATCAAACTCAAACCTGTGTTCGTATTTATTCCCAAAGCATATCTAGCTCATGAGCATCACCATCAGCTCTTGATAGCCTTTGCCATTGACCTCGCTAGAGATTTTCTTTATGGCAGCTGCCTACTTTGGCCCACTCCAGAAATAAACAAAAAAATAGAAAGTATTGTCTATCAAAATTTGTGGGGTGGGCAAAGTTCCTGAGGTGAGCACCACCCACTCGTGCCTCCTCTAGCTACGTCCATACCCACTGTTCATAGCTTCTGTCTAAAACTTTATGAAGGAATCTAAAAGGCCTTGGCTAGTATGTAAAGAACTACTGATATTCCTTTGTTCCTTACGGACTACGGTACATGTGAAATTATGTCTAAATAAAATATGGGCCTCTTCTTGGTTTCTTCTTTCAAAGACAACTTATAATCTACCGCTATACGCGATATCATCTACAACCTTGACTTTTCCAACTAAGGAAACCTTGCAAAATACCGTGACCAGTGGATGAGCTTCACAAATAGTAAATATCTACATATTTTCGAACTCTGTGGGTATTAATATAAAGATCATAAAATAGATTAAATCTCAACAACTTAATCCATAGTTAACATGCAATATCTTGGTTTGATCGGGTTCCATGGTCATCTGGAATGGTATTCTTTGAAGTATAAAGTAATGAAATAGTTTTCTTAATGCAATGGTTTTCAAGAATATCCGGAACAAAATACATAATAACAACAAATCCGACGCTCTCTTCTTGAATAGCAATATACACAGATATCGAATAGTCAGTTTAGTGAAATGTTTTAAAAGAAAAATATATCGGCAATCTGTAAGCCATCCAGCACAACCTTTTTGAAGCTACATAATCCTTTAATCACCGATTTACATAATATACACCATATTTGAATATACGACTCCTAAAATTCAATTTGTCACATTTCAGTTTAAGTATTAGACGTAGTACATATACTTAATTGTTGAGGCTGTCGACGTTACGCGTGTAAAGAAGCCTTACAAAGGTGACAGACGTAGCTCGTTAATAAAACTTTCAACTCACCTGTTTTATTTATGGAAATATTTCAGAATTGAAATATGCCCTATAATAGTAGGTTATTTCCAGATCTACGTGTGGGCAAACTTGATATCGGACCTGCACCGCTCCAGCCTACACTTTATTCATTTGAGGTAGAGCCTTGGAAATTGCATAAATAAATTCAAACTTGTAGCAATAAAGTCGAATTTCCCTTGTTCGTAGCACGAAGGCTGTCGTACCGTTGCATCTTGCTTGTTGTTACCCATCATCAGTAGCCGTTCAACCTGTGAGTGGCGCAGACGCGTGTCGCGCGTGCGTTTATTTCTTCTCAAAACTTGGTCGTGTCAACAAACTTTCGAGGTTTCCCGCGAGTGAGAGTGCCTTGAGTTTGAGCAAGTGTTCATTATCTTTCACCCTGGATTTCAAAGCTGATGGTGAGTACCGAGGTAGCGTTTAGGAATCTAGCGTTTTCCTTTACCGGTTGTTGGTTTGACTCACCTCACCAGTTTACTTGCGGACTTTACATTTATCTCGACATCGTATTTTCATTGTTGATGCTGTTTTAAATTTTATTTGCGTCATGTTATTTATGGTGTAAGAACGTTTAAGCTATGACGTACTGGTTACTGTGATGTGTTCGACATGTTACATTTTTACACTTATTATCTTAACAACTTTCCTAGAAAAAAGACCATACGTTGTGCAATGCACATAATTGCAATATTTTCTATTTCAAAATTGTCTGAATTAGTATTCGCGGTGCCCGTGACTTCGTTGTTGGCCGCGTCCGTTTCGTACTTCACGCATCGTGATTAAGAAGCCAAGTTCGAATCCCGTACACCAATAAAATAACGTTATAATGATATCGTTGCCAGGAAACCATACCTCATTCTCAATGCTCGATCTAGTAATACAACAGGTTCAATTTGGAAGGCTCTACCTTAATGCCTTAGAAAATTAAATAACCGTCCTGAATATAGATTACAGTAAAAAACAAACCTAATATTTCTAGTATGTAGGTGAAGGATATGTAAACCTTCGAAATCGAGTGCATTATGCATGTTATCGTGTTTTTACTTACGTTTTAACTGTTATTTCTAATAGGTACGTACTTATAATGATCTACATTGCTCAGAGGCTGTCTAAATTTAATTCATTTATAATTTGGTATTGCTTTTTTTTTTTAAGAATACGCATGACCGTGAAACCAATCCATTAATTGCTGCACCGACAATAGCCTTGTTTCCGAGTCCCGAATGAATGAACGAATACGCATAACATTATTTTCAATTATTCCCCTAATAACTAATTTACGTTAGTAAATTATGCAAGTCTCATTATTAGTATAACGAGCCAATTTACCCGGAATAAATGGGTTCCATCAGCTTACTTTATTGATTAATAAATTATGATTATTACTGCACAGTGAATGAAAACAATTTATCAGTTTATGTGTCACTGAGTTTTAACTGTACAGTCGATGAATGGCAATCACAGCATCGTTAGGTCGGTTTAACTGAGTTTGTTGACCTAGTATCCTATCAGCTTCTACTAAACTAGTAAATGCTTAACTACACGCCTTGAAACGTAATAGATTCCTGATCCTACGACTCAAGTTGCTAGTTTTCTTATAGAAATTAGGTCCCGCAATATGTCATAAAAGAGTCGTTAGTGAGTTTCACTTCAATAAATTTTCCTCTAGAAGTGTAGAATCGGTAAAAAATACCTTGAATTTCTCTCGTGTGTTTATGTGGAGAAATTTTTCACATGTTGACTTTGGGGTGCAGCCGGATTATGTGGCATTGTACTCACCTTAAACCGTGGCAACGGCCTGACTTATATTCGTGTTTTGCTTGTCGTTGTCGGTGACGTGACGTCGAGTGACGCACCCTATCATGGTAAAGAAAGGGACAAATTGTCTTGTGGGCGCCCACAATTTTTGGGAACTATAGAATTTGGCGTTATGTCAGATTCACCTTCTTCCTAGTTTGTTCACCGTTGTTCCTGAGTAATGACAACTGTTGCTGTCATAATCATACGGTATCCGTAGTAACAGCTGCCATTTTCAGCTCATCAGCATGTAAACATAATTTATATGTAGTTGTGAGCGTCTCCTTGCATCTCTTAACTCTATGCAATGCAAAGTATGAATTGACATTGACAACTGACATTTAAGTGGATAAAATGGTTTTATTCCTCTGCCATCTAGGGGTGCTTGTCACGTCATTATCTATCTTCCCGTTATTTTCTTTGAATCTTCCTCTGATTCGTTTTAAGTGCACGCATAGTAAGAGCCTCAACTACAATCAACATCACCTACGCACGCTGCGGCAGCAAACACGGCTTTGGAACATGTACACACACAGAGGCGCCAGCGTAAAAGCAACGTAAAAAGCGTTATTTCTATCGAATGACTAAAGTAAAAAAGAAACAGTACTATGCTATTTAGCTATTATTATAATTACGATGGCGCCTCTGTAATCGGGCTTAATATTTCACAAAATCCAATTCTTTGTCTGGCCAAAGTGCACTTATTTTGCCACCCACACTCGATATTGTTTAAAAGATTCAATTCTGCCGTATTCCTTATTTAAACCACCTTGAATTTGAAATTCAATTTCACGATGCAAAGTGCAGATATTCAACACCGTCTGCTGTTTCGAAATCTATAATTTTGTCACTTAGGTCGAACATGGTCTCAAATATTCTTCCTTACTTCTTCATTTAAATTAGACGCACGTCGTGTCAGATCTGACGAAAGGTTGTCTGAAATACCTATTAATATTTTTTGACGTGATAACGCCTTATATATCATGGAACGCCGGCTGCACGCACGAAAATGTGTCATGGTTCCGCCTGAGCCGAAGGTGCAAGCGAGAGCGCGGATCAAGCGATAGAGAGGCACGATCAGCCTAATCGTTCAGCTTGTTTCAGTTGTTGAATGTTTTTGTTATGACGTTATCACGTAAAATTTTCGTCCGTAAAGCGACTTTACATACAACCAATTTTTCGTCGATAGTACCGTCTACTACATACCTATATACTTACTATCGACCTATAACGTTGCAATCGTAACGATTATGTTATTCGGTATCTGTAGGCGCGGAATATTTCATAAATTACTGACTGCATTTTTTCAAAAAAAAAATTGAACTACCGAACCAGTGTAAATAAAGTCTTAATGTACTAATGTAGTAACGCACAGTCAGAAAATCGCAAACCTGTCCGCAAACAACGAAAAAATCACAGTGTCGCCACAAAAAATCACAGTGTCGCCACAAAAAATCACAGTGTCGCCACAAAAAATCACAGTGTTGCCACAAAAAATCACAGTGTCGCCACAAAAAATCACAGTGTCGCCACAAAAAAACCGGAAGTGTTGAGAACCATCTCCTCCTTGAATGTCGGTTGAAAATGAAAATTATAGCTTATTTCCTAGTATACTGACACAAATGTGATGTTTTCACAGTTATTGTGTCTGTATCTCAAAAAGATGATAATTAAATGCTAAGTAGTTATTCTGCGATATAGCTTTACTCTATTTCAATGGATGATTCATGTTACGAGTACCAAACTGAATTATTTATTCTTTAAATTATCATACATTAGAATAAAATTACATATGCCTATTCCATAAATTTGTTGATTGAATTCTTCTTTGTTTTCTTAAAAAATTTTTAATAAATGTAATAGTAATAATTTGTTGGCCTTATAACATTCCGTCACATTAGCCAAGTCAATTTACAAATTATTCTTATCAACGGAATAGTACTTACATTACTAAAAAATAAAAAAATATCACTACTTATATTACAAATATTAGATCCATAGTTAAGTAATGTATGTCGCAGGCAATTTGTATGATTCCGCCGTTTACATACGGCGTCGTCAGTTTAAAAACGCTCGCAGTTATGTAAAATGCCGAAGGCAAAATGTATTTTGCCGTGGCATTATATATTATGCCTAAAAATTTGATTGACAATTGAAACGCCGTATACATAATGCCGCGGCAAATTAAAGTATTTAGTTCTGTTTCTTTCCACGCGCGTCGCTGTTGATCAAAACTAACAAAATGGCGTCAAGTAGTGGTTTTATGACCCAAGAAAATATTGAAAATACGACGTGTACAAAAGGCTTTTCGCAAAATACTTATGATTTTAAAGACATTTATTATAGTGAATTAAAAAAAGTTACGATTCTTAAACGAAAGCAATAAACACGCCGTGTACAACTTACAAGGTTTTCCCGTACTTAAAATATGCGAAGGTGTCCATAGAATCTGGTGTTTCGAGGACTCCTGAAATATACAGGAGTCTTCCGATTGTTACATATCGACCATCGTTAAAAAATGGTCAGAGGATACAAATGGAAGCTAACCTAAACAATTGAAGTCGAAATATTCCAGATAAGTGCTTAAATTATGTTGGTTAGTTAATGTTACTGTACATATATAACGGAAAGTCCTAAACTCGTAATAAGGACATATTATTTCTGGCGCTTCGCCAGCCGCTGCCGCGGCACGCTCGCTTCGCTCGCTCGGCTCGCGCGTTGTTTTCACTGTTCAAACCTAACCTAACCTACAAACCTTATATAAGTTTGGCCTAAGGTCACTAAGTTTGGTCCACTGGCGTATCCTGGCGTAAAAGTCAAGGGGTCAAGTCTTGGAGTCAAGGTCAGTATTTCCCCACCCTTATACTCCCACATCCCATCACATTCCGCACGTCGGTTTAGGCATAGTGCCCCCTTTCGTACACTCCAACCGTTAAACAAACTATATATCGAGATTATACACAATCTGGTTGAATTGATTTGTCTGAAATGTGTTTTGTCGTGGTCACCTTAAAACTACAACCGACGTTGAAATTATTACAATTGATCGAGTTGTCATTTTGCCTTCGGCATTTTACATAACTGCGAGCGTTTTTAAACTGACGACGCCGTATATAAACGGCGGAATCATACAAATTGCCTGCGACATACATACCTAGTACATACTCGTACATAGATCTATACTATAAATTTAACGTTACCTTAATGATGACATAGATTTATAACGATAACGTTTCGTCTGGAGACTTTCTGATTCCAAGTTTCATGAATACATGCAGTTTTGATTATACAGGGTTATTCGCATAAGCTCACTAAGCGGAAAAGATGTGATTCAGAGCATTATTATGAACAAATTTTACTATGCGGCCAACACGAAATTCGGAAAAAAAATCAGTTGTTTCGTACATTTCGTCAATCCTGAGTTCTAAAGCTGTTTTTTTCTCGAGTTCCGTGTTAGCCCCATGATAAAAAATCTCAATCGCCCTCTTTCGGCTTAGTATGCCTTTTGCGAATAACCCTGTATAATAAATAAGTGATCGAGTATAGCGTCACTTCTGAGTTCACCTTGCTGGAACTAATAGTTTTGTACAGAACACAGCCTTTACATCGAACAGCTTTATTTATTAATGCTGTTGTTTTTGCATCTTTGCCACATTTATAGAAGAAACGACGTTGAAATCGCAAAAAGAAATATATGTACAAGTAAGAGTTTTGCGATTTTATGTTTGATTCGTGAAAAATTTTGATAAGAATGAGGATATCTATCGAAGTAGGTGAAAATGAAGAGGATATATAAAAACAGCTTTCATCGGTCTCTTTTCTATCAGATCGTCATCAAAAGTTGGACGTCCACTGCTAGACAAAGGCCTACCCTATGGATTTCCAATAAGGCCGGTTGGAAGCGACTTGCATCCACCGTGGTCCTGTGGTATCTACTAGATATGTTGGTTTGTTATTAGCTAGCAACGCGTACCTATCCTAAGTATTTATGGGATCGTACTTAATGTAATCATTTATGCACATGGTTTTGGTATCTTAATATTTTATTTCATTTATCGCATCACTATGACTTCGTTGACCTAAGCCACGCGATTGAACAACAAATATGTCTGAACTTTCAAACTAATGAGATACTTATTAACATAATCTATTTACATGTTTTAGCGATATTGTTTTCTACAGTTTTGAATATGTACCGTACTTTAGGTAAACCGAGCTACTTAGGTAAATCATGAAAGGAGAATTACACGAATCATTATTTTTTGCAAAAATTTGCATGGTTGACTTCAACAGTGTACATAAATCGCGAATATTTCGCACGGAGCGATGTAGCATATTTTCACATTATCGTTGATTTATCAAAAATAGCTGAGTCGATTTCGATAAAATTTAAATGGGACCAATTTCGAAGTATACTCTTTCCAATAAAAAAAGGATTATCGAAATCAGACTACCATGAAAAAAGTTATGCGCGTCGAATGAAGTACCTCTTCCGTTTCGTCGGACAAAAATTGCAATTTCCCGACTGCCGTGCTATCCACTTAACCTATTAAGACGAGGCACCGGGCCGAGAAACACGAAAACGGCAAAAACGAGTACTTTTGAATGCGCGATGTGAGAGGATGAATGATATCGATTCAAATTTAAAAAATGTCATAGATAAGGGAAAATCTTAATAAATTGAATGAACCGGACAAAATTTTGAAAAGTAACCGGCTTTATTAAAAAAAAAATAAAACAAATTGCTCACCAAAAAAATTTTAGTAATTCGAATGCTCAGAATTATCAGCGACAACACCCCATTATTTTTTACGAATAAAATAGCCAGATCCCTTTTCTTTATTATAAACCGAGAATTTTTTTTTTTTAAATTGTATATTATGAGTAATTAATTAAAAACTCAATCAAATCTCTTCGCGCCTACTCTAGTTTAGCTTTTACTCTACAGTGTTTGCTCAGAATATTTGATCCGGCACTATCTGGGCCGCCGCCGCCGTACCGGTGCGACGTTGCGACTCCGACGAGCGCATGATTCGCTCAGCGTCGGGCTGGCAACGCCGCAAAGTACGGACGGCGCGAGATGCGTGCTGTTTGTTTTTGGTTATTGTCTTCTAGGTACTCTGTGCGACGACAACCGAGTAATTTACTTCAGAATTATTTTCAAAATTATAAGTTAGACTTTAGTGTACTATATTATATTGTAGCTTTAGAACATTATTATAGTAGGTAGTAAGTTAGGTACTTAGTATTTTTATTTGGTAGTGTGTAAATAGTAGTGAACAAGTGTGCATAGAAAATGGGGAGGAAAAATAAGCGGAAAGAATTGTTTTTACAAAAACGAAAAAGAAAACCTAAAAAAAATGACGGAATGTTTGGGTAAGTCGAATTACATATATAATAAACTTGCAATAAATAGTTGCACTCTAATGCCCTAATAATAAAGTCTATATTTGGCAAATACACATTCGTCTACAGATTATGGATTATCACATTCTTACTACCTAGGTACTTCAATTTTTCTGCATTTACCTATATTTACAATTTTTTTAGGTCAAAAAAACGGAAACTGCAACCTGACGATTGTCAATCCACATCCTCAACAGGGCCAGTAGATAGAGAGTGAGTCCATGCCAAGTACCTATCTATCATGTCAGCAATCAATTTAAAGTATCTAGTAATAATACTCCGTCTATTCTTTATTTTCAAGTGTGTACCTACTAAGATTTGTCTGTACAAACTAACCATACTGTAGGAAACAAATATCAGAACAAAAAGCTATGGAGTCGTCTCTTGATATTTTAGAAACCTATCTAAAATAATGATATTTATTAGGTGATGTTCTATCACCTAATAAATTTAACTTTTTAATAATTATATAATTACATCATTTTATTTTGTAGCCACCCAGAAATATCACCAACATACGCAGAGTTACACAACGTGTTGCCGACATCTGGGGATTCAGAGGAAACGGTAAATTTAAACACTTTTTTTAAATTATCACGGTTATAGTATTGTCTTTTACCGACTTCAAAAAAGAGGAAGTTGTCGATAGGGTTATTATTTTTTCTTCTTTTAAATAAACGAAATTAAAATTATTCTCCCTGCTTTATCACAAAGATTTTCCAGGTATTTAGTGAGTAGTTAGTACCTATACCTCCGCCACTGTACTCCATTTTGTACATGTCTAATTCCTTTAATAGTAATGTAAGTAATTTAATTTCAGTTAAAAGAACCAAATCCTGAAAATGAAGAGTTACAAAATGTGTTGCCCACATCAGAGGATTCGGTGGAAACGGTAAACTTAAGTACCTTTTTAAACTATCGCGATTATTGTCTTGTCTTTTTACCGACTTCAAAAAAGAGGATGTTGTCGATTTGGTTATATTTTGAAAATGTCGTTTTTTACTTCGTCTGCAAGTTGAACTTGTGTAATTTTGTTTCAGTTAAATGAACAAAACCCTGAAAATGAAGATATTCCATACATATTCGAAAGTACCTCTGAAACTACAGTAAGGATTTTGTTATAGCTAAGGCATGTTTACATAATAAGAAATTCAAACTAAATAAATACTAAAATATGTGCTTAAATTTCAGATTCATACAGAAATACCCGACTTGGGGCATCGAGTAATAGATGTTAATCATTTTACATCACAACTAATACAACTCTCTCAACATGAATCTCTGTTTGACTGCGGATTAGCCTCAATGAAATTAGTTTCTGAACATCGAATTGGATTACAATCGGAATTTACATTTGTCTGCTCTATGTGTAATTATAAAAACAAAATAAAATCATCTTTGGCTGATGTAAACAAAGATGTTGTTGCAGGAATAATGGCAGCAGGTTGTGGTCACGCGCAACTGAAGCAGTTTTCCGCAGCAGTAGGATTACCCATTATGTCTGAACACACTTACAATAAAATGCAGGACGATGTTTGTGACGATTGGGAAGAAACTGCCTGGGAGGAAATGAAAATAGCCGGAGAAAAAGAGAAAGAAGCAGCTGTTATTGAAGGCAGGGTTACAAAAGATGGCATTCCCATGATTGATGTCATTGTAGATGGGTGTTGGAGCAAACGCTCATACAGAACAAACTATGCTGCATTATCGGGTGCTGCAGCCATAATTGGCAGACGTTTTGGCCAAGTTTTGTACATGTGTGTCAAAAATAAGTATTGTTGTATTTGTGCCCGAGCTCAAAACAAAAAAGAAAGTCCCAAAGAACATGTCTGTTATAAAAACTTTGAAGGGGCTTCTACTGCTATGGAATCCCAAATAATAACTGAGGGGTTTAAACAATCCATTGAAATGCACGGTATAATATACGCGCGACTTATTGCTGATGGCGACAGTAGCACCTATGCCAAAATAATAAATGCTCGGCCATACCCAGGCTTAACAGTGTCAAAAATTTTCTGTCGATTATGATACCTGTACATAATCAACATTAATTTGTATACAGGGTTATTTCTAATCAATTAGCATCCTTTTAGAGGTTTATTCTGTATATGTACATCAAAACTAACAACTTTTGTTCTGCAACATTTCTCAAAACTAACAACTTTTGTTCTGCAACATTTCTCAAAATTAAAAAAAAAAAGCTGTTCCATACATTTTGTTGCGGGTCACGGGTAGACTCACTATTCTACGGAGTGTCTACCCTTGACCACGGTTGATGCAACTCGGACGAAACGTCGGGATGATGAGTTATTTATTTATCTCGTAATTTCAGAGCGCGATAAGTCCCGTAGTATATAATAATAATGTGTTCAAATCGCGAAAGTTTAAAAACAGCAGTTGAAATAACCCTGTATTGTATGAAAAAAAAAAACATTAAAAAGATCAAAATAATTTTTGCCTTTTTTTTAAATTGTTGATTAAGGACAAGGCGACTCCATGATTATCTATGCTCTAGGCAAATTGAGTTGACGCGTGCCGCCGCCGCGCCGTTAGCAGCGCCACGTACGCTAGCCCAGCGTTGCCGCCCGCCGCTCTGGCGTGATCCTGTCAAGTGAGACCGCGTAAAATTTTGTCCGAGTGAAGGGGCGCGGTACTCGATTTTGAAACTATAGTTTATCAATGCGTCACCTTAAGATACTATATAAGTTTAGTATGAAATTCCGCGTATAGATTGGCCCCACGAAGCGGCCACTCCCGGCCGTACCCACTCGTATCAGATAGTCATCTACTGCGGTCCCAATTACACTCGTGCGCAGAATTTTAATTGCCTTACTTTGCCCCGCTGAATATTGATGGCCGACTATTTTGTACTGACCCGTGACGGCTTTAGAGCTATGCTCTAACTCTACGCCAGTATCGCAGAACTCTATGATTGCAACCGCACTTTGTGAGGTCAAAGTAATATGGTCTATAGTCAGACGATTCAAAACGATCGCCTTTCTTTGGTATCAGGGTCGATGTACCATTGTTACGATGTTCGCATGTTTACAGTCTGAGCGATGTCATAATTACGGCTTAGTTTTACCGCAAAATAAATATTTTTGACTAATATTTGTATAACATCTCGGTTTTATGGAGAACAAATAAAAAGTGTAGTCTGGCGGATTATTTGCGTTGGCGTATGAGTAATTTCTGTGTCTTGTAAACTTTGTCGTTGGACAAACATAGTCTGAAGTATAATTACGGCCAATTATTATAGTGTATGTTAGATCGTTCTCGAAATTTCCAGTCTTAATAACGCTCTTTTTTAAGGTTCCGTACCTCAAAAGGAAAAAACAGAACCCTTGTAGGATCACTTTGTTGTCCGTCTGTCCGTCTGTGTGTATGTCAAGACTCTTTATCTCGAGAACGCGTAAAGATATCGAGTTTAAATTTAAACTGTATACGTATATCGATGAACTCTTGCTGTTGTGTAAAAGAAAAACTTCTCAGTTGTCGTTTAAAAAAGTTAGAGTCGTTTATGTCGTAAAAAACCGCATATTTCGACACTCACAAAAATCAAAACCTACAGGGTACTTCCCGTTGACATAGAACTATGAAATTTGGCGAGAAGCATTGTCTCAGAGTACACATATAGGAATAAATCTGAAAACTGTACATTTTCATTTACATCACAAAAAATACCTCAAAATTCACAAAATTTGGGCTCAAAATTCAAATTGAGTAAATCGTATCATGAAAGGTGGCATATAAGAAAACTTCATTAGCACATGCTAAAACAGGTTTTTAATTATTTTAACATTGTGTTTGTACGGAACCCTCGATGTGCGAGCCTGACTCGCACTTGTCCGGTTTTTTTATAATTATTTTTCGCAAAAAATAGCATGACCGACTTCAATCGTGTACAAAATTCGCGAATGTTTCGCACCCATCGATGTATCATTTTTCACATTATTGTTGTTTTATCAAAAATGGCTCAGCCGGTTTCGATAACATTTGAATGGGACCAATTTCGAAGTATACTCTTTCCAATAAAAAAAGAATTATTGAAATCGGATCACTATGGAAAAAGTAATGCGTGGTTACACATAAAAAATATATTTACGCGTCGAATTGAGTATTTTCTCCGTTTCGTCGGTCAAAAAAGAGCACTTCTCAAATATTTTTTTTTCATAACTTTTAATTTTTTTCAGCTGGAGTTTCATAGGGCTTGCGCCGCGCTACTTACTACTAGATTTAGCCCGTTAAAATACTTACTGCGTGACGTCACGCTTAGCTACACATTTCACATAGATGTGACGTCGCGCGAGCCCCCACTCTCCAACATTGTTGCGTCCAGCATTTTTGTGTTTTTTTTTTGTTAGACATAAGAAACTATACATACGTGTACAATATTTTTTTAATAATCCAACTACCAGACTATAGTATGTTCCGTAACCGCTGAGACCGAGGGTCGCGACGACCTTTAACGAAAATAATTACCTAATAGGTTTGCTTTAAAAAATCTATACATTGTAGTAGTTATTAAAATATAATAAATGCGTTCTTAATATAGATAATAATTTATGTATTATTTTTACGCCTTGCACCAAATTCTTCTATAATTTTCACCTGGTTCAATCTCAGCGGTTATGGAATGGACTATGATTGTATTATTGTTATTTTACCCAGTCATTCATCATGCCTCTTTATCCGTATCACTTGCTTCCAAATGCTATGTTCAGTCTGTTCCAAATATCACGTGTAATCTATTCACATGCTCTACTCCCACGTTCGTAATCAGACAGTTAGATTGGAGCCGCTGAATTAGTGCAATCTGGCTGTGCAGCCGCTGGACCGTGAACCTCGCTCGCTTTGTGATAACTACCTCCACATGGAACCGCGCATCGGCGCATTCATTCCTGAGCAGAATTCCCCATCTACATGACACATTCGCGTTGTATCGTAAAAATGTATATTGGTTTGTATAACTTCAGCTACAATCTATCCATTAGCCATAAGACGTCCACTACTGGACATAGGTCTCCTCTATAGATCTCAAGTAAGACCGGTTGGAAGCGGGTTGCATCCAGCGCGACCCTGCTTGATGAGGTCATCAGTCCACCTCGTGTATGGAGGTCCTAAGCTGCGCTTTCCGGTTCGTGATCTCACTTGAGAACTTTTCGACCACATCGGTCATTAGTCCTCCGTGCTATGTGCCCTACCTACTGCCACTTCAACTGCCAATCCGCTGAGCTATGTACGTAACTTTGATTCTACTGCGAATCTTTTCACGTCTGATTCGATCTCGCAGAGATATTCTGAGCTTAGCATCTCGAATCTCCATGGCTTGTTGGCTTGGAGCTTATTGATATGGCCCGTAGTAAGTATAGTATAAGTTTCAGTGCTATAGTGCGTTTTAGCTACAATGACACTTTCTATTAGGTAAGTCAGTATTCGTATTGTGTGTAAAAAACCGGACAAGTGCGAGTCAGGCTCACACATCGAGGGTTCCGTACAAATCCAGAAAATTTCACAAAATTGGGAAGTAAGTTGTTATAATCTCTATACTTACTTACTATAACCATCGACAAAAAGTTTTTTTTTTCACTTTTCTCGTCATACATCGAAAATTGCACATTGTTAAAATAATTAAAAACCTGTTTTAACATGTGCTAATAAAGTTCTTTTTTATGATACCTTGACATGATACAATTTACTCACTTTGAATTTTGAACCCATATTTTGTGAATTTTGAGGCCCTATTTTTTTGTGATTGAAATAAAAATGTACAGTTTTCAGATTTATTCCTATATGTGTACTCTGAGACAATGCTTCTCGCCAAATTTCATAGTTCTATGTCAACGGGAAGTACTCTGTAGGTTTTGATTTTGTGAATGTCAAAATATGGGGTTTTTTAAGACATAAACAGCTCTAACTTTTTTAAACGATAACTGAGAAGTTTTTCTTGTACTCAACTGCAATATACCATAGATATACGTATACAGTTTAAATTTCAACTCGATATCTTTACGCGTTCCCGAGATAAAGAGTCTTGACATACACACAGACGGACAGACGGACAACAAAGTGATCCTATAAGGGTTCCGTTTTTTCCGTTTGAGGTACGGAACCCTAAAAACGTGAAATCGATTTTTATTCACTAAAATCCTTCTTTATAACGAAACTAGCGGCTCGCCCTGATTTTATATACTGGGTTATAAGCTTGCCCTGTACTTATCCGACTGTACTCATCATTGTGAACAATTTTTACTGTCGGACCAAGCTGCTAACATATTTAGCCATGTATTTAGCTAAGAATTTTTCATATAATTCTACATAGTTTAAAGAATCTGGTTGACGAGCGCAGTGCATTGCCACGCAGTTTTTCGAACCGGAGTTCAAAAGTCCTGAATGTCAGTGAACTGTTATGGGCAAGCGTGACTCTTATCACGAGACATACCCATTTCAACACTTAGCCAAAAACCTGAGCAAAGTAAATACTAGTAGGTATATCATAACATTCATAAACCAACTACGCCCCGTAACAGTCTGTTATTTAATAATTATTTTTCGCTAAAAATAGCATGACCGACTTCATCCGTGTACAAAATTCGCCAATATTTCGCATGGATCGATGTAGCATTTTTCACACCATTGTTGATTTATCAAAAATGACTCTGCCGATTTCGATAAAATTTCAATGGGACCAATTTCAAAGTATACTCTTTCCAATAAAAAAAGGAATATCGATATCGGACCACTACGTAAAAAGTTATGCGTGGTTATACATACAAAAACTATACGCGTCGAATTGAGTTCCTCCTCCCTTTCGTCGGTCAAAAAAATGTGAAAAGTAAATGTAAAAGCCTATGTAAATGAGTTTTTAAATGACAAAACTGTGAATGACTATCTTCTCTGTTGGTCTTTTGTTTTCCATTTTTGGAAATATGCCTCTCCCGATTCACGTCATGATTTACGGGCCGCTGCCTTTGCGATCCAGTCTTGTCCCGCATGTTTTCGCACATCGTCCACCCATCGTTTTGGCGGGCGTCCTGGTGGTCTCGTATTCGCCCACGGTTTCAAGTTTTACATAGTCCAATGAGTATCAAATCAAATACAACCAGGTGAAGCAGAACTAAGTTCCACATACACTACAAGGCTTCGTTTGACCGTGTCAGAAGCCGCCCAAGTGCTGTGACGACAGACCGATCACGCAATAGACATTAGACATACCTAGATGAGATTATAGCCCTGAGCGGATCTGCCGTCAAATTGTTTAATAGGACTTCACGCTTCAATACGATGTGCGATTTGTAGACAAGCTTCGGCTTTTTAATTGCTAGTAATTGCTTGGGCTCATTTTATTCATCAAATTAAAATCACAGAACATTGAAAAGCTAGTCAAGCATGCGACCACGAATAGCCACGAAAAGAACTCATTTCGACGTGAAAAAATGACAGATATTTAATTTGCCATAACCCTGTCTCGTTCTGACACTACGAAAGAAATAATTCGTGGCGCGCATACTAGCCCAGCAGGCTCTATTGAAAAGTATTGAAGCAATGTCCTATTGAAAAGTATTGAATCAATGTCCAGCAGAATCTTCTCATGGCTTAGATATAATGATGATCTGATTTGCTATGTAAACAGTGATATCTTTTCGATGTCAGTATTTCAAGAGGCATTCTACAAAATTCATAACATCATCTAACTTCATATAACTATTCATTTTTTTTAAATCTCTGATTTATGCTCAAAAACTAGGTTCAAAACCTTGATAACATGACATTTAAACTCAACAAAATGTAAATATCTGATTTTAGATTAACCAACATTGTAAAAATTATTCATAATTTTATGTATTGAGTGCCGAGTACACGGGGCGAGACAGGGGCGATGGCAAAATCGAACCATGGCTGTTGAACTCTATCGTAAGCGGAATAACAAGCTAAAATGCGGCACTTATTTATTTAAAAGAGAAAATGGCTCGCAGACACGAATATTTCGTAGTCTCCACTGATGGCTGCAGCACAAAGAATAAAATTATGAATGTGAACAAGTCAAGACAATAATAAACAGGTCACCGTTGTGGAATTTCTTATTCAATGCATCTAGTCGGTCGACGATGTTCGTGGTGCTGATAATAATCGAAGAAGGCAATCTTCAAATGGAAAAATTATGGAGGCAATCTTCAAATGGAAAAATTATGGTTACTGTTACTGGAAGTTCCAATAGAACATATTATTGTGCCGGCTTAAGTTTGTAAAGCCCCTAACACTTCGCTGATTCGTTCATTCTAAGCCTTAGTCGTAGTACTTAGGGCAATGACATCATCGTTTTGTTTATACGCTACAGTGACCATGGCTTGTTACCAACACAAAGGAAATGTCTCATTTTTTTTCATATCCAATCAAACTGTTATGTTAACGTAATGAAATCTGTTTAGTCCACATCAATATGGATATATGTGCGTAACCGCTGGTCGGCCTTTGCTCCGTGCAAATAACTTGAATACCTGCCTGCGGAAATACTACAAAATCTACATACTTGTATTATGTTCAAATACTGGGTATTGATCTTTGTCTCAGCCGTAAAATGCCTAATAATGACCTACTGTTACCTAATGACAGGTTTCCAGAAGGAAATTGAAATTCAAATATGTTTATTTGACAAAAAATCAAGGAACCAGTTGGAAGCGGTTTGCATCCAACGTGTATCTGCTCTCTTTGTCATAGTCATATCGTTTTGCTACTCTGTGGACTCTGTTCTCTAGAATATAGTTTTTAACCGACGAAACGGAGGAGATTTACAAGTTGACGCGTATTTTTTTTACTTCATATTACGCATAACTTTTTACACAGTACCTAGTCCAATTTCAAAAATTCTTGTTTTATTTGATAGATCATAAATAACTGTTATTAGATAAATGCTCATTAAATAATTGCTCATTGTTTTGGACCACAGAATCGGTCGAAATTGTAAGATATTAATTATTTCACGTATTTTCTGTTGTCTGTTATGAGTGCCCAGTAAATAAAATTTACAGGTGGTCATTTTTAAATTTATATTTTATCGAAATCGGCTGAGCCATTTCTGACACATCAACAATAATGTGAATATTACTACATCGATCCTTGCGAACTATTCAAATGTTCAGGGTTGAAGTGTACCATTTTTGCAAGAAATATTTTGTTTTATATTTAGTGCTATGCAAACTGTCTTCTACCACTTTAACTCTGTAATCCACTGGATTATACATACCTACTTAAAGATAACAGTATAGCTATGCAGAATTAATTGCTACCTTACTCACCTACTTTTTGCTAAATCTGCCTGTGCTGCATTTTCTGCGCAAAATTAGGTATACCTACCTACATATGAGGTAGAGCAAAAAATAGTAATAGCTTTATTTACATGCATAACAAGTAGTACATCGACTTTATAGGTATTTGTTGTGTTTACAGAAAACCTGTACTCGTAGCAATTAAATTGTCTTGCGCGCTTCAATCGATTAGGCGATTATGTAAAATATCGCTAGTTGTGTATCGATTGTCTTATTCTACATTATTTTCCTTCTGTATACCTCTAATTGATTATACATATGTCTATTAGATGGACAAAGATTAATCACAAAGAAAACGGCTCAGATCTTTGACAATGAGCGCGTTCTTAATATGTCGAACCTGTCAAAATTTGTATGGATAGCCACCATACATGGACCATATTTTTTGGGCCGTTTTGCTCAGCTTAATTCGGTATCTAGACAGATACATAATCAAATGCTCTAAGACTAGATTGACTAGATCCACATCTTTGCTAGACCTTCACTTTAGGTATCTTTGAGTTCAAGATTCTAAATTAGTCAGGTTATGGAGTGTTATGTCGAATTCTCAGTCTGATGTCATCATTTAGGTGCCGCCCACTTATCCATTTGCATTGTCTATTAGCGTTCGGTTAACTCAAGGAAACAAGTAGTATACTTTGTGTAAAAGCCCAAACCATCTACTCGTATTATATACATTGTATTGCACGCACAATGCTGTTGCAATCAATTACTATTTTATATTTTTTTTATTTTTAGCCTTTATTGTCCCACTGCAGGGCAAAGGCCTCCCTTCCCTCTTTCCATATTTCTCATATTTCTTTTTTTTATCTATCTAATCAATTACTATTTGTTCAAATAATTACCATCGTGTAATATATTGTTCATGATCGAAATACAGTAACCACCATTCTAGTATATGAATATAAAATACAAAAAATTAAATGAAGTCTTTTCTTTTCACTATCTAGATATATCGCGGAAGCGTGTCCAGCCAAGACAAAGAAAAAGCTGTCAACGCGACGTGTGTAATATATTAATTACACCAACCATTTCGAGCCACTTCTGACCCCTTCATGACTTGAAAACGATTTAACCTAAGTATATGAAATTTAGCCTATTTATTAAAGTTGTTTAGCTAGCCCAGAATACAAATTAATTAATTTCGTTAATTTTGCTTCAACAGTTATTGACATTATTAACGTTTAAAAACCGAGGTTTCATTGACTGATTGACTCACTGACTTATAAGCCTAACAGAACTATATAAACTAAAAGGAGAAAATCTAAAACTTCGAACTTTTACCCCCCAACTCCCTAATACTGGGGGATGAAAGCTTGTATGAAAGGAAAGTGAAAATCGATAAAGTACTTCTTGTTATAAATAATCTACAACAAGAAATGAAATCCAACAAAAACATTTTCATGTGAAATATAGCCAAGACCGCAGTTCGCACTTTCAAAAAATTGTCAGATCTTATGTAGAGCCAAGCTTCTAACTCTACACGTCTTAACTCTACAAGTCCTTACTTCTCAATCTCTACACCTTATTCAATATATGCGGCTTGGCTAACTGCACATGGGTGTAAAGTGAAGATTAATTATTTATTCACTGTTCACTTAGTTCTTGTTGTAACGAAACGGCCAAGTCACATATATTAAATAAGGTGTAGAGTTTGTGGAGTAAGGACTTGTAGAGATAAGACGTGTAGAGTTAGAAGCTTGGCTCTACATAAGATCTGACAACTTTTTGAAAGTGCGAACTGTGGTCTTGGCTGTGTTTCACATGGAAATGTTTTAGTTGGATTAACTTTACGATATCAGATTAAAATAAAAATTAAGATTGCCACGCCTTTCATGCACGACATGAGTTCTGCACTAGCAGACCACAGAATTCTTATAATAATCGGTCAAGTGCGAATCGGGCTCGCACACTTACCGTGTTGGAGCCCTCTGAACCCCATTTCTCTTGCCGTTATATACAACGAGCAAAAAACTCACTCTCAAATCACGTTTGTTATATGGGAGCCACCCTTAAATATTTGTTTTTTTCTGATTTTAGTATTTGTTGTAATACCGGTAACATAAATTCATCATCTGTGAAAATGTCAGCTGTCTAGCTATCACGGTTCATGAGATACAGCCTGCTGACAGACAGACAGACAGACGGGCAGCAGAGTATTATTATTAGGGTCCCGTTTTACCGTTTGGGTACGGAACCCTAAGCATTGTGCATAAACGTAACTCGGAATAGCATTTTAAGTATGCCATAAAACAGATCGAAATGTAAAGCATTTAAACTATTGTTATAGCTTTAAACGGAACTGTTTATTAGGATTCACGATTTCTGGATGGCATGTTGATACACACGAAAATGTAGTAAGGATGGATAATGGACGTGACATCAATCACCGATCTAATGTTCCTCCGAAATTCCTAAACGATTTGTAATACCCAAAGGGCTCCGAACACGCAACGCATGCCGCGGCAATATTTTAACAAGAAAAATCCGCTTCAGCCTGTACAAAGTAGAATTTAGGATGGTGCTTAATCTTTTTGTCTTTTGCTGGTTATCGTTCCTTGTTTCTACTGTAATGCTCTATTGACAATATATAAGGAAGGCCCATTTACAGTTTCTACACTACAGGAAGGTTTTTCTACAAAGGGGACTACCTCTGCCGGGCAATATACATATTATAAAGGCTGAGGCGATGTATAGTGAAGAAAACACTGGAACTTGCAATCTGTTAAATTCTCACGATCCTATTCAAAGTGATATCCTAAAGACGAGACGTACCGCAGACTTAAATAAATAAAATACCCATTACCTAACCTAACCATGATGTTTTTGAAGATTAATAGGACCGACCTTGCTGATATTATGAATAGGGCTGATGATAGTCATACAATTGGGTCGTTTAAAACAATAGGTTTTGCTAGCGTGCGTTCGTTCTTTGCTCTGTGAATACGCAGTGATGGTAAATAAATTGTCACGTTTCGGCTGCTCGTTTTTACTGGCTTCGTGTCAGACAAGGTCAAGGCCCACATCGATACTTTTATCCAACTTGTTATATTTACTGAGTCGATATCTCTTTTTGGGCTCTTCATATTTTATCGATATCCAGTAAAGTCGACCAAATCATTTCTGTTTATTTAATTTGGATACAAATGATATAATGGTAAACATATATAATGTTTACCATTATATCATTTGTAAATTAATTTGTCTGTAGCTAAACTTAATTCACATCGCTTCAAGGATATCATTATCTTGTTTTTGCTAAGTTGTTTGTTTGATGGTGAAGTGATAAAAATTCAAAAGAAGCCCCCTGAAAAATAGTCTAAAATAATCGTAGAAGATAGTATATATACCTACATAAAATATAGTCAATGTTATGTGCAACATTAGCTAATATTAATGTTCCTGTATATTGTCTTTGTTATCAAGCGTATACAACTATATATGTGTACAATGTGTTTGTCTACCGGTGTCGAAGCCTTAAGCGGTGACATCTATGGCAAATTTTGAACAACTTTTAGTATGAGACCAACTCTGAAAACGTAAAAAAACTGCTGTTCCATACGATTTTTATAAACTTTTGACCAAAAGTATGGAATCTCTGTTTTTTTGCGTTTTCAGATTAGATCCCACAGTAAAAGTTATTCAAAATTTGCCATATATGTTACCGCTTAAGGCTCCGACACCGGTAGACAAACACGTTGTATAATTTTACATCATTAAATGGGTTATGGATTTTTATTTGTGTATTATTACATATGCATGTTGAATAGCTTTAGATAGAAGTCAATCCTTTTTGTTTGTATCTATATAAGTTGATATCTATATCAACTATCATAAATTTATTCGCTCCAAGGCCAGTCTAGGCGGTAATCATATTTTTATGTTCTTCGTTTCATAGAATTGTATAAATAAATAAATAATTATTTTTGTCTTTATTACTATGTTAATATATTTTTTACTACACAATTTATTCATTTTTATGGGTGTTAAAAGTTCAGCTTATATTTTAAACGAATGCATTACATTGCACACGCGATATTTTACTAACCATTTAATAGTTTCTATTGAAAATATTATTTGTACTACAGACGCCAAACCGGCTTTGAAGAACTTTGCTTATTTATCAAGGATGTAAAAAACTAATGGTTAGCCACTGGCCTCTGTTTTTATGTACATTAGTCACCTTTTATGGACAGCTGTTGTCCGTCCGGTGCCAAATCATGTAGTTTTTGCTGCCCTACTCCACTTAGCCATTATTCACTCTCATCGTTGACTTCAATAGCCTAGCTGATTGGCAAGTTGAAATGGCAGTATGTAGAACACATGGCAGGAAGGACTGACGAACGATGGGATCGAAAAGTTCTCGAGTGAAGACTACGTACTGGCAAGCGCAGCGTGACCACGTCCACTCACGAGGTGGGAAGAAGATCTCAAGACCGCAGGATCGACCTGGATGCAAACCGCTTCCAACCCGTCTTATTGAAGATCCGTAGGGGAGGCCAATCCGTCGTCGAACTGATGGGACGAACTTATTGTAACAAACGCAGCAATGGAAGTCCTATAGCTTATCATTGACTTGAATGTTTTGCCGACCATGTTTCTAGCTTCCCTTTAAGCCTTTAGTGTGAATAAATTATTCTTCTTATCTACCTTATCTGTTTAACTGTGAATTTAGCTAGCTTCGAGCAGCGTGCCCATTTGCGCAAGTGTGTTCTACGGCGGCTGTTAATCTTCATAAATTAAATTTATATCTGCAAGCTACGAGTACCGCTGCTCTGTCCCGTATCACAATCATAAACATTTACTCTAAATTGGCCTAACTAGGACTAAAAAGGTACCGCGTAATTTATCTCATAACTTTATGTGACATTATTTTATAGGAATTATAATTTTTCCCGTATCTTGAAAACCGTTCTAACGTTTTAAACCAAAATGTTGTATCTGTCTAAAGTTTCAGTCGCCTATATGTACTATTTTGATAACGTATACATTTTTTTTTGTTATACACACAAGTCATCAATGAAAATTATTCTTTGTTCGTCGTCATTATAGTTGTTATTTTCAAACTTTCGTGATTTGAGCACATTATACTACTATATTAATACGGGTCTTATCGCGCAATAAAACATAAGATGTATTAATAAATACCTCTTTTTCTCTTTCTCCCGACGTTTCGACTGCCCTGTGTAGGTAATAGGGCCTATTCTGTGGTTTCGACCAAGATGCATTGGTCGTGGTCACGGACAGACTAAATGCGACGCCGTATCACTCAAATTGAAATTGTCACCACGACACACCACACTGACAGTATCTGTAAAGGTCTTAATGCCTACACCACGCAGTTTACATTTGTCGACTACAGGATTCCACGACACTGATAGTTTGAAACCATCCTCTCGGTTGAAATTACGGTGTTTTTTAATTTCTACAGCCTCACGAACTACGAGGGTCAAACTGAAAGTTCTTAGAAAATCAAAAACTGATTACATTAGCCAGTTATTAGTTTTATTATATCTTTTCAAAATATTGTCCATTCACGTCAATACACCGCTGCATGCGATGGAACCACTGGGAAAAGCACTTTGCCCACTCGTCCTTAGGGGTCTCTTCAATGGCATCGCGATACGCAGCCACCGCTTCTTCAGCATTCATAAACCGCTTTCCTTTAAGTTTTTCTTTAATTTTTGAAAATAAATAAAAATCACAAGGCGCGAGGTCGGGGCTATACGGCGGGTGACCCAGTAATTCAACGTTTGATGTCGCCAAATAGTCGATCGTTCGCTTGGCGGTGTGCGATGAGGCGTTGTCGTGGTGAAGGAGGATCCTACTGCGAGGTCGTTTCTCTCGAACTTTTTCCAAGACAAGTGGCAAACAATTGGTAGTGTACCATTCTGCAGAAACTGTTTTTTGATCCTCTAACACAATTGTCGCGAAATGACCTATCCTTCCAAAGAACGAGGCCACCATTTTTTTCCCCGCACTTCGATCTCTCTTCACTTTAGTTGGCAACTCCTCGAAAGGAAACACCCACTGAGCAGATTGTCTTTTGGTTTCAGGATCATAACAGTAAATCCAGCTTTCGTCACCTGTTAGTATGTCGAACACAGCATTTGAGTCACCTCCGTTAAATCTTTCAATCATTTTACGGCACCAATCCACACGATGGAGTTTTTGAGCCTCAGTCAAATTATGAGGTATCCACCGGGCGCAAAGCTTCCTGACCGCTAAATGTTCGTGTAGGATTTTGTGCACTTGACTCATACCGATGCCTAAGCTTGTCCGAATCTGCTGATAGGTCACTCTTTTGTCAGTCTCTATCATACGCCGCACAACACAGATGTTATCTTCAGTCGTCGCCGTAGAAGGCCGTCCCTCACGTAAATCATCAGTGAGATTAGTGCGACCACGTTTAAACTCATTAAACCAGTTGTAAACAGTCGCACGAGATGGGGCTTCATCGTGAAAGGCCAATCGTAGTCTATCATAACTTTCTTGTTGACTTAAATGACATCGAAAGTCATAAAAAATCATTGCACGAAAATTTTCTCGTGTTAAATTCATGTTGACGTGACACAGACAATTTTCAATTTGCCGCCAAATCGTAAAACAAATGACAAATGAATGAAGTATATACTCAGTAATATTGGCAAAGAGTTCTATTTTCAAATTATAGAATTATTTTTTTATTATATTGTTTATAAGTGGCCAGTTCTAAGAACTTTCAGTTTGACCCTCGTATTCTTGAGAGATAATGTCGATCTGTGGAGAGTACTTTCGGGTCGTGGAGCTCAATCCAATGACTAGTTCCTCCGTCAAGCAAATGCTCGGCTATGGCAGACTTCTCTATCTGGCGGTTATTATAGTTTTTAGAGTATGTTTATGCCCTTATATCACGTGTATGTTAATTTTCAAGAAGTATGTCTACCTGGACACGATTGGCAAAGGACCGAGGCAGATGGCACTATAAGAGAGAGGCTTATACCCAGCAGTGGGATAAAGAAGGCTGTGGATGATGATGATGATGTCTAAATAAACAACTTTGTGGACTCGAGCCGGACATTTATATTATACAAATTTTAAAACTTCGTACTCTAGTGAGCAATATTTTGCTCTAATAAGACCTTTATTTTCTTTTTATCTCTGGGTAATAGAATTTTATTCTGTGCAAACGTATATCTTTACAGCTTTACACCTCTACAACAGTAAACATTGCAGTCGGCTCTCTATTCTCTAACCTTGAGCAAATCCTCGTGTTTTAGATCATCCTTTAAATCACCCATTGTTTCGATCTACGCCGTTATTTACGATCTACCTCTTTGCTTTTATGATATCCGATTACGTGTTTTGATATCTTGAAAGGTTAGGTCTTTTCTTTTGTTTACATTTTTCAGTTTTCTATATTACATTGCGTCTTAAAATGTCACAGGATAATAGCTTTTTCATTAACAAAATCGTATGTTCTGTGTATCTGTCAGTGAATTCGCTTAGGTCTCCTAACATTGCAAATCGGTTTTCACTGTATCATAGATTTTTTTTTGAAATTATTGTACCTATAAAATTCCTCGACAGCTGAGACAAATTGTTTTATGTATTCTATATGTTACTAAATACGATATCGCGAAAAATTTGCGCGTATGCCAAAATATTCTTAAATTATTATCTTTTAAACACTAATCTTATAAAACAATATTGCGAGAATTTTAAATTATCTTTAAATGAGGAGTTTGTTATCTATATATTCATAAGTTTCTGCTCATCTATAATACAGTCGTAATTTATCCATCAATATTTTTATACGAAAATGTTTGATTTGTACAGTTCATAATTCAGTTATATTATGTCGTACAGTCTCTCGTTTAGCACCAAGTATACGTACAACTAAGTTAGTGAACTTATGTTGTTGAACACACACAACTGTCCCCGAGCACACCACAATTTTAGTGTAGACATGTGCAATCAAAACTTGGGTAATGCCAAAGTTAAATAGGAAAAGCGAAGTTTTACCTGCTACTGCTGAATACTGTTTCCCGCATTCGAGTAACGTTTTCTTTTGGATCAAGTTTTAGTGATTTTGCTCTGAACAATCGTTTTGGTTTTATGTCCATTTTGTAAGACTTTTAGTTTATTGCCTTTTAGTAATTACACTGCAAGGTGTTGTTTTGCAAAAGTGCAGGCTCTGTCAGAGGTGCATATATGCACCTATATTACCTACTTGTTTTTACCCGCGGCTTCGCCCGAATACGCAATATATCATTATAATTTATAGCCTATGTGTTATTCTGATATATAAGCTATATTATTGCAAAGTTTCATCTCAATCCGTTCAGTAGTTTCTGCGTGAAATAGTAACAAACATCCATACATCCATCCATCCTCACAAACTTTCGCGTTTATAATATTAAGTAGGATATTAGCATATAATGAAAATTACCTATATCAGCATATACTGGGTTATTCCTAATCAATAAGCATCCTTTTAGGGGCTTATTATGTACATCTAAACCAACAACTTTAGTTCTGTGACTTTGTCAAAACTCAAAAAAAAAATTGTTATTCCATAGAAAAATATCGCGATAAAATGTATGGAACAGCTGATTTTTTTTTAGTTTTGACAAAAGTCGCAGAACAGAAGTTGTTGGTTTTGATGTACTGAATAAGCCCCTATAAGGATGCTAATTGATTAGCAATGTAGGATATAACCCTGTAGAGCAAACTAAGAAACTGACCACGAAATCGCGAAAAAACTTTGCCATACATTTTGTCGAGAGTCAATAAAAATTTTTAAGGTAAATATTCTCTCGCGATTTTGTTATTAAAAGTACATAATCATAAGCATATAATTATATATCCATCCACCTCTGAAGGTCCCTGCTTTACGCAAAGAAACATTCTGTACAATTATACCAACTTAGTATTCATTTTGATTATGCAAATACTAAAATAACCCTACATATGGCTGACATTTTAACTGTCGGAATCTTGCTCTATCACCAAAGATCTCGATAAAAATGTACAGTGCGAGATTGTCCAATAAATCTAGATAGATTAAAGACATAGAAAAAGAAGTCCTCTTTTAGAAAAATTGATCCAGACTGGTCTGGGAATAATCTTGTTTTTCCGCCAGTTTTCATGAGTGAACGGAGAGTTTTATCACTCAGACTGTCCCTAATAAAATGTTTTATATGTATAGAGAATACTGTTTTATGAAACGAAAAGCCGACTAAAATAACTCAAATATGTACCCATACATTTCTTTTCATTAACTTTATTTTTTTTATATTTAGTATATAGGCTTTGTCTTATAACTACGTTAAAACTGCAATATAAGGATTAGTCTTAGTATCTGATCTGCTTAGAACGAGAATAAAATTCCTACCACCACGCTATCCACATAAAATTAGCAGACTGCAGATATTCTCGAGAACATGATAATTCTCAGACGAGTACTTACGTACATGAATATTCTCCATATTTGGGCAATCGGGCAAAATAAGAAATCGAAGGTAGAGACGCGTTCAGTTTCAGATTATACGATCTCTACGCTTGAATTACGCTAGCCAACCGTTTCCAATCAACAGTTAGTGGTTTAATTTTCCTGATATGTTGCCGTGGCGAATGCGCTTATCGTTCATTCATCGCATGGCATGACGCAAATCAATGGAGTGAAATATACGATTTGCGAAGGAGTTAATAAGTGCAATAGAGTCCGATCAGCTTTAATTATGTAACGTTACGAGCGTTACACAAAGGCTTTATGGCTGAGAACCTCTGGATCTAGCAGCCTGATGACCCACTTCGCAGGTCGTCGACCGTGTGACGTCACCGCCTCGCCACCCCCACCACGGTCACGTCACCCTCGGGGGTGTGTTTCCTGCTTCCCTTCGAGGTCACACGCTGTTCGGTTACAGCCGCGGACGGACGTGCGCTACCATTGCATTACGCATTTTTAATCAAGTGAAAAGAGTTGTGAATTAATTTTCCGGCATGACTATTTTGGGTACGTGGAGAGCAAAGTTTCTGTGTACATTTTTCATGTTCCCTGTATGTTTAACGACTTTGTTTGGAGGTCGCATAAAGACTGTCAGATGTCACGTAACGTAATGAGTGAAATTTACTAGCTGGGCCGCTTTTTTATGCCATGCTTATGTAACATTATTTTCCAGAAATGCGACCTTCAGGCTTGTTATTGTGCTTGTATAAATATAGGCTGAATCCTGATTAGCAGTCTTATTTAACTAATAAAGTGTAATGCTTGGCTTGGGTGTACGTTTATGGTAATAGCTCGATACTTTTAACTGAACTAGCACCGATATTAATCTAGGTGTTAACTAGACTATTGATAAATTAGCACCTTCAATTTGTCAAAAGCCAATACAATTATTGTACCATACAGCTAAATCGCTTTATGTATTTTTGGTGAAGTCGTAGAACAAAGGTTGCTTGCATTGGTAGCTTTGAGGTCTTTGGCGAATAAAAAACACCTTGTTTACCTAAATATTCAAAAGTATTAGTGCTGTATTTTAGAATTTAGATGTTTCAGTACCCTTGAGCCATTTTTCACGTGTACGAGTATTCACTGTTTAGTATATCAAAGCTAAATATCTTATGAAGATATAAACTTCCTGGCTTCTGCACGTTTTATTACAATTTTACGGCCGCAGCTCCGTTTTACATTTTTATATTTCGCAAATATAATATCAATTCTGGCCTTTCTTCTTTTTTTTACAATGCTTTTATTGTTTTAGTCATTGTATAAAAGTGTTTTAGATATGCAAGAAAAAATCTTCATTAAAGATCAATTTGATAATACAAAATCCAAAGTAAACTTCCAGAAATCGAAGTTTTTTTGAAATTAAACTTATTACTATACTTTGATACTGTTTTAATGTAAATGGGTGAATCCCAAATAAAAATTATCATCAGTCCTCGACAAAGTTTTTCGGGATTTAAAAATAATGAAGTACTTAAACCTCATTTATTCATATTCATATTCCTTTATTCATACAACAGTATACGTCAAAATCGAGTACAATAGGCTGATAGAAATTTACAATAAAATAAATAACAAATGTCATAAGTATTGGAAAGTCAGTAACAGCGATTAATACAACAATAAATAGTAACAGTTGATGCAATGATGAGTTTAAGGCATTTTGCACATTGAGCAACTATTGCAGCAACTAGCTGTTAACATTATATTTCAATGGGACTGCGCACATATAGCAACTCGAGTTTTGAGTTTCGGTAATCGTCAACAGTTTTCAGTTGCTGTAATCGATGACTGAGTTAGTTTCTAATTGCTGCAACAAGCAACTATTAAATATATACCGCTTTTTAAAGTTGCTGGTGTCCTCAACCGTCAATCGCAACGCGTCGGGGAACTTCACACCTTCCCTTCCTCACCATGTGCCCAGCAATGCCAGTGTCTCTCACAGATTGCCATAGTTGCCATAAAAGTGAGGCAACCGTAAACGCGTGTGTTTCACTTAGGCCGCACAGTCCTTATTACAATCTTTGATGATGTCAATTGGGTTTTAAAAGCATTGTCCCACAGCCGAGATACAGGCTTACTTATCAAACGATATATTTTACATGTTTAATGTAAGGACCGAAATAATTTCTAGCCGACTTATTTCTCTACCCACGGCCTAAACCGAGTACCTACTATCCATCAAGAAATCATAATCAATACACTGTAAAGGCATTTTTATGGTTATTTTATTTGTTGGTTTTAAGACTGTTTGTCACGCTTTGTTTATTAAGTATGTCTTATTACAGTTTCGACCTATTTAAACATTATTCCATTGTACTTAACATTACGAGTAGAATATTCGCTAGAACGCTCTCCTGATACTTAATGCAACGTAATCGCTTTAACAACCCTTCCAGTCTGAAATTTCAATGAATTCTCCGTCTCTTGCGAAAAGCCTGTGTACGAGAAAGAGGAGATATTCCCCTGACGTCACAGGATTATGAACCGTGCCCCAGTTATCGTATACGTACGGCTTTGGCTTCGAACACTCAACCCTTCTCATATTTTGATGTGTGCCGTTTTGTAAGGTCTGATCCCAATACAGAAATGGAATCGCTTTGCTGTTTGAATCTCTATTCCTTCAGCAGATAGAGCGGTGCAAAATCTCTTCTAGCTTAGTTGACTGCGTCTGTTGTCGAAACGGTAAATCCCGGCTACGTTTCCCGGCCGCAACAGATATTTAAATATGTGTAATTGTGTATGTAGTTACTGCATTTTTTTTTCTTCGTTATTCCATAGCATTTCTGACGCAGGGATTCCTAGTGCAGAGCTGTGAGTGAATACCTGTCATTTATTCTCATTAAACGAAAGAAACTCAACTGTTAACCGCGCTAAGAGCTTATGGCAATGCAAATACAGTATTTCTTATTGACTGACCTTTCAAAACGTCGTGCTAGTGCCCGTGATTGTAGCACAGAACGGCCGCGATTGAACGAGAACGTGATACCGCCGGTTGAATTACCTGTGGGTTTAGGTTCAAGTTGTGTTGCTATACTTACACTCAAAACAGTCTTACAACAATGCAAGACTCCGTTTAAACCTCACGTGAAGTGGTTATTTTGGTGAATTTTCCACGCACTTCATCCTCTGGTCGATACGCATCTTAAAAGAATGATATTGTGAACCAAATGGTGGAAATGCAGCTTTGAGTTGGCTGCGTTCGTTAGATGTGGAGATTAAAGTGATGTGTAAAGAAAAAAATAATAGGATCACCTCGTACCACAGGATGTAATCCAATCGGTTGATATTCGTCACTACACATTTACACATCCCATATATGTTAGCTTTAGACCTCACAACACCGTCAGTCTTACACGAAATTTTAGAAACAATGGTCGCTTAAAGGTCCCTTGTTAGTACTACGGAACCGCTTAAAATAAAATATGCATACTTACGCCTCCTTCGTAGCTCAGTTTGCGCCTTACAAAACTGGGTCAATTGAATCCACGTGAACTGCTTCTCTAAATTCTAAAACAGATTTATGGAAGTTAAATATTTAAAGCAGTTATATTTGTCGGAAGCAGGAACTCGGTGGCCTTGTCGTGTTTTTCTTCTGCGTGCTGAATTCTGAAGGCTTTACAAAAATCGTATTTAGGAGTACCTTAGGAAGTGGAACAAAGGTATTTTCATTTGAATAATGATTTATTTATACCTAAGTTAAGAGTCACAGATGATATTATGGTTCGTGGGTTTAGTTAGCGCTTTGGTTTGTTGGCATTGGAAATGAGCATGCAGACATTGCAAACCTCATATCGGATTGTTGGAACCACAAGTGTGGTCTACGAAATTCATACAAGTGATGACGATCTTAATAAATATGGAGTAACATCCTAGAGCCGCAAATTATTTCAAAATGACATCCGCCACAATTAAGTTCAAAATCAAATCACTAGAACCAGATCGCCTCCACTAGGAGTAAATATTTTCTTAGATGGTCGGCATGGTCGCACTGGGCCCATAACATAGCTCTACAATCCAGGCCCCGGAGTAGGTTGGATTTCATACTACGATAATAATTGTACCGTATTTCATAACGCGTAGTAGTTACTACGCGAAAATTGCATGATTGTATCTTGGGGATTACCAATTCCCATTGGTAGTATTCGTCGGTCATGGTATTCGTGGTCGTAACCAAAAACGCCGAAAACGATTTTTTCGCTTCGGCCGTTTAGGAAACCGGGGTTATGAAACTGGTTTTAATACTCTTACATCACTGGTTTCTCAGGAGTACTATGTTTATGTTATTTTAGCCATTTATGAAACTATGCAATAACTGGATTCCAGGCATGATGTATTAACATTGAGTATCGTATTTAACGAATTGTATTTGTATAATGAGTCAAAACCTTAATTTTGCAATTTATTTCCACAGCCTTATATTTATTATCATACTGAAAATGAATGTGTGTATTTACAAGTCTAATATTAAAATTATGCGCTGAAATATATCTACAATCCTAAAACAAGTCCCAAAAAAAAGTACTGGTCTAAAAGCACATTTCCAGTGGGTACCTACCTACTACTCCTAAAATGCCAGCCCCCTTGCATAGTTAATTTCAGTATTTGTTTCTTGGTAGCTGGAGTGTAATGTAAGTAAGTGTAAGACTGCAATTGACCACGACAATATCTGAAACTGAATCATAACTATTTGATAGTTGGTAAAAATGATAAACACTCACTAATTCGGCGCCTTCGCATAGAGCGTTTTAGCTTAATTGGACAAAGCATCTGGGCCGGAGTCCCCGAGGATGCAGGTTCAAATCCTGCGAACGCTTCAATTTTTGAAATGTTTAACACAAAAAGAAAGTTTCTATACACCTAGTGTGTGAAGCACGATAAAAATAATTTCATAACTATTTGATGTTTAAATTGTTATGTTTAGGTACTTGTGAATAATTAAATTATTTTATCTTAGTAAAAAAATATTTTTTTACATTTTCCTTTAAAACTTTACGTGAGAAATCACACCTTGGAATCTAGAGTAGTTATTTACATTCCACTACAGCTATCAAAAAATAGATATAATTATCATCTAAGAACTTTTTTTACTCCTTGGGTACGAAACACTCTAAAAATAAATTTATGAGTGTGGAACTCTGAAGTGAGTGATTTCACCATACTGTACTGTACTGTACCCACGAAGGGTAATTAGACTATAACCACCACACTGGCCCAGTGGCCAAGTGCGGGTTTGTCGATTCACATCCACCATTGAATTTATTTTACGGACGTAAGCAGGTTGCATCGCGATGTTGTCCTTCACCGAAAAGCCAGTGGTCTGAAATTCCGCACATAAGTTCCAAAGAAACTCATTGGTACGGTATCGGGATTTGAATTGAATTCCGCCATACGCATATTTATTTTAAAATTAAGAAAATTAGTAGTTTTAATTTCGTCTGAAGAAGAGTCTGTTGTTTATATTAATATGTTTGTTTTAGATGTTAGAATTGAGTCCAATTTTTTTATTTATATCACACAAATGGGCCAGCATTTTGGGAACTGTATCTACTGGCAATGGGCTTTTGGACTAGGACTTTTCATTATCACCTGTATAATATTCATTTATAGGGTTCCGTATGGGCACCCAATGGATAAAAACGGGACCCTATTACCAAGAGTCTGTTGTCCGCATGTCTGTCTGTCTGTCTGTGACCAACCTGTATATCATGAACCGTTATAGCTAGAAAGTTGTGTGTTTCCGCTATAACAACAAATAATAAAAACTGATTTAAAAAATATACCTATATTTAAGGGGCTCCTATACAAACCGGAATTTTTAACCGTTTTTTGCGCGATACTAATAACAGTAACAGGTGGAAGCTGGAAATATTTGTAGAATATTTACTTCAAAACTAAATAATTAAATTAAAATAAAATGTTTTAAGGGGGCTCCCAATTCCCATACGGTATGGAACCCTTCGTGCGCGAGTCCTACTTGCACTTGTCCGATTATTTCCATTATTTTATTTTGTTTTAGGATTGTAAATATACTTTAGAGTTTTTTTATAAATAAGACTGTAGAAAAAATGGTAAAATTAAGGCCTTTCGCACAAAAGGCGTAGGCGTAGTCGTATCGTTACGACGCAACGAGTACGAGACGAATAGTGTTCCACACACGAATCGTCGCGTAGGTGTATTGTTTTGTAAGATTTCATTTGAAATCATGGATTTATATTGGCATTTTATAAAATCAGTTTATTTTAGACGACATTTCTGCCTAAGCTTTATCTAATTATCTGTTATATTTTTCCATGATTATTTATTCAATAAACAATTATAAAGACAAGGGAACGATTCAACCAGTTTCACAAATTCAATCACTGCATTATTCATATTGAAAGAAAAAAATGTCGTAAGAAGTTACAAGGTATTTTTTTTTACAAATTTTTAAATAAATTAATCAAAAGGTAAAAAAACAGCCGCTACGCCTGTCGTAATAACAGTAAATACCCCCTACGATCGCAGCAGCGATCCGTGTGCGGACGTGACGTGTAAGGTTTTAACTAATTATACAAATACAATTCGTTAAATACGATACTCAATGTCAATTCATGCCTGGAATCCAGTTATTGCATAGTTTCATAAGTGGCTAAAATAACATAAATATAGTACTCCTTGGAAACCAGTGACGTAGAAGTATTAAAAAATCTTTTTAGGAAACCAGTTTCCTGAAAGTATAAAAAAAAAAACAATTTAGGAAACCAGTTCCCTATCGCCGGTTACCTAAACGGCCGAAGCGATTTTTTACGTATTTTTGACATCCATAAACATTTGTGGCTTCATGGTTTGTCTGTTGAATTTATACTTCATTTATTGTTTTCTTTCTCGTTGAGAATTCCATCAAAATAAAAGTGACCGAGATCATGTCGAGCGCGCCAGAACAAGATGTAATTAACTGTTGATATCAAGGCCTTCCGCTGAAATACATCATGTAGCATATTGTCAGCGGTGTTGGTTGACCTTAGGATGTGCATCGATCGAACGTAAAATTGCCTAGGTACATGAATATTGAGGTCTGTTGACGTTCAATTCACTTTCGAGAAATTCGATTGTAGTCTTATTCCACACTAATAAAACAAGCAGCGTATCATAGGTAGTTGTGGGAAACAAACCAATTTGGATTTTAAAATTCAGCATGACCTCAAACGTATGTACGCCATTGAATTATATTCTCATTGACTAAATGCATGTAGAAGATCAACATTTAAACAATAAAAATCATTACACGCTATATGTAGATTTCCAATTCCGTAAGTAAATAGACGTAACGTGACATCGCTGATCCTTTCTTTATTTTATCCATTTTTGCGACTCCGTTCATAAATTAGCTGCTTGAAGAGTATTGAAATACACGCTTTTATGTACGGAAGAAGGGTACAGTTTTTCTCCTAAGTATAGCCAATTATCAATTCTGTTATCATCAGAATCACGAATCTAACCTAGACACGATAGGCTGGGGAAAGAGAAATATGACTTACTAATTTTTACCCGCGGCTTCGCCCGCATACGCAATATATAATTATAATTTATAGCCTATGTGTTATTCTGATATATAAGCTATATTATTGCAAAGTTTCATCTCAATCCGTTCAGTAGATTTTGCGTGAAAAAGTAACAAACATCCATACATCCATCCATCCATCCATCCTCACAAACTTTCGCGTTTATAATATTAGTAAGATAAGCAAGGCCTATGCTTAGCTGTGAGCAATCGCAGCTATGGATGATAATTATGATAAAAAAAAACCGGTAATTTATAGCAACTTAGCGAATTTTGGATAGCGTTTCACTTTCTTTGGTCATTAAACAACATTATAACTATTGTTTTTACTGTTGTTGTAAGATTAATATGTCCCACTGCTGGGTAAAGGAAGGTTTTCACTCGTCACCCTGATCTTTCCATGTTTGGTTATTTTGTGCTGTTTTTTTAATAAAAATAAAAATGGTAACCGCATTTTTATGCTAATAGGTCTAATAATCGACGACCTCAAAGCTGTCACGTTGGCGCTGTGCCCAGTTTTATCTAAGTAGATTGAGTTAACCAGTTAAAAAGTATTGATCTCGTCGTCGTGATTCGTTTTGTGTCCAAGTTAGCAGTCGCAGCTACCAAATACTTTTGCCAGTTATAACTTTGACTATAGTATTAAATGAATAAACATAAAAATAAATATATATATGTATAAGTAAATATAAAATATGTAAATATTAGGGAAAACATCTTACACACCACAATCTGGTACCTGACCCCAAACTAAGCAAAGCTTATTATATGGCTGCCAAAAACTGATACACTACATAAACATATGTTTATATTTTTAAATAACATAATTATATTTCTATACTCATATGTAGTTCATACACTGAGAGAAAAACTAACAAAAAAATAGTAATCTTTACTAAAATTTTACTAAATCCGAGGACAACAAATGACCTGTAATAAATACAAATCGATTTTTGTTAATGCAATTAGTAGGCATTACAATATCAGTTCTGTTATATGTAGTAAGGTCCCAGTAGCTTCAATAGATTAGCTTTGTAATATCTAGTAAAGTCCATAGTAATCTTTACTAAAATGTTACTAATCCCGAAGACAACAAATGCCCTGTTAAAAATACAAATCGATATTTAGTAGGTATTACTAATACCTGTTTTGTTATAGCTAGCAAAGTCAAAGTAAAGTCTTAGTAAAGAATACTAAAGATTTTACTAATTCCGAGGACAACAAATGCCCTGTAAAAAATACGAATTGATATTTAATAGGAATTATTAATACCTGTTTTGTTACATGTAGTAAGGCCCCAGTAAATCCAATAGATTAGTTTTGTAATATCTAGCAAAGTCCTAGTAATTTCGAAATTTTAGTTTTGTATTATCTATAAACCGCTAGTAATTTTAATAGAATAGTTTTGTAATATCTAGTCAAGTCTTAGTACTTTCAAAAGTTTAGTTCTGTATCATCTAGTAAACCCCTAGTAATTTTAATAGAATAGTTTTGTAATATCTAGTCAAGTCTTAGTACTTTCAAAAGTTTAGTTCTGTATCATCTAGTAAACACCTAGTAATTTTGATAGATTAGTTTTGTAATATCTAGTAAGCCTTAGTACTTTCGAAAGTTTGGTTCAGTATTATTTAGTAAAAGTCTAGTAGTTTCAATAGCTTAATTTTGCATTATCTAGTTGATTTTTGTAATGTCTAGTTTAGTTCTGTGTTATCAATTTAGTAAACCCTATCCAAGAAAAAGTTATAAAACACTTCAAATTGAAATATTAAAAACTGAATACCTACTTATAACAATTACCTATAAGTATACAGTATTAAATATTTCAATTTGAAGTGTTTTATAACTTTTTTATGGAAAGGGTTTATTAAGTAGATATCACAGAACTAAACTAGACATTACAAAAACCAACTAGATAATACAAAATTAAGCTATTGAAACTACTTGAGTTACATATCTTACAAAACGAATCTAAGGTTATAAACTAAAAAAAAACTAAATGTAAGTTACAAGGTGAATAATAATTGCAAACATAAAAATAAAGATTCAAGTAAGTCATGTTAGATATTTATTAAGTATTATACATTTATAATATAACACACGCAACAGCCACATGTACAATAAAACATAATTTACATTGCCGGCGAGTATAATGTATTCACGGAGATACCCAGTTACTCAGTAGATTTTGGGTAAAATTGTCAATTTTCACTTACACTGGTTAAATCTGTACTTATGACACTACACTATTAAACACAGTTAGTTGGTACGCACTGAGCTTCATTCTCCATGTTTACTCTACTGCACGCAACGACGAAATGGCTGCTGGAAAGGCGGGATCGTATTCACTGAGACCCCAATTACTCAGTAAGTTGACTGTATAGCTGTTATAACAATGACTCCTGGGTAAGATTGTCAATTGTCACTCACAGTGTTTAAATCTGTTGGTAAAACACAGTTTGTTGGTACTGAACTTCACTCTCCATGTTTACTCTACTGCAAGCAACTACGAAATGGCTGCTGAAAAGGCGGGATCGTATTCATAAAGCAAAACTCACCGGACACTTTAGTGGAAATAACAAAACATTTCGTTGAAATTACTTAGCTTATTGCTGGATTTACAAAATAGACTAAAAACTAAATGTTTCTGTTGCATTAACTAAAGTTTTGTAGTAAAATTACAATAGTGTCTTGAAATTAATAAAGCCTCATGCTTGAAATTATTCTTCCTTTCAATACAAATGACAATCGAGTTTCGAAAATGATTAAACCCACGCTTGTAATTACAAAACAAGGTAAATCAATTTTTTTTCATCTTCCAAACCAGTGCTATATCAGATACCAATACTTGTCTATACCAGTACCTATCTAGGTACCAACGCGGTGGATTTTTTTGTAAGTACATAGTACTAATCGCCTAAGAGCATGTCAAACCGTACGAAGTACTCGTATGATACTTAGTGTACTGAACTACTGAAACCAAAGCCAAAGCCGTCAAATAAGGATATTTCAACGACGTTGGCGGGAACAGAAAACGCGGCATCAGAAAAAATCTTAATGCCAATTAATGCAATTAGAATTAATGCATAAGTATTAATTTGAGATTTTTCGAGTATTAAAGTGTAAACTTATCTCGTATATTATTCCAGTAACTTCAGTGCCCTTACCATGACTTTTGATAGTAAACGTAAACTTTTTTCCGTTTCCGTTTAATAGCTTCATATATTTAACCATACCTTATTAAATGTTAAAGCCAAAAATTTTCTTTTTATTTGTAAGCGTTTAGAATCCAGCAGCTATGCTTATTCTTCATTTTTTTACTCTTGACTCAAGACCATAGCGTAAAATCATTTTATAATAATTTGTTCTGGGAAAAATATTGTTACTTACTACTACTTATGATCTAATATTTGCTATTGTTATAGGCGATAAGTTTACGTTTTACGGCTAATTTTGTCGATTTTATAACTTTGTTTGTTGTTGAAAAGCAATAATGCTTTGTTTGGGAAATTTTGTCATCTTGTAATTTCAATTGAGATTATTATCGTAAGAGCATTTATAATGTTTGTTTCTGATAAATTAATTATATTTGTTGTACCAAATAAAGTTCTTGTTAAATTTTATAAACGTGTGTTGAAGTTAAATAAGCGTGTTATTTGGAATTGCAAAACGGGAAAAACTAAATAATTATGTTGTATCAATATTCTTTACTCAACTTTACTCAGTCAAAGTTCTTTATAAATTTCACAAACGTGTGTAAAAAAATAATAAAGCATGTTCTTTGGAATTACAAAAAGGGGAAACCTAAATATTATTGTTGTACCAATTAAAGTTATTTCTAATATTTACAAATGCGTGTTGAAATTAATTAAGCATGTTGCTTGGAATTACAATAACGGAAATACTAAATATTTTTGTTTACCAATTAAAGTTCTTTCTAAACATCACAAACGTGTGTTGAAATTAATAAAGTATGTTGTTAGGAATTACAAAAAAGGAAACATTAAATATTATTGTTGTACCAGTTAAAGCTATTTCTACTAATTACAAACTAGTGTTGAAATTAATAAAGCGTGTTGCTTGTTATCACAAAAAGGGAAATATTAGATATTTTTGTTGTACCAATTAAAGTTATTTTTAATATTTACAAACGGGTGTTGAAATTAATAAAGCATGTTGCTTGGAATCACAAAAAGGGTAAAACAAAATATTTTTGTTGTACCAATTAAAGTTCTTTCTAAAAATCACAAACGTGTATTGAAATTAATAAAGCATGCTCTTTAAAATTACAAAAAGGGGAAAACTAAATATTATTGTTGTACCAATTAGAGTTATTTCCAATAATTACAAACGAGTGTTGAAATTAATAAAGCGTGTTACTTGGAATTACAAAAAGGGAAAAACTAAATATTTTTGTTGTACCAATTAAAGTTATTTCTAATATTTACAAACGCGTGTTGATATTTAAAAAGCATATTACTTGGAATTACAAAAAGGGTAAAACAAAATATTTATGTTATACCAATTAAAGTTCTTTCTAACAATTACTAATGCGTGTTGAAATTAATAAAACGAGATGCTTGGAATTACAAAAGGTAAAAACTAAATCTTTTCTTGTACCAATAATTTTATATTTTCTAAAAATTACAAACCCGTGTTGAAATAAATAAAACGTGTTGCTTGGAATTACAAAAAGGTAAAACTAAATATTTTTGTTGTATCAACTATAGTTCATTCTTAAAATTACAAACGTTTTTTAAAATTGACCAAAATTATTACTTAGAATTACAAAATAGGTAAACTGTTAGAAACACAACTACCTTTTCTTGAAAATAGTAATCGAATTTGCGGAATTTACAAAACTCTAACAATATTTACTATAAATTTGTAATAAATATTAAACTTTTGCAATATCTGCATTTACTAAAATCGTATTTTAGGAATTACAATTACAAAAACAAAACTGTTAGTAAAAAATAATAAAAATTGCAAATACAGCAAAACTTTGCTAAATTATACTAAAATTTAGTGTTTTCGCCAAATACAAAGGACTTTTGTAATATTTAGGGGCGATTTTTTTCTCAGTGTAGAAAAGTGTGATTTACACACAATAATGTTTATTTGCTGTCATTATTGTTAACAATTATGGAAAGTTCTTCACAGTAATACAATAATACTTTATTGACACCACAAATAACAAAAAAGTAACAGAAGACAATATGGTGGCACCGAATGTATAAGGCTTCCTAGGAGTAAATGTTGACTATGGTCTTATCGCTAATAGCGTTCACTTCTCACTCTAATTCGCGAAACATTAGGGAGCATACATACCTAGTATAGGTAACCGCGAAGTCGCGATGTGTGTGGCCTTAGCTACGACTCACGAGTTTCTATAAAACTGTTTCGCAATGTTTTGCCTACATCCATCGCAATAGCTCGAATGTTCGCGTTATCGCGGTGAATGTGGCCGTAGGTCAGACAACCTTTACAACCTTTACGAAGTCCCTGCGAATTCGCTAGTATTGTTCTAGGATGTAGTTGTGATCGTCACTATGACCTGCTTTTACTATGGGACCAACTACTTCTATGGACATCCATTTGCCGGTAAGCCTTAGGATTCTATCGGCACACGCGTATTAATACTGCTCTGTACAAACTTTGTACATATTATATGTATAGAAAATCTTTTCAATCTATTTAATATTCAGTATCGACAGGCTTGTGGTTTCCTGTAGCTCTAGCCAAATCGCAGGTACACTCGCACGTAGGAATATGGCGGCGCATGTAACTGATATAATCCGATATCGATTAAAGTGAAACCTTCTCAAAATAGTAGCTCAGTTAGTACATTATTATAATATGCGGCACTTTTAATAGGCTATTTGACTAGTTTTTGGAAATCGTTTAAAATTATTCGTTAGTACATAATAAGCACACCACATTTATATTACCGAGAGATCTAATGTATTAACAATGAAGATCAAGTGTTAAAGAATAGATATTCAAGATCCCGCCAAAACGACATTCTGTAATGGAGCTAGAAGAAAGAAAGAAGCTAAAAAGAAAGCTGGTCTGTGACGTCACACACTAGTAAATAACATTAGTTAATACTAGTAAATATGCTATTTTACATCTAAAAATTGTCAAAACATACTTTAAAAGTAACTTACAGATACAATAATATTACTCCGAAAACACAAATTACCTACAAACGACAGTCAATCGAGAAATTCTTGTTTACTAGCATGTGACGTCACCAGAGTTTCCGCCATTCTTAGAGCGGTCACGTCACAGATAAAATGTCAAAAAAATACCGTATTTTATTTCGTGCGATTTGCGAAAATTGGACATATTTTAGTTTAAGTAAAGTGAAATATCTCTTTTTCAGGCTATTATATATATGAATTACCACAATCAATACTATATTTTTAATGTTGTCAAATAGCCTATTGAGCTTCAGTACCTACATGGAAAAAAGGGCAATCTATTAGTGTAGAATACATTTTGTATTTACGGCGTAAATTACAAAAAAACTGCGTTTATACTTATGTTCCTATTAATAATTCAGTCATATTTCTATTATATCTTTCCATGCCCAAAAATGTAGAAATTGCGGGAGCGGTCCTAGACATGTGTCAGAAAAAAACTGTGTTGTGTACTTATTACTAGCGATTTTGCTATATTTGACCTGCTAACAATTGATATTTTTATTGAGATTTTATATCTCTATGTTGACACTCTTGTTTTATAAGACGAACTGAGGGAGTCATTCTAAACTTTTGTAATATATAGGTATTCAGATTTATAGAATAGGTATACGTTGTACATACGTACAGGCTTCATTTCAATCAAAATGGAATACTAAACCTAAAAGAGTTGGTTTTATTTGGACGTCATCGCAATCAAAAACTTAAAAACTCTGAACTCGCAAGTAAGATTCGCTGTTCCATGAAATTCACTCGTAAATAAAGTATTAAACTGCTAATTTTTCGCGTTTTCAGGGTCGACACAGTAATAAAACTGTTTTGTAATGATGAGGTCAATGACCTGTTAGTTTACTACCTCTCCTCGTATACCTATATGAAACGTCTTGACCATGTGTCATGATTATTTTATATCGAATTATTTTTATGAACTTGCCTTCGGTAATCGCAAAGAGAACGAAAATCGATAGATAGCACATAGCAGTTTGCGATTTTACTTTGACACAAAACATGAAAAGAACAGATGTTAAGCTTTTATACGATGTCCGTTTGAGCCACGCAATGCACGCGTTAACTTAATAGTTCTCGGGCGTGAAACCCTCCACACTACCAACGCTGCTGCACTGTTGATTTTCTTTTGATACGTCTGAGTCTATTTGATATGCACATTTATTCAATCTACGGCCACCGGCTTTCTTGTTTCTTGCCTGAGGGAACTGTGAGATATAATATCGGAAGCTTTTCGGTGTGATAGAGTTAAAAATATTCTAAGCTACTGACGCTTTTCGGGGTTATAGAGTTAATATATTCTAAGATAAAACGTGATTTACCTTTGAAGAAGATGTAATCATCTGACAAGTTGGTGGTCAAATGATTTATTTCAGTATCCCTAACGACTCCAACCCCTACTAAGGGTTTGTTAAGTTTTTGACGTGATAACGCCTAAATAGATGAAAGCCGGCGAGAGCGTGGAATAAGCGATAGAGAGGCACGATCGACCTAAGCGTTCGGCTTGTTTCAGTTGTTGATCCAACCGACTTTATAGACAACCAATTTTTTTACGCACTTATTAGAGTGAGACATCGTTAACTACATAGTATGGAAATGAAACCGCACCAACCCGATGCCAACAAATGACTCTGTACAAATTCCATAGAAAATTGTAATTTACGCTTACTCCATCGAGCTCTAAAAATAATTGACAAACTCATAGCGAAGCTTTTTAAATCATCTCTTCAAACTGGTTTAAAAAGCTTGGCTTCTGTGTCCTCGGTGTTTTGTGTTGTAGGTAACATAATAACCCCCGAGCGATGTCGGCGTACCGCGACCTCTCGCTTATCTAACTTTTAACAACGCTGTCGTGACGGCGGCCCGGATCCGACTTACTTTATCGGAAAAGGTCTCGTTGAAGGGTTATTTGTAATGATAGAGTTTTGAGGCTTTCTTTTTACTCATAACTGCGCGCGAGACGCTTATTTGTTGGAAATATTGATACGCTGAAAATGCATGTTTACCAAACATACATTGCTGAATGCAGTGTTGTGTGAGCGCATTTGATTGATTTGTTGTGCTCTGTAAGTGTAAGATTGTGTAATTAATTATTATTATTGACGTTTTGCAGAGTTGTGGTTTTAAGCAGCGTTTCGTGCGAAATTAGGTCGTCGCTAGATTTAAATGACCCGTCATCTCGCGAGATCGGTGTTTGTAACGTAATTTCGTGTAAGCCAGATAGAGCCCAGAATTCTTAATCGCCCGAAGGTTTCTGACAACGAATTCCGTGTCCTTATATCAAGCTCAATAAATAACTTTTTAGGTAAATTGTGATCTATTGTCATTAATTTCTTTTTTTAGAAAAGCCTGTTCACGGTTATTGGCAATTAGCTGAAAATGTCTCGTTTGCCTCTTTTGTTCGACAGTTATTTTGACAATTCATCATTTTTATTTATATTTTTAAAAACCCTGCGCAGGGCCATACGTAATTAATTACCTGATAACCGTTCGTCAACATTTTCCTCTCTTGATACTCAATAACTTTTCCTACAGCATAACAATAGTTACTAGTAAACTTACAATTCGTTACTTAATTTCTTTAACCATTTCTTTGATAGCAAACCTGTGGTTAATGGTAGTTAGCTGATAACAGAACTTCTAGTTAACAATTTCGTCTCATGGCGTTTAATGACTTTCACTTAATCTATGTTTGTCTACAGCTAGTTTTCAAAGTACTATTTTTATGTCTTCCAGAGCCCGCAGTGTGCGTGATGCGCGCACCGGGCGGCGTGGCGACGCTGGCGCGCTGGGCGCACTCCGGCCCGCCGCTGGAGGCCGACCCGCCGCGCCTGCTCGACCAGCCGCTGTTCCCGCATGACCACGCGCTCAACTCGCGCCTCGCCATATGGTCAGTACACTCCGCACCACATCACACGACGTGACACGCTAGAGCCGACCCCCAGTGATTCGCTATATGATCAGTACCTTCCGCACCACACCAAAAGGTGTGACACGCTGGAGCCGACCCCCCGCGATTCGGTATATGGTCAGTAACTCAGTACATTCCGTACCACATTAGAAGATTCGACACGCTGGAGTCACCGCGCCTGCTCGACGACATAGTCACTGAGTTTTTGGCGGGAACGCGGAAAAATCATGTCGCCTTATTGGATTATTTTCTAAAACTTGTGTTTTTATCAGTGATAATTAGTGAAAAAATATGGTATTTCGTTGATTTTGAGCTGATTTACGTGCATGAATATAGGCAAGTGATATAATATTTATGTGACGTATCATGTTGTTACCAAAAGTCCATAGACGCTTCACTTAAATTCTCCACTGCTTCACTGAGGTATGGACTATGTTTGGACTTGACCGCGACTTTATTTGACTACTAGCTTTTGGCTCCACCCTCGTGGTATTTTGACTTTTGCGCTATCCCACAGGAAACTTTTATTTCTTCGGGATAAAAAGTAGCCTATGTCACTTTCCGGCCTTTGAACTATATCCATGCCAAAAATCAAGTCAATCCGTTGCTCCGTTGCTGCGTGAAAGAGGAATAAACCAACAAACTTTACGGATTTATAGTATTAAGTATGAAGTATGATTATGACGTGACTACGACAATGACTATTTTAATAAAATGTTATCAAAAATTATCAAAACTTAATACTTGACACTGGCAAATGCACAACAACGCGACGCCAAAACAGAAGAAGAAGATGAAGAAGACATAGTGACTTCAGTAACTGAAAAGATCCGTAAATCAGAAGACGGTACGATTCGAGATTCTAGAAGCTGACCCGGCACCATAATCGGCTTCGACCAGGCGTTTAACTTCCGACTTGGTTATAACATCAGTACCCTCCGCAGTGCTACTGAAAAGATCAAGAGACTGGCAGATTGGAGACCGATGTAGCAACCAATTAACTGACACCAGATATCTGACTAGCCTAGTTGGGCGCCTTCATATCTATATCATATTTCATAATCTAGATTTTAAGGCATCATGGCATTAGAAACTGTTCAAACTGTAATATTAGCTTCTTCATCATCCGGCGAGAATCGTATGGCATTAAAAACAGTTATTTTCGAGATATTTTTAAGTACAAAATTGCGGCTCTTTTGTTGTAATTCTACGAATGCTACGAAGTTACACGTTTTTCTCGTAGCTACCAAACGAATGGACTCTTATTGATACCACAACTATTCTATTTAGGTTATGTGGTCGATATGGAAATCAAGTGTTTTACAATCTTATTTTAATACTCCCTCATCAACTGTTTTCAGGCACGGAGACATATCAACCCTGGACGCCGATGTGATAACAAACACGACGGACGAGGCCCTGACAGAATGCAACGCCGTCAGCGAGCGGATCATGCACAACGCTGGACCTGATCTCAAGGAAGAAATCATTACAAGAGCTTATGGTAAATGCCACACGTTTCACTGCCATATCCTTGGCTTACTTACTCCGAGGCGTCCTTCAGGTAGCTGCGGCCTGCGGCTGCAGCCTGGTGGTATCACGGATTTTGGTTCAAAAGTTTCAGCCCTTGTGATTGGTCGAATCTTTGGGCGCAGCTGTTTGCGGGACGCTAATATATAGGTCTACTTTTTAGTCAAAGAAACTTGAATTGCAGATAGCGAGCAATGAGACCACCAAGTGTGGTCGTAGCGTAGTACAATCAATTAATTCGGGGTCATACCAGCTATGTTCAACTCTTCTCGAGAACAATAATATGATGCAAAATATAAAGTGGTTTCATTATCAAAACTAAAGGCTGGATTGGACTTATATGCTTCTCAATCCTGTGTTCCTGATTTGAAGTACTGGCAAGAGTTAGACCCGACCCCACTTTCGAACCGCCACTGTTTGCCACAACGTTGATCTACCTCAAAAAAGCCCTTTTCCTAGCTAGTTATGAAAATGGACCAGAGGCAAAAACTGTTATGGTTCAGCAGGCCAATCGCGTTAATTTTAAACAGCTGCGTTCCGTCTGTAATCCAGTTAAAAGTTCGTTTGCAATTGTGATTAAGTTTCGATTCAGTTTTAAAAAATTCGGTATTGCGCTAAACTTCATACACCAATCGTTCGTTTGACAGCGGTTACGTTCCAATTCTGATTGAAATGCGTTTTAACTTTTGTCAAAATCATTAGCGCGATACGAAAATAGACAAAAAGTTGAAGTTCGGTTAAAGTTCAATTGTGGTTCAGCTTTAATATTTTAGTGCGATTGGCCTGCAAGTCTCGTGTCTGTAATATGTGAAACACGCTCATTTGTTGTTTGATACAAACAATATTTAAAATTCTAAATTCTTACCGCCTCTTTCATTTATTTAGAAATTTGATTAAGTCGAAATAACGGAAACGCCACACAAATAAATGGGGGGTATTTATCCATAATTCGTATTTTTTTTAAATCGTGCGTTGAATTTAGCCTAAAACATATGTTTTTGATGTTACAGAGTGCGGTACGAGTGAAGTGGTCGTAACGCCGGGATTCGCGCTCCGCTGCCGGCACGTGGCACACACGGTGTGTCCGAAATATGTGTCCACGTACCGCTCCGCCGCGGAAAGCGCGCTCCACGCGTGTTACAAGTAAGTATCACGCCTCTAGCACGTAAAACACACGGTAAGTCCGAAATATGTGTCCACGTACCGCTCCGCCGCGGAAAGCGCGCTCCGCCGCGGAAAGCGCGCTCCACGCGTGTTACAAGTAAGTATGACGCCTCTAGCTCGTAAAACACACGGTGTGTCCGAAATGCGCGTCCACATACCGCTCCGCCGCGGAAAGCGCGCTCCACGCGTGTTACAAGTAAGTATGACGCCTCTAGCTCGTAAAACACACGGTGTGTCCGAAATGCGCGTCCACATACCGCTCCGCCGCGGAAAGCGCGCTCCACGCGTGTTACAAGTAAGTATCACGCCTCTAGCACGTAAAACACACGGTGTGTCCGAAATGCGCGTCTACGTACCGCTCCGCCGCGGAAAGCGCGCTCCACGCGTGTTACAAGTAAGTATCACGCCTCTAGCACGTAAAACACACGGTGTGTCCGAAATATGTGTCCACGTACCGCTCCGCCGCGGAAAGCGCGCTCCACGCGTGTTACAAGTAAGTATCACGCCTCTAGCACGTAAAACACACCGTATGTCCGAAAAATGTGTCCACGTACCGCTCCGCCGCGGAAAGCGCGCTCCACGCGTGTTACAAGTAAGTATGACGCCTCTAGCTCGTAAAACACACGGTGTGTCCGAAATGCGCGTCCACATACCGCTCCGCCGCGGAAAGCGCGCTCCACGCGTGTTACAAGTAAGTATCACGCCTCTAGCACGTAAAACACACGGTGTGTCCGAAATGCGCGTCCACGTACCGCTCCGCCGCGGAAAGCGCGCTCCACGCGTGTTACAAGTAAGTATCACGCCTCTAGCACGTGGCACACACGGTGTGTCCGAAATGCGCATCCACGTACCGCTCCGCCGCGGAAAGCGCGCTCCACGCGTGTTACAAGTGAGAGTCGCGCCTCTAGTACGTGGAACAGACAGTGTGTCCGAAATACGTGTTCACATACCGCTCCGACGCGCAAAGCGCGTTTACGCGTGTTATAAGTGAGTAACACGCCTTTAGCACCCACCACATGGCACCCACGGTGTGTCTGAAATACGTGTCCACGTACATACCTCTCCTCCGCGGAAAGCGCGCTCCACGCGTGTTTCTAATATTAGGTACTGCTTTAGCACGTGGTACTCACGAAAAATCTTACGGATATATCCCAATAGCCTTTCGAAGATAGTATTATATTTAACAATGGATCAAGAAAACTGATAGAGTAGGTACTGGAGGTAACTGGTCTGCCTCCTCGCTGAACGGAATCGTTAACTACTATTAAGGCCTTACTGGCCCAATTTAACGTATTTAAAACCAATCTTTTTCCTCAACAATGTATAATTTTACTGTTACATTTCAACCGGGATACAGTTGCGTCGCCCATTAAAAAGGTCCAGTAACTCAGTGGTACAATCGCTAATGTAACATACCAAAGGTCGTGATTTTGATTACCAACTTGAATTGATATTAAATTTATACTACTCGAATTTTAGGTACAATATTCTAGTAAAAATGTTCCTACAAATTTACAAAATAATGATCATTTAGAATCTTACAGGATCAGAATACACTTGAGGATGTGTTTGTAAATAGAGATCGAAGGACATATTACTGTCAAAAAATATCTAAGTTGTAAATTTAGGAAGGTTTATCTGGCGCTGGGCAGTTGTAGCCCGTGGGTTGCAGAATGCAGGTTCGGGTTGCAGAGTAATTTGAGAGTAAAAAAGGAAAGTTGAAAAAACCCTAGTGTCAGTTTTCATGTGCAGATTTAGACTGTATTTGGACATTTGAACTTAAGCATAATGTGTGCCATATATGAATATTTAGACATAAATTTCGTGTGTGTCTTATTTAGCACAATAAACCTAGACACAGATAACATCCGATTAGCCATGGAAAATCGCAACTTAACAATATTAACTCTATTGGATTTCAGCAATTCCTTCAATACCGTCGACCATGACATTCTTCTTGCCCTTATGCTTTCTTGTCTCTCTTCTCCTTCTCAATATTATTATTATTATGTATTATATTGTATGTATGTATGTAGCAGACATCCTGGTTCTGCCACATTGTGGCGAAACTAGGCTGTCTGCCACATGTCTAAAAACAAAAAAATAATTCAACGTGAGAAATCAATATCTTATATATATTGTATTTAAATATAGTATAATCATTATAACACCTGCATATAGGGATTATAAGGAACGATTATAAAGAGTTCTGCCACAATGTGGCAGAACTGTTATGATGTGGAGAAATGGAGCTAGGACATTTTTGTATATTGATATTTTTATCGAATAAAAAACGGACAAGTGCGAATCAAGCTCACCTAATGAGGGTTCCGTTAAAATACCGGAAATAGCACAAAACCAGAAACTAATCAAAACTAAGGGAGAAGCTAGTCTTCGATAAAAATAACTGATGGAAGTAGTTTGAGTTTATTTGGTTTAGTTTCAGTTCGATACCTCCTTTTGTTCCCAAGATAGGTCTTGGGGTACACATGGGTGGATGAGCAGACGAACTTTAGAGTAATCCTATAAGGGTTTATTTTTTTCTTTTGAAATACGGAACCTTTAAAATTAATAAAAAAAATAAAATGATACTTCGGACAACGTGCCCAAAAATCTTGTATCCGAAAAGTCACTGTATCCCGAAAATGTAACTAATATCTACCATCCATGTCAGAGCTAACTGCGCGCATTCTAACTTCCATACAAACTTGTATTAGACGTGAAAGAGTAACAAACTTGCAATTGATAGGTACTTCAATGTACTTAGGTCTCTGAGTATAAAGTACTCAATGACGTCTTATATTTCTAGACATGTGTACAATGACTGTATTTGATAAGGCATTTTCTCATTTTCCTAACAATAGGTGTACGCCAATTGGTTCATATTCGTTACTGCGGTAAGGTACATATAATAGCTGACGACGCGTGGAAGACGAGCGCGCGGCGCGTCGCACACAATTTCTGAGTCGCGTAAATGAATACGTGGCGCTCAGAAAATTGACGCATGTGCTAGCCTAAATACCTAAAGTTCTCGAAAAGCCTCGCCTTAAGATAAATTGTTACTTTATTAACGTTGAGTATAACACATAAAGTAATATTTCTTATGAAATTAAGTCTTTAGAAATTAAAGTAATTAATCGCATACAATGTATATTTCAGGAACGTATTATTCAAGGCGAGCGAGCTGGGCGCGCGTTCATTGGCTCTGTGCGTCATCAACACTCCTCGACGGAACTTCCCACCGGACCTTGCGGCTCACATCGCTCTACGTAAGTACACACACACATACACACACTCGCACACACACACTCACACACAGGTGCCCACGCTCTCTCATACACATACAAAACTACCCGTTTTTCTAAGACAGGAGCCGGGGGAGATCACCATTATGTAGAACTTTTACTATGGTACCAAACCGAAAAAAATTGGTGGCCAGGGTACACGAATACATTGACGTCTACATCATTCCACATCATCATCTGTCAGCGAGTCATTTTTTATAGATGGGCAATACGCTCGGTATTTTGGAAGTATTAAAGACTTCGAGACGCTCGAGAAACTGCCTCGCTCGCTCCGAGCTAGACATTGGGGTACACACTTACGTTATGGTTAGGGTCGTTAGGGTTATGGGTCACGACTCATAACCTCCACTATTTTTATAGACTCTTGCGCGGGCTGAGGCCGACATTTTGAATTGTTATGTATTTTTTACACTTTTTGTTTATTTTTAATATCGTTGAAATAACTTATCTATATATATAAAAATGAAACCCGTTTTCCGTTGTCACGACATAACATGAAAACGGCTTGACCGATTTAGCTTATTTTTTTTTTGTAGTTTTCTAATACTCTGTGCAAGGTTCTTACGGAAACAAATATTAAGAAAATCTCTCAGAAAGATTGAAAAATATACATTATAAATGTACTTGATTGACGAAATTTTGTTCAGAACTCTCCGACTCTCTCTTGGTCGGTTTTGTGACTATTGACGATGATTTGACATTCGACTTCTAGGCGAAACGAAGTTCGCCGGGTCCGCTAGTTTTGTATAAATCGATTGTTCTGAATAAAACTATGTGAAATAGTTGCAGCGCTATCGCGTGTGAGTCGTTAGTTTTTGACTGCCTCGGTAGCTCAGTGGTTAATGACTCTGACTCTTATATTTCAAACAGGCGTTGGTTCGATTCCCATCGCCTAAAGGCCTTCTACAGTGCTAAACGGTTATAATATGCCGGACCCACAATTTTACTTGTCATGCGAGTCATGACAGTGCTCTGGTATAATCTTGAGGGGCATTATACTAGTGGCGCTAATTTTTCAAATGACAATCAAAAGAACTAATGAAAATGACATTTGAAATTACGAATAAAAAAGAATGCTATTCTGAAAAATGCAGCTTGTAGCTTACTTCACAGACGCCATTAAGTTTCATTCGACCTATACGTATGAAGACACGGATAGCGCGGGAGGCTGTGACGCAAAGTCCGCCTCACGGAAGCAGACCCGCAGATGCGGCGCCACAATCGCTTGGTCAATCTGCCCTTATTGCTTGGCAAATAACTTGAGCCATGGAACATGACTCTCTTTCTTTTGTTTTCGCTATCAACGAAAAAAATATTAAGCAGTAGCGAAGGTGATTGTCGACCGGTTGAAGTTGCCAGATTTTTCAAGTGCTGATATAAGCCGAAGTCATAGGATGGGGCGTGCTGCAGGTGATAAGCCCAGGCCTATACTGTTTAAGATTCGAGATGTGGCCCTTCGCGACAAGATTTGGCTGTCCAAAACTAAGCTGAAGGCTTCGGGTCTCACGCTGTCTGAATTCTTGACAAAGGCGCGCCACGATGTGTTTCTGGCGGCACGACAGCGCTTCGGGATCACAAATTGCTGGACGCGCGATGGCAACGTGATAGTGTCTGGATCTGACGGCGCCCGGCATCGAGTCAATTGCCTAGATGACCTCGCGGCACTGCAGAAGACAATGAGCTCGGCTGCCAAGCCCCCAGCTGCCAAGCCCCCGGCCGCGGCTGCTGCGGCAACGACCGCGGAGGTGAAGGAATCCGGGAGCAGATCAAGACGAGACAAAGCTGGGTCTAAAAAGTAACTTCCAACTAAAAACACCTCTCTGTTGCATTGTTTTCACTTGGTTTATTAACAGGGTAGCTATACTTATTTATTATTTAGAGTTTCTCCAATAATACTACCTTATTTTTTTTCTAATTTTAGTGTTTTTTTGTATGCGTAAATGTACACTCAATTATTTAATTTCACAACAAACAAAACTTGTTAAATACGAGCTGTCAAACCAAACAAATTGTTTTCTGTCATAATTAATTTGATTTCAAGGGAGTGTCACTGTCACTTTCAACGTCAAAAGTTTTTTTTTTCCTCTGTTTAGGACACAGTTCTTATGTTTTTCAGCCAAATAGTTTACTCATTTTAGAAAACTTGATTGATTTACAAATAGTTGAAATATTTTTCTGATAATGTTTAATATTTCTTTTATGTATTTTTTTTTTGATCGTTTTAAATTAGCGGAACAGTGTTTTTGTATGTTTCTGTTACACCACGTAAACACTACCGGCAGGTGGACATTTGTATTATTATTTTTATTATATTATTATTATTTAGTATTTATAAGTAATTTATTTATTTATTACATAGGTTATATACAATATATTATGTCTCATAGTGATAATGAATATTTGTCGTGCTCATCCTCAGCATCTTCCATCGACAGTATGGACAGTTTTACCAGTTTGCCTTCTTTATCTGACTCCATTGAATCATTTGTTTCTGATGTCCCTAAGAATTTTAATGCTATCCACATAAATGCCCAGAGTATTACGGCTCATTTTCCAGAAATGCTTGCGTCATTCGTGCATCCTAACATTCATGCTATTTTAGTTTCTGAAACGTGGTTAAAACCGGTTCTCCCTTCCTCCTCAGTAGCGTTGCCTGGGTTTCGTCTCATAAGGAATGATCGGATTGGCAAGGGTGGTGGCGGTGTTGCTATATACCTCAGAACTCATATCCCATTCTCTATCATTAGTATGTCTACACAGCCGCCCCCATCTGATGCCGGTGAACATCTCCTTATTGAAGTCGTCCTACATCATACCAAACTACTTCTAGGAGTCTATTACCCTCACTCTCGAGATGTGAATTATTTTTCTTCTTTCGAAAACCTATTAGAAAACAACTGCCCCTCCTATGACCATACTATTTTTATGGGTGATTTCAATACGTGTTTACTCAAGCAAGATCATAGGACTTCAAAATTAAAGTCATTGGCATTGGCACTAAATCTCTCAATACTTCCGCTCAATGCTACTCATAATCCTCCCCACTGCAATCCTTCACTTCTTGATCTTATTCTTGTATCTTCTCCAAGTTATGTTGTCAAGCACGGCCAGTGTGCTGCAGATGATTTCTCTCATCATGACCTTATCTTTCTTTCATATAAAATCCGTCCGCCTAAAGCCAAACCCAAAATTCTTTTGCAACGCAGTTTTGGTAGTATTAACATCGACAGCTTGCGAAGAGATGCGCAGGAGTTGGACTGGTCTGACGTTGTGCATGCAGCTACCGTTGACGGCAAAGTACTAGAGTTCAATCGCATTCTTACAAAACTGTACGACATACATGCCCCAGTTCGTGCTATTAAAATGAAACATGCTCCATCGCCGTGGCTAACTGATGAAATACGTGCCCACATGCATAAAAAAATGGTGGCCAAAAGTAAGCTAAAGTACCGAGAATCAGATGAAAACAAGGAGAAATATACTAGGTTTCGCAACGTCTGCAATAGGGCATGTAGGGATGCACAACGCCGACATATTCACAATTCTGTAGAAAATGACAATCCAGCTCAAGTCTGGAAATTTCTTAGATCAATGGGAGTAGGTAAATCTCGTCAAGATAACATTCCTAAAAACTTAGACATCAATTTGCTGAATCAGCATTTCTCCGCGTCCTCTAATTTCGAAGGACCGGTAAAAGCTGCTACTCTAAAACATCTTTCTACTCACCCTACTCCTGATTATGAATCCTTTGCATTTAGTCAATTTTCCGCTTGTGATGTTAAGAAGAGTATACAGTCAATATCCTCGAATGCTGTAGGTAGTGATGGCATAAGTCGCAAGATGATCATGCTTATACTCGATGAAGTCGCCCCTGTGATTCAATATCTCCTCAATTTCTCTATATCCTCGAGCACATTTCCAACATCGTGGAAAGAAGCTCAAGTAACACCTCTCCCTAAAAAGCCTAATCCTGACTCGTTCTCTGACTACCGTCCTATCTCCATTCTTCCCTTCTTATCCAAAGTGCTCGAGCGGCTCATTCACCAACAACTTTCATCTTTCCTTATCAAAAACAATCTTCTTAATCCGTTCCAATCCGGCTTTCGTCCTGGTCATAGTACTACGACAGCTCTGACAGCAATCACCGACGACATCAGAGACGGCATCGGTCATTGTCATCTGACTGTGCTATCGCTGCTTGACTTTAGCAATGCCTTCAACAATGTGGATTTTGACGTTTTATTGGCAATTTTGCGGTCTCTTAACATATCTCCAACGGTAATTGATTGGTTTCGTACATACCTGTTTGGACGCCGGCAGCGAATTCGTATTGACGATTCATATTCAGATTGGTGCTCTATATCTGCTGGTGTTCCACAGGGCGGCGTTTTGTCCCCTCTTCTCTTTGCAATCTTTATAAATTCAATATCAAAACGGTTGACATCTTCCTACCATCTCTATGCAGACGATTTGCAGATCTATACTCAGGCTCCTCTAGGGCAATTGCATGAGGCCATTGATACTACGAACTCTGACCTTAAACGTATACGGGACTGGAGTAAATCATATGGCCTCTCAGTTAATCCTGCAAAAACCCAGACGATTATAATTGGGAGCTCTCGCTTGATTTCGAAAATTGACTGGTTCAGACTACCCCAGGTTATCTTTGACAATATTCCTATCCCATTTAGTGATACTGTGAAAAACCTGGGAATAATATTCGACAAACAATTTTCTTGGGGTCCTCAACTGTCTGAAGTCAGTCGAAAAATTTTTGGTTCTGCGGCGTCACTCAGACGTTTGCAGAACTTTCTTCCCATTACTACCAAAACTGCACTTGTAAAATCACTTCTACTCCCCATATTAGATTACGCTGACGCTTGCTATCTGGATTTAACTGAAGAGCAACTGGATAAACTGGAACGTCTTCAAAATTTCTGCATACGGTACATATTCGGATTACGTAAATATGACCACATTTCTCATTTTCGCCAAAAGCTCAACTGGTTACCTATCCGACTTCGCCGTAATTCTCACATCTTATCTTTCCTTTATAAAATTCTGTTCTTTCCTTCCACTCCTTTGTATCTCAAAGAACGCTTCGAATTTATTCAAGGTCATTCTGGTACTTTGAGACCTTCCCGTGCCTTGAAACTCAAAATCCACTCCTCTTCCCATACCAATCTTTCCTATATGAAATCTTTCTCAGTACAATCTGTCCTGCTTTGGAATGAGCTGCCTGTAGCTATCAGGCAGGCTAAGTCTCTCCATATATTCAATAACCTAGTTTTCAAACACTTTCTTTCATTATGTTAAATAATAACTATACATGATATTTATGGTATATAAAATATGTATTGTATTTATTATATATTTATGTAATTGTTTATGTATATATATTTATCTTATTGAAGATGTAGTATATTATTATACTTAATATGTAATTATTGTATTTTAGTTTGTAAGTAATTATTTTTTCTTGTCACATTTTACTTTTATTATACACCACCAACCACATATTTGTACTCTTGATTTTCTGTCCATCCAAAGGTAGCCTGGAAGAAATCGCTTAAGGCGATAAGGCCGCCGTTGTACCACCTAATTTTAAGCAAATTTATACTTTGTTATTTAAGCTGTTTTTCTGGTGTACAATAAAGTTATATTGTATTGTATTGTATATTTTCGGCAGTCAGTGTCACTGCTATGCTGCTATAATACGCGTTCGGACTGATATATTTGGATGATGATTTTTTAAATATCTGTTTGGGTTAGTAGTCCTCGGGGAGCGTAACTACCTATGCTACGTGACCCGCTTAGGGAGGGGAAAGGTGTCTTTAAACTACTAAGCTTGGTCGCAGGGGCCCCAGGAGGCTTAGGTTTTAGTTATGTAGTCATTGTAATGTACGTAACGTGTGTTTTCAAGTATTTCTTGGCGCCACGCGGCCAGTCAGTCGTAAAAACGACTTTATCTAGATTAGCTTATTTAAACTTTATGGTTGAGGAAAATGATTTAAAATGATATTTATAAAATACCTACTATCCGAAAACTAGAGGAGAGGGAGGGGTCTTTGGAATAAATTTGGGAGAAGGGGACTCCCCCTCCCTAAAAGTAGTAAAATTCACAGAGTTATCTCTGTTGTCAGTTGAGGTTGTTGTCAAACCTGTCAAATATAAGTAAATTGGACTTTGACAAGAATTTGACTTTCCGCGCTTTCTCATATCTCTTTCTAACTCATGCCATATTAAATCTATGCATCTCTTCCAGATTTTCTCGATCGACCACATTATCCCTCAGGTATCTCTTTGGAAAAATGTGTCACGTACATTCCCCTGTCTTTGTGTGTGTTTCATGGAACCCTCGAGACAAAGAATTCGTAGTAGGCTATGAACCTATTATACCTATTATGAAGCGTTTTTTTTTTATAATAGGTATAATAGGTTCATAGCCTACTATGAATTCTTTGTAGGCTATGAAGCTATTACTTCACACTATGAGTGTGTAGCGTTTTTAGGGTTCCGTACCTCAAGCGGCAGAAACGGAACCCTTATAGGATCACTTTGTTGTCCGTCTGTCCGTCTGTGTGTATGTCAAGACTCTTTATCTCGGGAACGCGTAAAGATATCGAGTTGAAATTTAAACTGTATACGTATATCTATAGTTTCTTGCAGTTGTGTAAAAGAAAATCGTATCGTTTAAAAAAGTTAGAACCGTTTATGTGTAAAAAACCGCATATTTCGCACTCACAAAAATCAAAACCTACAGGGTATTTCCCATAGACATAGAACTATGAAATTTGGCGAGAAGCATTGTCTCAGAGTACACATATAGGAATAAATCTGAAAACTGTACATTTTTATTTAAATCACAAAAATAGGGCCTCTAAATTCAAAAAATATGGGATATGGTATATAAAAGAACTTCATTAGCACATGCTAAACAGGTTTTTAATTATTTTAATAACGTGTTTGTACGGAACCTTCGTTGTGCGAGCCTGACTCGCACTTGTCCGGTTTTTTTTTATAATAGGTACCTACTAGAGTTACATTCAAAGTTTCGTTTCATAATAATAACACATACATACTATAAAAGTTTAATTCATACTGCTTGAACTTGTTTTGTTATGTTAAATGCTTCGTGTTGAAAGTATTTCTAGCATGTATTATAGGATTGAAGTCCCGGAATATGGTATTAGTCTCGGAAATTCCCAGTTTGCTTCTTGATTGTTGAGCTTTTCTTTATTGTTAACACAAAGAGCACAAATAACACATATATCAAAACATTAAAACTATAGCGTGTAACAAGTGGCGGCCTTATCGCTAAAAGCTATCTCTGCCAGGCAACCTTTGGATGGAATAGGAATATAGAACAAGTAAAGACGGTCTTGAGTTGATTAATGTCCTGGCACTTTGAAAATGTGTACCCATAGTACTCGTAACTGAAACTGTAATATGAGGAATATAGGTACGTGTAATCGGAACAGTTGCCTATTCTCAATCTTTTAAAAATAAAGAAAACATGTATATGGATATCAAAGCAAATCTAGTTTATTGACACGAAAAAATCTGTAAGTATTTAAATGAATTAATGTGGTTTTGATATCTCGGTAATTCCCGGGTGGCATTTTCCAACTGAGCGCTACCGTGGCTCGGATGACACGTTAAATTGTAGGTCCCGGTTGTTTTAACCGTTTAGCCATGTCAGAGGCCTTCAGGCGGTCTAAAAACTCTGACACCAGGGCTAGCCACCCGGCCTATACGAACTTACTTACTTACTTTTTATTCCCAGTTTGCATCTTAAGTTGTTTCTTATTATCTGGGCACTTTGAACATGTGAACGGTTGTTGGACCTCAAACCCGGGTGGGATACGTATATGCATAAGAATATGGGTACCCGTCGAAACTGCTGCTTGTTCCCAATCTATTAAAAAATAAAGAAAATACATAGGTATATCATTTTCAAATTGAGTTTATTAATACAATAAATTCTGTAGTTTAATGAATTAAATGGTATTGAAATCTCGGAAATTCCTAGTTTGCATCTTGAGTTGCTTCATAATATCTTGGCACTTTGATGTAGTCGTACTCATAAGAATGTGGGTGGGGGTACCTGTAATCGAAGCTGCTGATTGTTCTCAATCTATTAAAAAATAAAGAAAATTTAGTATCTCAAAGAGTTATCTTTGTGATAAGCATTTCAAAAATCTGAAGCGAACGCAGGATTTGAACCTGCCCCTTCGGATCACTAGCCCGATGCTCTAACCAGCTGAGCCAGCCCGCCTCCCATGCAAGCTTCAAATCCTCAAAGTGCTTATATTACACCAACTTATAGCGTTGGTGGCGCCACCTGTGATACCCATATTAGACAGATTATCACTCAACTAGAAGTTATTAGAACTTCTAAAGATTGACGAGAGATGACGCACTGCTAAATCAATGTTATGATTTTATTTTGAGTGCTTTCCACACTAGATTTTATCTCTCAAATTATCTTTGTGATAAGCATTTCAAAAATCAAAAATTTCAAAAATTTATTGTCATCATATTAATTCCAGTTTATTACTTACATAACATAAGTAAGTACTAAGTGTAGCTCTAGACGACGGCCATATACCTAGTAGGCGATACAATAGGCTAGGTGACTAAAAAACTATAATTAACCCTTCAGATAGATTATCAAAAAACACATAGGTATTTTTTCTTTTGTCGATCAAACTGAAATTAATAAAGATATCAACTTGACAGAGAAGTGATGTCACGAGCCCCGGCAATCCCGAACTTTGACAAGGTTTGTCATTCTCATTTATACTCTATAAAATTTAACTTGATCTCTGCGACAGTAATATATTGACCACAGAATAGGCCCTATTACACAGGGCACAGAAGGAGACTCTTCATACAAACCTAGACTTAAAAATGTGAAAAATACAATTTGTACCATAGACAACTTTTGAGTGAACTTGCCACTTGAAATAGGGATTTCAAAATACATGATGAAAAGAATCGATTCCTTAATTGATTCGAGTCTAGGATGACGTCATGTCTTATCACATGATAAGTCCGACTGGCTGAAATTTCGATTTATCTCATCTTGACTCTTTTTAATAGGTGGACCTATGTAATTATAAATACGTTTTTATCGTTTTTTTTTCAGAAATTATAAACAAAAGTCAATAACACTAGATATTAAATAACAGCTGCTGGCAGCCTTAAGTACCGGTAAATTCGATCTTTTTTTCTTCCAGAAATAAAAAATAAAACATTATTTGATTCGTAAACCTAAAAAAAAATACATACAGACGAACCTCTTCCTTTTTTTAAATCGATTATAAATGTGAACACATCACGTGATGTTGCTCCATATTGTTAAATGGATCTAAAACTAGTAGTTCGACCCACATTGACCTTGCGACCTTATTCCTTTACATGGCCGGCCGCCCGGGTCAAAATTAATTTTTACCTTAAAGTTAATCGATTTGACGAGTCAATATTCGATCTCAAACTGACATTATCCGACATTCCTAACTGACCATAGAGAAATTATCCACTCTGTTTACATTGTCAAATGATTTCTATTTCAATATTTTGCTTTTGCTTGTAAATCACATAGAAAGATATTTATTACTTACCGGTGGTATGTGACAATGCCTTTCGTTATTTCTTTTGAAACCGAGTAATTTCGGCAAGATGGAATGACGCTGTTCACCATATTTACCTCGTTGCTTTGAGACGCGACCGCAACGCCAGTCTTATGAAGACTAGATCCTAGATTGGTGGATTTCATAAGGTTGGTTGATATTGGTCGGCGACATTTCATTTTGTACGATTAGGTGTCTATCTTGGAGGTCGCTGATATTGACATATTTAGAGTTGAGATAGTGGTGGAAAAAAAAATTTTCAAACAATGTAATGAAATCGAATGAGTAGTTGAAGGTGAGAAATTGGATTTTATTTACTTACTATTATTTAAGATCAAGTATGTACACATGTAAATAATGTTATGAAATTAATTAAATACTCATAATAGTGTAACGATAGTATTTATCGACGTTTTTCACTTTTATCGATGCTAATGTAACATATAATTGGGTTTAATTTAATTACACATGTAAAAAACGTTATGATATTAAAATATACAATCAAATTAATGATAAATTAAGTCTTATTTAAAATATCGTCAGTATAAACTATCGATATTTTAATTAAAACTCTATCTAAAACTCTGTGGTCACGATCATTCGTCGCCCATCACTAATCGGCATGCCCATAAAGTATGACATTGACAGGTACTGTCTGTACTATTAAGAAATTCAGGACTTCATAGGCGTGATTTTTCTGACAGCTGTCGCAGAGATCAAGTTCAATTTTATAGAGTATAGTGTTTGATTGTTCGTTCGGCACGGTCAGTCTTCGGCAATATCCAATCACCACGCAGCTTTATGTGAACATCATGATTGGATATTGCGCAGCTTATTAACTTCGCATCCGAAGTTACCGACTTGTATGATTCGACCTATAGAATATACCCGTCGTCAAGAGAAACACTTTGTATATAGGCCGCGTCACACAACTTGGCGGAAATGAAGTTAGCTACAAGCTGCGCAATATCCAATCTAGGCGCGGCTTTCTGTGAGCTTCAGTAAGGATTGGATATTGCGCAGCTTGTAGCTAACTTCATTTCCGCCAACTTGTGTGACGCGGCCTGTACCAAATGAGTATGAGCATGGTGATTTTACCCTATACTCAATCGTGGTCCGTAGTTATCATATCCGTATCCGTATCTTGGAAATTCGTAGTCGTATCCGGAACCTTGTATGATGACGGTAGAGGGCTCGGGCGCGGGCGCGGGCGCGGGCGCGCCACTCGCCGCTCCGATCGCCATTACGATCAATGCAGCCTGAACAAACAAGAACAAATTATTGTGGCCAACATTTGTTTTGTAAAATTAAATAACACAACTTACTACAGTATTTGTATTATTTTATATGTGTACTAGCTTTTGCCCGCGTTGTGCTATCGCACAGGAACCTCTTATTTTTTCGGAATAAAAAGCTTTTGTCACTTTCCGGCCCTTGAACTATATCCATGCCAAAAATCGAGTCAATCCATTGCTCCGTTGCTGCGTGAAAGAGGAACAAACCAACAAACTTTTCGGATTTATAATATTAGTATGATAGTATAGATTACACCATACAAAATAATAATTGAAATTGTAATGTCATAAATTATTAAAGGTCGAATGTGCGCAGCTTGTAGCTAACATCGCAGCCGCCAAGAAGTTTGATTCAGCTTTTATGCTAATATTTATAGCAGATTTCAAATCGAGGAAGTTCTCAATTCTGTACTGTACTGACTGTATATTTTTTGTATGTATGTTTTAAGCGATTGTCCCGCAAATTTATTAATCGGTTTTGAAGATTCGTTTTTTTTTTGATGGTAGATCATACCACAGAGAACTTAAATTTTATCGAAATCGATTTCGATTGAGTAGTTTTTGAAAAATCAAATATTTTCAATGTAGGAACATATTTAGGTACTTATTTTTAACTCATTTCCAAAAAGAAGTTCTCAATTCGGCCTTTTTGTGTCTGTATGTCACCTCATTTCTCTACTATTTGTCCGATTAACGTGGCTATTGTACCTACCTTCAGTACCATTCTCTCGCGATGCTACATTCTCGGACCAACTAGTCAAGCATGCGACCACGAATAGCCACGAAAAGAACTCATTTCGACGTGTGAAAAAGTGACAGATTTATACTTTGCCATCACAGAGCTATTACAACTAGAGAGATAGCGACAAGCTCTGTTGTCGCTTGAGGCAAGTCTCAACCACAAAAACGTATGGAAAATCTTGCCCATGGCTGTCAAAACTGTCAAATATGAATTCGACTTTGACACTACTGAGAGAAAAATCACGGTAAGTAGCTACTGAATCGAGATATTTTATACGTATCTTTCTAACTCATGTCATTAAATCATTGCATCGCTTTCTTTCTTTTCTCGATCGACCACATTATCCCTCTGATATCTCTGTGTTTGCCATAACGCTGTCTCGTTCTGACACTACGAACGAATACTAGTCCGGCTGGTCTTCTTATTTAGTTTGTGGCTACATTATCCTGTTTAGAAAATATTAATGAGTTAATTAATTTATTAATCTTGAAATAGCCGAAATGAAAGTTGAGATTTTGTTAAAAAGAAACAATTTTTACAAAAAACTTCAACATTCGAGCCTATGCCTTCGTGGGAGATGTCGAAATAAACTAGATAACTACTTTATTGACGCCGATTTTCTGCTAAAATATGTTCTTCAAATAACTAAAAATACCGCTTAAAACTACTTAAACTTAGACAACTAAAGTAAATTATAAATGTTTAGTGACCATTGCGTCTTTGTTTACAAGTCGAAAAAATAAACACCAGAATAATGGGCAAATAAATTGTTTACAACTTATTTGAAAACGTTATTTTTTCGGAAGGCGATTGAAAACAAAGTATAAATAAATTAAAAAAACAAAAATCTTTAAAAGATACGATTCGATTGAGACAAGTTATGTATACGAAAAAGATCATGAAATAAGAAAACTTACCAAGTATAGTTTCATGTTGAAGTTGAGCTTGCTCTTGTAGGAAATATGGAACTAACACCCCACATGGCCTTATATACCAGCCGACTGTTAGAATGTACACTTTAATTACCATATGCGTACAATAGCGACACCTGAGAATTTGCGACAAGGCAAAAAAATTCGTTCCGCTCCAACCGAAAAAATTTGCTACACCAATCCTACATAATAATAAGCATGGTGTCTGCGATATTATATAGTAGGTAGTAATAATTTTAAGGCGACCTTCTGTCTCAATAAGTGGAATGTGACCTGCTCGCTCAATAGCCAACAAACAATAATAAACAATCAAATTCAAATGTATAAAATAAAAGTAATCAAATGTATAAAATACTTGATAGTAAATAAATTAACGGCATGCATCAACAAACTTTTAATTGATGGTATATTCCCAGATTCCCTAAAGATAGCGAAAATTAGTCCCATTTACAAATCTGGGTCAAAAACCGATCCTGGCAATTACAGACCTATTTCTGTGTTGCCAGTGTTGTCTCAAATTGTTGAAAAGGTCCTTTATACAAGATTAGATAACTATTTGCAATCCATTAATTTCATTTTTGAGCAACAGTACGGTTTTAGATCTAAGAGTAATACTTTCACTGCAACATTAGATCTCATCACTAAAATCAAACATAATATAGACAAAAAAAAACGTAGCTTTAGGCATTTTCATTGATTTAAAAAAAGCTTTTGGCACCGTGAGCCATAAACTACTTTTGGAAAAATTAAAACAATTGGAATTACTGGTCAGGCGCTGAGGATGTTTGAGTCCTACTTAGTATCAAGATCACAAATTGTGAAAATCGATGGTAATGTTCAAAGTGACCCACAATCAATAACGTGCGGAGTTCCACAAGGTTCAATTTTGGGTCCTTTGCTCTTTCTAATCTATATAAACAATTGCACGAAATAGGACTTAATGGGAACATTACATTATACGCAGACGACACTTGCTTGTTCTATTTCGGACCTTCACTAACTAACTTACTCTCACTAGCCCAAGACGATCTGAACACACTATTTATAATTGGCTAAACTATAATCTATTGACCATCAACATTAGCAAAACATGTTATTTAATATTTAAAGCAAAAAGTAAACAGCTACCTGTACATACACCTCTCAAAGTTAATGCCATTCCCTTGAAAGAAAAACCCAATGAAAAATATTTATGCTTGCACTTAGACACCCACTTAAAGTGGAAAACCCACATTGATCACATTAATAATAAACTTATTTCATTACGCGGTTCACTTCGACACATAGTGCGATGTATCCCCCTCAAGCTACGTTTTACAATATACAATACACTCGTGAAACCATACTTTTATACCTCGCAGAAGTCTGGGGAACTGCGGTCAAAACAAGAATAGCCGAACTGCAAATACTACAAAATAAAATCATAAAAACGCTTTTTAACTACCATTACCTTACAGAAACTAAAAAAATATACAAAGAAACGAAATTAATGTCCATTAAACAACTACACAATTATAATATTTGTATCTTTATACGAAAAACTATGAGCAATAAACTTCACACAAATCTACATTTCACTAAACGAAAACAAAAAGTTACGTACCCCTGCACTCGCCGCGGTAGCTTCATTGTATTGCCAAAGATCCGTACAAACTACGGTAAAAGTATGATAACTTTTGACGGTGCGCGCCTTTACAATAATATACCCTCGGATATAAAAAATACTACTTCGTTTAACGTATTTAAAAAGAAACTTGCCGAGTATATTATTGCCGACAATTCATAGTTTTAACTTATATGTAAAATCTGTCATATAATATGTATGTCTGTTATAATGTTCATGTGTATTTTTTCTTTTCCACTTGTTTTTATATTGTAGTCGATGGGCATGCGTGTGTGAAAAATTCTAAAAGTTGTTAATTTTTGTATTATTTAAAAATTGTCATCTCAGCGACGACGAACTGTGATTTATAATTACTTATATTTATAGTTCGGCCGTTCAGAGAATGCGTTCCTGACACCTATCAGTTAGTCACGACTAGTGATGGGCACAACATAACACTGAGTTCGTTAGGTACCGTTCCTCCAAAATGGACCGCCGCATTATTTTTAAGATTATTTTCGGTTTAAATTGGCGGAATCATTTAAAATTTATATTTTAGGTAATGTGGAAACCAAAAAAAGGTAATATTAATATAATAAAATTATTTTATTTATTCTTTGTTACAAAGTTACAATCTGTATTTCTATGCAATAAAGTACATTGAATTGAATGTGCGTACAGAATATTAATCAGACTCCGATTCGCTTGAGGAGGTGGTGTCTTCATCATCATCTTCGCCTACATGTATAATTATATTATTATCAATAACAGAATCAATCCTGATATCGCGCGTTCGGTTTGGTCGTAGTTTTATTTTTATATTTCATGAAAGTTATCTTATAGTCCATTATTTTCAAATTCTTAAAAAGAAAAACAAAACGTATTATTTTATAAAGTATAACTGTATAAGAACAGATTACGATACTATTATTGCCTGTTATTGTTAGCACAGCACTACAAATATAAAGCGCTGACATAACCTTGTAATAGCGCAGTATAGATTTAGATAAATATTGTTTACCAAGTTAGTTGACACTCAGTTTGGCACAAAATTATAACATTCATTGATTATTGATATAATAATGTTGTTTTAATGCTCATCAATTGTTAAAACGATAAACAACCAGCAAAAATATTTTTATCGTAACTGCAACGCCATTACAAAGTTACGTCGTCAGTTCAATCGCGACGTGTCAGGAACGCATTCTCCGAACGGCCGAACTATAGTTGTGTTCTCATGGAAGTGATGTAATATCTTTAATTGAGAATAAATATCTTTGAACCTAATTAAATGATAATTAATAATAATATGCTGAACTAAGTATTTTAGACTAAACGAATGTGACATAAAAATAACAATTTAAAGAAATTCAATATTATTGAACTTGATAACGGGCAAAAGTGCCTTTAGATACAATACTACTTTATAATTATGAGACCAGACCCTTGAAGGTATAAAGATAATCCAAATGCTCAAGCCCACTGCTAGTGTGCAGCGTGCCTAGCATGCTGGCAGCATGAACTGATTGATTTTATATTAATTTTGACATAGATTTTAAAATACTATTTAATACTCAGTCATCACAGTAGGATTCCCTGTGTTGCGATGACTAGTCTCTTCCGGGGGATTAGGAAACATTGGCTTAGAGAAAGTATAAAATAAATTCCATCAGACGTAATATATAAGCACAGTGAAACATGCTTAAATGGTAACCTCTATTATTGAGAGTTGCAATGAGAACTCGGTCCTTTTTTATTGAACTACCTCTATTAACGACTTTTCGAACCTGGTTAAACGAGATCTGATTTCTGGAATTTATTCGATGTTTACTTTTATAATTGGGATCTGGAGCACAATTCCCTCTATAAATGATACAAAATAATATAACTGGGGTGGGACAGGTTTTGACATGTTTCTTTAAAAACATTAGAATATCTTTCGCACACGCTTAGTTTATCAGTACTATCACAGGCTTTGACCTAAAAGCAAGGGAGTAAAAATGTACTAAATGCACAAACAAATTCACTAATCAAACGTTAAGTCTCGGAAATTCCCAGTTTGCTTCTTGATAGATAGATATTCTTTATTGTTAACACAAAGAGCACAGATAACAAAAACATTAAAACTATAGCGTGTAACAAGAGGCTACCTTATCGCTAAAAGCGATCTCTGCCAGGCAACCTTTGGATGGAATAGGAATATAGAACAAGTAAAGACGGTCTTGAGTTGATTAATGTCCTGGCACTTTGAAAATGTATACCCATAATACTCGTAACTGAAACTGTAATATGAGGAATATGGGTACGGGTAATCGGAAAAGTGGCCTATTCTCAATCTTTTAAAAATAAAGAAAACATGTATATAAATATCAAAGCAAATTTAGTTTATTGACACGATAAAATCTGTAAGTAGTTTAATGATTTAAATGGTATTGAAATCTCGGAAATTCCCAGTTTGCATCTTGAGTTGTTTCATAATATCTTGGCACTTTGAACATGTAGATGGTTGTTGGGCCTCAATACCAGGGGTAACCGTACCCATAATAATTACTCCCATAAGAATATGGGTAGGGGTACCCGTAATCGAAACTGCTGGTTGTTCTCAATCTATAAAAAAATAAAGAAAATTTATTATCATCATATTAATTCCAGTTTATTACTTACATAACATAAGTAAGTACTAAGTGTAGCTCTAGACGACGGCCATATACCTAGTAGGCTATACAATAGGCTAGGTGACTAAAAAAATATAATTAACCCTTCAGATAGATTATCAAAAAACATTAGACACGTAGGTATTTTTTCTTGTGTCAATTAAACTGAAATTATACTGCATAAGAGATAGCTTGATCTCTGCGACAGTGACATTGACATAGAAGATTGACATTTTTAGAGTTGGGATAGTGGTGGAAAAAATCGATTATCAAGCAATGTTGTAATGAAATCGAATGAGTAGTTGTAGGTGAGAAATTGGATTTTATTTACTCACTATTATTTAAGATAACAAGTATCTATACATGTAAATAATGTTATGATATTAATTAAATAAATTATAATAAAATATAATAATGTTACGATAGTATTTAGCGACGTTTTTCACTATTATCGATGCTAATGTGACATATAATTTAATTTAATTACACATGTAAATAATGTTATGATAAAATATACAATAAAATAATGATAAATTAAGTTTTATTTAAAATATCGTTAGAAGAAACCGATATTTTAAATAAAACTTTATCTAAAACTCTGTGGTCACGATCATTCGTCGCCCATCACTAATCGGCATGCCCATAAAGTATGACATTGACAGGTACTGTCTGTACTATTAAGAAATTCAGGACTTCATAGGCGTGATTTTTTGACAGCTGTCGCAGAAATCAAGTTAAATTTTATAGAGTATAATAAAGATATAAACTTGACAGAGAAGCGATGTCACGAGCCCCGGCAATCCCGAACTTTGACAAGGTTTGTCATTCTCATTTAGTGTTAGATTGTTCGTTCGGCACGGTCAGTCTTCGGCAATGTCCAATCACAACGCAGCTTTATGTGACCTTCAGTGAGGATTGGATATTCACATCCGTCGACTTGTATGATTCGACCTATAGAATATACCCGCCGTCAAGAGAAACACTTTGTATATAGGCCGCGTCACACAAGTTGGCGGAAATGAAGTTAGTTACAAGCTGCGCGATATCCAATCAACGCGCGGCTTTCTGTGAGCTTTAGTCAGGATTGGATATTGCGTAGCTTGTAGCTAACTTCATTTCCGCCAACTTGTGTGACGCGGCCTGTACCAAATGAGTGTGAGCATGGTGATTTTACCCTATACTGAATCGTGGTCCGTAGTTATTATATCCGTATCCGTATCCTGGATATCCGTAGTTGTATCCGGAATCTTGTATGATGACGGTAGAGGGCTCGGGCGCGGGCGCGGGCGCTCCTCTCGCCGCTCCGATCGCCATTACGATCAATACAGCCTGAACAAACAAGAACAAATTATTGTGGCCAATATTTGTTTTGTAAAATTAAATAACACAAATACTACACATCTTACTACAGTATTTATATTATTTTATATGTGTACTAGCTTTTGCCCGCGTCTCCGCCCGCGTTGTGCTATTGCACAGGAACCTTTTATTTTTTCGGGATAAAAAGCTTTTGTCACTTTCCGGCCCTTGAACTATATCCATGCCAAAAATCGAGTCAATCCATTGCTCCGTTGCTGCGTGAAAGAGGAACAAACCAACAAACTTTTCGGATTTATAATATTAGTATGATAGTATAGATTACACCAAACAAAATAATAATTGAAATTGTAATGTCATAAATTATTAAAGGTTGATTGTGCGCAGCTTGTAGCTAACATCGCAGCCGCCAAGAGGTTTGATTCAGCTTTTATGCTAATATTTATAGCAGATTTCAAATCGAGGAAGTGCTCAATTCTATAATTATTATATACTACGGGACTAATCGCGCACTTAAATTATTTATTTATCTCGTAATTTTAGTGCGCGATTAGTCTCGTAGTATATAATAATTATGTGTTCAAATCGCGAAAGTTTAAAAACAACAGTTCTCAATTCTGTACTGTACTGACTGTATATTTTTTGTAAGTATGTTTTAAGCGATTGTCCCGCAAATTTATGAATCGGTTTTGAAGATTCGTTTTTTGTTTGATGGTAGATCATACCACAGAGAACTTAAATTTTATCGAAATCGATTTCGATTGAGTAGTTTTTGAAAAATCAAATATTTTCAATGTAGGAACATATTTAGGTACTTATTTTTAACTTGTTTCCAAAAAGAAGTTCTCAATTCGGCCTTTTTGTGTCTGTATGTCACCTCATTTCTCTACTATTTGTCCGATTAACGTGGCTCCATTCTCCATTCTCTCGCGATGCTACATTCTCGGACCAACTAGTCAAGCATGCGACCACGAATAGCCACGAAAAGAACTCATTTCGACGTGTGAAAAGTGACAGATTTATACTTTGCCGTCACAGAGCTATTACAACTATCTATTTTTTTTTACTAATTCCTCTCCAGAAGAAAGGGTTGCCTGGAAGACATTGCTATAAGCAATAAGGCCGCCCCTTATAGCAATGTCTTCCACTTCCACACACTTTGTTGCACTATTTTATGTCGCTCGTTTTTTTTTCCTCTCTGTGTATTTTTTCTGAATTGTATTTTAGTGTCAACAATAAAGTGTTTATCTATCTATCTACAACTAGAGAGATGGCTCTGTTGTCGCTTGAGGCAATTCTCAACCACAAAAATGTATGGAAAATCTTGCCCATGGCTGTCAAAACTGTCAAATATGAATTGTACTTTGACACTACTGAGAGAAAAATCACGGTAAGTAGCTACTGAATCGAGATATTTTTCATGTCTCGTTCTAACTCATGTCATATTAAATCATTGCATCGCTTTCTTTCTTTTCTCGATCGACCACATTATCCCTGTGGTATCTCTGTGTTTGCCATAACGCTCTCTCTTTCTGATACTACAAACGAATACTAGCCCGGCTGGTCTTTTTATTTAGTTTGAGGCTACATTATCCTGTTTAGAAAATATTAATGAGTTAATTAATTTATTAATCTTGAAAATAGCCGAAATGAAAGTTGAGATTTTGTTAAAAAGAAACGATTTTTACAATAAACTTCAACATTCGAGCCTATGCCTTCGTGGGAGATGTCGAAATAAACTAGATAACTACTTTATTGACACCGATTTTCTGCTAAGTAAACACGACTTTTGTAGGTGCGTAGGTGCTTTAAATATTTTCTTCAAATAACTAAAAGTACCGCTTAAAACTACTTAAACTTAGACAACTAAAGTAAATTATAAATGTTTAGTGAACATTGAGTCTTTGTTTACAAGTCGAAAAAATAAACACCAGAATATTGGACAAATAAATTGTTTACAACTTATTTGAAAACGTTATTTTTTCGGAAGACGATTGAAATCAAAGTATAAATAAAAACAAGATTATTTTTTGCAAAAAATAGCTTGACCGACTTCACCCGTGTACAGAATTCGCGAATATTTCGAACGGATCGATGTAGCATTTTTCACATTATTGTTGATTTATCAAAAATGGCTCAGCCGATTTCGATAAAATTTAAATGGTACCAATTTCGAAGTAAACAAAAGTTACGCGTGGTTATAACATAAAAAAAATATATATATATATATACGCGTCGAATTGTATACCTCCTCCGGTGGTTCGTCGGTCAAAAACAAAAAAGACTTTAAAAGATACGATTCGATTGAGTCAAGTTATGTATACGAAAAAGATCATGAAATAAGAAAACTTACCAAGTATAGTTTCATGTTGAAGTTGAGCTTGCTCTTGTAGGAAATATGGTACAAACACCCCACATGGCCTTATATACCAGCCGACTGTTAGAATGTATACTTTAATTACCATTTGCGTACAATAGCAACACCTGTGAATTTGCGACAAGGCAAAAAAATTCGTTCCGCTCCAACCGAAAAAAATCTGCTACACCAATCCTACATAATAATAAGCATGGCATCTGCTTTATTATATAGTACCTAGTAATAATTTTAAAGCGACCTTCTGTCTCAATAAGTGGAATGTGGCCCGCTCTCTCAATAGCTAACAAACAATAATAAACAATAAAATTAAATGATAATTAATAATATGCTGAACATAGTATTTTAGACTAAACGAAAGTGACATAAAAGAAATAATTTAAAGAAATTCAATATTATTGAACTTGATAACGGGCAAAAGTGCCTTTAGATACAATACTACCTATTTTATAATTATGAGACCAGACCCTTGAAAGTCTAAATTTTGTCTAAAGATAATCCAAATGCTCAAGCCCACTGCTAGTTAGCAGCGTGCCCAGCATGCAGGCAGCATGAACTGATTGATTTTATATTAATTTTGACATAGATTTTAAAATACTACTTAGTACTCTAGTCAACACTGTAGGATCCCCTGTGTTGCGATGACTAGTCTCTTCCAGGGGATTAAGAAACATTGGCTTAGAGAAAGTATAAAATAAATAGACCATTAGACGTAATATATAAGCACAGTGAAACTTGCTTAAATGGGACCTGGATAAATGAGTAACCTCTATTATTGAGAGTTGTAATGAGAACCCGGTCCTTTTTTATTGAATTACCTCTATTAACGACTTTTCGAACCTGGTTAAACGAGTAACCCCTATTATTGAGAGTTGCAATGAGAACCCGGTCCTTTTTTATTGAATTACCTCTATTAACGACTTTTCGAACCTGGTTAAACGAGTAACCCCTATTATTGAGAGTTGCAATGAGAACCCGGTCCTTTTTTTATTGAATTACCTTTATTAACGACTTTTCGAACCTGGTTAAAAGAGATCTGATTTCTGGATATATTCGATGTTTACTTTTATAATTGGGATCTGGAGCACAATTCCCTCTATAAATGATACAAAATAATATAACTGGGGTAGGACAGGTTTTGACATGTTTGTTTAAAAACATTAGAATATCTTTCGCACACGCTTAGTTTGTCAGTACTATCTCAGTTTTGACCTAAAAGCAAGGGAGTAAAAGTGCACTAAATGCAGAAACAAATTCACTGATTACTTTAAGCAAACGTTAAGTCATAAAATTAACTGTTTTGTTTTTTTTTCCACGTAATACGTACCTAATGTTTGTAGGTTTGAATCCTACATATTATTATACTTATTCAATTAAATTAATAACACCAAAAATAAGCATTTTTATTAGCATTTCCACTTCTAAAAATGGAATAACCGTACATTTCGACCATTATAAGCGGAAGCCTCATTGAATGAGACAACTATAATTTTAAACCTGCCTAATTGGAAAACTATATTAATGGAAACACTCAATAAATGGTCCGACATTCTTGGTCCTTTGAGATCCCAATTAACCAGGTTCCACTGTATTATTATTTTGGAGCATGCATTAAGTAGGTATTATGATAAAAAAAAGTTTGATATAGAAGAATGTAACTTATGTAAATATTTGGATATTATGTTGTATGCTATTATTATCTACTTTTTATGTATGTTTGTTTGTTTATCTGACGATTCGTAATAATTCTTCAGTTTATTTGTATTGCAGATTATTAAGGTAGGATTTAATTTTGTATTTACTTTTCAGTTGTTACAATACAATTTAGAATATCAATTTCTTTGTATATTTTTTTTTAAATAACTTCCGCGAAAGTTTTATCTTCTTTGTCCTGATAGCTGAAGTGATAGTTCCCATAAAATCCATCGTAACCGTAAGTGAACCTGTAATATGAGGAATATGGGTACCTACGGATAATCGGAATGGTTGCCTATTGTCAATCTATTAAATAATAAATAAAAAACATGTATATTAATATCAAAGCAAATCTAGTATATTAACACAATAAAAACTATAAGTAGTTTAATGAATTAATTTCAGTAATTCCCAGTTTGCATCTTGAGTTGTTTCATAATATATTGGCACTTTAAACATGTGGACGGTTGTTGGACCTCAATATCGGTTGGGATACGTATACGCATAAGAATATGGGTACCCATCGAAACTGCTGCTTGTTCCCAATCTATTAATAAACCGGACAAGTGCGAGTCAGGCTCGCACATCGAGGGTTCCGTACAAATCCAGAAATTTACACAAAATAAGTAAGTTGTTAAAATCTCTATACTATCGACAAAATTTTTTTTTTTTTTTTTCACTTTTCTCGTCATACATCGAAAATTACACATTGTTAAAATAATTAAAAACCTGTTTTAGCATGTGCTAATGAAGTTCTTTTATATGATACCTTACATGATACGATTTACTCACTTTGAATTTTGGACCCATATTTTGTGAATTTTGAGGCCCTATTTTTTTGTGATTTAAATAAAAATTTACAGTTTTCAGTTTTATTCATATATGTGTACTCTGAGACAATCCTTCTCGCCAAATTTCATAGTTCTATGTCAACGGGAAGTACCCTGTAGGTTTTGATTTTTGTGTGTCGAAATATGCTGATTTTTACGGCATAAACGGCTCTAATTTTTTTTAAACTATAACTGAGAAGTTTTTCTTTTACACAAGTGCAAGAGACCATAGATATACGTATACAGTTTAAATTTCAACTCGATATCTTTCCGCGTTCCCGAGATAAAGAGTTTTGACATACAATCAGACGGACAGACGAACAACAAAGTGATCCTATAAGGGTTCCGTTTTTTTTCCGTTTGAGGTACGGAACCCTAAAAATAAACAAAATACATATATCATTTTCAAATTCAGTTTATTAATACAATACATTCTGTAGTTTAATGAATTAAATGGTATTGAAATTTCGGAAATTTCCAGTTTGCATCTTGAGTTGTTTCATAATATCTTGGCACTTTAAACATGTAGATAGTTGTTGGGCCTCAATACCAGTAGGGCTGACTATAATACCCAAAAGAATATAACCCGTAATCGAAACTGCTGCTTGTTCTCAATCTATTAAAAAATAAAGAATATATATTATCATCAGATTAATTCTAGTTTATTACTTACTTAGCATAAGTACGGAGTGTAGCTTTAGAGGACGGCTATATTATTATACCTACTATGTAATACAATAAGCTAGGCGACTAAAAACTTTAATTAATCATTCAAACAGATTATCAAAAAAAAAATAATGAAATTATTTTTATCGTGCTTCACACACTAGGTGTATAGAAACTTTCTTCTTGTGATAAACAACAATGTAGTAGTTGGTAAAAAAGATAAACACTTTCACTAATGCGGCGCCTTCGCAGAGAGCGTTTTAGCTTAATTGGCCAAAGCATCTGGGCCGGAATCACAGAGGATGCAGGTTCAAATCCTGCGAACGCGTCAATTTTTGAAATGTTTATCACAAAAAGAAAAAAAATGTAGTATACGTAGATATTTTTTCTTTTGTCAATCGAACTGAAATTGATGAATATATTGATCGTTAAAGTTGCACGTAACGTTATTATTAGACTACGAAAATATATCTGTGAAAATATAGATTTTGGACAGAGAAGTGACGACACGAGCCCCCAGTCCCGAACGGAGTTTGCCTTTTTGGAACGAACAAGGTTTGCCTTTGTCATTGAGTGTTTGATTGTTTGTTCGGCACGGTCAGTCTTCGAATGGGTGAACGCGGGTGGCATTCACAATTGAGTGCTACCGTGGCTCGGATGACAAGTAAAATTGTAGGTACCGGTTGTTTTAACCGTTTAGCCATGACAGAGGCCTTCAAGCGGCTTAAAAACTAACACTAGGACTAGCCACTTGGCCTATACGAACTTACTTTACTGTATTGTTGAATTCACAAGTATTTCAAGGGCGAATTCCGCGATTTCGTGAATGCCACCAAGATGAATATACGGACTGAATCGCCTGTAAGCGTTGCTGGTGTCATAGACCCTGTGGAAATTGCAAATGTATTTAAAAACCATTTTTCGGTCAAATCTCCGTTAGGTCCGGCGATGCTCTATGATGATTTGAACAATGAAAATTAAGCAACGGTTTTCCTATCGAAAATGTAGCTCAAGCTATAAATAAGGAGTATCTCACGTGGAGAATCCCCAGGACATGGCGGACTCAGTATTGAGCGTTTCCAACACGCCTGCCCACACATCGCGAGGGCATTAGCAATGTTCTACTCGCTGTGCGTGAGCCACTCATATAGCGATACTGTGCCTTAAGAACACCGTCAAGTACTACACAGTCCAGCGCCTTTGACCTGGTGTCGTATGACATTCTATGGAAGGAATTGAAGAGTTTAGACATGCCTCGACTTTGTATTTTCCAATATTGGTATGCGCACCAGAGAAACAGTGTGCGGTGGGCGGGCGCAATGTCTGACTCGTATTATCTGGAGTGCGGAGTTCGTCAAGGCGGGTTTACCTCTCCGACTCTGTTTAACTTGTATATCAACAGGCTAATCGTCGAGCTCAGCAGTCAGCATGTCGGCTGCCATATTGACGGTATCTGAGTAACGCAGATGACCAAGCACTGCTGAGCGCGTCGGTATGTGGTTTGCGGAGGTTGTTGCAGACGTGTGAGAGATACGCCTGTGGTTATGGATTAAAATACAATATAACCAAAAGTCAATTCATTGTATTTGAGACCAGCCGAGCAAGATGCCCCGATAACATACCACCCGTTCGAATAAAGGTTCCCCTAGAGAGGGTAAATCAATTTAAATACCTGGAGCATGTTGTTACGACTGATGTCAGGGATCATGTAGACATGGAGCGAGAGCGGAGAGCTCTGTCAGTAAGAGCGAATATGATAGCTCGCTGATTTGCACGTTGCTCAGATGAAGTCAAAGTCGCGCTCTTGAGAGCGTACTGCACGTCGCTTTACACGTGCAACTTGTGGGCTAATCATACTGATAAGACCTACAGCAGCAGCGCCCTCCGCGTCTAGTATAACAACGCATTCAGGGCGGTGATGGGGCTGCCCCGGTTCTGCACCGCCTCGGGCAATTTTGCGGAGGCGCACACCGACTGCTTCCACGCTACCATGTGCAAGCGAGCCGCTTCCCTGGTGTGCAGAGTACGGGCCAGCTCCAAAGCCACCCTGGTGATGATTATCCTGGCTGATGATCCTGGCAGCCAGATGGGACTATCCTTTCCTCCGGCATAGCTCCAACTGATATGTTGCAGTACCAATGCCGAAGAGAAGCTACTTATAATTATGAAAGACTATGCCGACATTGAATTATGAATTTGTTTATTTTTACTGAGAATGATATTGATGTCTTGTTATTGGTAATTATGATTTATTGACCCGTGAAATTTATTTGTAATTATGCTCATATGGGCTTTATGATAATATGGCCTGAAATAAATGAATTTTATTTTACTTTTTTTATATTAAAAGAAAAAATACGTATCCAATATATCTTGATAATCTAGTCTAGCTCATCGAAAGATTACCGAGGGGTTAGTCCAGGTTTACACGTATCTAAATTGAAACTACAGCTGTGTTCGTATGACTCCATACATTTATGTACAGCGCCCCTGACGGAAACGAGGAAGAACTAATCAAAATGCAATTGCATATTGTGCAGCAATTTTTTTTTTTTACTTATTTAACTCCACAGACTCCAGGGTCTGTGCTTTTTAAGATATATACATGTTAAAAAGATTTGAACAAAATTTCTTATAACTAAAGGCTTTGCAAGAGGATTCTAAATCGAATAAAAAATTTAAATACGATTTTAAACTACATTGATTTTAAATATAATTTTCCAAATTACTACTAATATCTTGCAGAGCCTCCATCACCGCCGCGTTTCGGTCTTTAATGGCCATCTTTAAATTATAGTCTACAATGACCTTAGGTGACGCAGTCGTCGCACGCCGCACAAAGCGGCTGATGGCGTCTTCCTCGTTGTCGGCGAAGTATGTGAAGGACATGGTGTGCAGTGAAACTGCAACGACCGCGTGCGAAACGCTTTCGTGCAACCTCATCTTGGCCTTGATTTTAATGGCGATGACAGAGTCGTATGTCAGACCTTGAGCTTCGTGGATGGTAAGGATGCGCGAACCCGACCCCACTCTATACCCTTGGGTGATAAGGGTCTCCTTTTCTTCTTGGGTGTGGACCAAAAAGAGGGTGTTGGGTAGGTTATGGGGTATTAGCGCACCCGTGTATCTTTTCTGCTCTAGAGATCTGACCTGGCTTACTGAAGAATACATACCCGTGTATATTTCTCTCAGTGAATACGCTACATCCATGGGGTTCCGATGCATACATAACATCTCCTGGCTGATGTTTGCGACCAGGTTAGGGCGATGGTACCTCAGCTATTTAACTTCACATCTGCCAACTTGTATGATTCGACCTACTGTACTGTGCCAGCCTTTTTAATAGTCCACTGCAGGACGTAGACCTACCCACGAAGGGTGATTGGGCCATATCCACCACGCTGGCTCAGTGCGGGTTGGTGGATTCACATACGCCATCGAATTTCTTCTACGGACGTATACAGGTTGCCTCACGATGTTTTCCTTCACCGAAAAGCCAATGATGTGAAATTCCGTACATAAGTTCCAAAGAAACTCATTGGTACGGGATCGGGATTTGAACCCACGACTCACGATTGTAGGTCGGGTGTTACTACCACTAGACCACCACGGCTTTGTTTCGACTTTCGATTCGACCTATACTATAGAATATACCCGTCGTCAACAGAAACACTCTGTATAGAGTCCGCGTCACACAAGTTTCTGGAAATAAAGTTTGCTTCACGTTGCGTACCCAATATCCAATAAACGTACGGCTTTGTGTGAGTTTTAGTCAGGATTGTATTGGATTAACCTGTTGAACCAAGAGAAACCCGTGGTGAGGCCGCTTCTCCGGGCTTTTGCCTCCAAGCCTGAGTAGAAGCTGGCCAAAGTAGGTTGCGTGCCTTATGGGGGGCACCGCAACTGAGGGGGGCTGCAGTGCCGTATGGGAGGCACTGCGGCTGAGGATTGGAGGCCGCGGCGGGAGAGGACTGCTGGTGTGTCGTTGCCACTTTCCCTGCCTTCCGCGGCCTTGACGGGGTCGCCACCGTTTTCATGGCGGACGCGGTGGGGCTGCAGGGGAAGAGGAGTGTCGGTAAGTCGTCGGCCGTTCTCCCTATCCTCTGCAGCCGTAGTGGCAGGCGCGGGGCCACTTTAATTGACCCGTTGCATTGGGACCAGGGCTGTCGGACACAGGTACTGTCCGACGCCCAGTGCTGGTTGGTCCCAGGTGGGGGATGACGATGTGCCTGGTGTTCGGCACATCGTCATTCTGGAGGGAGCGCAAGCTCAGAGGTGGGGCCAGCGCTGTCGGGTGCCGCGGAAGAGTGCGAAAGCGTGCCCGTAGCCCCGACACCAAGCGCAGTGGCGGAACACCCAGGGGTTTTGGTGGGTATGCCGTCCAGCAATGGGCGGAGACTCCCACATAACCACCCGCCTGTCCCGAGGTGCGGTGGTATCTTTAAAAGATTTCCCCTGGACAAAAAAAAATGATTGTATTGGATTAGAAATAGCAATAGCTCACCTTGTAGCTATCTTCATTTCCGCCAACTAGTGTGACGCGGCCTGTACCAAATGAGTATGATTATGGTGATTTTACCCTAAATCAGATCGCGATGCGAAGTTAAATCCGTATCCGAAGTTAGAGGCTGCGGGATCTTGTATATCGTCGGTCGCGGGCGCGGCTCTCACCGCTCCCATCGCCATTACGATCAATACAACCTAAACAAACAAGAACACATTTTTGTGGCTAATCTACGAGTATTTGTTTTGTAACATTAAATAATATTATAAATGAAAGAATAAAAGGAGAAAGTAAGACACTAAATAGAACATATAAGTACCTAAGTACTATAAAACTTACACTATGATATCATTGTACTAGTCAATAATTTCGTTGTATATTCACTCGAAAAATAAATAATTCAATTAAATAAAATTTTATTACCAAACGGCTCGATAAATCTCACAGAGTTCCAGATATCTGTGATAAATCTGTTCAAAAATTTGACAGATTTAGATTTTGTTGTAAAGATGACGCTACATGATGGCATATAAATTTTGCGGCAGTGGTGCCCTCAATCGGCAAACACGGGTACTTATCATACAGCCTAGGTATGCCTTCGTAGGCGATGTTGAAACAAACTTTAAAGATAATTTTTGATGCCAATTTTTTGATAAGTATACGACTTTTGTAGGCGCGTAGGTGTTGTAAATATTTTCATCGAATAAATAAAAGTACCGCTTAAAATACTTATGGTAACATACTCAACCAAAGGAAATTACATGTTTAGTAAAAGGGTTACTATGCATGTTTGTTTACAAATCGTAAAATAAACACCAGATTAACGCAACGCGCAAATAAATATACAACTTATTTAAAAACGGATTTTTGGGAAGGGAATTGAAATTAAGTTTGCTTTAAAGAAGTGTAAACATTAAAAGATACGATACGATTGAGACAAGTACTCGTAATACGATAAAGATCATGAAATAAGAAATCTTACCAAGTATAGTTTCATGTTGAAATTGAAGATGTACAAGAACAATCTTGTAGGCAATGTAGAACGAACACCCCGGATTGCCTTATATACCAGCCGACTTAGAATGTATACTTTAATTACCATATGCGTACATTATCGACACCTGAGAAATTGCGACAAGGCAAAATAAAAATCTTTCCGCTCCAACCGAAGAATATCTGCTACTCCAATCCTACATAATAATAAGCGTGGTATCTGCGTAATATGATAATTTTCCAAAATAGTAGTCACATTTTTAAGGCGACCTTCTGTCTCAATAAGCGGAATGTGCCCGCTCGTGTACGACGCTTCGCAAAACATAATTGAACCAGTTGTCAAAATAGGTCGTATATTTGAACTAAGAAGCCATAACTAATTGATAAAATTATTACGATGTTTGGTGTGTACTCTGCGATTTCATACCATCCAATATTTGCCCAGAACAGATCGCTTTTAATAACGATCCTTAATAAAATGCGAACCAATCCAATCGGAAGCCCAAGAACTAGAATACCATACCTCCGTCATTATTTCCAGACAATTACAATTCGGTTGTATTTAAGCCAAGAGCGAATAGGTATCTTCTAGGTCTACATACTTACTCCATCTTCGGCCACAACATCGCTTTCCATCCGGCGAGTTCGTGGTTAAATTTTGTCTTATCCTACTAATATTATAAACGCGAAAGTTTGTGAGGATGGATGGATGGATGGATGTTTGTTACTCTTTCACGCAAAAACTACTGAACTGATTGAGATGAAACTTTGCAATAATATAGATCATATATCAGAATAACACATAGGCTATACATTATAATGATATTATTCGTATGCGGGCGAAGCCGCGGGTAAAAACTAGTTATGTATAAAAAAAACGCTGTTTCTTTATTTAGACAATTACCAAGGCACAATTTGAGTCGCTGCACCAGCTGAGATTTTTAAATTGTTCCTTTGGCTTTTAGCCTAGGGTGTCGATTTGTCGAGAGATGTGCTGTGCTTTCACTGAGAGTTACTCGAAGCGTTATGCCATTTCACTTTGTTTATTGTGATGATGTATATTCCAGGTACGATCCGGCGCTACCTCGAGCAACACAAGCTCCCACAGCTGGTAGTGCTCGCCAGCTCGTGCGGGCCGGACGTAGCGCTGTACTCCACGCTCGCGCCGCTCTACTTCCCTCGCAGCGACACCGAGGCTCTGGCCAACTGCAGCCGGCTGAGCGACGCGGGAGGACTGTATGGGGAGCCGGTGTTCCCCGAGCGGAGGATACGGATCATACACAACCCGCATTCGCACAACTCTGACAGCGGTGAGTGTACAACACTACCCACTCTCGAAATTCTGGCCAACTGCAGCTGGTTAACCGACGCGGGTGAACTGTATGGGGAGCCGGTGTTCCTTACGTGAAGGATACGGATCATACACAACCCGCACTCGCACAACTCTGACAGCGGTGAGTGTACTATGCTACCCACGCTCGCTCTACTCTCGAGGCTCTGGCCAACTGCACACTACATCCTACATTTAGATAGGCAGCCCATTTGTATTGTTAATCTATTTAATATTAATTCATCTTTATTATTACAGAAGAAGTCGAATCTCTACTTATAAGTAGGTACATAATATATTGCAGTGAATAAATTTTTGAGTCGACCTATTCTAATTATCAATATCATTAGGTATGTCAATTCAAATACATTCATGCATTCAAAACTTAGGAGCAAGACCTGTTGGTGAAGCATCTTCCACGCCTCGCGATCCTCTGCCAACGTTTTTCCTCTCGTGTCATGTCGTACACGACATGACATCTTTAATTTGATTTATGAGTGATGTTCGTGGTCTCCTACTCCCTTACATTACAAAAATAAAATCAAAAACCTTGCTCAAGTGACAAATTAGTTATTCAGTCAAGTCCACAACTCAATTTTATATTAGCAAGACCAAAATTTATTGTGTAAAACCAAAAAAAAGAGTAGTGAGTTATTTTTCGCAGTACACTAGAGTTATTTCTGCTTATTCTAATTTAGTCATATCGCCAATCGGGAAATTCTCGTATCTGATAAGAATTTATCAATGACTGTGTTCAGTAAACAAAAAAAATGACTGGTGTTTTCAGACAACATCTAGAACTTTTTAATAACTTATCATTAATCGTTTGAAATAGACTAAGAAGTAGTGCTAGTAATAAAAAAAATAAGTAGTAGACCAGTTGAGCTACAAGAAAATTTTAATGCTTTTTGTATTAAAGGGGCGTGGCACTGGCACCACCATATAATGCAGCTTGCTTGAATTCATTTCATTAGTCATCGTGTGCACTATTCGAATTCTTAGCATCGGTTATGCAAAAATAATTATTATGTGACGAGAAAAGCTCTGCGTTCGCCAAATGTTACGCGTCACGTAGCATACAGTATAACAAATTTGTACCACCCAGAATTAAATCTCATGTCAGTAAAGAATTCATCATTCATTTATCATGTCCAGAAATTTCGCTAGAAACATGTCCAGTGTTGCACAACGTGTATCACAATAATGCTACTTTATTGTCTTTCTTTTTAGGCTCATCCGCATTAGCCTTGATTGATTAACTTGATTTTATTGGCCTAATAACGCTATCTGTTAGATTGCTGATTTCATTAGATAATTATAAATGACGCAGTAGGTACCTACTCTTTTTAGGGATATCTACATCTACCTGGTATCTAGATTTTTGTATGAAATGTGCTCTATTTTTATGTTTTTGTTTTCGGAATGAATGAATGAAAGGAAATTATTTATGTTGGCCAAGATGTATGCCGTCATTTTGCCGATCATTTTGCTATATAGTATTTTTTTCCCGACATTGTGTTTGTGTGTGAATGCGCTATCCACTTTTTTGGTACATTTTCTATCGCCGGTTGAATTGAACCGCGTAATTGATTGTCAACATCGTTAATTAGCTCTTTAACTGTATTGGACTGTAATGAGGCCCGCGCATTGCTGTACGATGACTAACTTTACAAGTTCTGCTCGTTCATGGTTAGATAGAACATTTATACTAAGTCAGTAGGAACTCAATGAAATTACTCATAATAAGACTGCGTTAGTTAGGGGTGTTATTTTTAGTAATTTCAAAGTGAGTCTCAAAATGAGTAATTTCACCTGCATCATAGACAAAAGTACTCAAGAATCTTTGCCTGCATTAAAACTTATTATATACGCATTAGAACATTCTTCGTCTTGCTAAACGTCTCATATGAAATACAATTTTCAAGTTCGTGTTTATCTATAATCTCGTTTTCTTTTATAATGTTCGAGTTCAAGCCTTTAAGTTCAAGTTTATAAGCCTTTTTAACTCAGAGTTAGTCCAGTGACCAGCGTGAAAAGTAGCAAGTTAACCATACCCATGATAAGAACAATGCTTCGCCTTCTTTCATCTTTGTACACGTTACGTTCAACCTAGCGAGTATCGACGCATATCTATGACTGGGCCCTTATCGCCGATAGCCCGGTGTAATAAGCAGGTTATCTCCTATTGACGCATTTACTTGTATCGGTGACTGCAATGCTGTTGTTCTGAACTATTTTCACTTTCAACTCGTTGTACAATCGACTATTGTTTTCTGGTTTTCTTTCAATAATAATATTCATATTTACAAGAACATTAAGTAATTTCTGTTAATTTTATTCTCATCCGCAAGTTGTACGTTAAGGATTTGTTCCAGTTTGATTTCTGTGAATTCTAAGTGTTTGTAAAATGAATGTGGCTTCAGTGTCTGTGAATATGGAGTTGAAAGCGAGGCCTAATTGCACAGGTAACCTTTTTCATTCAAATGTTTGTGTTTATGCTAATATACGTAACTAGGTAAGTACTACATAATTTAACAAAAGATGGTAGATAGGGTCACCGCGGATCAGAATACGCAATGTATGACAGAGACCAATAGAAGTGAGAAAAAGTGGGAGCTATCTGGATGCAAATGCTTCTCAAAAATAGATTATCTTAGAAATCTACAGATCCTCCCTCTAATTGAAGTAGGGGCGATAAGTTGACGTCCCGCATGGGGTGTTTTGTGCATTTCCCCCTCCAGCAAGTACCCGAGCCAGCCCAGAGCGGAGCGTGGCTCTGGGCCGCTGGCATAACTGCTTCAGTCCTTCTAGTCCTCCATCTAGTTATGGGTATCGTATTAGTATGATGATGAGGAGGTTTGGTATAATTTCGAAATGATGAGCACAGTGATGTGTCACGCAAAGTTATCAAATTACTATTCGAAATTCTGGATGCGCTGGTTTCTATGTACGGACAGAGGCCGTAGTTAGAGTATGAATTTAGAGTTACCTATTAGTTAAGATAGGTACTAAACAGGCCGTGACTATAGCCGTGGTGATCTAGTGGTAATGACACCCACCTTACAATCGTGAGGTCGTGGGTTCGAACCCAGTCCCGTACCAATGATTTCCTTGGAATTTATGTACGGAATTTCACACCACTGGCTTTTCGGTGAAGGAAAACATCGTGAGGCAACCTGCATATGTCCGTAGAAGAAATTCGATGGCGTATGTGAATCCACCAACCCGCACTGGGCCAGCGTGGTGGATATGGCCCAATCACCCTTCGTGGGTAGGCCTACGTCCTGCAGTGGACTAGTAAAAAGGCTGGTACAGTACAGTACAGGTACTAAACGAAAACTAGTATCGTTTACGTGTGTGATACATTTTTGTTAGTACCGCCTCGCGTCTGCCGGGGGCGCTTTACAATTGTATGGAGGCACTCGAAAACTAGAGTAATTTCCTTTTAGGTAAAATTTCAAGACTACTGGCCTGTAAAAGCGTCTTCCTAATCTATGAAGTATTCTCTTATACGAGTTATACGGTAATAAGTACTAGTTTATATATATATATATACATTATATAATAGCAATCGCTGCTTTTACTTTACAGACATATTTCTTCAGGCGTTAACATTTTTAGTAGGCTGTGTAAGCCGCTAATTTCAAGTTTCTTTCATTTCTTAATCCTGTATAGGCAGTTACTTTAATTTCAAATGATGTATAGACATAGTTGTTTTTAAAAATCTCATTTCTTACATCCCTATTGCACAAAGGAAATTGCCCGACACCAGATTTTATTAAATATACTCGTACTCAGACCAAATAAAAAAAACCGGACAAGTGTGCGAGTCAGGCTCGCACACCGAGGGTTCCGTACAAATTCAGACAATTTCACAAAATTGAGAAGTTGTTAAAATCTCTATACTATAACCATCGACAAAAAGTTTTTTTTTCACTTTTCTCGTCATACATTGAAAATTACTGAAAATGTTAAAATAATTAAAAACCTGTTTTAGCATGTGCTAATGAAGTTCTATTATATGACACCTTACATGATACGATTTACTCACTTTGAATTTTGAACCCATATTTTGTGAATTTTGAGGCCCTATTTTTTGTGATGTAAAGAAAAGGTACAGTTTTCAGATTTATTCCTATATGTGTACTCTAAGACAATGCTTCTCGCCAAATTTCATAGTTCTATATCAACGGGAAGTACCCTGAAATATGCGGTTTTTTACGACATAAACGGTTCTAACTTTTTTATACCATAACTGAGAAGTTTTTCATTTATACAACTGCAAAAAACCATATACATAGTCAGGTCATAAGTATTGTCACACAGTAACAACTTTTCTTTTAGAATGCTGGCCATAAAAAAGTTTGTTGAATTTAAATTTCGAATTGTTCATGAAAATTAAAATGTATGCTTTTTAGAAATTTTCTCATTTTTAAATATAGAGTGGACGCTTAAAGAAGACCGTGTTGCAGTTATTGCGTTGCATCATTGCGGTTACACGCCAATTCAAATTTTTGACATACTGAAAAATTTGAATATAACCAAAAGATTCGTTTATCGTACCATCAAACGATACAATGAAGACTCTAGTGTAGATGACAGGTCAAGAAGTGGTCGCCCTCGGTCTGTTAGGACTCCAGCAGTGATAAAAGCTGTGAAGGCGCGAATTCAAAGAAATCCCAAACGCAAGCAGAAACTGTTGGCCCTTCAGATGGGGTTAAGCAGAACCACGGTGAAAAGGGTGTTAAATGAAGACTTAAGGCTTCGGGCATATCGAAGAAAAATAGGACATCGTTTAAATGCTCGTCTAATGGACCTGAGACTGAAGAGATGCCGCGCTTTGTTGAAGCGGTACGTGGGAAAAAAATATCGGGAAATTCTTTTTTCGGATGAAAAAAATTTTACCGTAGAAGAGAGCTACAACAAACAAAATGATAAGGTGTACGCACACAGTAGTGAAGAAGCGAGCAACCGTATTCCGCGTGTCTAACGAGGTCATTTTCCATCCTCAGCGGGGCTTAACAGAGGTACATTTTGTGAGAAAGGTGTAAAAACGAATGCAGTTGTGTATCAAAATACAGTCCTGATGAACCTTGTGGAACCTGTTTCTCATACCATGTTTAATAACAGGCACTGGGTATTCCAACAAGATTCAGCGCCAGCTCATAGAGCGAAGAGCACACAAGACTGGCTAGCGGCGCTTGAAATCGACTTCATCCGGCACGAAGACTGGCCCTCCTCCAGTCCAGATTTGAGTCCGTAAGATTACAAGATATGGCAACATTTGGAGGAAAAGGCGTGCTCAAAGTCTCATCCCAATTAGGAGTCACTCAAGACATCCTTGATTAAGGCAGCCGCCGATATTGACATGGACCTCGTTCGTGCTGCGATAGACGATTGGCCGCGCAGATTGAAGAAGGCTTGTTTCAAAATCACGGAGGTCATTTTGAATAAACTTTATTGTCATAAGAATCTATGTTTTGTTAAGTTCATTTTGGTATATAAATGGTTACATAATGAATAAACTTGTTTCAATTATTTTATATTAAACATGTGACAGAATTTATGACCTGACTGTGTATATACGTATACAGTTTAAATTTCAACTCGATATCTTTACGCGTTCCCGAGATAAAGAGTTGGCATAAACACAGACGGACAGACGGACAACAAAGTGATCTTATAAGGGTTCCGTTTTTTCCTTTTGAGGTACGGAACCCTAAAAATCAAGACAGAACGTCGTGAACAGTCAAGTGAGGCCGATTTTTGATACATGTGCTGAGTGCGTCAGTTTTGCGCCGCCATAGTTCGTCTGACAATCCATGGCGTAGTTTCCTTGTACGTGTATTAGTGTGTAACTGTGTCTGTACACGGCGAGACGTAGTTATACCGGTTTCACTTGTGTTTGATTTTTTATTGGTCTGAGTAAATATAGGTATAAGTACTAAAACTAAAATTGGACTTAGTTTAGCAGACAGAACTGAACCTACACAGCTGTTCAAATCAAAACGTAGCAAGTACCTATCTTGTATAGCAAAACGTCTAAGAAACGGAAAGTGTGTTTGTTGGTTTGTTTGTTACTCTTTCACGCAGCAACAGAAACAGAACAACGAATCGATTCATTTTGGCATGGATGTAATCAAATTCAAAGGTATCATGTCTACTCTACAAACCACTAAGTACAAGATTATAAGAATTGGTGTACTAAGTCGAAAGGAGGTGATGCAGTTCATCATTATGTACAACTGTCTCGCCAACCCGGAAATCGATTTAAAAAAATCTGCTGTTTCATACATTTTGTCGATTCCATGTTGCAATTTTGTATGGACCAGCTATTTTTTTTTCTCGAATTCCGGGTTGGCCCCATAGTAAAAGTTGTTCATAATTAAGGTCTCGTGCAATCACTTCCTTTCAATTTAGTACAGAGCAAACAGATTATCCTGTAGTATAATTATTTAAACTTGAAGTTGACCAATTTTGATTGCATATACATACATACATATTTATTCTCAAAACCGTCTGTAATTATGTACCTACGATTCTTTCTTTAGTCTCGATCCCAATCTTGACATTTATTGTTACATAGGTATAGATACATGTTTATGGTTACATTGTTACATAGGTACTTTTAAAATATTTTTTTTAATTGTTTATTCGTATGGAATTGGATCATATAGTTTGATATTCTTTTTACCTACTTGTCCCGGCGCGTAGCCTGCGAGCTATCCCTGCTTTTGATCCCGCAGGATTTATATCCTCTTTTTGAACATACTAAACTAATAATTTATTACTCATAATGTTAACTGGCTACCCATAGCAAAGACAGACCAATATCTTTACTATAGTAAGTATGTTTACTGTTCACTAATAGGGTACTGGCCGTACTCGGTTTTGTCTTATGTACGGAACTCTACTACTCTACAGAGTGGAGAGCTGACGCCGACATGAAATCACATAATTATTTGCCCTTTCGTTTTAAAGCCTTCTTAATATTTAGAATTTAATAAATAAAGCTATTTACTTCGTACCTATGACTTTCTAAAACAACATTTTAAAGCACTATGTACCAAAACCAAATCACCCTTCGTGGGTAGGCCTACGTCCTGCAGTGGACTACTAAAAAGGCTGGTACAGTACAGTACAGTACAGTACCAAAACAACTATTTGAGCTATTTTTACATTAGATGGCAAAATGGCATGAATTAATTCCTAATAAATTAACATCCCAGTTTAATGTCATGATCCCATGAGTTGGTTTAAAAATTTATTTTTTTATTATTTTTTTCTTATATCTTTGATTGCTTATTACTAGTAGTACTTGCGGCTCAATTTAAAGTCAGCGTGAGCTATCCACCCTGTATAATCGTTCGTTTTAATCCATTAGATAAGCAGCTAATTTATTTGTCTCAAAATATCGAAATAATGAGCTTATTATATACCGTGACAAAATGTGACGAGTGTGGATAAACTGTTTCCAACCCATTACGGCCCTATTGTTGATTATTATATCATGAGGAAAATACACATGAAAAGTTTTAATGTAACCACTAGTCACCTTAGATACGTTATCCGAGCAAGTTTAGAAAGTATTAATTTTAAATTTATTACAATTGAATACTTGTATTATTTACTTATTTATGTATTGTATTATTAACAATAGGTTAAACGTTGTCGTAGTGTGAAATTCTATTATTGTAGTGTTAACAACGATAATTCGAGCGGCACCGCAAGTACCTAGTTAAAAACTGTGTATTTGGAAATTTCAAGGTGTTTATCGTTTAGAATACATATTGTTAAGAGATGTTGACCGTGACGATTGTAATTTTTTTATCTGCACCTGGAACGGTGAAAGCTATCCACTAAAATAACAGTGGTTTGAAATTAATTAATGTTATTTCAAATATATATTCATAGATAGTTTCATTCTTATGTAGAAAATATAGATATGCAAACAAATATAAAATCGTCGTAATTTCGACATTTATTTCGGCAAGATAATCAAATAAACTCCAGTAAGTGAAAAGCTGTAGTTATTCAGTGACACAAGTAGATAAATGAAACCTCAATTTGTTGGGGTTTTGTTATCTCGCCGGCTCGACGTAGTTTTCGGCAATGTGCTGTGTTTACTCGTCAAGAAGGCATTTTAGAACGTGACACTGTTTTGTAAGCCACACGTGATGGTTTAGTAAGAAAGAGAGTGTGTTTAATGGATTTTCATAATTATTTAGTGGACGTGACTGAAGTGTGCAATTATAAACATTGTAGCAGTTTCATCGGGTCATTACTTAGTTCTGAGTAGAAGTTCTTGTTTATCTTACTATTTGCCAAAAAATATTAAAAATATAGAAGAGTGACAGTTGTTTACGTCACCTTGTGTTATCTGTGGCAGTGAACTGTCAGTTGGAGCATGTTGAACGTTGCCTTTGAATATGACCGTGAGTATTGCTCAACTGAAAGACCGATCCGAGCAAGTCTGACGTACCTATGTATTTTCTATAGGCGATGCTGTGCAGAGATTAATATTTAAGCTAGACTGGAAGACGCTTTTACACATACTATATTTTTCGTTTTCATATTACACAATACACAGTTCGGTTATACGCTTTTCGCTCTTAGCCATATGCTTTGTCATAAATGGGAACCTACATACGTCCGTAGAAGAAACCAAGCTGCACTGGACCAGCATGGTGGATATGGTCGTATTAGCTTTCATGGGTAGGCCTATGCTCAGCAGTGGACTGTTAAAATAGCCGGTACAGTATATTATGTAGCGTCCGCCGGATTAGGGACATCATTACGGAGCAGTAAATAAAATCATAAATTATACAGGGTTATTGGTAATCAATTAGCATAATTTTAGGGGCTTATTCTGTAAAACTATCAAAACTAACAACTTTTGTTCTGCGACTTTTGTCAAAACTAAAAAAACAGCTGTTCCATACATTTTGTCGAGGGTGAACGATATTTTTCTATAGAACAGCATTTTATTTTTAGTTTTGATAACAGTCGTTGCACAAAAGTTATTAATTCTGATGTACAGAATAAGCCCCTAAAATAATGCTAATTTATTATCAATAACCCTGTATACCTAAGTAATACGTTTAAAATATCCGCATTGCGGTACTTTTTATCTCAAAAATATAAAAACACTGTCGTGTTGAGGATATCTGCAGTTTCCTATTGACTTAGTTTAATAGCTTTGTATTGTTTGTCTTTCACAAATATTGGTTTAAATAAATATTTCTTAGTAGGCACATGAGGTTTTCCCAGTTCGCAGTTTTAGTTCTTTGCAAAACTGACCAGACAGCGGAAATTAAGATGACCATGATAATTAAAAAACCTAGAAACACAAAAATGATGAGGTCTTACATAAAGTAGCAGTATTCTAATATGGCGAATGGTTTTGACCATCCTAATTACCATCATCATCAGTCTTTGATAACACACAGTGGGCACAGACCATTGTTTGTTTAGACATTCGCTATGCCCAATTTTAAAAGCGCCATCGTAAATTTAATAACAACGTAATTCTCTCTATCAAATGCATATAGTGAAAAAGAAACAGAGCTACTCTAAATTGCTATTATAATTACGATGGCGCCTCTAAAATTGGGCATACTGGACTAATACAGGGTGGTCATCGAGACGACGATGTCATTCGCGACAATCACATGTTGGTGACCTAGAAACACTATACTCTTCATTACAAACAAATATTTCACTATGAGATCAACATCAAAATAAAACACGCTTTCATCAAATAGCGCCTATAATGTAGACGAAGTTAGTAAGAAAAGTCCTATCTAGATACCAAATTTCATAAATATCGTTTGTGAATTGCTCGGTTAAAGGTATGAGATATTAATTATGATTCCAATTGGGATATTGTAGGTATCTACACTCTACAGCAACTTTCTATTAATAACCGTTTCCTGGAATTATAAGTTTCAATTCAATTTTTTAGGTGTGAGCAAGTATCATAATCAAACAAAAATTACGTCTTTTACAACGATGTTTTTCTTGTTGCAGCGGAAGACGACACATCGCTTTACGATGAAGACGCAGCGGCGGAGGCGGCGGCGGCTTTCGCACGCGCGTGCGCTCCCGACACGCAGCGGCTGCTTGCGGGCACACGCGGCGTCGCGCCGACACGCTCGCGGCTCGCACACACTGACGAGTGAGTACATCCCTTTCTTATCCGTGACTAATGAGCGGCTGGCATCTGAGACGTCAACAACATATCGCTTTACGGCGAAGATATCGCGGCGGAGACGGCGGCCACTGGCTTATACTACAACTGACTGATAAACCGACACAGTTTTGGGATTCATTAAATGAAACATTGCTGTTCGATCAGGATCCAACCGCAGGTTCTAGCATCTACCTATTCACCGGTTTTATACTACTAATCGACAAGCTAACAGAAACCTCGAATTCCAAAGTCAAATCACTACTTACATTATTGAGCGTACGAGGCAACAGCGACACTTGCGCGCGCGTGTGTGCCCAACACACAGCGACTGCTTGCGGGAAGCGACCGGATCTTTTTATTGTGAATAGGATCGGTCGCAATTAAAATAGTTGGTCATAATAATTACTACAATAATATTCTAGAATTTATCTTTATTTTTAAAAACTTCCGTAAAATATCCAATCACTATTTTACACAGCTGAATGACGTTTCATCGGAAACAGTCTGGAATCTGAAGCCAAGTCGGGCAAAAAGCACAACCTTACCTACTTACTTTTCTCGAAGCCATTCAGGCCATTTTCAATCCCCTGTAACTTCGTTGTGGATAAAGCTACTTAGATATCTGAATTTCAATCAATTCCTAGAGTACTGCAATGGCATGATTACTTCATCAACGGGTCGATGGCTGCATATATGAAGTAAGTAAGGTAAAGCAGGTAAGGTTGGTTTGAAGTAATACTAGGTAATGTATCTTAGTGCTGATTGTTTTTCTTTAGGACCAACATCAGCCAAAATATAGAAATAACTTCTTGGAAATACTTTTGGAAAGCAATAACATTACCGCTAACACTAATATTTGAATAAAATTTCAAATATTTCTCTAAAACATTGTACTGTTAGTGATGGCGCAAATGAAAACCAACATAACAACTAAACCAAAGGGGTTTACACGTACATTGAAACTACAGTTGTTTCCGTATGGCTCTATAAATTTTTGTACCTACAGCGCCTGGCGGATACGTGGAAGAACTAACCAAAATGTATGGAAACACACGCGAACGCGAATGTTTAAGTAAACTACGCAAAACCTGGACTAAGGGCTCAGTACTTGATTGATTGAATACTAGTTTCCTCAGTACCTCGTCGATTTTCGTTAGCGCAGCTATGTGCTGTTTGCTGTTTTTCGGACCGCGACCTTACTCTAAGAGCAACACTTTTAGTTATGTTACGAAAGAATGTAAACAGTTCACGTTGTTTGCACGTTTCTTGGTGCTAGTTGAATGACAGATGGGAAGCTTTCAGCCTGTGGACCAAACTCCGCTAAAACAGAGCGAAGCGAGTGGCCTAGTATAGACGAGTCCACTGGAGAAATGCTATATTTAATAAACGACGACAAATCGCAGGCCTGCACAGCTAGCATAAACTACCATTATTTTATCAATGTGTGAAAATGTGACATAAATATACCTCACCATAACTTTGTCCCGTTTTGACACGTTAATAAAGTTATGTCGTGGTGCGTGTGCTAACTCTGCTAAGCGGAGTGAAGCTATTTTGCTCTTCTCTAAACAGATATGGCAATTCTGCAATGAGTTCACGGATACAACACTCGCTGCACGCTGCACCCCGCACGGCTCCGCTTTAATGGAGTCTATCCATTTGTCTAAAATCTGTCAGTGCCAAGAAAGGAGCGTTTTGCTTTGGAATCCCTGGCGGATGTTATCGTGAAAAATCTCGTTCCATCAGAGCGATGCCAAAAATTTCCTAGGATTTCCGTTTTGCGCACTCTGAGATGAAAATACAGCCAAAGTACACAACTGACGCCCATAGCTTAAAAGTATAAACATTCTATGAGTAACACGCCTCATGTATTTACAGTTGTTGTAAATACCTTACTGATAGTAAATTACGCTCGCGTGCGCATATATGCGTGTAATTTCTCATGTCGATGTGATCACTCAATGAGGTTCCGTTATACCAGCGATTAATATCTAAATATATATCTTACTAGCTGACCTAGCGAACTTCGTTTCATGCCATATCTTTATAAATTATAGTCCATGTGTTCTTCTGATGTATAGGCATTATTATTGCAAAGTTTCATCTTAATCAGTTCAGTAGTTTTTGCGTGAAAGCGTAACAAACATCAATACACATTCACAAACTTTCGGGTTTATAATATTTGTAGGATTTTTTGTTTTTTATCTAAATCTATTCACTCTGTAATATTTAATTTTCAAAAATATTAAAACAATACGCACAGAAAATCCATTTTAAGTAACGTATCAGGAGATGTTATTTTAGTGGTAAGCATGTAGGTGGGTCAATGTAGCTTTTTTTATATTACATCCAAAATGATAAAAAACATACGATGAAATTGACCGTGACACAGAAGTGCCACGTAAGCTATACGTAAACTTTCCTCAAAAAAACATAAAATAAAAACATAAAAAGTAGATGGATTCATAAAATGTTATATTTTAGGTAGGTACCTATAAACAATAAAGCTAAAAACGCTATAACGCATTCGGTACAAGGACCATAATATAAAACGTTTAAAAAATCACTTCTGATTACTACGGCATTTTAAACCCGAAATCGTGGGAAAAAAATCAAGTCAATTTTGTATCAAACAGCTGATTTTTTTCACCATTTAAGTATTTATCCCAGAGGAAACGTTGTTCATAATGATAAAGTAAGTAAGTTCGTATAGGCCGGGTGGCTAGCCCTGGTGTAAGAGTTTTTTAGGCCGCCTGAAGGCCTCTAATAATAATGATAATTATTCATAATGATGATTATTCAATAAGCGAGATGATGTATTAGTTCAATCTATTCAATCCCTACACTTTGCAAACAACACCTTGTAGCTAATGTACAAGGATTTGGTTTATGATTGAGGTTTATCAGCACATGCTAAAACAGGTTTTTAATTATTTTAACAGTTTGTAATTTTCGATGTACGACGAAAAGTGAAAAAAAAAACTTTTTGTAGAGGGTTAAATAGAGAGATTTTAACAACTTACTTCCTAATTTTGTGAAATTTTCTGGATTTGTACGGAACCCTCGATGTGCGAGCCTGACTCGCACTTGTCCGGTGTTTTTTACGACATAAACGGCTCTGACTTTTTCAAACGATAACTGAGAAGTTTTTCTTTTACACAACTGCTAGAGATCATAGATATACTCGTACGTATACAGTTTAAATTTCAAGTCGATATCTTTACGCGTTTCCGAGATAAAGAGTCTTGACATACACACAGACGGACAGACGGACAACAAAGTGATCCTATAAGGGTTCCGTTTTTTCCGTTTGAGGTACGGAACCCTAAAAAGAGTAATGGTAAAAGCATTAGGGGGTAGAAAAACAACAATAAATGCTAATCGGTTTTCTTCTCTTAGGTCCGTGACACACAAAAGATTGTTCTCACGATCACAATCAATCGGCTATGCTTATTAATATCCGCTACAATGTATCTATTTACAAAGGAGATCGTGCTGAAACTAACAGATACACGAGGGTCGTCGATTTCAAAGCTACCGTGATAAATACTTATTAGCATATTGATTTGTTACGCGAAATCGTTGGCTACACAAATGATACCTTTCAGACTGCTTCAAAGCGAAGAAAATGGCAAAGTAACATGTCACCGTATTTATTAGAAACAGGCCAAGATAAATGAAAATAGTTGTGTACCTAATAAAAAGTGTTTAAATTTTTGGGAGCTGAAAATAAAATGTCATGTGATTGGATTGGCTTTCTTGATCAAAGACTTCATTTATCGTTTAGGGTGAAAGTGTACCGCGCAGCACGAGCCAGAGGTACTCGTCAGAATCATCAAACGATCAAATAATTTTATGTGGTATCAATATTCTTTCAAACCAAAGCCAAATAACAAGGATGTTCTTGGAATAGTGCGAAAGATAACAAACATGTTTATAATGGTCTTCACTCTGCGCATTTTATTAATCACCCAAAAAATATCAGTCTCGCTTGACTTTTAAAACGTAATTTTGAAATGATTTACTCATAGTTGCGAGACAAGGTGATTCCATATTCCTATGATAAATATTTTTGCTAGGTCGGACAGCCCCGTTGATAGAGCTTAAAGGCTGCCTGAAAACCTCTGACATGGCTAAAGAAAGAGAGCTCCTAACTTAACTTGGAGCTCCGGGATCTCCAAAGGAACGCACCGATGCTCCCAGCACTTTATACGACTACTCGCCTGCTGATAAAACCAGGCTTGTACTGACCATTATTACGACAGCGTTGCCACACACGCTGTCGTCCTCCTCGGGCCCGCTTGAGTGGATGGCTAGAGCCCCAACTCTGACAACCCACAAGCCCAGGGATCCTCTTTTAGTACGCTCTTACTACAGGCAGGGGATACCGAGGCCGTATTTGGTGCCCCGGCATCAGGGCAAAAAATAGGTATAGACCGAATCAAACTTCTTGACGGCTGTTAAGTTAGCTACAAGCTAAACGCGAAACCCAATCCTCGAGCAGCTGTTAAATGAGCTTTAAGCTGGAAACATACTATCGGACGCGACTGACAGCCGCGACTTAGCAGTGTGCACGTCTTAAAACATCCGGCTCGCCAGATCGCTCTCGTACGTCCGAACGCTCAAGGTCACTCCAAGGTGACGTCCGCGACTTATGTCCGATAGTGTGCACGGCTCAGTGTACATTCATTACCTAGATACCTGTCAGTCGCGTCCGAAAGCCGCCTCCGATAGTATGTTTCCGGCTTTAGTCAGGATCTGGTTTTGATTCGGCTTATACATACTTCTCACAAGCATTACCTTTCTTGAATTAAGAGGTGTCTTAAAACAAAAATTCAAATACTCTTTTCATGCGTAAATTCTAAAGAAGCCATATTTCTACTTTATTTTTTCACATCGTCATTATATCTAACCTAATTATCCTTCAAGTGTTCTTCAACGTTACAATGTTTATCATAACGACACGAGATAACAATTTAAAATAAACCTGCGCCGAAAAGTCGCCTGTCATCGTTGCCCCATATGTTAGGAGAAAACAAACAGAAACTATTCACTCCTTAAAACCATGTGGCAATATACTTTAAAGCTAGAAACATACTATCTGACACGTCTGACGGACGCGACTGACAGCCGTGACTTAGCAGTGTGCACAGTCTTTCAACATCCGGCGCGCCAGATCGCTCTCGGACGTTCGAACGCTCAAGGTCAGTCCAAGGTGACGTCCCCGACTTATGTCCGATAGTGTGCACGGCTCAATGTACATTCATTATCTGGATACCTATCAGTCGCGGCTGTCAGTCGCGTCCGTCAGCCGCGTCCGATAGTATGTTTCCAGCTTAACTCTGAGGAATTTCAAATTAGCCTAGCGTAGGTATGGGCCGAATCAAACTCTTGGCGGCTGTCATGTGAGCTACATATTGCGCAAAATCACGGTAATTATATTAGATAACATTACCGTGGCAAGATCCAAACCTGACTCCAGCTGCGCCAGGTTTGGGATACGCTTTCGCACAGCTTGTAGATTAAGAGTGCGCCTAATGCCATAAAAAAAAAAAAAAACAGATTTCACCCGCGCTTCTTGCATCGCCCGCTATCATTTATGCTGCTATATTTAGAGTTAAAAATCGCATGACACAGTTCACGATGATTTTGGCTTCGAGCACCAGCTTACATATATTTAGGTGACATTTTATTTATTTATTTAAATTTAAGCATTTATTAAAAAAACTAAACGATTACTCTACTAGAACATTAGTCTGGCTACATAATTTGTCAAAAATAATGTGGTGTTGTCGCTGATAATTTCGAGCATTTGAAAAAAAAAACTTTTTTTTTTATTATGCGAAGTTTTAATTTTTTTCTAAGGTAACCATATTATTTTCCAAAATTCTACGCGATTACCCTGCTACTATAGGTTCTTTCTTTTCCTATAGTATTTTTTTAATTATGGAGATTTATGTTCGTTATCTTCACACGTCTTTAAAAAGTCGATTTTGGCATTAGGCCCCTTAATCCAAAAAGAGGTGGTTCAGATCATCATTATGAACAACTTTTACCCACTACGGAGCCAACCGGGAATTCCAGAAAAAATTTGCTGTTTCATGCAGTTTCTTATGAGGTTATCAAATAAAATTATCGTTCGTAAACCGACTTTACAAACAAGCAATTTATTTCTCGAATTCCAATTTGGCTCCGTAGCAAAAGATGTCCATAATGTTGGACTTAAAAACCCCTTTTTGGGTTAGTACCTACACCCTTTCTGAATAACTCTTTATAGCAGAAGACCGTAATAAAGCTTCCGGGATGAGCCGGATGCAAGCTGCTTAAGTTCGCTCCTACTGAAAATATATTGAGGAAATCTTACTGAAGTAATGATACATGCATGTTTGAGCTTTTGCATTCCAAAAATGATGCAGAAGTTTTTTTTTACACTTGAGACGTCGCGGTCGGTTGGTCGTCACTATTCTAACTACATAATTAAATAGGTTACAGTCTTATTATTTTGGAACCAAAAACGTTGCTACCAAAAAAATAATTTTAAAAACAAAAAAAAGCATAGATTTAATATGATTAAAAAATACTTCAATTACGGATTTCAGTATCACGTAGGTATCAAATTTGAAGAAAGAAAAAAAATTTTTGTAAAACAAAATTTTTCAGTATAATATGAAGGACTTATACAATAGAATTAGATTTTTTTTTTAATTTTTCACTAAAATGTTTTTTTGGAGTCATATGGATGACAGAAGTAAACAAAGTGGGTGTAGCATAAAGCCGTATTCAAACAAACATAATCTTGCGCTCGTGGATCGCGCTTGACGTTGCGACAGCGTATCTGCAGTGTGGCGACAGCCTTATCTGTACATCCGTTACCTACCGTCACGTGTGCTGTGAAAAATAGGAATAATTTATACAAATATTGGGTAATGTTATATGTTATGTAATGTTTGTTTTTTCGTTGTCAATGGGCATGATGACTTGGTTAAAAATCATTATTATAATTAGTCCGTTATATAGATGTAAAAAAAATGGACACGTATTTTTCCTTTTGTCAATCGAACAATAAATGACAAAGATAAACCTTGTCAAAGTTCGGGAGTGGGGACTCGTGACGTTACTTTTCACGTAGAAGTGACGTTACGCGGAACTTTAACGGGCTATATCATCATCAATTTTTGATTAATTGACAAAAGAAAAAATACGTGTCTAACATGCTTTGATAAGCTGACGGACTAATTATATTTTTAATCATCCGGGGTATTGCTAGCAAATGTGCCGTGATAAACGCAATCATCTAGGCACTTCTGGTCATAGGCCTTTCCTAAACATTTCCAATAAGACCGGTTGGAAGCGGCTTGCCAGTCCCACTAGTCCGTACAAATCGCGAAAAAGTAAAAACAACTGTTCCATAAATTAAAATAATGTTTTTTGCGATTTAATATAGCTTATATATCAGAATAACACATAGGCTATAAATTATTATGATATATTGGGTATGCGGGCGAAGCCGCGGGTAAAAACTAGTCTTAAAACATAAGAACGTTAACAACTTCACACATCTTTGATCTTTTAAGACTACTATTTAACTTTTAAGGCTGCATCGTAAATGTTGCATACATAAATATATTAGTAATATCGTTATAAGTGTATGATATAGTTTTTAAAAGAAATAAGTACTTGGTTTGTTATCAATGGACAGCTAGTTGCGTTCACCTTATTATTTCGCTTCAGTACATTGAATGTTTCATATTTTAAACAAAAATATGTATTTAGTTTTCAGCAAGTAGTTACAACGACTGCTACAAATATTTGTACAAATTATTTTTACTCCATATAACAAAACCACTGGGTTATAGTTAAATAATATTCACATCCTAAATATATAACGCGCTGGATTCAAGCCGCTTTAAATTGGTCTTATGGGTAATATATAGGGGACGCCTATGTCCAAATGATCGGATGGAACAATATGTTGTCAACTTTTGTAGTTAGGAATAGAACAGATACTTTAGTTTAGAGGCTATAATAACTTCAAGCAGTGAGTACTTTGGAAATTATCTATGTACGTACGGTATTTCACATCATTGGCTTTTCGTTGAACGAAAACATCATTAGTGGGGCAAGCTGTCCGTAAATGATGACGTATGTGAATTCACCAACCCGCACTAGACCAGCGTGGTAGATATGATCCAATCACCCTTCGCAGGCCTATGTTTTGAACAGTGGACTATTAAATGTGCCTGTACAGGTACATTTATTATAACTTTACTATGTTTCTATTGTATATCTATGTTCGATCATAAGCTTTTCCCTGCGACCTATTTGTCACCTTCCTGTCGTAGCAGTTTTAACTTTGTTTTCACCTAGTGTTTTCAGTGGTTTATTCGTTTTCTAACTACGCCTTACCTGATACTTCATAATTAACATCCGCAGCCTTCTTTCTCCACTGCTGAATTTATGCTTCTCTCTTGTAGTGCGATCTGCTTCAGCCTTGTGCCAAGCGTGTGGAGATCCAACGTCTGATTTTCGTCGACTTGCTAGCTATTACTGAAGTTGTCTTATTCTACATATAGTAAAAAAATAAGTAGAGAGCGCTTTAATAGATCTCGGTCTATCGCTGCCTCTTACCGACCCTATTAGTTCCTAGACCTTTCTTGGCTGTATTTTCCGTCAGTCATCCACTATGACTAAGTTCTATCCAGATCCATTTCGTGACGGGCAAAGATCGTTATTTTTTTGTACGACTATCCTGCTGTAAGACAACTAAATACTAAGAGAGCAATCCCATAATAACAAATAGCAAACCTTTTTGCATACAATAATATCTGTAACATAATCAAATCCGACTGAAATTTAATGCCTTGTGCAAGCGAATTGTTACTGCGATAAAATGCATAATTTGCCAATTACGAGGTTCTTAATTAATTCAGGTTCTGAGTAGGTATGCAGTTTTTTTTTTACCCACAACTGCAATACCTGACCCTGATAAGGTTTAACACGCGCTGAACATGCAACTTGCATGTTAATGCAAGAATGGAGTAATAAGTTCTTGTAAAGTGCAGATTGGTGATAAAGGTATAGTCAAGTTAAGGCATCTATGCCATTCGTACAGACACACCCACGAAATACAAATACGAGATGTGATCCACGCACCTATAAGAAGAAGAAAAAGAAACAAGCTCAAAATATACATTTATTTGGAAGGTTCTTTCATGCAATACTCTGAGGGATCAAGTCTTAATTGGAATAAATAAAATAAAAAGATAAAATCCCAGCGACACAAAAGAAGGTGAAAAAGCTAGTTTTTATAAGAACCAATTTCATTTCCGGCACACTGGTTCCAAATATGTATAGGTGATGGCTGGTGATATATTATTTCCACCAGAAGACCCCCTTCTTGTTCACCACTAAACTTGTTACGTAAAAAATCCTCAAAGTGGGTAAAAATGTTCTGCTGAGTGTTGGCTGTATAATTTCAGATAGTACCTGCACAACTTAGCAACCTAAATGGTGGAAGGTGTGACCAATGTACATTAATGTTCACCAATGTTCAATTGAAACCCATTAGGTACGAGTAGATCCCCATTTGTACGTTTTCAATGTTTTAATGTGCGATTTCCAAGAAACAATGCTTTTCTAAATCCTAGAAATCTTTAAGCTAAACTAAAACCGCATTTTTTTATTACGATCAATATTTTACGATACTTGGCATTAACCACAAAGGAAAGTGCATATTCCAATAGAAGTCATCATTAAACTCAATCCATAATGGATTATGGTTTATATTTTATCACCGAGGCTCGGACGTCAGTCTCGCCACTGTCGGTCTTAATGGACAAATATTAGCTGAGTATCTGACACGCTTGATCTATAGCTCGTGATCTATCTTGCACATAACGCTGACAAGGACCCTCCAGAAAATGTTAAAATATTCATTTTAGTGGTTAAGATCACGTGAAAGACAGGCTGCTCCCAACCTTGGCCTCAATTCTTTAATAAATAATTAGAATTATTTGAGTGGTAAAGATTGAGAGATAGCACTAAGCTTATTTGAACAATTTCGTTTATTCATTTAGATAAATAATACTCTGTGTGGATCACGAGTTGATCACCAAGTACCCAAGTATTGTTTGTTTGTGTAGGTTTTTCCCTAAGCCGGGTTTCTAAAATTCTATTATCAGAAAGTTAAACTTTCTGTTTAACGCTGACATAGGATAACTATCATTTCGACAATTCTGCCTCTCATCATCTTACTATACGCTCATAGAGAAACCTAAAATAGTAAATACTAACTATTTTCTCTTCTGGACGAGTGAAAGTTACCGTAGATTTGATATCAATACAATAAGGGTTTTCAACAGATAAGTGTATATCAAATTTCCTGTACTGTCACATAACGTCCCAAAGTTTTGCGTACCGCACGTGCCCACGCGTGTCCTTTGAGAAACAAAACCAGTTCCTTAGCGTTTGTTGCTCCTGAACAATACTCTCAGAGCTGTCGTCTGACAGACATTGAAACCTCTCCTTTTGTCCTGTGTGTCACTTGTCATTTAAATACACCTCTCGCAGTCCTGACAGGTCTGTGTCCATTGTCCCCGTTTCGACAAAACACGTCCCCTTAGAACAATAGGGCCTTGGGCTAGGGAAATTAGTTTGGAATCGATTTCGTGTCGCCTCAACGTCAACCCACTCGGTCTCTGGGGAAATGAGATTCTTCCACGCCTGAACAGGATGTGTTCACGCTTACATTGGGTCTATTCAATATTCCTCGTTGAAACAAAGTAGGGATATTGAAGCCTTATGTTATTTGTTACGGGAAAGCGTTTTAGTATTGAGTTACTCGCTGTATTTAGATTCGCTATATGTTCTGTGGTCGGTATGGGTTCCTTTGTTCCTTTCCAAAATTGTCTAGTTCACAGCAGTTCTAAATTAAAAAATAATACTATAACTTATTCTTAGCCTTGGTTGACTGCCTGCGCTTTGTCTTTTTTCGGTGTCTGTTTCATTTCTTCCTGCTTGTACTCTTTGTTGTTGTTCTCGTCACGTATCTCTTTTGAAATCCATTTTGCAATGCAACAAGCGCCCAAATATATTGCAATTTCTGTATTCATTAGAAATCTTTTATTTCTTATTCTTATTTACATTCTCACAGTGGGATATAGTTAAGCCAATGGCATACAAACGGCACCCCGTGATTTAGCGAATTGACCTTAAGTACGACAGCTATCGATTCACTAATGTGATTAGGTAAAGATATTGAAACTCGCATTACAGTACCTTGTTGTGTACTTAAATGTATAGGGTGTTTTGTAACTCAAAGGCTAAAAAGGGGCGATGGTTCGAGCTATTTAGAGCATCTTGCATACTTTCTTCCCCATCATTTAGCAGAGCCGGGTCACGGGGCTTGTGCTCTACTTAATGAGCTTAAAGGGCGCGTTTAAGTGTGAGTATCATACTAAGGACCATCTAAGAACTATCAGTCTTTATGCAGTTTTGTTGATTGTGGTATGAGTAAGTAGTCAATTCTAGGAGAGATATTATGTGGATGCTAATAGTAAAAGTGGAAGATAATGAGATATTAAATCGAATACTGCCCAAGTTATTATCCTCCGACAGTTTTGCACCCAGCAACCAAGCACTCTCTATGTCTCTATATCATCTATACCCTTAGAGGTCGAATCAAATAAGTCCCAAAGTTCAGCGAAGTTGTGCCGAAGTTTATTCAATAAAGAGCTCAGCCTGATGTGTTCCGATTACTTAATCACGAGCTGGTTTCTCGGTAGGTTTGCCTTCACCTCTAAGCAAGTTATTAATCTATTTATGATCTATATGAGCAAATCTGACCTGAATAATTTCATTTGAAGAATGCAAGGCGGCTCATTATATGATTCAACTTTATTAAACTCTCCTACACAATTTTCATGAACTATGTGCATAGGCACTTCTGATTTTTTTCTGTTATGTATGACGGAATGTTGGATTATCAGACACAAGTTTTTATTCGAAAAAAAAAGAATCGTTACAAACATATGTCACTGATGATGATCTCAAGTTTCTGGGTGTTATCTCAATTCCACATTTTAACCATTGACTTTTTTAATACTGTCAATGATTTTAACTCTGAAATCTGAATCAATAGCCCAATGAAAAAAACACTTGTACATAATTGCTTTTCTATGCTTATTAGCTATCGTTTAAACCAACCCGATCAAAATGCTACCCATGTATTGAACTTTACACGCTCACTCCTCGATACTCAAAATACTCAAAGTGTAAAATATGTAAATGAAAACATAAAATATGTACATTGTACGTATTCACCTTCATTCATCCTAGACTGAAACGTTGCTAACCGTTTAGCAATCCCAACCCCTTACTAGATAAAATTACCAGTACTGAATTTTTAAGGGTTGTAGATTGCAGATTTAGTGTATTCATGAAAATTTACGTATTCACCTTGATTTATCCTAGACTGAAACGTTGCTAACCGTTTAGCAATCCCAACCCCTTACTAGATAAAATTACCAGTACTGAATTTTTAAGGGTTGCAGATTGCAGATTTAGTGTATTCATGAAAATGTACGTATTCACCTTGATTCATCCTAGACTGGAACGTTGCTAACCGTTTAGCAATCGCAACCCCTTACTGAATAAAAAATAAAAAGTCCCATCCCAAGCTGTTTCAGTACAGTTTGAATATCAATGACGTAGCGTCGATTTCTGAGACAACTGGTGACAAATTGTAGTACGGGTGTGCAGACTGGTGGGTCGATCGATTGGGCACCACCCGCCCTGAGTGGGCGCAGGGCGGAGGCAGCCCAACCCCCGGTCGGTTCTTTACAGTAATATCTTCAATAAACCTTCGGTGTTGCCAGATTGCTTTTGTTACTCACTTATTTCTTTCTAGATTTGCCACTTTCCTTGTTTGCTTAGAATCCTATAATTAGATTTTTTAATTTTACTTTGTAATGTTAATTCGGCACTTTTGTGGATTAAAAGAATAATTTTGTTGTATTCCACATAAAATCGACAATATTCTATTAGAATAGAGTATTTATCACAACATTGACTAACATTATAGCATAATGAGAATGAGGACACTGCGATATTCCGCATAACATCTGGCATACCCAAACAAGGCGATATCGTTGAATCTGTGCCAAAATTACGTACATCAACAGGTTGCTTCCTTCCGAACTCTCCACTATAGTTTTATTTTATTTTATCTGTGTTATTGTTTTATCAGCCAATTCAAATATGTATTGGTACTAAAGTTTGTATTCGAATATGAATTTCCCTTGTTTCCTGTAAATTTACCCTGTGAGAGGGAGTCGCAGCGCGCATCGTCATCGCGCCGCTCTCGGCCTGTCAGTGTTCTCGCGACATTTGGCTCGAGCGCGCGTTCCTCCCGCTCTGCTGCCGCTCGCAAACATCACTCATGTGCAAACATACCAACAGCTACTGAAACAGTGTTTGTGTCTATAACCCTTCTTATATTTCAAAATAATTGTGCTATGATCCCAAATCTACATTAAAATACGATATCAACACCTTGACGATTGTCGTTCCCGAAAGCATGTAAAGTATTTAATTCCCGACCGATGGTAGGAATTCTTCAAAACTTTAGGTATTGATCTTTAGCTGGTGAATAACAAAGCTTCACCGAGAGTTCGGTTGCAGTCAAAGTTCTTAGTGAATAAACATTAATAGTGTATTTTTAGCGGTGTTTTGCAGCGTATTCCATTGTACGGCACCGGCCTCTTGTTATTGTTCCGCACTCGTGCTGGGATTGCTTTCAACAGACGGAAATGTTTTCACACCTGCTGTTACATTTTCTTTTATGCTTGATAACACTTTTCTTTTATGCTTGAAATCTGAAGCATTAGGAATCTTTAAACCGTTGCAAGACAACTGTGTTAACACATACATTAACCAATACATATTTCAGTAATTCTAGTTTAAAGTAAGTTAAAGAATCGTCGTTTCAATTAGTAACATTGCATGTTGGAGCACAATTATGTATGCTAATTGTTTTGGAAACCGATAAAATTCAAGTATTTTATTCAAATGTAGATTTCAGTCAGCCACGAGCAACCGAAACGGTGTAAATTTTTAAAAAACAATGCTTTCGTTTTGACACTTTTCTATTGGAAAACAGACTGCGAACTGTTAATTAGTCATTCTCATTGTTACCATCTCGTTTCTCATTCGCTTGTCGATGCAGATCTCTCATAAGTGCTGTTTTATTGTCTTTGTTGTCCTACTTCTTTGGTTTTATTTCCACTACATTTGATTTCACGGCTTGTTTTACGAGCGAATAGCAAATACCTGTAGGTGTAACGTCAACTGATGAATTAATTTGTTGTGTCGGAATCGGAACTACCTCTGTTTATTTTTATGACGTTCAATAAAGCTACTGTAACAACAGTGACAATCTATCACATAATCAAACTGAATTAATCTATTGATTAGTATAGTTTTCTCACGATCATGCCACCCTTTTCGATATTCCGATATGCATGGCTTTAACACGCTGATGAAATATCCTTTTTCAACCAGAATCTGAATATTTGCCTTATCAGTAGAAATCAAAAACACCGCCAAAAATGTATTTTACTTATTACTGTACTTTCATGTCCTGATAAGTAAGTAAGTACGAATAGGCCAGGTGGCTAGCCCTGGTGTCAGAGTTTATGTTCTGATTGAAAAGACACTGATATTGCATCGTTTCTACGAACCTAATTGTACTTTATTTTCCGTGACTCACTTGGCTTTCAACTGCACTTCTGACATCATCCAATTATCATCCCACAATATAATAACATTACATTAGCCTTTTTGAGACTAATACATGCAATATGCTTTTACTTTCAAAATTTGCATCAGCCGTATAAAGGCTAGTTTTGTTGGGAACATTATGATAATGTCATTGAGAACATTGTGATAATGTCGATACGTTGATATCTGCATCGTTCGTTCTGTTGCTATGTAAAAACGGCAATTTGTACTAGTTACTTAGTTTTCATCGTCATTTATTTTTTCATTACAATTTTAGACTATGTTACATAGTATAATTTAGTTACAAACTCATAAGGTACCCGATACATAATGTTTCAATTCTCTTTCACAATAATTTCAGCATGAAGGCCGTGGCTTGGCGATTCGACATAGTTGGGAATAATCTGTTTTATTTCATTTGATTTTGCGTCCATTTCTGTTTCCATTGGTAAATAAATTGCTACGTCCTTTACCCTTGAATCGTATATATTTTATGCATTCATGGCTCATGCGTAATTTTATGTATGTACTTAGTTCCGGAATTGGCTAACACATAGTCATTGAAACCTGTAGCATTCGCTAAGCAATACGCTGTTATATTTCAAATTGTACCCTAGATTTATATGAATTGGACGAAATAAAATTTGTAATCAATGGAAATCGCATTTCTGCGTAAAACTCTAATGTTCTCACATCACAAGTTCTTTGATGCCACACCTGCCTCTTTACCGAACGTTACCAATAATTACGTTGTATAACACGCATTAATTACATACGCATACGCATATTACGCATTACCATTTAATGGTGTAGCAGCGTGGCGTATATGTCTCGTTTAATATCATTGACTACCTCGATGGCTCAGTGGTTAGTGGCCCTAATTTCTGGATCAAAGAGGCTTGGGTTCGATCCCCACCAGGGCAAATATTTGTGTGATTAACATAAGTGTTTGCTCTGTGTCTGGGTGTTACTTAGTTACTATCTATATAAGTATGTATTTAAAAATAATTATATGTAGTATATCAATCTCTGGCAGCCATATCATAAGCTTTGCTTAGTTTGGGGTCAGAGGCCGTGTGTAAGATTTAATAAAAAAAATAAAAAAAACCTGACAAGTGCGAGTCAGGCTCGCACACCGATGGTTCCGTACAAACACATTGTTAAAATAATTAAAAACTAAAGTTCTTTTTTATGATACCTTACATGATACGATTTACACACTTTGAATTTTAAATCCATATTTTGTGAATTTTAAAGCCCTATTTTTTGTGATTTAAATTATGTACAGTTTTCAGATTTATTCCTATATGTGTACTCTGAGACAATGCTTCTTGCCAAATTTCATAGTTCTATGTTAACAGGAAGTACCCTGTAGGTTTTGATTTTTGTGAGTGTCGAAATATGCGGTTTTTTACCACATAAACGGCTCTAACTTCTTTATATGATAACTGAGATGTTTTTTCTTTACACAACTGTAAGAGATCATTGATATACGTATACAGTTTAAATTTCAACTCGATATCTATACGCGTTCCCGAGATAAATCTTGACATACACACAGACGGGCAGACGGACAGACGGTCAACAAAGTGATCCTATAAGGGTTCCGTTTTTTCCTTTTGAGGTACGGAACCCTAAAAATAAAAAATATTACTCCCATTTCATGTTGAATAATATTCCTGATCGCACAACTAGTTGTGCGATAGAAAGCAGTTGGTCAACGAGGTATTCCCCTTAATTATTTGCATGTAATTAATGAGCAGAAAAACAACGTACGTTTTATTACTGAAACACTTTCACATAAACTTGCAAAATTATTCGCATTCGCTCTGCCATAAAAACACTTTCTTATTTATGAAATTGCACTCTCCTAGACTAAATCTCATTTGGAATTATATGTATAGTGTCTACCTACTATATTAATCACTGCGGTAATATGATTCAGCCAGGGGCATTCACATGACTATTTGATTATTTTTTTTACTAAATCAAAGTATGTAATATATATAGCCCATTTGTTACTCCTGCTGCGATAACTATTATCTATTCTGTGATAAAATGATGCGTCATCCTTGGATTCAATTTTACTGTCTGTACAATTTTACTGTCATATGTGAGCGAACTCAATAAAAAGCTATTATACTGTTGTGGTGCTTTTTCTCAACTATTAGCTTTCAAAACTGATCTGATGCCTGACACCAGTGCATAAGTGCATTTTTCCTTCTCATTGTCAATGTACACATTGTATTTAGTCTGTTCCAGAATTACTCACAAATTAAGCATTGTTTGTTATACATCCTATGATTCATTAACGGGGCTGACTGACGTCAGTATAAAATATACGCAATTATTCGCTTCCTCGTGATAATGCACGCTTCACTCAGTTTATCGTGTATATATACTCAATTCACTTTCAACACTTTTATATCGCTGAAAACTTGTGATAAATGATCTACTGATTTATGTGTTGAATTGTAACTGTAAATTATTTATTACGTTGTGGTTTCCCTGACGTGTAATTTGTTTATCAAGCCAACTTTTTCCTCTAGACTCCATTGTTATTTAAACAAACAATTCTCAATATTTGTCTTGCAAAGTATTGCAGACATTGACGCGATTGCAATCTATGCTAAATATTTCTGGAATAAGATTTAAACAATAGTCAACTGAAATAAACAGAGAGTACCTACTGAATTTACTGCCCTTTTAAAGGTAACCTTGCAAGAATTTCGATCACAATCTCGAAGCTAGTCCTTTACAATGCCCTATATTTAGCCACGTAACGAGCTGTTACGCCAACCGTGGAAACCCATTTGTCTTTTTGTCTAGATCTGTAGATGCTAATGATATCATTGTGAACCCGCCACGATTCATCTTCACCTTGAGTCTTGACGACAGCCTCTGTAATTGTACTGAAAGGGTTATTTACTTCATTGACCATATTTCCGACACGTTTACCATCACTTTTATCATTACTGACATGAGCATGAACAAACCACAGAATATTTCAATAGCAATATTCTCTGTACTTAGTTTGTTCAGAATATTGAACGCTATGAAATAATGAAAGCAACATTTGTTATTCTAATCACAAACAAACAGCATTAAAACAAATGTTGCGTTATAAATTCAATGCGCGGTACTTACCGACATCAGCATCATGCATTTCCTTTTCAATGATTACAGTAGCTGCTTTCCGTGTACATTAGATAACGTTAACATCTGTCTAAAGTGCCTCAGAGCTATTAAAAGTAAAGTGGCACATAAATTAGAAACGCGAGTGTTTTGAACCGCTGTTATTCTTCCCACACCAGGAAGACAGAAGTAATTCGGATATGCAGTAAACAACCGCGTTATGTTTACGTTCTGATGAAATTACGCAAATCTCGCGTAAATATTTCGTAGGTGTAACGTTAGGAAATGAGGAAGTGTTTTTAGACATCCATTCACCACTAACGTCTTCAACATTTATATCTTTCTTTATCCCATTACCATTGTTTATACAGGGTTATTTCTAATCAATTAGCATCATTCTAGAGGCTTATTCTGTACATAAAAAGTAACAACTTTTGTTCTACTACTTTCATCAATACTAAAAAAAAATCAGCTGTTCCATTCATTTTGTCTCGGGTGAACTAAATTTTTCTATGGCACAACAAATTTTTTTTTTAGTTTTGACGAAAGTCGTAGAACAAACGTTGTTAGTTTTGATGTACTGAATAAGCCCCTAGAAGGATGCTAATTGATTAGAAATAACCCTGTATAGACGTCTTTTTCACTTTGCATGATCCGCTTTAGTCCTCTACTAATAGACCTTCCATAATTCCTTTTTTAATGATTCTTTCAGTGCAATATTGAGAAATAGTGAAGCTTATATACAGTCAAGAACAAAAGTGATCTGTAAAAATTGAACTACTATATTAATACCTACATATAAGTGACATTGAACTTGCTGATTACTCCCATGTGTTTGACACAAATAACTTTAAACGTTATTAAACGGACATAAGTGATATAATACAAAAGTGTAAAATGGCGATGGACACAATGGCAGTAGAACTGCCTGATCTGACCACTCACACGCCGCCTTTGCCCGTGGAAGAGACTGCGGAAGAAAAGTAAGTTGGTGTTATTTCGCAAATAGCTACGTCGATATTTCATCTTTGCATAGTTTCAAGGAAGCTTTTTTTATTTCGTTTAGGTTTGCGTTTGACCACAAGATAAGTACAAGCCGCTTTCAACCGGACTGATTGGAAATATATTGGAGATTTTTACGCTCGGCTATTATGATGATACTTTGCATTATCCGCATAATTAGGTGTATACTATTCGCGACGAAATACGATCGAATTTTTCTTTACAATACCTATTTCTTCATATCAGAATAATATGAAAGAGAGAAAAAAAAACATGAAATTTCCATATCGGTTTCGACTGCCTCGGTGGCTCAGTGGTTAGTGACCCTAACTACTGGGTTAAAGAGGCGTGGGTTCGATCCCCACCAAGGGCAAGTATTTATGTGATGAACATAGGTGTTTGCTCTGTGTCTGCGGGTGTTATTTAGTTACTATCTATATAAGTATGCATTTAAAAATATGTATAAGTAGTTTATCAGTCTCTGGCAGCCATATCACAAGCTTTGCTTAGTTTGGGGTCAGAGGCCGTGTGTAAGATGTCTCCAAATATTTATTTATTTAAATATAAATAACATGATTTATATTATTATTCATTAAAAATCTACTTTTATTGGTGAAAACGTAACTCGTAATTGGGTTATTTCTGAAGGTTTTACCTATTCAAATCTGAAATGTGGGGGAGTGGCGCGTGTAAGGTTTCGTACTTCGCTCTAGAAATTCACTCTTCAGATTTTCCCGGAAAAGCATTCAGTTAGGTACATTTCAAAGAAATTCAATCTGACAGTATGGGTTTTAGTTTAATCAAAAATCCTCTCTATAAAATTGTTTTAAAGACTAGAAAAGAATACTAAAGCATGATGCCTAAATATTACTTTATTAATATCTAGTAGAGATAATGTTCCCTCAACTTCCCTCCTTAAATTGCGACGCCCTTACGGGGTCAATGTCTCTAAGTTAGGACTCTAGTTTGTAAGAACTTTGGTTACAACAGTGCATTGTGCAATAAACGAATTTAAATACCCGATTTAGTGACTCTGCCCTAAGCCGTACCGTTGCTAAAATCAGTACTTTTAGATTTCTTACAATCATACGTTTACCAAATCATCATCATCATCATCATAATAAGAAAATTTAAAAGAAACTAGTTTCAAGAATAAATCATGACTACATTTTGCTTCGTACATATTATGTACCTACTATTCCGTAATAGTTACCTGATTAGCCATCATTGAGCATTGTTAGAAAATAACCATAGTGATAGTAGTTTATTTACGAGCTACATGCAGAGTTACCGCTTGGCATGGAGTCAGCTCTATGTATTCTATCGGAACACTTGATTTATCAATAACAACATTTACGATATCATCGTCTCTTGTAAGAAAGGGATTTTCTCTTATTTATTGTATTATCTGGGTAGTTAGATAACTCTTTCAACTGTCCTATCTTTTATCAGTACATTTTTGTTTTTATGAGTAAGTATGGCTTAGTCTTCCTCAATCCTGCTCTATTCAATGTTTTCCATTCGCACATGGTGGATATACATGGAGTCTCACACGGCTCACTTCTTTTTGCCACGCACCTGCAGGAAGTGCGGGATATGGAATGCCAAACCAGAGACGTTACCAGTACGTTGCCTTCTTGTCAGTGTGAGATTCCCTTTCATATTTTTGGGCTTCCCAGTTCTATGAGAATCTTTTCCAAAAAGAGGCCACTCCAGAGGAGTGGGCAACTCTCTGGTAATGCGTCTAGTGTTCGCGACGGTGTAAGTGACGCTGTGCAGTCGCAGTGTAGGCGACGGTGATTGGAGGAATAAAATATTTTAAAATATGTTTTTCACGGTATTTTTATTCGAATCCATCGAATAGAATCACGTGTTTGATACGCATGCCAGCCGCTATGATATTCCTAGATGGAATTTAATTAGGACAGTGACAAAAACGAACCATGTTATGTTATTTGAGACCGGTTTGCAATAACCGACGCTTTGCTACGCAACACTAATTGTAAAGTAATTATGTAAGAAGTCTATTTGTTTCAAAAATGTGTTATTGTTTATCATCATCACGACAGCTTGATTCAGCTCACTGCGGAGGTTGAGCGTCCTCCCTCATTCGCCAATCTCTCCCATGTTGTGGCTGTCTCATTCATCTTGACTTTATTTCGTTTTATAATTATGTTAGACTATTTTTACCCGCGGCTTCGCCCACATGATATTTTGATTTTTGACGCAATATCATTATAATTTATAGCCTATGTGTTATTCTGATATTATTGCAAAGTTTCATCTCAATCCGTTCAGTAGTTTTTGCGTGAAAGAGTAACAAACATCCATCCATCCATCCATCCATCCTCACAAACTTTCGCGTTTATAATATTAAGTAGGATAGGATGTTTTAAAAAAAAGAGTGTGTTTAGCTCGATAGGTTATTTTAACCGTTTCACTGGGCTAACAAACTGCTTAAATACTCTCAATGCATATGCATAGAAGCAGCATTTGAGGACACGGTCGTACCCACCCTAGAAACAAATAACCCGAGAAAACTTGAACATTATCCGCCTTACCACAAAATACTTAAACATGCTTTAAACACTGTTTAATCGTGCAATTTGTACTGTTAAACACTGTCTAAAGCGTGTGTAAAATTTTTGTGGTAAGATGTTTTATTTTTCTGGGGTGAGCAAAAGTAGGCTGCTGGCCCCTAGAGAAAACCTCTAAGTATAATCGTCAATGATACCATCGCCAGCCACTTCTATTGAAAACAACTTTAAGTAATAAATTCTAACAAAAACTAGAATGCAGAAATATCCTAAAAGTAAAGCGCAAATCTGTCTAAGTAAAGCTATAAAAGTCGCATTGACGACTGTACGAGTACTGTGCAATCATAATGATAAGCAAAAAAATTAGGTAGCTGTCATACCGTCTCCGCCATCTTCGGCGTGACTTCACTGCCGTTAATTTTTTACGACCATTTGCATACAATAAAAACTAAATCTGCGACACAATGAAATACACAGCATAGGCGTCTTAGCAACGTAGAGATGGCATTGTGGGAGATATTCAGCCGACTTCTAAAGGACGCTGTTGCTTCTGAGGCTCAGGTTTCTTGAATCCCTGACCCGAATAGAGTGTGAAAAGTTTAAGTGTGTGTGTTGTTTGTGTATCTGTATACCTGAGGAGGTAACTCTTAATCTGTATGTCTGTATGTGGCCTTGCAGCCACCAATCGAAAGGTGCAATGTTGATGCTATTCGCTCTCTGTGAAAACGGATGATATTGAGATTAATCATAGCCCACAGTAAAAATTATCTGATTAGGGTATTTAAAATTTTATACAAACAACCAAAAAATCTACCTTAAGTCCTTCTTTAGTGCATAATTTCTTAAATCCAGCATTAAACATAATAAGAGTTCGATTTCCTACAAGCGATCAATGTAGTCTAAACCCAAGAGAGCTTTGAGAAAATTATGGGAAATAAAACGTCTGAAAAACGCCACTCGTGCGTCCGTATCGGATGACGGCGGCGTCCGGCGAGCGCGAGGGCGGATGACGTCACGCGTCAATGGGCGGGCGGCGGCGCAGCGGAGCCAGACGACCCCCGCCCCACGGACGTACCTACCTACCATAATGTTAGGAGTTAGATAGCTGGAGAGAGGCCTTCTTTTTACCTAGCGCGCGAGACACTTCTATCATCAATGTGGAATTTTCAAAAAAAAGTTGATGACTTAGGAAAAAATCAAATATTTCGTAGGTTCCTCGTCGACTTGGCTTTTTTTTATTACATTCTACCTTACAATTCATTTGAAATGAATCCTAAAAGTACAGTGCCTGTATTAAAAATAACCTACCATAATGTAGAGAAATAGAGATCTGGAAAAGGGTATTGCCTTTTACCCGGTGCACGTTTTCTCGGAAATCGGTGGTTTTTGCGAGAAAACGCGATACAGATAAACTTATAAAGAATACCTCTGAATCTCAATACCATATTATTAATAGCGAATTATTGTTCTATTTGGGTTTATTTGCCTGAAATAAAGATATTGTGATATCATCAATTTCCGAAATAAAAATTTCGCACAAACAAATATAACAGTTTTTGTCATTCAAAGGTAGAAATATGTCACATGCATTGTAAACAATTGCGAATTTAGAGTACTTGCTAGATCCCGACATGCCCCATCTCGCGATATCTGTGCTTACCTCCCAAGTTATTTTTCAAGCTCAGCAAAGACGCCACTATCGCACTTTCTAAACAAGAACTCGAAGAAAAATTAGTTCCTCTTTTTCTCACTTTTAAAATTGGCTAGGCCGTAAATCCTTCGGTGCAAATTGAATTTAAGGGGATAACTTAACTTTTTGGCTTACCTTAATTCAATTAGGTAGGAGTGATACTGAGATAAAATGGCGTATTATATTTATATGCTTCAGTAGTGTCCTCTAGGGTCCTATAGGACAAGGAAAATTTTACTGTTTGCTTACTATAGTGGGAAACCCAGTAAGTAAGTATAATGAATTAATGAGCTGTCATGAAAATAAGTACTGGTTTTTTTACTTTTTTACACTTTGGACAATAAAACTTATCAGTGATTTATTTACATTTCTAGACGAAGGATATATTCTAATCTTTGCATTCATTATTATGGCCAACTTTTACTTAGAACCTACTCTGAAATCGCAAAATAAATAAAGCAATTCTTTACAAAATTATCATTAGCTTAAGACAAAATGTATGAAACATCCGTACTAGATATTTGATCTCTGTAATATTATTTTTCAGTCATTGAACTTATTTTCTGGCATCATTGTTATTCCAATATTGTGTCCTCACATACGTAAGTCTTTCTAATACGTAGGTATTATAGTTATGTACATAATTATGTTTAAGCTACGCTAATGTACAAAACTAGTGTAAACACGTGATTAGATAGGTACCTATTTCTATTTGCATAATATATCATTCATATTTATCTTGATTGTATAAATAGAATTAGGTATAGGTTGGAGATGGTTTGCTTATCAAAAATATTTTTAAATATAGAGATGACCTTGTACTATACTAGTGTAATATACTCATAATAAAGAAGATATTCTAAATAGTTACCCAGACCAAATAAAAAAATAAAGACAGAACGTTGTGAACAAACAAGTGAGCAAAACTATTCCGTGTACCGACAATTTCACACACATCCATGTAACTACGAAACTACGCCTTGGCTTGTCAGTCAAACTATGGCGGCGGAACAGCGACGCACTCACACATGTATAAAAAACCGGCTTCACTTGACTGTTCAACGACGTTCTCTCTAGATTTTTTGATTTGCTCTGAGAATAGTTACTACAAAATAATACAACTATAACCTCTCTCTCTCTCGTACAAAATCTCTCATTCTCGAAGAGATCCCGTACTGACAAGCGCAGCATAGGATAGGTATGTACCACAGGATAGACAGATAACTTCAATAAGAGCGTAAAATCGCGCTGGATGCAAGTCGCTTTGAACAGTTTCAACTATTCTTATTGGAAATCTGTAGAGGAGGGCTACGAAGCCTACGAACATCCTGATATAATAAAATGTAGGCAATGATAGTGACGCTATTCTACGTAGTCGGCTGCTAAATAAAACAAATAACTCTGTGATTTAAATTTACTATATTTGTAAAATAAACTTGTCTAAAGTGTGACGTGGCGTTTACGTCAATGGAGTATTTTGGGGAACGGCCGGATATTTTCGGAAACTTCGCAGTGGGGGCGAGCGAATCCACAATAACACAATAAACGTGGGAGGTGCCTAAACATGGTGAAAACAATACAAAAACAGTAAATTGAGATAATAATATGACGAATAATTAAGACGAATTAAATAGTTTAATGTTCCTTACATAGGATGTGAGGCCGTCCATAATGCGTCACATGTTAAAGAGTGAAAAGGTCACCAAAATATGAATCTTGATATTATAACACCCTGATCAAAAAGGAGCTTATAAGCCCGTATTTATATGCCTAATCTTTAATCAAAGCATCTCATTGTACATTCTAATTTTGACCCTTCAGGTAAATGTTAAACTGTAACATAGAATAATAATATGTGTGATGCTTACCTCGACATTCTCGTGACGTTATATTGGTTAGAAAATATGATGGGGCAATATTCCATAACAATTTGATTTACCCATTAGATACATTTTTACAACAATATTGCCACAGCAATCATGTTTCCTGTTAAGCCAACTAAAGTAATCTAGACGCTATTTTGTTACGTTTAGAGGATGTAATACGGTGATTTAATGTCAAAATTAGCGTGTTTACATGACGGTTACAATCGCCCTGTTTACTCTAGTGTAGTTATTATTTACCGGCCTCGTAATTTACTACCATAATACCTACATATTTAACGCATAGGTCAGATATGGCATGATTGCTGTGAATATATAAATATTAAAGACCCTATTAACAACTTATTTGATCATAAACACATGGTTCATAATTAATCAGTAAAATCAATCAATCCATGGAGATTAAACTGTGCTTCATAATTAAGTACCTTTTTTTCTTTAGATAAGTTTTACTATCTTCTTCGATGAGTTGATGTAATCATTATTGTCCCTTAATTGTTTATTCGTTCCCACTCTTATCCACATCACATCCTCTAATTTTTCCTCCATGCGTGTCTAATTTGTTAACACCCCGTGAATAATATAACAAAGTATACCCTGACCTCGTAATCTTGTGGGTTAACGCTGACTACACACAATATTGATATTGCACCCGAAATAGACCGCTAGACGTAATAATGATTAACTGCCAGATTATCTTGACCCGCTTTGCGTACGAACGTCAATACGTAATGGGAACAATCTCGAGTGTCCCCGGAATGTGGCCAAGATCCATGGTAGCTATCCAGGCCAAGGGCGGTCTGAACTCACCAGACTACATAAAATAAATGGCATTTTCAGTTTTAATAGCTTCAGCGCAATACTCGTTCGACTTTGTTTTGTTTTGGTCTATTTATAGAGTGCAACTTATTGAAGTTCTCACATAACCTGTTTGTGTTATAATTACTCCTATTTCCACGGCGGTTAAGTCGATATGATTGGCGTGCTTCTTACTATTTTTCCAGGACGACACATAAAATGTCTCCTTTATTACCTCACTTTACAAGAGTACCTACTAACAAAAAATCCGAACTATTGTTTCATTTTTGTCTTTATTCTCATTTGTAATGATTCCTTGATATGTCGATAGTCAATCGATACTAAGTACTACTACAGGCTGTATATAAGCGTTTATATTACAGTTATTATTTAAACATCTTTGGGATAAACTGATATTGGGTGGTTTCTTACATGTGGCTAACTAGGTTTTAAACAAAACAACGATCGGTTCATTAGTTCGGGAGCTACGACGCGACGCTACGGCATTCGTACAGATACACCCGTCAAAGTTACAACTCCCCTGTTTTATTTTATTATTATCTTTATGTAGGTGCCAACTCCGAACGGATTTTGGATATCTGGCCTTTGAAAACTGATGAGCGATATAAGAATTTTGTGTAGATTGAGCCACGTTCAAAGGATTTTGAGCCACGGAGTTTCTCACTTCTTCTTCCGGGTGACCATTTGTCTTGAGTTTCCGTATCCTGGATTGTAGTTTTTAAACAACCATGTATGGTACCCATGGTTCACTGTGAGGTTCCAATGTTGTTTAAACAACCATTCTGTGTGTTTTCCTAAAAATACGAGTATCCTTCGGCCCCTACACTAGGCTCAGGGGCCCATGTTATTAAACATCTAAGTACATCAATAGGAAGGAATCCTAATTGTGTTTAAATCTTGTCCTAGATCATCCATGTAAGATATCTTCAACGAACCGTTTTCCTTGTCACCAGATACGAGCGCCTGCTGAGACGTGCGCGCACTGAAGACTTGAGCGAAGTTTCTGGCATCGGCTGCTTGTACCAGAGCGGAGTGGACCGGCTCGGCCGGCCCGTCGTCATCTTCGTCGGCAAGTGGTTCCCCATCGGAGATATCGACCTCGACAAGGTAGCTATCATATCAGCCGTAAAGCGACCACTAGCTTGATATATGCCTACAGACGTATTTTGATTCTCTTGTGAATGTCATAATATGAGGTTTTTTACGACATAAACGGCTCTTAACTTTTTTCTACGATACTTAACTGAGAAGTTTGATTTTTACACAACGGCCATAAATATACGTACGAGTATATGGTTTGAATATCAACGCAATATCTTACGCATTCCCGAGATAAAAGATCTTGACACACAGACGGACAACAAATTGATCATAAATAAGGTTTCTGTTGTTTTTTTCCTTTTGAGGTACGGAACCCTAAAACTAGCAAACAGTTAACCATAATAGAATCATTTATTGATATTAATAGTAGTTTATAACAATGATTTATTGATTTTTGTGCTAATTTATTATTATTGGTAATTAACACTAATTAAGGTTCGTGAGATCTTAAACAATTGTTTCTGAAATGATCGACCACTTATCTTTTAATTGCTCATTCATTCCAATAAATATAGCTGAAATACAGTGTGTATCTCTAGACGACGTACATATTCTATCATATCACTACACTCACCATTATGACCAACTTACTATGTGACCAATTCTGACTTTGTTTAAAAAAAAATGTATTGGTCCATGCAAAAAAATTATCGACTCGCCTCAAAATGTACGGAACAGCAGAACTTTTTTCTCATTTTTGAAGTTTGTCCCATAGTAAAAGTTGGTGACAATGATGAGTGAAATGATATCCTAGAATATGACCGTGGCGTTTATGCTTGCGTTTGACTACATACTGCCTGATTTTGAGCATATATGCGGTCTAAGGTAGTTCCTAGTAGTGTTCTTCTAGCTCTAGACTCTAGAGGAACACTCTGTATTCACAGATCAAAAGATTTTTATGTCTATTAGCAATTATCTTGTCTTCTCTTTTTCAATTATCTTTGTTACTGGTTAATTATATTCCTAACCGTTCATTATTGTGATTTATTACAATGGGTTTTTAAATTGTTAAATATCGGTTATTAACTATAATTATTGGAATTTGTCGAGATCGTGACAATTACTTTCAGTTATTATTCCACTCTTCTTTCCTATTATTTCACGGAATGTTTTTCGTCTTGTTTCTTTTTAACACGCTTTTATTAGTTTCACCTGTATGTTTGCTTGTAACCAACCCCTTTGAGCTCGATTTTGACCCACTTTGAGCGATCAAATTTTATTCAAACTTTGCACACCTATCAAAGACCGATGAAAATGCATTTATGAAAAAAATTGATGACGCCTAAGCGTGTTTTTTTTTATTTTTTTGGGTTCCTCCTTGGTACCTCAAACGGAAAAAGCGGAACCCTTATAGGATCACTTCGTTGTCCGTCTGTGTGTATGTCAAGACTCTTTATCTCGGGAACGCGTAATGATATCGAGTTGTAATTTAAACTGTATACGTATATCTACTCGTATGGTCTCTTGCAGTTCTGTAAAAGAATAACTTGTCAGTTATCGTTTAAAAAAGTTAGAGCCGTTTATGTCGTAAAAAACGCATATTTCGCACTCACAAAAGTCAAAACCTACGGGGTAATTCCCGTTGACATAGAACTATGAAATTTGGCGAAAAGCATTTTCTCAGTGTACACATATAGGAATAAATCTGAAAACTGTACATTTTATTTAAATCACAAAAAATAAAGCGTCTAAATTCATAAAATATGGGTTCAAAATTCAAAGTGAGTAAACCGTATCATGTAAGGTATCACATAAAAGAACTTCATTAGCACATGCTAAAACAGGTTTTTAATTATTTTAATAACGTGTTTGTACGGAACCTTCGATGTGCGAGCCTGACTCGCACTTGTCCGGTTTTTTAACTATATTTATATTATTTATTTTGAAAAGTTTTATTGCTATTGACCCTGTATTAAATGTGTACCACAGCTAAACGTGAGCCCATTCTAATTACAAATAAATTGGTATAGTTATATCACGCAGGTCATATGCGGTTTGGCGGATTTCATCATGATGATCACTGAAATATGTGCCGATTTCCTTGCGATGTTTTTTAGTAGTATTTTGATTTTTTTTTTATGATCGAAATGATTCTTAACTATAAAAAACCTGTGTTAATGTGTTTTCTACTTCATCATCATTGTCAACCGTAGAACTTCCACCGCTTGATGTAAGCCTCCCGTGGATATCCCTGTGGAATTCCAATATGCCCGGTTGGAAGCGGCTAGCTTCCAGCGTGTTCTTGCAGTCTTAATTATATCACTGTCGATGGACGTTGGTACGCTGCGCTTGCCGGTGTGTGGTCTCAATTCGAAAACCTTATAGCCTAATCGACTATCCGTCTATGTGCCCTGATGCCCACTGGCATTTCAACTTGTTAATACACTATGCTGACACTGAGCTATGCCGGTAACTTTGGTTCATCTATGGATTTAGTCCTCATTGCTGATACGAACTCGCAGGGAGACTCCGAGCACAGCCCTCACCATAGCTCGTTGTGCTACTTGTAGCTTACTAATAAGGTCCATAGTGAGAGACCACGTTTTTGTGCCATAAGTCATCACTGATATCACACACTCGATCGAGATCATTCTTAGCTACATACAAATAAAACCTGTGTTCATGAGTTTTCCACGTATTTAGTATGATTGTTGTGTATTACAGGCGCTGCTATTCCTGATTAAGCTGCTGGACCCGATAGTGCGCGGCGACTACGTGATCGCATACTTCCACACGCTAGCCTCGGCCGGCAATCACCCGCCCTTCTCCTGGCTCAAGGAGGTCTACACCGTGCTGCCTTACAAGTAAGATTTGCGTTGTATATAGGTATGTACGTGACTACGTGATCGCGTACTTCCACACGCTAGCCTCGGCCGGCAACCACCCGCCCTTCTCCTGGCTCCAGGAGGTCTACACCGTGCTGCCTTACAAGTAAGATTTACGTTGTATATAGGTATGTACGTGACTACGTGATCGCATACTTCCACACGCTAGTTTCGGCCGGCAACCACCCGCCCTTCTCCTGGCTCCAGGAGGTCTACACCGTGCTGCCTTACAAGTAAGATTTACGTTGTATATAGGTATGTACGTGACTACGTGAACGCATACTTCCACACGCTAGCCTCGGCCGGCAACCACCCGCCCTTGTCCTGGCTCAAGGAGGTCTACACCGTGCTGCCTTACAAATAAGATTTACTTTGTATTTAGGTATGTACGTGACTACGTGATCATGTACTTCCACACGCTAGCCTCGGCCGGCAACCACGCGCCCTTCTTCTGGCTTAAGAAGGTCTACACCGTGCTGCCTTACAAGGAAACCTTTTTACAAGTTTTTATCTAGTTTCACCTGTCCCGACGTCTGTCATCAAGTCTTGCAAATCAAATTTGATCCACTTCCTGGATACCGATAGAACTGAAATTTTGGATACATGTGTAAATCGCGCGGCAATGCTATATTATTATGACATGGTGATGATCTGATGATGGAGCTGGAAGGTGGCCAAAGGAACTTCGCAATGAAACGACACAACCTCATCGAGTTTGGGCTCATTTGAATCGCTTTGGCGAGTCATCAGTCATCAGACCCTGATTACCATTGAAAAACAAACTCTTTCAATGGTAACCAGGGTCTGATGATGGAGCTAGAAGGTGTTCTTAGAAACTCTGTAATGAACCAATGCAACCCCATCAAGTTGCGGCGCGTTTGTATCGTCTTGGCGAGTACTTGTTTAGTAAAAGCTTGTTTTTAAATAAAGGTTATTTTAATATAATTCTTGTTTTTAGTAAAGGTAATCGTATCGGCCTAAGTTCTTGTGCTTCTGGCCGCTTCTTAATTATTATTTATCTCCTTAATTATTATGCTAGAGGTCTTATTCTTAGTCATTATAATTATAGCCATAGCCCAAGTGAAATTCACAGGCAAGTCTACTTTTGCAAGAACTACTCGTTGATAGACTATTTTAATATCTAGTTGATTGAATCGGGCGTTACTTTGCGGAAATTCATCTTCAAATCTTTGTTTTGAATAAATATTTAGTGTATTTCCGCTATCGTGTTGTAGGCAAATAAGTTTAATGGCGATGAAAAAAAATTCACAATAATTATACATTTAAAAAACTTAATTTTACAAAATAGATAAAATAATAATAAGTGATATTTTCACTACACTCTATTATTTGAAAATATTTTTTGATATAAGTACATGAGTAATATACAGGCTCGTTTACAAGTTTTTAAACTTCAAAATTGGAAACTGACCTATGTACAAATAGGTAACTTGTGTACCTTATTGTATGAATAAAAGAATAATATCCTAACGAAAGCAACTTCGAGCCGAGGCAATAATGGTGGCGCCCTTTCTTAAATGTCACAGCTGATGACAGTTATCACAGACTAGTATCAAGCTAGACACTGTTTTCCTGATGAGATATGGTTTAATATTGCGTTGGATAAATCCACCACCTCATATACCTACTCCTAAAACGAGGTAAGCAAAAAGCTGTTACCCTGTAAGTGAGCGCGTCACACACCCCAAACATCGAGCCAATATCTAATTCCCAGAATTAAGTTTTGTTTTAAGAATTAGTGAAATATATTTCTATTTCCAATATATTATGTAAGTTATAACCTAAAATTGCTTTTTATTTAATTTAATTTTAACGTAAAAGCATCATTCTAAACAATATTCGCGAGAGTACAAAAAATACTTGCCATAAGTTACGTCCGGTTATGTCGATAGGGAGTCAGGACCCTGTACACTTCTGCCAAGTTCCCAAGGTACCGAACCTAGAAGTTGTTATAAGAAACGAAGTTTACCCTATGACATTACGCGTCTATGTTCTATTTTTCACATCCATGTTAGATACTTATGGTCATCGAGTATAATTAAAATTAACGTCATCGCGGATTACCTCGCTTTGTGACGCAAAAAATAATGTAAGAAGCCACACGAGCGATGCGGCTGAACGTTTTGTTCTATACCGATCCGATTACTCTGTTTCGAACTGAATTAAACGGGTATTACCCGGAGCTATCACTGCAAGTAGTTTTACGTAACGCGGTTGCTATCGTTTTGCGGGACAGAGGAAAGGGAAACACTAATCGCAAACACATCGCGGTGCGTCCCACCGCTCAGCTAGAATAAAGTGCGAAATGTAATTATAGCCTAGGCGGTCAGCGGGAGTTCGATCCACCCTAGAACAGCCTTTGCCCACCAGCTTGTGGGGTGGTCAAAGACTGTTCTACGTTACCACCTTGTCGAAGTAGACATTGAATTTTTCTAGAGTGGTCAGCACTCGATAGCTACCTGCCCTAGAGAAAATCTAGCTACTCGTACATCAACGAATGTGCCGGTGCTCAATCCTAAAAAAACTCGTAAACTATTAAACATAGGTCATTTCAAAAAAAACTCTGAAATAACTAGCTATTGGTACAATTTTAACTCAAACAGTACTGTAGGGTAAGAAGCCTTACAAGTTTACGAGCAACTTGGCTGTACGTTTAATCCCGCGCTGGTGCGATTTGTCTGATTCGAACTGAATCAAACTAGTTTTATCCGAGCGCTACTTAGTTACCGGCATAGGATGGCTCTCGCAGTCACAGGAGAAAAGGCTGAATTAACCTGAAGAATAATATAGTGAAGTGAAGAAGAAAATAGTTAGAATTTAACTTAGCTACACTTCTCATACCTACTCATATTGCCCACTAGGATTATTTCTGGTTGGGGTGCCAAGGAACACACACAATATACAGAGCTAATCAGAAAGGGTTAAGAAAAGAACTAAGCTGAAAGGTTAAGGCCAAATTTTAGATAACAATTTGGGTTTAGGAGTTGCATAGCTTTTTAGTCCAGAAAATGACATAAAAGTTTTCATTGTGATGCATCTAATTTGACTTTTTCTGTATTTTGCAGATATAAGAAGAACCTCAAAGCGTTCTACATTGTTCACCCAACATTTTGGACGAAGGTAAAGTTGCAATGCTTATTTATTTCGAAGAGGTGGTGTGACTATCTTGGTTCTTTTCAGCCTGACCGGACCAAGTTAACCGTAGACAGGAATGCGTCAAAATAAATGGGGCAGGCCTTTGTCTAGCAGTGGAACCCATGACTGGCTTAGAATTTTTCATTTTAAGTACCTATTGGTAGAAACAGAGAGTGGTATAAAGCCTACTTACACTACTACTCCAATCGAATAGGTATATTATGTGTAGATAAATGTTCGGGAGATAACCGCTCGACTCGGCCAACTACCCACTTATTGCGATTGGCCTGCGATGCCACGACGGAGACAGACGCGCGACGGCCGAATGACAACCGAAATGTGCCAATCGGACAAAATAATGCCGAATGCTGCTGAACCGACTGCGCTCATGTGTGTAACAACCCTCAGTAATAACACAAAAAGCAAAGGACATGTCCACAAAATGTATGGAGGCTGGTATAATAATAATCAAAAATTCTAACCACAACACTCGTTACATTTCGATAAAGTTTATATTTTTCTGAGCCTTCAGTTAAAAACAAAAAAGAGCACTCCGTTTTTTTTTTAAATTAATTTAGAATCTATTAGGATAAATAAATATATTTGGCTCGATAGGTAGTTTATCTCTAGCAACCCTGGTTAAGTAACCTGCAATTATTGTTAAATAAAAGTATTTTTACCAATTAGACACAGTTTTTAAGTGTTTTTTGTCACATTGTACCTACTAACTGGTCACACTGGTAGGTTATAATTTCTAATTTTAGCAAATTAAGACATGAATGTGGAAGAATCATCTACGAATGCCAGTAAAATAACGATAGAAGTACTTTATTATTGCTAAACTAGAAAAAAATACAAAGCTGTATTATTATTTTTCATACAATATATTTTTCACATTTAAAAAAAATGGAGGGATAAAAAAATCAAAATAATATTTTTGAGAAGCCCATAAATCAAGCTTAAAATGATGTTTAGATCATCTTGGTTCGATTTTTCTCTGAATAATATACCACTTGTGGACATCACCTTTTATATTTATTTATTATATTTATTTATCAAACTGAGCTTAGATAATAAAGATAATTATTAAGGGTTCGTTTACATACCTAAACATGATACAAAACGTGCTACGACGCTACGTCGTTTCATGATGCGACGTTGTATCGTGGGAACTACTTTGTTATATTTCTTCATGAAATTACTCTCGTTATTTATAATATTGAAATAAATTGATGGATATCAATATAATTGATCAGTATCTTCTGTGTATTTGTTTCTTCTTTATTCGTCGTTACTTCTTTATTGTTGCGATGTGGTGTTACTTGCTTGACGTCGCATCGTGAAACAAAGTCACGCCGTAGCACGTTGCGACGTCGTATCGTGTTTATGCGTAGGAGCCCTAACGAAGCGCGCCTGTTTGTTGCAGATGATGACGTGGTGGTTCACGACGTTCATGGCGCCGGCGATAAAGGCCAAGGTGCACAACCTGCCCGGCGTCGAGTACCTCTACTCCGTCATGGAGCGCGACCAGCTCGAGGTGCCCGCCTTCATCACGGAGTACGATATGACGGTACGTATTCATTCTCACTAGACGCATACTGGCTAGACGATGTAGCGACTAACTTCGCTACATGGTGGCGCCACCAGCTACACGCGCCGCGCGTCAGCCAATCACGAGACGAATCGCCGCGAGGCACCCAATCACAAGCCGAATTCTACATCGCGCATACTAAATTTACAGAAGGCCGAAGATCCACACTTCTGAACATAGGCCTATCCACGAAGGGTAATTGGGCCATGTCCATCACGCTGGCCTAGTGCGGGTCTATAGGTTCACATACGCCATCGAATATCTTTTACGATCACGATGTTTTCCTTTACCGAAAAACTTGTGATGTGAAATTCCGTGCATTAGTTTCAAAGAACTCACGACCTCACGTTTCTAAGGCAGATGTTGCTACCACTAGACCGTCACGTCTTTTTCTATCCTACACTCTACTACTAAACACTCTATTATAGTAATAAATTAATTTCGCCAATAATGGCATAACAGACTTCAACCGTGCGCAAAATAGATCGCACGAATTGGTGTGTCATCGACATAGTAATTTTCAAATTATTGCAGATTTTTAATAGCGATTCCGCCGATTTCGATAAAATTTAAATGGGACCACCTCTGTAGCTGAAGTCTAGAATCTATCAATTTAAAACAAGAATCATCATTATCGGTTCACAATATTGGAGTAATCGCGTAACATACCTACATAGAAAAAAAAATCCAGTCGTATTGAGTGATCCTTTTTTGAAGTCGATTGAAAAAAAAACTTAGTATATTTTTAATTTCCAGATAAACGGTCTGCATTATTTCCAGCCAGACACGAATAGCACGTAAGGCGCGCGCCGGCTTCTCTACGGTATTATTAGTCTACGGGCCTAGTGTTGCTAGCATGTCCTTATTGCCCCCCACATGAAGCTCAATTCCCTAAATCAAATCGATTATTTGCGTACCAGAACTGGTGTAAAGCCGAAAGGAGGTGATTCAGATCATCATTATGAACAACTTTTACTACGGGATCATCCTGGAATAAGCTATTTGACTAGTTTTTGGAAATCGTTTTAAATTATTCGTTAGTACATACTACTGCTGTATTAACAATGAAAATCAGTGTTAAAGAATAAATATTCAAGATCCCACCAGAAACGACATTCTGTAATGGCGCTGGTCTTCGACGTCACACAATAGTAAATAACGTGAGTAAATACCAGTAAATACATTAGTTCACATCTAAAAATTGACAAAAAATACCTTAAAAATAACTTACAGATCCTGTATTATGACTCCGAAATCACAAAAAACAAATTACACATACAACAGTCAATCGAGAAATTCTTGTTTACTATCATGTGACGTCACCAGAGTTGCCGCCCTTCTTAGAGCGTTTACGTCACAGATAAAGTATCAAAATAATATCGTATTTTATTTCGTGCGATTTGCGAAAATTAGACATATTTTAGTTTAAATAAAGTGAAATATGTCTTTTTCAGGCTATTATCTTTAAGGATTACCACAATCAATAGTATATTTTCAATATTGTCAAATAGCCTATTCGAGAAAAAAATCATACCTTTTTTCGATTCCTAGTTTAAATTTTGAGTGGAACAGCTGTTTTTTTTATTGAATTCCCGGTTGACCCCCTATTAAAAGTTGTTCATAGTGATGGTCTTAGTCACCCCCTTTCGGATTAGTACAGGGTAAGCAGATAGCCCTGTGTAAGTCATACAATTTTCTTGTACCTACACTTTTGTCATATATTTTTTCTCTACTGTAGCTCCAAAAGTAGGTATTTGGTTTTGGTAGCTATTTAGTTATCTTATCAGAGGTAATTTAGTAGTTATTTTTTTTACAATTATCATTCAATTGGCAAACATTTGTACAAACGTATTAGCTAAAGTTATCAATTTTAGCTTATTATGAATATTAATAGCGCAATAAAAATACTAATGTTTTCACATCCATTACATTTTGGCGGTCAAAAGGTTAAAGCAGAAGTTATACCTATTTCTGGAACGGCTAATAAAATGAACTTGACATTTTTACAAATTTTCTGATATTCTGATTTATTGGCTAAAATTGTACGACAAGATCCTACTTCAGTAATATCGGCCATTTTAACTACAGTAGAACATGCTAATTGTAACAAAAAAACTTGTTTTTTTTTAAATCGTATATATGAATAGTTCCAAATTTTCACCGCCAGTGGCGCTACTAGTGCCACAATTTATAGTCATCACGACATGCTAGCAATTAATATGATAATTCAAAGGACCTAGTCACTACAGACGTATTAAGACTTTGTCGGTTGAATTAATTTACTAAGACCGCTGTTGTATGTTATCGTGGGTTTTATATGAAACATATCAAACGTTGACGACACTTAGCTTGGGCGACAATACTCGAAATACAAAATAGTCATATTTTATATCAAATTTCTTTGCAGTCATAGAACGTCCACTGCTGGATATAGGCCTCCCCTAACGATCTTCGATAAGACAGATTGGAAGCAGCTTGCATCCAGTGCGATCCTGCGGTATTCGTGTGGTCATCTGTAAAGGTGCAGCTTTTGGACCCATGTTTTGGTCTATTACCTAACTTAAAAAATCGCGAAAGAATAACATCAAATGACTAATTTTCATCGTGTATGTCGTCCGTCTAAAAGTAATGTCATATATAAAATCCACCATAAGACTTGTTAGAGTTATATATTTAAGTATTAGCGGTGCATTTTTATATTAATTCGTAAGGGTTATTAGAAGTTCTTGTAAGTATATTCTCTCGCTACCCTCTCAATGTATATTCCACCTAATTTTATTTTTATTTTTGTATAGCGACGCCATGCGCTTATATATTGTAGACTTCGACATTTTAAATTCAAACTTACAAAATAATTGTAATTAGCTTATGTTATCTGAAAGCGTGGACCTTTTAATACGAGCTTGACGAGAATAATATAGATACTACGTAATTATTGGTAAATAATGTAATTATATTTGGTTTCGAGCCGAATTGCGCTAACGCTTTCAACGCCAAACAGAATCAACGCAATGTAATATTATATTATCCGAGTCATGGAGGTTCTTATTTGCGCTGTTGGTACTGTTAGCGTAATTTGGATCGTAGACTGTACCTTGTAAAATATAGCTTGATACGCGAGACATTGACATTGACATACGCGAAATGACTCACGCACATAAAGTATCATATTTTTTATAGTTAAAATGTTTAGTACACAATGTTGTTCTTCATGCTCGTGAATCTAAACTATGAAGTATAACATTGTGTACCGAACTTTTGACTATAATTATGATACTTGATGTGCGTGAGCCATTTCGCGTGTTTCAATGTCAATGTCTCGCGTATGAAGCTATATTTTACAAGGTATAAGAAACATAAGCACCAACATAACAAGATGGCCTTATTGGGTAAGCTAAGCATCTGCTGTCCCGCTCCCGCCTTGTTACTGGCATTTATCGATCGAGCGAGATGAAACTACTACTATCAACACCGTAGTTACTCAAAGGCCCCTAAATATCACATGACCTATCATAACTTACAAAATACTGTGCTGATCTTATTTGTGAAATAAATGCTATAAAATGCACTAAAAACATTAATTTCTGGTTGTAGAGAAAATACGAGTGTCCCTGGCTATCTAAATTAAATCCACTTTAAAGACTAAAATTATTTGTCTCTTTTCATTCTAATATGTAAGAGAGGGATGGCAGCGATTTTAGTGTTGTGAAATTGGTTTAGATACTTATTTTTGTGTTAGAATCTAGTGCAATGGCAAGTTCAGTTCACAGATAAGTTCATAACACTGTAAGATGTTTGCGCCATGAAATAATTCCAATCTTGCGAACAGGGTATTCGGTTAGCGTGTAGCGACTACAAATGCTTTGCAAATGTATCAAATGATGTGGATTGTTTTGCACCATTGAGAGGTCTAAAGCTGGGCACTGACGGTCATTTTAACTGACCAGTAAAATCCAAATAATACTGTTTCAATTGAATTTGGACTGACCAGTCCAACAGTCAAACTGAACAGTTAAACATTACCGTGTGTAGTGTAAAATAGCTATAATATCTGCGTCTCACTTCAATGTGTAAAGACGCTGACCGATGTGAAAAAAGTTTCGTTTTTAAAACCGCGGTTTTTAAATCGACGACGTTTTGACGTTCCATTTGACACTTTCCTCTTTTGCAGTTTGCCTTTTCTTTTAGAATAGCCGTTGAGTGAATTTTATAATTTTAATTAAGTATATTTAAAAGAATTGTACCTATTATCTTTTTCACACAACACTAGTACTGGACCCGGCTATATTTTAAAAGAAAAGGTAAACTGCAAAAGAGGAAAGCGTCAAATGAAACGTCAAAAAGTCGTCGATATTAAAACCGCGGTTTTAAAATCAAAGCCTTTTTGTACATCGATCAACGGCTTAAAAACAATACCCTTCCTTGGCAGTGGGGTAATCGGGATAGCGATATTTTTGTATGGTTAATATCAGTTTTGAAAATGGCATGAGAGAATCGTCTCCACTGCTCAAACTTATCACGTAGTATCGTAGTATTTTTAATCTAATCGTATCGTGATCAATCTCCCATATTATGTTTATATCAACGGTGCTTGATAAAATTTATGCATTTTGAGATTTTTATTTTTACAATTAGGCTTAAAGTTTTTTAGACATCGTAAAGTTAGAACGATTATGTATATATTATTGTAAAGCTGTTGAAGTTTTCGCGTGTATTCGCCGTTCGCTCCGCGAGGTCGCAATAAAATGTGGAAATTTTTATAAATCGCTTTTCTCTTTCGGAAAAATTCGTCGAAATACCTACATCGATCTAGCTTGATGCTGCTTCATAGTGGCCCATTATCAGCGACAATTTTATTATTATGAAAAAGAAAATACTTATCCATAAAACACCTAGATACCTAAATCATTACAATCTCGGATATAAACTTCATAAAAAAATTTGACGACGGCTCTAGACGGCGGACGTATTCTAATTAATACGTCATTGATCAACCCTGAAGCCACTAATAAATCAGCTGTTCCATACATTGATTCGATAGTGGATTCCAAACAGAGCCTCTGTTTGGAAAAGCTGATTTTTTTCTTGGAGACTTACCTAATCGTAGTCCCATAAGTCATAATGACGAGTATAGCCCGCCTCACAAGTTGGCGGAAATGAAGTTAGCTGCAAGCTGCGTAGTATCCAATCCTGATTAAAGACACAAAGCCGCGCGTTTATTGGATATTGCGCAGATTGTAGCTAACTTCATTTCCGCCAACTTCTGTGACGCGGTCTATACCTACAATAATATCTTAGGATATGTTTGTCATGTAGAAATACAGTACTATTATTAATTCCGCTCAGTTATGCCGCCGAGGTTCGAGCCATTTTATGGACCAGCAAGCACTGTTCCATTTTAGTACCTTTTCTCTCGGAATAGACAAGAAATGCTTTGAAGAAAGCATCAGTAATATGCAACATTTAAAGGAATGGCGATAACTTCCTGGCTATTTTCCAAAATTAGAATGGCCAGAATTTGTAGATGGCGTACGTTTAAGAAATCAGTAATACGACGGATTGTAGCTCTAGAAGACACATATTGTTTGAAACGAGAATAGCCAGCACTGCCACAATGTTGCTTCTTACATTAAACATAGAAGAAATTTAGATCCCATATATTTTTAATACAAACACATTATATTTTCTTAAACTGTTGTAGAACTGTTGAATAGATTTTCATAATACATATTAGACCAGATGTTTTATATTCAGTTTATCCGTGTGCCACATTTTTGTAAAAGTAGCTATTTAAATATATCAATACTTGTTATCCACACATAGTAATTAAGAAGATAATTGCCTTTTTATGAATAAACACTTGATAATTGTGTTCTTCAAAAAAATTACAATCAGTTCTTGATGAGCCACATAAGAAACAAGATTTAAAGATTTACTCAAAAGATTAGCCAGGTGTTTATTCATTAAGAGGGTTAAAATGTACTTTTAGTACTTAAAATAATATTAACGTTAGTTCAGCTGTACCCACTCTCTAAAATATAACCAATCTGACAGAATTTAAATTGTTGCATCTTTTCCTCATGTATGGACTTATAAATGGGCATCATTAATTCTGTCAAATTGACTCAGTTTTCGCGGGTCATCTGAGAGAATCAAAGTGATTCAGTACTTATTACTAAATAATTTTATGTCTTCATCAGAGGAAGGATGGCAGACTACACACTTATTAGAATTGCCATGGTGACCTAATTATTTGTGTATTACACCAATTACTTTCTTATGCTATTGTAAACATTAAAGCAATAAAAATATTATTATTCATTTGTGATCAGTGTTGTCCGGTAATTATGTTCAAGTTAACACAATGATAAATGTAGATGTATGATGATGCAATATGGTACTACTAAGAAGACATTTCTATGAATTTGTGGTATATAGTTGAGTGAGAATTTTCTGTGTGTAGATCTAGCTATGTTTTTTGTCGACATTAGCAAAAGTGGCTAGATCACACTCGGTACAAATAAGGTGTGGTCAACAGCAAGCAAATTATGAATACCTAGTTGGTTTCAAATAAGTATTCCATAGAACTTATTAGTTAATTATCATTATGAAATGAAATGTACTTGTATTTTATTACTAATAATATACAGCATACATAATGTATCACTGTTATATTTCAATATAAAAGTAAATTTCCAAATATCAACAAGGCCTTAGATGTGTTAACTATTGTTGATTTTTATGGTGTAATTTTTGTTGCAAAATTTATACTATAATGTTGAATATGTAATATAATAATTCACGGCAAATTGGCTGCATAGTTTACATGAAAAATGTGATCAAGCAAAATAGAATGTTAAGTTTCATATTTTACTAAATATAATGTTATAAATAAATTATGTGAATATGTAATGAAGGAATAAAATTATTAATTTACTACCCTCTGGTTTTTCTTTCTCCAGTCATTGTTGTTATGATCTTTGCTACTACTACTCTACTAACAATTTAAAATTATCATCATCTATAGGTATATATTATTTTTTTAGTTTGTTTTTCAATTTTTGTTTTATAGTTTAAAAATAATAAGGCTCTTGCTAGACGGTTGAGTCAAGGGCCAGATTCTGAAGGCAGTGATCACACGGCGCGCATTGTCAGGAGGTTCCTCAGCCTGTAGCCCCAACCACTGCTAGCTTGGGCCCTACTGCCGGCGGCAACCTGTACTAAGATTACTTCAAAGTACTAAGATTATTCATACACATACACATATACACATATTTGTGTGGCTTAATATTTTTTGTTTGTTCCATGAGATTTCCACCAGGAGTGCAGTAAGTATAAAATATGGAGCCAAATGGAAACCATAGTAGTTTATGGATATACTCATACAAATATTGACATCCTGATTGCTATCTCATAAACCAACTAAGTCATTGGAGTAGTTGCGCCATTGGCCCAAAGCTCCAGTCTATTATTTTAGAGAGGATAAAACTCTTAAATCACCCGTTGCCTTTGGGACATTATAAATAAATATTTTAGGACATCTTACACACAGCCTCTGACCCGAAACTAAGAAAAGCTTGTGATATGGCTGCCAGAGACTGATATATAATATACATATTTTAAATACATACTTATATAGATAGTACCTAAATGACACCCAGACATCTGTGTCTGGGTGTTCAAACATCAATGTTCATCACATAAATGGTTGCCCTGGTGGGGATCGAACCCACACCTCTTTGATCCAGAAGTTAGGGTCACTAACCACTGAGCCACCGAGGCAGTCTGCAGGTCTTCGAAATGCAGGTCGACGAAAGTGTTGAAACAAATGAAAGTATTGATCTGAAATGCTGATACAAACATAAAAGCAGCATGCTAGTGTTTATACCACTGGTGGCTTTATAGCCAAAACATGTAGCTGGAAAATATAAACAACAATTGAAACAAATTAGTTTCACAAATGCTGTTTAATTAATAAAATAAATTACATGAACTATTTTGAAATCCTAAATTTATTTAGAATATTTACAACTATATTTAATGCTGGATACTTGTGTGCTGCTGTTAACAAAGTCACTTTAAAAACAGTTAACACATTAGATAACACAAATCCTCCCAGAGCACCAAGGTAGCAAGGTATGGGCCACTGCTGCCATGGAGTATTCCAGTCCAGCGGGATGACAACAGCTCCCAGCCACGCGCCGCACACCGTCAGCAAAGCATTATTCACTAACATCTCAATCACAGTGTCCTTTGAATAACTTTTCACTCCAAATAACAACTGCATTGATGTCTCCACTCCAGAGTGAGCAATCAGCGGGAATACGGTTAATAGCGTCAGCAGCGTCGATAACATCAGCGTCTCTTCATGGTAATCCAGAACCGGGGCTCCGAAAAGTATGATCCCCACGAAAAAACAAAACATAGACCCGAGTAGGAACACAAACGATTTCAACAAATCACCGGCTCTGCTTTTGCTGGGTTTGGTCTTCTTGCCATGGATATCATTGTTAGCACTCAAATAGAATGATTTTAATAGTTCAGCGATAAAAATCAGCACTAAAATGTATAATGAAGAACCATTGCCGACTGAATAGAGTAATCCTTTGTAAGATATCACTGTGATGATGCTGGGTAAGTAAATGCATGTCACCAGACTGGATATAGTAACGCGCCTGAGTTCCAATTGATTATTCAGTGAAAACATTTCATATATTAAATATTTCTGCACAAAGTTAGAAGTTTACTCTCTGATTCAATCAAATCATAAACTGCGAAGTGCGAACTGGAAAATTGTTGGAAAATGGAAAATGTGTTGGGAAGGGAAATGAGAAAATGATTAAATGACATACAACATCTGTGTGATTTTGACAACTGAAATGAGAAGTGACAATGACAACACCAAACTAAATGATGTTATCAATTAAATCAAAAGCTGAGAACTGTCCGAATTGTATCAATAGCGCCTGAAAAAGTAAATCTCCATGCGTGATGAATAAAGAAAGGATAGGACTTCGAGAAATGTATACGGTATACATTTAGGCTCCATCAAACACAGGCGGTACGAGCGGTAGAGCGGTACGAGCGGTAAAGGGCGGTACGGCAGTACCGCGACCGGACCTGTGTGAGCCCTTCTTATATAACCAGTACAATACAGATGCCCGCCCGTCTGCTATACCGCTCGTACCGCCTGTGTGTAAAGGAGCCTTTTCTCGAAGTCCTGCGGCTACGGCTGCGCTCGACTATTTGGGTTGCACCAAAGGGTGCACTACCGTGATGAAAGCGCGACAGAGATCCAACAATGCCACAGAGAATAATGCAAAGGTTTTTTGTTTTGTATTCATGTAAGCAGAATAAAGCGTTCCACTGACACTTACGACCTGCGGCTGTCTTTTAAATCGACCAATAAAAAGAGGACGATATTGTGTAGACCGCAACTGTACGAGTATAGGGACCGCCTTACATTTATACATGCTTTAAATTACAATGTAAAAAAACCAAAATCGAAGTAAATTCTTTCTTCTATTGTATTTGTATTTGGGAAATACATTTATATTTATGTAGGTGAAAACAAAACAAAAAAGACGAACGTAATGACGTTGACATTACATTACACTGACTTATTTTTTTACATTGCAACAAATTCTCAGCAGAATGAAATCAAAATAAAATTCTAGTGAATGAAGACGACTAAATCGATATGACGACAGCAACTTCATAAATAAAAGGTGCCGTCGAGTGAACCACCAGTTGATCAAAAACCGCACAACGTTCGGCTACAGTGGGAGCCAACGTTAAAAAAAAATTCGCCAAAGTAACAAACAAGTGGAACGGTGACTCGTGTCGCAAGTGTTTCGTGTCATTGATTACATAAAAATGCCTTGTCCGTTCCTGGGAACCCTGAGCCCTGCCTTCGTAAGAAATTATGGGGCCAACCTAATGAAGCAGTACGGAAACTACTGCCCCATTATATCCAGAGGTTTCCGCACGTTGGGAAACGATGAAACGAAATGTCCCTTCATACAGCAGAACTCCATAATTTCGGACGCTCCGAAGGAGATGAACGAAGACATCTCGGAGCCCACTCCGCCCTACCCGTACGAGAACTTCTTCAATGAACAGATCAGTGCGAAGAAGAAGGACTACTCGTACCGTGTGTTCCGTAAGGTGTCTCGGCTGGCGGCGGAGGGCGCCTACCCTCAGGCGCTGGAGGGCGGCGACAACCGGCGCGTCACCGTGTGGTGCGCCAACGACTACCTCGGTACCTCGCGCCACTCCGCCGTGCAGGACGCCGCCGTCAACGCCATCCGCGCCTACGGCACCGGCGCCGGCGGCACCCGCAACATCGCGGGAAACTCGCAGATGACCGAGAAACTGGAATCCGAGATCGCCAAACTCCACGACAAACCCGCGGCCTTAATATTCAGCTCCTGCTTTGTCGCTAACGACGCCACTCTATCCACTCTGGCGAGAATCCTTCCCGACTGTATCGTGTACTCCGACGCGGGGAATCACGCTTCCATGATACAGGGCATCAGAAACAGTCGGGCCCCGAAACATATATTCCGACACAATGACCCGAATCACTTGAGACAACTGCTGGCCGACTCGCCCGCCGGCGTTCCGAAACTAGTCGTATTTGAGACTGTCCACTCTATGAGTGGTGCAATTTGTCCTTTAGAAGAAATGTGTGATATAGCTCATGAATATGGAGCTTTGACGTTTGTGGACGAAGTTCACGCCGTGGGCTTATATGGGAAACATGGCGCTGGCATCGGTGAGGAGAGAGGTATTCAAGACAAGATAGACATAGTGTCCGGCACCTTAGGAAAAGCATATGGAAATGTGGGAGGGTACATAGCCGGGTCCAAGTTACTGATAGATACTATCAGATCATTAGCTCCCGGATTCATCTTCACTACAGCACTGCCACCGCCTACATTAGCCGGTTCTTTAGCTTCCATTAGACTTCTAGCGGGAGAAGAGGGCCGACAACTGCGAGCGAAGCACCAAGCGATGGTGCGATACTTTAAATTGTCCCTGCTAGTGGCGGGGCTCCCTCAGCTGCCGTCGGTGAGCCACATCGTGCCGGTGCCGGTGGTGGGCGCCGACAAGGTGGCGCGCGTAGCGGACTCGCTGATGCGGCGCGGCCACTACGTGCAGGCCATCAACTACCCGACAGTGGCGCGCGGCGAGGAGCGCCTGCGGTTCGCGCCCGGCCCCTTTCACACGCCCGAGATGATCGACAGCCTCATCACCGCCCTCACTGAAGCATTCCGCGAGAACAATATCAACTTCAACGAGTTCTTGAAGAACGGCACGTGCCGTGAGTGCAGCATGGAGTACAAGGTGGACTTTATCCCCGAGGACTACAACTACAAACGTATGCCTATGCAGGCAGCTTAGCTTTAAACAGGGAATAATGGCTTTAATTAAAAAAATGTTATAGGATGTTGTATAGTTTATTTCGGTTACTCTCTATTATTTGTTGTATGGTTCATGGTTATTTAGGGGTAATAAATTTTGTGGCATTGTATTGTGTGCTGTTATTTAGTCCCAGTACTTGATGAGTCCGTCCCAGCCGGCGGTGAGCAGGCGGCTGGGCTCGTGCGGGTGCCATAGAGACGAGATGCACACTCCGTCGTGCGCCTTCCACTTCTTGTAAAGTTTCGTGGTCTTCCAGTCCCACACGTAGCACTTGCCGTCTGCGTCACCCGACACCAGATAGCTGAAACAACAGTTGCACATCAGATAAACTGAAAACTTTACTCTCCTTCTTTTTGATAGGACTCTAGGATAGCAGGTGTTGATGATCTTACAATACATATTATAATAACAAGATTATTTTTTGCAAAGATTAGCATGACCGACTTCACCCGTGTACAGAATTCGCGAATATTTCGCACGTATCGATGGAGCATTTTTCACATTATAGTTGATTTATCAAAAATGGCTCAGCCGATTTCGATAAAATTTAAATGGGACCAATTTCGAAGTATACTCTTTCCAATAAAAAATGAATTAATGAAATCGGACCACTATGAAAAAAGTTATGCGTGGTTATACATAAAAAAAAAATATACGCGTCGAATTGTATACGTCCTCCGGTGGTTCGTCGGTCAAAAAAGATAAGTTAGTAAACGCTCATATTTTTTACCCATTATTATTTTCTGTATAAGTCTAAAAGTAGGTACGCCTAAACACTGCCATTACATTTTTTGGCGTCTTTAAACCGAAGAGTATCGCTATATTATGCAGATTTCTATTTCTGTCACAAGTCACAACATAGTACCTAATGTACAATGTAGCTGAAACTATACACAATATACCTAACAATGATTGGATAATATTCTTTTAAAAATATTGTGCCGATTATACGTATGGATTTAGATTTAGAGGGTCACTGCACTAGAAACCTTGCAAGTTCACAGCCCTACCGGCAGCCGCCCTACATCCGGTATGCTCGTAGGTATTGGCCTCAAATATGATATCCTCTGCGCAAACAAACTGTCTGTAACTAGCTTTTGCACGCGGTTACGCCTGCATGATATTTTGCTTAGTGCTAGAAATAAAAAGTAGTCTATGACACTCCGAAATTTAAACTAGGTATATTCACGCAAAAAATCAAGTTGATCAATCCCTCCTTTTGTTCCTGCGTGAAAGACGCACAAACGTAACAAACACACTTTCGGATTTATATTACTACTTAAGTAGGGATGTTTCCAGTTCATACTGGTAGAGCATAATGATAAAGCTGGTTTTTTCCAGATTGTCGTAAAATTACAATATTATCGGTGGACGGACACAAACAAAGTATAGATAAATCAGGTTACTGTAGCTACCTTTAAAGACGATATAAATATGTACTACTATAAGGTTTACGTACATAAAAACAGATATTGAATACCGGAAAATCATGTATCTAGCCAATCAGTATTTACACACTGCCTGATGTTAGCAGATGTGCGGTCTAGGGTGTAGCACGCTTACCTAGAAGATACCTATTTACGTCGGAACAACGTGACTACGTGACTTCTGATTTTCCGGCATAAATAGTAACCTAACTAATTTTCAAAATTGCCAGTGACTAATCAATAGAGGTAATAGGTATATTATTATGTTAACTATACAACTGTAGGTATACAGTGTGTGTTACCAGTGATGACTTATGGCACTGAAACATGGTCTATTACCATGGACCTTATTAATACGCTCCAAGTAGCCCAACGAGCTATGGAGAGATTGGAGAGGGCTCTGCTTGGAGTTTCTCTGCGAGATAGAATCAGGAATGAGGAGATCCGTAGAAGAACCAAAGTTGCCGACATAACCCAGCGGATCGGCAAGTTGAAATGGCAGTGGGTAGGGCACATAGTACGGAGGACTTATGGCGGATAGGGTCGAAAAGTTCTCGAGTGGAGACCACATACCTACCGGCAAGCGCAGCGTAGGACGTTCAACTCACAAGGTGGACGGACATAGCGCTGGATGCCAGCCGCAACCAACCGGTCTCATTGGAGATCTTTAGGGCTTTAGGCCTATGTCCAGCAGTGAACGTCCTATGGCTGATGGATGGATGGACAACTGTAGGAGTACAATAACGAAATGAACAGTGCAGTGGCGCTCAGATTTTTAAACTCATACACTTCAAAACCCTGCGTGATAAAACACTGCGCTCATCAACCTAGATAACTCTAAAATACTCTTCAATATGTATATTGAAGGTGTTGTTGTATAAAATGCAGAGATGAATGAAATGGGCTGAGAATTATTAACATTACCATGGATCAACTCGTTTCTCATACGAACAGGCAGAATGTGGAACGCTTTGCCTGGGTCTGTCTTCCCGCAAAAGTACTCGTAAAACGTGGGTGTCTTCAAATCCCGAGTAAATAACTAAATAGGTATCTTCTAGGTAAGCGAGCTACACCCTACACCGCATATCTGCTTGCAGTATGTAGTCAAACGCAAACCTATACGAAGTAAATAAAAACTGCAAAAGTGCGAAGAAAACATCAGCTCGACTATACATTTTGTCGTGTAATTGAACTTTTTGTATAAAAGTAAGTTCGTATAGGCCGGGTGGAGCCCAGTATGCTGAGTGTGAGTTTTGTCGTAAACATGACGCGCTCTTCGGCGAGCGCGTAAGCATGTAATTTGTATGAACTTGTTGTGTTTCAAAAACGCGCCGCTAGTGGCGTTGTTCATGTCTTCATACAAATTACATGCTTACGCGCTCGCCGAAGAGCGCGTAATGTTTACGACAAAACTCACACTCAGCATACTGGTGTCAGAGTTTTTAGGCCACCTGAAGGCCCCTGACATGGCTAAACGGTTAAAACAACCGGGACAACTTTTTGTATGGAACAGCTCATTTCTTTTCGAGATTTCGTAAGTGGTCCCATTGTAAAAGTTGTTCGTAATGTAGAGTACATACACCTCCGAAAGTCCCTGCACTTTGAAAAACAACACCCTGTAGGTAGAGCAGTTGTGCTGGCACACCTAGTTACGGCCTAAGATCAAACTCAATGGTCTTTACATATTAAAGCTCTTAAATAGATAAGATATAAAATTAATTTCAACATCAGCTAGCTACTACCTACTAATAAATCTTGTTTTCAAACTTTCGCGATTTGAACACATTATTACTATATACTACGGGACTAATCGCGCACTAAAATTACGAGATAAATAAATACCTCCTCATCCCGACGTTTCGGCCGAGTTGCTTCGACTGTGGTCACGGGTAGACTCTATTATATGTAGGTGTTTATTTATCTCGTAATTTTAGTGCGCGATTAGTCTCGTAGATATAATACTAATAAATCTATCTGTTTAAAGGGTTATTTCCTTGAACTGTACTAAGAAAAAAAGGGATGATTAAGACCGTCATTATGAACATTTACCATATTTACCATTAAGTAAGTAAGTAAGTTCGTATAGGCCGGGTGGCTAGCCCTGGTGTCAGAGTTTTTAGGCCGCCTGAAGGCCTCTGACATGGCTAAATGGTTAAAACAACCGGGACCTACAATTAATATTTACCATTTACTTGGCCGGAATTCGAGAAAAAGAAATCAGCTGTTTCATACAAAATCGCAAGTATCGAAATCGACATACGAAATAGCTAATTTTTTTGCATTATGAAATTCGGGCTGGGCCCATGGTAAAAGTTGTCTACAATGTTGGTCTAAAATAATGTAAATCACCTCTTTTATCATCATGCGTTTGTAACCAAACTCCCACGAAATGCGCATTGTACCTACTGTATTGTACCAGCCTTTTAAATAGTCCACTGCAGGACGTAGGCCTACCCACGAAGGGTGATTGTGCCATATCCACCACGCTGGCCCAGTGCGGGTTGGTGGATTCACATACGCCATCTAATTCCTTCTACGGGCGTATGCAGGTTGACTCACGATGTTTTTCCTTCACCAAAAAGCCAGTGGTGTGAAATACCGTACATACATTCCGAAGAACTTATTGGTACGGGACCGGGGATTTGAACCCACGACCTCACGATTGTTAGGCGGGTGTCACTACCTCTTGACCACCACGGCTATATCCCGTGGTAATCCCTAGGTAGTACTAATAATATTATAGTTGTGAAATTTGTGAAGGTAAGTTTGTTTGTTACGCTTTCACGCAGCAACGGAGCAAAGGACAGACGTGATTTTTGGCATGGATATCGTTCATAGGTTGGAAAGTAACATAGGCTACTTTTTACCGAAAAAATAAATGGTTCCTGTGGGATAACCGCGATAAAAAAGAAAAACGCGGGCAAAGCGGTGGGCAAAAGCTAGTATTATATCAAAACATACACTATCTTTACATAATATACATAGATATACACTACCTATAACAAACAATTTACCGCCATTAGGTTAGTAAATATGTGTCACACCGGCGATAATATAAAAATGTTGTAAGCTTGAAAACGTGTTAAAATATAGTTTCAAAATGTTAAACTTCGCAACAAAATTAACTTGGTTGTTCGGTACTTTATTTTAACCACGTAAAAGAAAACAAAAATAGTCCCATGCACAGCAGTTAAGTGTTGATGACGAAGAAGTGAGTAACTAAATGAGTAAAGATACTTTTCCTAACGACGTGTATATTACCTACGACTACATATTCATCTCATTGGATATACTTACCTCTACTACATCATCAACTTTTCCCTGCATTATGACTAAAATTTCTCGAAGCTACATGTATGTTTGCAACAGTGTAGTAACTAACACTATTACTACAGGACGACGGACATATATTATTCTAGGTACTCGTCACTAGGATCAACTTTTACTTTGAGATTAACCTCGAAATTGCGAAAAGAATTTTCGTCAGTTCGACGAGAGTCGATGACGTTTTTGTATGGAATAGCTGAGCTTGATATTTTTTCGCGATTTCGGGGATGGTCCCAGCGTAAAAGTTATTCGTGATGAAGAGGACAATGTTATCTTTGAATATGTTCGTCGTCCAGACAAACATCCTGTAGAGCCCCTACAAATAAAATAAATCAGAAAAGCAGCAAGGAAATTAATCAACATAAATATATTTCATCGCTAAATATGGCACAAACGACTACCTAGGCAATTAGGTTATTGCTGATTTTTAAAAAAACATCAGCAGTGTTCGATTAAATTTATATGACCACCTCTGAAGTATGATCTGATCTAGCAAAAAAAGAATCAAAATCGGTTGAATGAAAATCATAATTGGCAGAGTACCTAATCGTGTAAGATACATTTTATACGTAATTGTACAAACATAGAAGGATTGCGAACCTTCTTTTTTGAAGTCTGTTGATAATTGTTGACGTAAGCAAAGTCTACACGTACTGGTGTGCGGACTCTGAGTTCGTCTTTGGTTTCCTTTCAGCCGAATGTTGTCTAATACGGACTTATTTTGCTCTTATATTGCTATTATGATTACCCCAAAGCATAATCAATCTGGAAGCGAATGACTTCAAACGAAGTGTTAAAGAGTTTTTTGAGTTGAATCCATTTTACTCACTAAATGAATTCATGAAATTACGTCTCACAGAATCTTCATTCTCGCATGATAGCAAAAATAATCAAAAAATATAAATTTGGTAAAATATTGACTTAATATATTATTCTCATATACTGACATTTTATACAAGTAATAAATAATTATTATTTTATTGTAAAATGAAATCCATTGTTTATAACAATTGTTTTAGTAATTCAATTTTGATGTCAATTCTATTCTAATTCTAATGTATTATTTTAAAAATAATGTTGCCATTTTATTGTATCATTGAATTTTTAAGTTAGTTTAAGATTAAGTAGTTCTTAAGCAATTACTGTAAATAACTTGCCCAATATGACGAGATGTTATAAGGCCAATAAATTACTTTACTTTACTTATTATTATGTGCTCAAATCGGCCCTTGAAGTTCATATTAATAATAGTCAAACCACAATATCTCTATAGATAAAATGAATACAAGCAATATCCATCCAGACTATGAAAGCCCAATCACAAATATTTACTGACGATAAGATTAACTCTAACCCGATCAATCAGATTATCTTCTAAACATATAAAAGACTTATAGGCCTAGTTTGTAAAGACAGGACCAAGGGAACTTTCTAAAGCTTTCTAGAGTGGTGAGGTGGACGGGTCTATGAAGTTTAGTGTTTCTTGTTAGTGTGATAAACAGATAAACATGTTTATTAGTAATTTAGATTTAAAAAGTACATGTCATACATATCAAAATTAGATAAATGAACTGAATTCCAATAAAATAGTATTAAAATAATAGATTGATAGAATAACAGTAGTGTTGTGATTTACTATCTTATTGTTTTTTGCTTTGAGCCAGCAAGATAAAATAAAATTATTGACCGGATATACCCATAATCTACTCTACCCTATGACAAAAATATATGGATAAAAAATAAAAGACATGCGATTTTAAGAAATAACTCATTGAACATATCCTATTTTTATGATCGTTGTCTAAACATCTCGTGCTACAACCGATACTAAACAGTTCGACACATCAAATCTACAGATAAAAATATAGATAAGAATATTGGCAACACATTGACGCTATCAATATAGTACTTATAATAACGCTGTCGCCAAAACTACCGCACCCAGAATAGAAACTATGACAATAATGTCCAATCATTACATAAGAGTCACGAGGCGGACAATACTCTTGTATATACACCAGCCTATGTTCGCAATAATTACTTAATAACGCAATGGTAAGACTGGCGAACAAACATTGAAAAATTTGTTGTACAATTTTCAGAAGCTATGATTTTGTATTTCTCTTTCCAAAAAATCGCGGTATTCGAGCCGCTTCCACTTACTTGTACTCGTATTGTCATTCTACTAATCAAGTGTTGTAAGCGAGTGTTGGCGTTTGTATATCTGTTTGTTTGTGGCGTGATACGAGTATCTCCCAAATGAATCGACCGATTTTGAAGTTCTGAAGAAGAAATTTTTTTTTGTTTGAAAGCTGATGTAATCGAGATAACTCTCTATATTTTAATATAGTTGTTTGAATCAGGCGTTACTTTGCAGAAATTCAGCTTCAAATCTTTGTTTAAATATAGAGTCTTTGACTCTATATTTTAATTTTAAGATTAACTCTATATTTTGACTCTATATTTTAATCTTGCTGTAACGATATTTTTTTTTAGAATTCGTTGAGTTAAACGTTGTGTGAAAACACTAAAACAGCATAGTTATTTGAAATAAGTTAACGTGTAATGCTGACCATCCAAAACACATTCGTAATTAGCGCATCGTGTGAGTGGCGCCGACGCGAAGGAACCTTGATCCGTGTTGTTAGGATTTTTGTTTTGGCACGATCTCACTACTAGCCGTCCGCCGAGTGGATGACCTTTGCTACGTTTCTATTCTACTCATTCATGATCACAACACAATATATATTCTACGCTTATGGCTAATCACATAACCTTACATAAGTACTTCTACCTACTACTACTTACCTTGAGTAGTCGGAACTTGAGGTGGCCAACATAACGGACCAGGCGTAACAACAGCGATATCGTAATCTTGTGCAAAAGTCACGTCACGATTAACTAGCTCTAATGGATTAGTACCAGTTTTCAGCCCAACCATTCAAAGAAATGATACTATACTTTAGTATACATCCGTTTTCACCTAGCTGTATGACATTTGGCTTCGTTTTGCGTCACCGCCCCTTCTGTACTCGGGTATATCCATTCTGGCCCGGTGACTGGGAAAAAAAAGTTTGAACTGGCCCGGTGATTTCTTTACCGGGCCAGATGACACACATCAAGTGCTATCGTCCCCGGTAGAGGAGATAAGAGGATACGCCTTTTAATTTATGAAATACTAACTACATGCATTTATGAAAGGGATTGAACTTATAAATCAAACTGCTTAGTATAAGAGCATCCCGTACCTGCTTTGTGACCGTTTTTTCTAGGAAAGTTGAGTTACAAGGCGTATTCTCTTTTCTCCCCTTACCGGGGACGATGGCACTTGATTTGTGTCATCTGGCCCAGTAAATATATCACCGGGCCAGTTAAACTTTTTTCCCATGTGGCCCGGCGCCGGGCCAAGTCACCAGGCCAGATGGGTTACACCCCTGTACTTCTAGCTCTAGCGGAATACAGTGAAAGCTGGAAATTGCTCTACCGTCTTAACCATCTTCGGTTAGTCTTTTATCTGAGTTGCCACATGGTTTTTTTAAATATTGAACTCCCGAAAAGCAATACGAAACTTCCACAAAATTGCTAAAGCAAGTCTTTACAAAAGTCCGCCCAAATACTGTCATATGATGCAATCAGGCAATTCAGTATCAACTGCATCAAGCTGCGACTGCACAGTGACCAGACTTCTATTTATTTACATATGCAACCGCTCAGTAGCTTCACAGCACAATCGTAGGTCACTAAGCTAAGCAATACAACCTGTCTGCTTCATGATTCCCGTGTATTGTGTAGTCTAACATTCGTTAGTTAGAAGTAATTAAATACACAATTTATTTCTAAGAAGACAATAGGTAATAAAACCGACACTAGGTAAACTAAATAAGTATTTTAGGTATATGTATGCTGTGAAACTGAAAATAATTTCCTTATTTGGAACAAGGACGTTAACAATTGAAAACTATCAAACAAGATGATAACTTACCTACCTACCTATTCTCTTCTTTTAACGATTATTTATCTTATGAACTACCTACGTTAAATGGTTCCACCGATATATTAACTATGACGTAGTAGAAGGTAACTTGACAACATTCTGTGGCCTTCCTCACCTCGCCATTGCCAAGGAAATGCTCGGTTAAAATAAAGTAGGGTGTCTATACAGACTGCTACATATTCTACGACGTTGTCAAAACACCTGATAGAGGTCGACCAGTAAATACGATTGCAAAACAAAATATACGGTTGAAATGAAAATGAAACCTTATCGAGTTAAGATACAAGCCGTATTGTCTTGAGTGAATCAGTACGAGTATATTTTGGGCAATCGGAGCTACACCGGATTGTTTTGATAACAATGGGACGGGTGCGAGCTTCACGCGATCGGCTATCGGTCCAATACGACACATATCATGATTATCGAAAGTCAGAAGAAGCGTGAGTTGGCAGAATTCAGGAATGCGTATAGTATAATAATTATTATAAGCATCAATTCCGTCATTTCATTTGTGTCATCGGCGTCATCCCGATCCTCCGTACAACGGCAATCGAATATCCTGTAGCTGACGTGAGACTTTAAGAGTAGACCCATGGAGTAAAATACATCATCAATAACAGTATTAAAGCCATATAGGGAACTAGGTATTGCTGTTGATGTTTATTGTTGGATTTAGATTGCTCTGAAGCGTGTGACTCTACTCAACAATGTAGTTTAGATAGTCTAGATTTAGATAATACACTACTAGTAGTACTAGTATCAGTAGTACAAACTTGTATAAATAAAATTGCAAATTACAAGTAAATATGCATGTCGAAATCCGAGCTGAGCAAGCATGAGTTGGCAAAAATACTTCGTAAACCTATGTTGAGTGCAAAGTGCTAAAATCAGGTAAAAATTGCATCACCCGTGTATCATTCGTTCATTACAAAGAGGACGGTATCTGGTGGCTCTTGTTTTTTTTGTTTTGCCGTGGTTTTTTGGCAATATTTGAAAGGGGATTGGCTCACTGGCCAGCTCGTGTTAGCGAGTTTTTTTCCGGCCACGTTGGGCTGTGATAAGTCATTGACATTAAACGAGCAGTAGACTGCAAGTGCTAGGAACTGAATGGCAATAAACATGTCAAGCAATGGGTTATCAAGAGCTGATGATGATGAAGTGGTATGGTGGTTCATTGACTAGGATTTTCGGCATTTTTGACTTGCACAGTTCATGGCTCTTTTATGTGGTGGTTAGACCTTTACCAGTTTTTTCTAAAAAGAGCCATGTAGGTACTATGTCTACTAATAACTATTTTTCGCCAAAACTGGCATAACCGACTTCAATCCTGTACAGAATTCGAATAGTTCGCACGGATCAATGTATACCTAATCGATGTAGTAATTTTCACATTATTGTTGATTTTTCAGAAAGGACCTAACTGATTTCGATAAAATTTAAATGGTCATCAAAATCGGCTCATAATTGGCGGAGTAGTCGCGTAATATAAAAACAAAAAAACATGATACATTTTGAAGTCTGCTAAAAAGCTTGTTCGTGCAATAATCAGGAGAAACCGAATCCTAAGACAACATAGAAACATCATAATCTCAGTCATAAAGATAACCACTACTGGACAAGGGCCTCCCCTATGGATTTCCAATAAAAGCGGTCGGAAACGGCTTGCATTCAGATTGTTTCTACGGTTCTAAACTAGATAGTCGGCTCACCATGTTATTAGACGTCTTAAGTTGCACTTGTAATGAGTGTGGCGTTTATGAAGATACTCTCCACATATTGTTGGAATGTGTGCGGAACGAGTCATTTAGAAGACTATGTTCTATACAAATTGGTTTGGCTTTTACAACTCCATTTTGGCTTTGCCAGACTCTGAAAGTGCAAAAATGTTGTACAAACTCGTAGATATAGGTTTAAAAATGTAAGTTTAGTTTTAAGTTCTTCTATCTTGTACAGGGCAATGTGGTCGCTAAGCGACAAAGCCCTTTAAATAAATAAATAAAAAGTAGCATTTGCCAGTACATGGAACATACTCATCATTTAGAATATGGAACGTTAATTTCTAAATTCAGACTTTCAGAGTAGATATTTTTTCGAGGAATTATTGAAACGGAACGTAAACAAATTAAGACAGAGATTTTTTAATAAAAATTAAATTAATGATGTTGATATAAAATGGGAACCTGTTACCATCCAATGCAATCATACAATTGACGTCTTGATGTCAACAACTTTAAGTAGCAAAAAATAAGACAAAAAGTCATAGCGACTGCCAATTATTATTATCGTTGTTGTCAAAAGGTTATAATTTTGCATAAAAAGTAACACACTAAGTTTTTATCGTACATAACCTTTCTTAAAAAACGTAGATAAACTTTTATTTGTCAAAATAAAAGTGATGGATGGAAGAAACCCATGCAACCCATACCTACTTGATAGGAAGCATTACAAAATCAGAAATGCACAATTGTTTTTCTAGTAAATAGCTTGAACAATTTAAAAAAAAGAACAAACATATTTCCATTAAATCGCATTTTCTTTTTAAAAAAATATATTTCTTGGATTCTAGAACAATGCAGTCTAGGTTAGAGAACATATACTTTAGTACGGATTTCCCGATAGCTATTGTTAGAAGACTTATACAATACATATTATATACATTTCAGAAGTCTCTTGTTCACACATATTCTTCTTTAATTCATAATATCTACAATATGCAACTCTATCCCGAATACGCAGAAAAATGAAATCTTCGGGAAATCTATAATAACGTCGATACGTGATGACTTAACTATTTAGTTAAATGAAAGTCATTAAAAGTGTTTGGATCACGTGCACTGCGCGTGACCATGACTTGACAAAGTCACTATGCCACCAACGTGGCATTTAAATCATATATAAATAAATTGTTATACAAATTGTGTTCATGAAAGTTGTAGTAATACTGTAACCACACATGAGGTACATCATAATGACCAACTTTTACGATGGAACCAACCCGGAAGTCGTCATGAAACAATCAGTTGTTCCATACAAAAATACAAATCAGAATCGACAAAATGTATGAAACAGCTGATTTTTTTCTCGATTTCTAGGTTGGACCCATAGCAAAAGTCGTTTATTATGTAGGACCTCATGTGTACTTACAGTAATTACCTACTATACTTTTCATGACACGTTGTATAATTATTATACTTGAACCAGTATAATTTTATTACTTATACTCGTAGTATTGGTAGAGCTGATGGCAAATGCAAAATTTTGGTTTAGCATGGGTTTGATTTTGGTGTGGCGATTTTAATTTAGATTTAAATGTATATAGTCTGAGGAGACCCCTGACCCCTGTTTGGGGCCCAATATTAATCTTGCAAAATATGTAGGTAGATACAGCATTATTAAATGAACTTTTGGTTTTGAATTATTATTTACTTAATGTTTTTGATAAATTAAAATTTTCTTTCTTTGTTCCAGCTTAAGTCAGAACTATAAAAAAACTAATTTTCTTCCTTTTTTCCAGCTTAAGTTAAAACTATAAAAAACTAAAACTAGGTATACTTAGGGAGTGCTTTAAGGTTAAAAGCCTGAACCTCTTAACAACTGACTAAATCCACTTATCGGAAGTGGCGCAATTTTATATTACACTAGTTTTTACCCACGGCTTCGCCCGCATGATATTTTGATTTTTGACGCAATATTATTATAATTTATAGCCTATGTGTTATTCTGATATATTAGCTATATTATTGCAAAGTTTCATCTCAATCCGTTCAGAAGTTTTTGCGTCAAAGAGACATCCATCCATCCATCCTCACAAACTTTAACAGTTTTAGAAGAAATCTACTTCTTAGGTATGCATCACCTAAGTTTCAGAAGAATTCTTATGTGGGGACATTTGGCTTGTACGTGATTTTTCACGATCCAAATGCAGAAAAGCCTTGGATCGTAACGGTATATACCGTATCCCGTTCCGTAATAGGGGGAAATGCTCTTGTCCTCCTGCCCGTAGAAGGAAGGAGGGGGACATTCATTGATTCAGGAAAGACGCTGAGAATTTCAAGGGAAGGTCATGAAATCGAATCGTGGAGCGAAATTAACTGGTATTTAGTAGTTTTCGAGGCTGTGACCAAAAGTGATACCACTATACAGTAAAGGCTGATAGAGCAAAATGTAATTTTCTTTTGTTATTCGGTGTCCAGTAATGTTATAGGTATAGTTTTGTATTCTCTATCAACCATAATTATTTTTCGAAAAAAAATGGAACGGTGGTTCTTCCACCATGTACAGAATTCGTATAGTTTCCACGAATCGATGCGACATCCATGAACATTATTGTTGATTTATTAAAAACGGCTCAGTCGATTTCGATAAAATTAAAATGGGACCAACTCGGGAGTATCCCTTTCGAACTAAAAAATATTTTTTCGATTTGGTTCACAATTGACGCAATTATCAATGAACATAGACAAAAAAAAAATACATACCTACAGACGAACATAGTACCTCCTCCTTTTTGGAAGTCGGAAAAAACTAACAAAGTACATTCTATTGTTCCAGACGTGGCACTTAAAAAAACAAGACGAATACGAGAAGCTATTAAGCATTGGCCTGGATTTTGAAGTTAATCTCGAAAAAGCAATCGTGACCCCGTCCTCAATCTCGGAACTTTTGAACTTAGTGCTAAATTCGATAAAAGACCTTCAAACCCGAATCACGCCATCAGAAAGTGGAACAAAAACCCAAAGTCCAAATTTTCACGGATTTTTTTCAATCCCAATAAATTATCTGTTACATAATTTTCCTAAAGTATACAATCTAGACAGTTTTAAAATAGTTGTCAAGACCTTTTATCACATATGATAAGATTAAAAAAATAGTGAGTAAGCAATACACTCTGCTCGTTAGACATTAATTTTGTATCTAAAATAAGTCTGAGGCTAAACAATATGCAATAATAGTCGGTGTCTCATCTCCTTCTTCCCCAAAATAACTATTTTCTTCATTTATCTAATCTTATCTATGCAAATATTGGAATATTAAAAAAAAAAAAAACATTTTTACCGCATATAAATTTATAAACATTAAGACAACAACATCATTTTAACCTTTATTTATATTTTTGCCTACAGACAAAACATTATCCAAGATTTTTAATTTGGTATCGTTGTAAGCTACTTTAAATTGCTACCAAAGATATGTGTAAATGAGTTATATGAAACCACAGACCAGAGACACAAGGAATAAGATAGAATTAAGAAAACGCAATCTGTATCGAATGTTTGTCCCTGAATATCGAAAAAAATATCACTTCAAAAAATCCACAGAATATCAAAAATTATACGAGAAACTTAATATTTTTACTCGATTTTAGAGTCACAGTAAAGTTTGATCATAATGATGAGAATATCGTTATCCTACCTATATGTGCCAGTCTTTTAGATATATACCTAGGTATGACCCTCATAGCATTACGTACAACTAAAGTCGTAAATAATGCAGTTTCCTGATTGTGTGTAGCGAAACTTCGCTCTAAGTAAATTCTATTGTTTTTACACACGATCCAAAGTTAAATCTAAATGAATTATCCAATTTAACTGAGTATTTAGCTGAATTCAGTACGAACGACCTTCTACGGTTCGAAACACAACACCTCAACGCGTTGATCATAACTTGCCGTTTTTTTCGAAGTTAATAAACAAAGTATAGAGTTAAAATTAAGAATACACAATCGTACATTCTAGAAAGATAATTAGCAAATGATAACAGTGCAAAAAATTGAGCCAATTAAAGTGACCCTTATCAATTTTTAATAGTTAATTTAATTTACCGATGTTTGCTGTAATAAAAGACAGTTTGCAGGAATGCATACTCGGAGGTAAAAAAAATTATAAGGTCTCGTTGTCCGTCCGTCTACGAGTACATCAGTTATCAGGGCTTTTATTTATAAAAGCACGATCTAAATTTTATTTGTAATCTAAATTCAAAATTATTTTTTATGCTAGATGTAAATAAGGGAGGGCGCTGTAAGCCGAAACACAGGCCACTGGCCTAGTTCGTCAACAGATATATAAATTAATTTTATCTTATTCTAGCTAATTAAGTAATAGACATGTTATTATTTGTTATGACTAATAAAAAAATGTAAGGTTAACTACATTTTTAATCTGTATACTATAGGCACTACAGGATAACAACATGATATAACTCTTAAGAGGAACTATCTATTTGAACTTATGGACAAAACATAAAGAAGGATGCACGGAATTAACCTGTCAATATTTTTTTTTTTTTTTTTGTTAGTAAAAAACCAAACATATTTTCTAAAAATGATATGTGCTTCAAAAATATAGGGATTTTTTGCTGTTTTCATATCACTAATTAAAATCAAAATTAACCCACCAGAAAAATTACAATGATTTTTTTATTGTTTTTACATTACGGATTTCATACATAAGAAGTGGCGGTATGGTCTTAAAGGCTTTAGTGTCCAAAAATGGGCGAATTATTTGAAAAAAAAAAACAATCTTTTATTACTGTTGCTGTCAAAAAAAAGGAAATGTCAAATTCAGTCAATCAGATGACGTATTTAGTGTTGCCAGACTTCGTTCTCGGTATCCATACTTAGCAATTTTGGAAATGTTGACGTGTTGATGTAATAATTATTTTCTTTTTTAACTATTGGCACATAATCCTGCGTTAACTCGTTTTAGCCCGTAATGTTTACAAACTGACGTGTTATTATACATTTTTATAGAAACATACATTTTTGTATACTAAAAGATTATCAAAAAGAAAGAATATTCTTATTATTTTTATATGCACTTTTTATCATATACTTTGCTACTAAAAACAAAAAGCAGCGGGGCAATTCTGTCAACCGATCTCGTTACTAAGGTGAAACGTTCTTAAACCTGTCTCGTTTTTCTGACAGTTTTGATCTGTCGGAACTGTCAGAAAAACGAGATCGGCTAACATAACGTATCACTTCAGTAAAGAGATCGGCTAACGGAATTGCCCCGCAGTAGTTGAAGTTATCCGAGAAATTCGTGGCAATTTTAATATTACTCGTAATAATCCTTAAGGGTGCTATTCGAATCTTTCACTTGCTTTACTACACTTGCAGCAGCTGCACTAGGCCGGCTGTGGCTACACAACTGAGGCGTTAGTCCAGCTTTACACATAAATTGAAATTACATCTGTTCGATATTGCCCTATACATTTTTGTACAGCGCCCCTGGCCGAAACGATGAAGAACTAACCAAAATGTATGGAGCCACACGCGAACGCAAAAGTTTAAGTAAACAACACAAAACCTGGACTAAGGGCTCTGATTATCTACGCAGTTGTATGAATTTCTACAAAAAGATTCCGAACACGGCTGCGGCAGCATGTGCTACCGAGCCTCGGCTGCAAGTGTTGTTAGCCTGTTTAAACAAGTCCAACGTACCTGCGATGTACGACGTAGGCAACCAGCATCGCAATCATTCCCGACTGCGGATACAAGCAGCGGCTCATGTGTGTGCTACCTCCATTCGCAACCTGCATCCGCAGGCTGCAGCCGAGCTGAATTTATTCGAATAGCTGTTTTACTTATATTCTTAACTTATAGTTGCGGTTCTTGTACTTTTGCTAATGAAATGGATGAATACCGAATTTTCTTTATCATTCCATTTTTCATTTTCTTTTTATATCAGTCCTAGACATTGATTTTTTTGACGTGACAACGTCTTATAAATCGATGAACTCCAAAAAGTAATCTGATACTACAGACAAGATGACATGCACTGTTTTAAAAATCAATATAAATATCATTGAGACAATATTGACTAAACATACATGACATCAAGTTTTTAAAATCGAGCACCATTTTAGCACTCTGAACATAACAAACCTGGCAATCCATAATCTTTAGTGTGTATACATGTCTATAAATAGGTACTTATAGCTTGAAAATTGTTTTCGTTTTTTCTTATTTTATATTCAATTTTAGCCAAATTGTACATATTTGAACAGTTTTAGAAGCGTCATAAATCACATTGGTGAACATATCATTCTTAGAAAATAAGTGAGGAAAAATTAGTCTGTTCGTATATAACAGGTCCTGGTATGTATGGGCTCGCGCATCCTTCTTTTGAAATTAACTTTATCGCATATCATACCTGTACCTAACACATAATAATATTAAGAATATCCTCCTTTTCGGGAATCGGTTAAAATAACAGTGATGTGTGTTGAAAACAATAGCGCATACAAAGTCCAGGCAATTTGTAATTTTAATGCCTTATGTGGGACACGGGTGACGCAAATAATTCAAATACATGAATATTTCAACAAAGGTAGGTATCATCCAGACAGACACGGAGTTTTGTCGGGGACGCGGAAAAATCGTGGCGTCGCTTTATACTGAGGCTTTTCGCCGCAAATTAGGAACCGATTTTGATGATTATTATTTTTGTTTAGTAGATCTTCAGAGGTCCCATATATTTTATCGAAATCGGCTGAGTCGTATTTGGATAATTATTTTTTGCAAAAAATAGCATGACCGACTTCACCCGTGTACAGAATCATTACATAGTATAAAACAAAGTCGCTTTCCGCTGTCTGTCCCCAGGTTTGCTTATATCTTTAAAACTACGCAACGGATTTTGATGCTGTTTGTTTTAATAGATAGAGTAAGTCAAGATAAATGTTTATATGTACATTATTGTACATATAATACATCTGTGCGAAGCCGGGGCCCATCGCTAGAACGCAAATATTATGCACGGATCGATGTAGAATTTTTCACATTATTGTTGATTTATCATAAATGGCTCAGCAGATTTCGATAAAATTTAAATGGGACCAATTTCAAAGTATACTCTTTCCAATAAAAAAAGAATTATTGAAATCGGACTACTATAAAAGAGTTATGCGTGGTTATACATAAAAAATATATATATAATATATACGCGTCGAATTGTATACCTCCTCCGGTGGTTCGTCGGTCAAAAATGAAGAAAGATGTGAATATTACTAAATCGATGACACATTGATCCATACGAATTATTCGAATTCTGTTATATTATAATTATACACGGTTGAAGTCGGTTATGCCATTTTAGCAAAAAAATAATCATTGATTATTAACTACTATTAAAATCCTTAATACGTAAGTTACTGTTAATTAACTGAAAATTTTGGATGCTAATTTTTACGTTGCTAATTGGCGCCTCTGTAATCGGGCTTATTGTCCTAATAGAATAGTTGTTGTTTAAAAAATGAGTCTGGTGCAAAAGGTTCATTATTTGTATGTATTTATGTTTGTGTTTTCCATACAAATGTGTTTGTTTAGTTCATTGATTGTAAGACTTTCGGAGGTGCTGTTAGCCTGATAAAGTCATTTGTATAATATTGTTGCATACATTTTTTTAAGACTGTGTCTAGTTTGTACGTACTTTGTATCTAGGTATTTTTTCTGATCAATAAAGAACTTTTAAAACTCAAAATCAATAGTCCTAGTATGTACAAAAACTGATAATTTTATGGCAATTTTTAATTTTCTGTAATAACTTTACTAAATATTTTTATGACCACTAAAATAGAGCATGGTAGTTTTTATGTCGCTGTTCAATATATTCAGTATCACTTAGTTTATATTCATAAACTCAGGTTTTTACCTCATATGGAAATTGGTAAAAATAGTAGTTGGAAACACGAGGTACATAAATGTTTTTATTTATACTAATATCTGCACACTGATTTATTTGAATATATATTTTAGCCGCCTATAAAAAGCCTGGTGTAACAAGTTCAAAACACCAGTAAAAATAAATATGAGATCAAAAGAACGATATCTCGTTTCGCACATTATTTCCAGAATATTTTAATAATAAGCTAACTTATTTTAATGAATCGTGCTGCGCATACAATGACTAATTATTTAGTCAGTTGTATTTTTAGTAACGCCGACATATCGATATATAGTTTTAATCTGAGAAATCTGAAACATCGATATAGGCATATTGATTTTATCGATAGTTGACAAAGTTACAATGAAGAAGTTTGCATGTAGGAACATACTTTTTGTACAAAAGTTGCACATAAATTGTAGGATTTTTTTTCTAGTTTAATTTCAGATATTTTTATAGGAGAATGAGCCGGAAAGGAGATATCGTCAAGAATCTACTATATACGCCATTTTCCAATATGGCGACGCGAGCGGCAATGACACGAAGTGGCAAAGTTGTAATTCGATTCGAAAAGAGCTCATCAAAATCTAAGACATATCCCATTTTCAAAACTCTCAGAATACTTTCCAGGTAAAATTATTAGATAACTTTGTTAATCTTGGTATCAATATACCGATACAATCGACAGTATCAATAGAATATCGATATTTGATTTATCGATCGGCAACACTAGACTAAAGCAAGTAAATATTAATGGTGTAGCGAGGTTCAACACCTTGAACTTATTATTATTTATCTTCATTATAATTTATATTATACCTACATGAAATGAAAAAAGAAATATTTTACAATAATGTAATGTTTATTTATCACCATAATATTTTCCTTGCCTGTAATTGACGTCACATTATGATTATGTAACTGCAATTTGAAGCACACATAGGCGAAGCCAGGCTTTAAGTATAGGAGCCTTTATGTCGGGGATGGGGAGGAGGGGAAAGACCTCAGGTTGTTAGTGGGTATTATACAGGGGGTTACCCAGAACTGGTGTACTAAGCCTAAAGGAGGTGATTCAGACCATACACAGCTGTTTAACTGTTTCACACATTTTTTCGATTCCGAGCTGTTATGGTGTTTTATTATGGAACAGTTGTTTTTCTTTTCTCGAATTTCAGGTTATCCTCATACTAGAAGTTGTTGATAATGATAGTTTTAATCACCCTCTTTCACCTTAGTACAGGGCAAGTATAGATCTTGTCTTATATACCCGGGGCCTCCCACATGACCACCGGTCTCCGTAAGCCGGTGGTATCGATGTATCTACGAGTAGGATGAATTGATAAGCGGTATTTTTGAAAAAAAAAAACCGTTACATAGAGTAAGTAATATATAGCCAGCGTTTTCGCGAATTTTTTTTTATTTATTTTATCAGGATTTTTGCGAAAATTCTATTTATCAGATTATCCTACGACATTCTTAAAGTATTGAAGAAAGAATTTTCCTGAGTTAGTTATAAGGTGGAATAGTATAGAAAAGGAGGAGGAATAGTATTTATGACGAAGATACGGTAAAACATGTTAGAGGGAAGATTGTAACCCATATATTGTAAACAATGTACCTAACCCATAACATTACTGACACAAACGTAAAACTTGAAACACCCCTCATTTTCAGTCTAGGTTAGAAAAAAACGAGTGTGTGCGAGTCAGGCTCGCACATCGAGGGTTCCGTACAAATCCAGAAATTTTCACAAAATTGGGAAGTATGATGTTAAAATCTCTTTACTATAACCATCAACAAAAAAGTTTCTTTTTTTTCCTTTTCTCGTCATACATCGAAAATTACACATTGTTATAATAATTAAAAACCTGTTTTAGCATGTGCTAATGAAGTTCTTTTATATGATACCTTACATGATACGATTTACTCGCCTATTTTTTGTGATTTAAAAACAATATATAGATTTCAGATTTATTCCTATATGTGTACTCTGAGACAATGCTTCTCGCCAAATTTTATAGTTCTATGTCAACGGGAAGTACCCTATAGGTTTTGATTTTTGTGAGTGTCGAAAAATGCTGTTTTTCACGACATAAACGGCTCTAACTTTTTATGAGTAAATAAAGAGTCTTGACATACACAGACGGACAGACGGACAACAAAGGGTTCCGTTTTTTTCGTTTAAGGTACGGAACCCTAAAAAAGCGCGTAAATTGGGATTTACAATACACACGAGAGCATACGGTAAAATTGCAAATTTGTAAGTTGGATTAAACTAAAGAAATTAATTATTTATTGAAGAAATTGATTAAAGAATAATGTCAACATCATAGACGTACGAGAAAGTACTCATTGTACTCTCCCCAAATTAAATTATGTTTAAAGAATCATGTCAATATCATAGACGTATCTTGTTACACATTTCCAAATTAAAACCTAAGATCAAGTAAATTAAAACAAATTTAAAGTAAACATAATTATATTTATTTTGTCACGATTGTGAGTTTTTCCTTGTGAACAACTGATGTCTCTAGGACACTCTTATCAGTTTACTCATTAAAGTAATTGAGATATTGAAATGACATTACTTTAGCGATCGCCATATGTGTAATTTATCATTTACTGTAGATAGCTTGTTACTTACTGTACAGTGAATAAAAATTCTGGAGTTATTGTAGGGATATTACCCGAGGATACCCATTTAAATAGTAAAACAAAACATGACGAAACTGTACAAAGCTTTACAAATTCTATTAGGTTATGATTTCGGATATTTCGATTACAAAACTGTAAAAATAAAAATCATTGTAAAACTCTTATACTTTGTTCGCAGTATCGTTTGTTGCACAGTTTTAATGTATTTCCATGCCAAAGTATCGGATCAGATCATTTGGGTTTCTAAGCTGTTTATGGCTAAGCATATTGTTTTTGTTATAGCATTCATTTTCATTCGACCAGATTCGACTTTTAAAATGATTGAGTGCAATATTCGAAACATAGACCGGGTTACATCACGTGAGACAGGATTTTGGACACTAGAAAAAAGAAAAGCCATTGCTTGCTTTTTGTATTATGCTTATAGGTTATTGACAACTGTGCGTTTATGTTATTTACCTCAGTCCTTGGATAACAAAATAACAACAGCAATGTTATATTTTTTAGGCATCGGCTTTGATACCATATCGACATTCATCACGTTCACATTCTATTCGGTTTATTACCGCTTTGTCATATTTGAAACGAAGTTAAAAGCCGGTTCGTATGAATCGACTTATTTTTGCCATTTACATAAATTGCTTGCTGATGTCATTGAGAAATTTAACAGCGCTTATCAACATGTGGTAAGTATTTCAATAGCCTTAAGATATATGCTCGGCGGTATAGTAGACCAGGGTAGAACCTTAAAAAATAATAAAAAGTGAAAAAAAAATAATAGTAGGATGGCATACTACGCATGGTACTACGCATATAATTTAAAGAAGATTCGACATCTTTCTCCAAATATTGTAGATGTCTTATTAAATATTAATATTATTAACTTATTTGTTTGTTAATTATAGTAGTATATTTTTATTTGCAATTTTTTTGTTATCAATGTAACATATAATCTAACGTTTTTCGAGTAAGTTAAGTTTTTTGTAAATTTTAATAAATAGCTCAAAATTATCTATAATAATTTAAAAAAACTTTCGAATTCGAGTTTTTTTCGATTTTTTGCATTTTCTGAGAAGATTTACTATGGTAACATATATATTTTTTTTCACCATCAGAAAGTAGAGATTTCAACGAGCAGAAAACATACCAACTTTTTGAAAAAAGCTGATATTTTGACGGTTGAATTTTCGATTGAAAATTAGGGTGTTTTTTCGATATTAATTCAAAATAAGGTGAAAAAAATAATATTTTTAATCAAATAAATTACAGCGTATTTGGGACATAAAAAGTTAAGTTTTCACCAAATTTCGTTAAAAAAAAACATTTTTGTAAAAGATAAAAATAAAAAACCAAAAACTTGGTTTTTAAAATTTTTCACATAAATTTTGAGGTTATTTGAAAAAAGTGTATATACAAAAGTTTTAGATCTTTTTATTACCTACAACTTTGCCATTTGACTTTTTTCGATAGGACTTTTAGTTTTGCCGGAAATCGAGAAAAACCGTTTTTTACCCTTAAAACCCCCCCCCTCATCCCCTTCCCGACCTCAGATCGCCCGTAAATTATTTTTCCTTTCATTTTTTTAATATTCCCCTCCTTTTCTAATGGGTTTCATCCTACTATTATTTTTTTTGGTTGTAAAAATTATCGACCCTGGTGTATAGGCCGAATCGAACTTTTCGTCGGCTGTGAAGTTAGCTTACAAGCTGCGTAAAACCCAATCCTGATTGAAGCACACATAACAGCTGATGAGGATCAGGTTTTGCGCAGATTTTAGCTAACTGACGCCAGTAAGTTTGATTTTTTAAGGATCAAATTAAAAAAACCGGACAAGTGCGAGTCAGGCTCGCACATCGAGGGTTCCGTGCAAACACGTTGTTAAAATAATTAAAAACCTGTTTTAGCATGTGCTAATGAAGTTCTTTTATATGATACCTTACATGATACGATTTACTCACTTTCAATTTTGAACCCAAATTTGGTAATTTTGCGCCCTATTTTTTTGTGATTTAAGTAAAAATGTACAGTTATCAGATTTATTGCTATATGTGTACTCTGAGACAATGCTTCTCGCCAAATTTCATAGTTCTATGTCAACAGGAAGTACCCTGTAGGTTTTGATTTATGTGAGTGCGAAATATGCAGTTTTTTATGACATAAACGGCTCTAACTTTTTTAAACGATAACTGAGAAGTTTTTCTTTTACACAACGACAAGATACTATAGATATACGTATACAGTTTAAATTTCAACTCGATATCTTTACGCGTTCCCGAGATAAAGAGTCTTGATATACACTCAGACGGACAGACGGAAAGACGGACAACAAAGTGATCCTATAAGGGTTTCGTTTTTTCCGTTTGAGGTACGGAACCCTAAAAAAAAATGTTAAATTGGTAGAACTGTTAACTTAGATTTGGTCAATAAAGATTTTATTTATTTAATAATGAATACACTCAAAGTTCAGAGAGATAAAGGAGCGAATAATTATTTTTCGCCAGAAACGACCGGACTTCAATCGTACAAATTATGTTATTGTTGAATATCAAAAACCACTCAACCGATTTCGATAAAATTTAAATGGGACCACTTCTAAAGTATGATCTACCTAAATAACAAAAAAATAATCATTGAAATCCGTTTATAAACTGAGTAATCGTAAATAAATAAAAAACTAAATAAACAAATAAATTAAAAAACTAAATAAATAAATAAAATAAAAAACTAAATAAATAAATAAAATAAAAAACTAAATAAATAAAATACCGAGTTAATTTAGTAATAAAACAAAATTTCGTTCCATTATAGTAAAAACCGCTCGTTATCAGAAGCCCTATCAAGGAAAATAACGTAGTTTGCAGAACGTCAGAATGGTTGCAATGGAACTGTAAAATTTAGAGTTGCTTTAGTGAATTTTTGGTGCTATTACGACAATAAAAAAAAGAAAAATAAGAGTATACGTATTCACTTTTCATATCCCATACAAAGTAACATAATTTTATTCTGAGAGATTCATCAATTAATATCGTGAAAAATTGGTTTTAATCGGACGCCATTTTGGCGATTTCTCAGAATAGTAGCCTTAACATACGAGTACATACAAAAAAAACATACAGTCGAATTGAGAATCTTCTTTTTTCAAGTCGGTTGAAACGGGAAGGCGGTGAAAATATGCTTTGGGATACCAACTCAGCAATTACGAATTACACATTCCACGATCAAAAAACTACAATTCTCACAATTATGGTCAATATCTTATCAATTACGTTACAGAACCTGCTAATATTACTATTCAACGTGCCGGTTACATTGATGTCTATCTACAACATCATTAAAAATTTCAAGAACGAAGAAAACACTGTAAGTAATGTAATATATTATCAACTGTTCAACAACAACCACTCAAGTTGTCGGATATGAAGTTGCGCAATAGCCAATCAACGCGCAGCTTTATGTGAGCGTCCGTCAACTTCACATCCGTCAACTTGTGTGGCGCGGCCTATAGAAGGGATATATAGTCTAGATATAGCATGGGCGCACTTAAAAGGCATAGTAGTACAGTTTCGTTAGCACGTAGTGCTGTTTGAATATTTTTATATTCAACCCTGAATTGATCTTGAATTAAAAATCGAAAACATTTTGTTTGTTACACTTATAATTTAGCAACAAGTATCTTGTCTTTCATGGCTCCAGAATCTATAGGTAAATATGAACTAGAAATATTAGATACTATTACGTTTCGTAACATTGTTTTAATTTTCAGATAGGGGTGTCCTTCTTTATAGGTCACATGTTGTCAATCATGGGACTATTAACAATACTTGCACCTGCATTTATGGCGGGAAAATTATCAGCACAGATACAAAAAATAAGAGCTATTCTATATGATCAACTATTGTTCGAAAGAGGTAAGGGTAATTAAAAACTCGAACATATTACATACTTTTACGAAAACAAGGTCATCAACATCTCAGGGTATTTTTATTAGTGGTCATGAGAATAAGGCCCTTCGCACACGAGGCGTAAGCGTAGTCGTATCGTAAGCGTATCGTTACGACGCAACGCGTACGAGACGACACTCTTCTACACACGAATCATCGAGTAGATGTAACGTTTTGTAAGATCTCAGTTGAAATCATGGCGCTATATTGGCGATTTATGAAATCAGTTTATAAGTGACAATATTTCTGCTCAAGCTTTATCTGTTACATTTTTCCTTGAATATTTACTTAGTAAATGAATATTTACTTAATAAATGAATTATATAGAGAAGTGAACGATTTAACCAGATTCACGAATTTGATAACTTTATCATTCATATTGAAATTAAAAGTCGTAAGAAATAACAAAAATTAAAATACAGTCAAATTTTTAAAGAAATTAAATAACAGTTTTACTTGTTTACACCAGTACCCAGTGCCATTAGGGGGAATAGTCCTTTTTGTGACTGATTCAGAATACTTCCGAATTCCAAGTTGGCCCCATAGTAAAAGTTGGTCGTAGCGATGAGCACAGCTACATCCTAGAGCTAATAAATTCGGATTCACCCCGTAGAATTGTTACATACTTGAGTAACCTACTTAAATACTGAGTGATGCTATACTGTGGTAACCATTGCTATTATATAATCTGTATGGGTAGCATGGTCTATCTACACTGGTATACAGTGGTTACCACATTATACCACCGCTTAGAAGTGATCAGTTCACATTATGATAAATTTTAACTACGTCAGAAGCAAAAGCATCCTCCATGGATTTCCAATAGAATTTACTGTTTTTTTTAGATATAACGAAGTGCCACGAAATGGAGAAGCTCGTGGCATATATGGAAGCTCGGCCACTCAAGTTCACAATGTACAGGGTGCTCCCGCTCGACGCAAGGCTGCTGGTGATAGTTCTAAACTTCTTCGTCACCTACGTTATTGTTATTATACAATTCGCACATCTTTACTAAGTTGAAATATTCGGCAAGCGCTCTCGAAGGCTGTCTTCAAGCGCCTTACTTTAATATGTTCAAAATTTCAATCGCATAGGAAAATTAAGCTGTAATATTATGTATACATATTTTACTATTTATTGTCGTATTGTGTAGATAATAGTATAATTGTCTGTTTAATTGTTTATGTATATTATATAAATTGATATTCTATGTAGTACACAACTAGTACGACTACATCCCATTGTCTACTATCTAAGTACGGTAATGATAATATCTAATTACCGTGAACTAGGGGTTGACCTTGGGCATATAATGCTGTCTAGCGTTAAGTTCTCCTTTTGTACAAATGACGTGCAATCATGTTAAATAATAAAAAAAAAAGTTCTACTTGTAATGATATTGGTGATGTGAATGATTTGACTTTATAGAGTACAGTGTGACATTGCACAATGCAAAAAATCTGCTGTTCTACACAGAAAGTTAACTGACTTTCGACCGACAATATGGAACAGCTGAATTTTTCTCACGGTTTCGGTGTTGACCCCATACTATAAATATTGTTCATAATGATAAGTATAGATATATACCTCTTAAATCCCTGCAAAGTGCTTTGCAAAGTAATACCCTTTTACAGTGGTTACTAGAGTACAGGTAGCGGTACGTAAGTGTAGCGCTGACGGTACTGTGGAGGGGGTGGCTGCGTAAGGTGACCGCCATACTAAACCCATGCGCAGCCATCCCCTCCACACTTCGCTCAGCGCTACACTTATAACATACCGAGACCTGTAAACCACTGCTTAGAAACACTTAGTTTACTCAAGTATGTATGTATTACACTAGATTTTTTTTATTTAATTATTACACTCCACAGACTCCAGGGTCTATGCTTTTTAAGATATACATTAAAAAAAAAAAGATTTGACCAATATTGCTTATAACTAAAGGCTTAACAAGAGGACTCTAAATCTAATAAAAATACGATTTTAAACTACGTTGATTTTAAATACATATATTGATTTTAATTATTTTGAAATACCACGAAGTAGAAGTATAAAATAATTTTTAAGTTCAATGTACAATTATACCTACTGCTAATGTGAATGACTTGACTTTTTATCTACACTATACTCGATATAGCATAAATATATAAATACTGTAGGCATGGCAATGTTCAGGCGGCGTAAAAACTGCCAGGCTTGCCACTGTGCCTATACGTAGGTACTGACTTCCTTCCATCTATCCAACAGCCGTAAGACGTCCACTGCTGGACATAGGCCTCCCCTATGGATTTCAATAAGGCCGGTTGGAAGCGGCCGGTTGCATTCAGCGCGTTCCTGCGATCTTTATTATATCGTCAGTCCACCTAGTCGGTGGACGTCCTAGGCTGCGCTTGCTGGTCCGTGGTCTCCATTCGAGACCTTCACTGCCCCATCGGCCATCAGTTCTCCAAACGATGTGCCCTGCCCACTGCCACTTAATTTGCTAATCCTATGTACTAACTTAGTTTTACTAATCTATCTAAAGGCAAGGCAGCTTGCCTTTCCAAATAATTGGCTGTCTTTATAGATTTGATCTTATTAAATCTTAAAGGGGGAGGTTCCCATTCGACTGTACTTTAATAACTTATATTATACTTAGTAGCTTGACATTGCATACTGCTAAATAGATGGGTCGAGTCGTGGGCCAAACAGCATATTATATCAATATTAGCGATGCCAAAACAAACAAATAACAACCAAATCTGATTCACATAGCAGGACCTGTCATAATAATGATGGTTTTAGGGTAAGCTACGAGTACGTTACGCGGGCTCTGTGACGGTATCATAAAAAATTTGTGTGAAACCGCAAGGGCGCCTCATAGTCAGTCGGGGCAGACATTTAAAAAAAATCCGGGGAGTATTTTTTTTTCTTTAACGTCAGGGGGGGTCGTGGTTGAAAGTATAAATCTCGATTTTCGAACTAATCCCGGTAGAGGATTCGCCGCCATCTTGTTTTAAAGTTAATTTTTTTCGTTTTTCTGAAATAACTCGTTAACTTTCAACTTTAGAGCAAAAATGGTGGTATCCAAAGTTGTTGGAAATTTAATTTCTCACAAGTTTGGTCATCATCATTTTTAAGCTAGGATCAATATTTGCAGAGTTATACTATCAAGTTTATCAAAAAAATCGTAATGGGTGGAATTTTATTTTCTTCAACTTTGGTTCTCGCACTTTTTTTACTCCACGATCAATATATTCGGATTTACGCAGTTTTTAGCCTTAGAATTACAGAGTCAGTTTGGGTGTGGTTCGGATGGCTAATCCTGATGTCAATTTTAAGCCGCCTGAAGGCCTCAAACATGTCTAAACGCTTAAAACAACCAGGTCCCACAGTTTAACGTGTCATCCGAGTCACGGCACCACTCAGTTGTAGATGCCATCCATCGGAACGGTCTGAAACGTGGTCTCTTACTATGGGCCTTATTAATAGAACAGTAAAAGAACCAAAGTTACCGACATAGCCCAACGGATTGGCAAGTTGAAATGGCAGTGGGCAGGGCACAAAGCGCGGAGGACTGATGACCGATGGGGTCGAAAAATTCTCGAGTAGACACCACGTACAGGCAAGCGCAGCATAGGACACGGATGACCTCATTAAGACTGCAGGATCGCGCTGGATGCAAGCCGCTTCTAACTTATTGGAAATCAATAGGGGAGGCCTATGTCCAACAGTGGACGTCCTATGGCTGATGGCGGGATGGATGGATGGAACGGTCACCCATCCCAAGACTGGCCGTGCCGAACGTTGCTTAACTTCGGAGATCGATATGAAAGCCCTAGACAAACTAAGCTACGATTACTACGGTAAAGCGGTAGTGGACTTTTACGATATGATCTAGACTAACTGGCGCTTGGAAAAATATACTTGTAGAGGTACTTACTACATTGACGTCAACAAGTAAGACAAGCCATTACGAGACGAGGTCACGCAATACAAGTGAAAGTCCGACGCAAAGGATTATGCATCGTTGCAAAATCAGCCTTACACCTCCACCATACGATCTTCAGTGTTAAAACAGGTTGTTTATTATTAGGTAAGCTATATGGCAATATAAGTCCTAAGGCAATAAGATTAAAGTCTCTCAAACGAGTATGACATGTTGGAACTTCGTTTGACCTCTGCTTATTCGTACTGTATTGCTGTCTCGTTTTGTTTCAATGAAATGAAATGAAACACGGATATGTTAAGGCCATAGGAAGCGTTAGCTCTACCATTATAAATGATTGGAAACAAATCTCATTCCATGTGAAGGGCAGGCCGCATAGATATAAAAAGTCTTATTAACATGTCTCTACTCTCAACGTAGGATGCATAGAAGACTTCTATCAAAAAAGATAATATAATAACTTCTAGGTAAGTATCAAATAGAATCGAAAAGAAACACCCATCTAGAGATTATTTGCGTATTCAGCAAAGCAATATAAATTATAACTTTAGATTAATTTTGAAAAAGTGTGTTTATTTATATGATACACAATAATGTATAATAAATTTTGAAACATAATAACAAATAAAAACGTAGTAAACAGTTTTTCAGTAGGTATCAAAAGGCAAAGATATCAATTAGCAAATGATTTTATAAAATAATAATATTTTTATTTTTCAACGATGAAAATTTGAAAACAGCTACGTAAGCATACGCAGGCTGCGTTCATAAAATATTTTACTAAATCCTTGATCTTTCATAATAAAGACTCAATTTGCATAAGAATCTAATATTTTGCTATCATCACACGTCATAACGTAGCGGTCAATTCTGCCGCGGTCGATATTGCCTTGGTCCCTGTTCTTTGCAGAAATATTATTGGACTAAGCGCGACTGAGAATAATCTAGAAGGCGCGAGAATGAAGCATCAGAACTTATGCTGTGTGAGTATTCACGTGACCACCGACATAATACTCGTATTTTGTGGAACATCAATTTGATGTAAATATTAGCGTCCACGAGGCAAATAATACTTTTCATTGTAGAAAGGTTAAAGAAAACATGTAAAGCAAGTACATTTCGACAACATGGATATCCATTTTCCACGTCCCAAACAAACAACTGCAATCGTGAACTGAAAATCATGATTATAACCAATTACTTTCTTTACCCACACTGAGGAAATATAGAGAAGAGAGTAAAGTTGTTCTTCAAGATAGGTCTACTTACTTTGATTTTGTAAAAACTAACAACAACAAAAATATAGACAATGTTTTCAAATCCTTTTACCAGGTTTTTTATTTGTATAAATAAGAACCGTTAATACATTTCAAACATGACAAGCATTTAGGGCAAATTTACAATTTCAAAATTGATGCATTCACCTTGATTTCACGATATTCATTCCGATGGCAATTGATGGCATGTCCACACAACCAACCAGCAGAGCCCCATTGTCAGATACATAAGTGGAACCCGTAACGCTCCTCGCCCTGTTGCTGGCTAGAAATAGGATCAAATCTGCTATCTCTTCCGGTTCACCTGCCTTTTTCAAAGGGTATAGTTGTCCCAAAGCGTCCCACATCTCGTCATTTTTCTCCGCTGGTACACCAGAAACTTCAAAAATGTTGGTTCGGACGATTCCGGGATTCACCGCGTTCACTCTCACGCCTTTTGACGCCAGTTCCAATGCGGATGCTTTCGTGAAGTGATCCAGAGCAGCTTTTGATGTCAAATACGAGAAGCCTTCGTTCATTATCGTACCTTTGCCTGCTACACTGGATACGTTGACGATGTTGCCTTTGGTTTGCACGAGGTGTGGTGCTGCCAGATGTGTCAACTGCACAGCGGATTGCAGATTGGTGGCCATTATCTCTTCGTGAACTTTCATCGCATCAGGCGCGAGGATGCCTGCTTTCTTGAATATACCTGCATTGTTAACTAGAACGTCTAATTGTCCGAAGTGGATAATGTTTCGTCCACGATCCGTTTGTTGTCTTCAATATTGGATACGTCGGCGATGATGACGAGGGGCTTGCTGCCTTTCTGTTCGCATTTCTCGGCAATGTTCTTGAGTTTTGATTGATTCCTGTCAACCATGGCCACATGTGCGCCTTCGGTTAAGAAGGCTATAGCGGTTGCGGCGCCGATGCCGGAGCCAGCGCCGGTCACTATTACCACTTTGCCTTTAAAACTCATTGTTTAACGTATGTACTTCAGACGTGGGTGAATTTTCGAGGACTGCTAATTTGAGAATTGAGTACTACATCATTTTATAAGATTCTTATATACATATGTGCACATCACTTGAGATTGATTATCTTATCAGGCAGGCAAAAGAGGTATCACAATGAGTCGGCATTATACATATTTTTAGTAATTAAAGCGCATTCAGTGTTAAAATAAACAGCTGCTCCGTACAAAAAGTTCAATGTTTCTCTTTCATAGGAGGATGTTTACTAGGAAAACTTAATTGTCAAACGAAAATTAAAATTTTCTATTATAACTCAAAACTCTCACAGTGCTCCAAATAACCTTGAGAGAAAGTATTGAATACGGTCCAAAAACTCAGAAAGTCAGAAGATTCTATGGATTCTCGAACACACACACCTTTTTTTTACCAGGGGAAATCTTTTAAAGATACCACCGCACCTCGGGGCAGACGGGTGGTTATGTGGGAGTCCCCGCCCATTACTGGACGGTATACCCACCAAAACCCCTGGGTGCTCCTCCACTGCGCATGGTGTCGGGGCTACGGGCACGCTTTCGCACTCCTCCGCGGCGAACACACACACCTACATAATTCTGAATTTTGATATATTATATCAAATTGAGATCTACTAAAATTAATACAGTGTCAAACAATTCGGTTCATAAAAAAGATAATGCAATCAAAATCGGATAAGTACCTAGTTTTGGAGAAAAACTGCAACAACAGGTTTGCACAAACATCCTCTCACCCCAATCGTCTCCGTTCCGTCGTGGGTAAAAATATACAGAGCTAGGGCTATTACCTTATTACAGTATTCAATTATTTGCTTTATTTGTTTTGGAAAATGATTTTCCTATTTTTTTTTCATAACATTCTTTATTTAAAGAATTCCAAATTTTCAAACCATATTATCTTTCGACATTGCTTGTAAAGTATAGTGGCCTTGAGCAGAAATCAAATTAGAAAATACAAAATTCCATTAGAATTAAGCATTCAATGCGGTTCTTTCACTCTGCGCATTTATTGACTAGATTTTAATGGATTTTTAGGGTTCCGCGCCCAAAGGGTAAAAACGGGACCACTTTTACTAAGACTTCGCTGTCTGTCTGTCTGTCACCAGGCTGTATCTCATGAACCGTAATAGCTATAGTCCTACCGCCTAACTCAGTCCTTGCCTGCGCGGGTACAGGGGCGTGGGGGTAGACGTCAAAGGGGAACTGAGACATGTGCGGACGGCAGGTCCCTGCCGCCCCTGTACCGCGCAGGCAAGGACTGACTGAATTAAACGGTAGGATACAGAGAGTTGAAATTTTCACAGATGATGTATATCGATTGCCGCTATAACAACAAATAAACAGACTGATATATATATTTAAGGGAGGCTCCCAAACAACAATCATGGTTTTTTGCCGAGGGGCTCCCATACGGTACGGAACCCTTGATGCGCGAGTCCAACTCGTACTTGGCCGATTTTTTTTTAGCTACTGTACACAGCCTGGTTCCACTTTGCAAGACCTTCTTTGGAAGATATGATGAGGCTTTGTGAAATGGGGATGGCCGGATACAACGAAATTACAAGGGTTCTTTGTTTAACAACAGTCTCTCTCAAAATAATTATTCACATTTTCGCAGGTGTAGGTAAGTACTCGAAAGATTTTATTATAATTTTTTATTGTAATAAAATCTGACGAGTACTTACCTACACCTGCTAATGTATGTTTATACCTGCGGTTATACTCTCATACAATGGTGAGCCAAATCAAGGTTTTTTTAAGGCGTATATAGATGTTGGCAATTAAGACTGGAGAAGATTGTCATTTATTCAAATTAAACAATATACATTTTCATGAGAGCATATGTTTGCATCATGAATATCATGATTATAACCAAATCACGTTAATTTCCCACAGTTCGAAACATCGAGAAGAGATAAAAGATATTCTCCAAATTTTTAAAGCACTCATCATCATCATCATCTTGCCCTTATCCCACTAGGTGAGGTCGGCACAGGACGTAAAAATTTAAAGTTTTTTAAAGCACTACTTAGTTTAATTTTGTAAAAAAAAACCAAAACCAAAGAACACATTTTGAAAGCCTTTCTATACGGTTTTTTATTAGTATAAGAACAATTAATACTTTTCAAAGAATCTAACACTTTCAACTCTGATGTATTCACCTTGATTTCACGACATTCATGCAAATGGCATATCCACAAGGCCAACCAGCAGAGCTCCATTGTCAGAAACATAATTGGAACCCGTAACGCTCCTCGCTCTGTCGCTGGCAAGAAATAGAATCAAATCTGCTATCTCCTCCGGTTCACCTGCCTTTTTCAAGGGGTATAGTTGTCCCAAAGCGTCCCACACGTCATCTTTTTTCTCCGCTTGTACACCAGCAGTTTCAATAATGTCGGTTCGGACGGGTCCGGGATTCACTGCGTTCACTCTCACGCCTTTCGATGCCAGTTCCAATGCGGACGCTCTCGTGAAGTGATCCAGAGCAGCTTTTGACGTCAAATACGAAAAGGCTTCGTTCATTAGCATACCTTTGCCTGCTATGCTGGATACGTTGACGATGTTGCCTTTGGTTTGCACGAGGTGGGGCGCTGCCAGATGTGTCAACTGCACGGCGGATTGCAAATTGGTGCCCATTACCTGTTCGTGAATTTCCATCGCATCGGGCGCGAGGATGCCTGCTGTCTTGAATATACCGGCGTTGTTTACTAGAACGTCTAGTTGTCCGAAGCGGGATAAAGTTTCGGCCACGATCCGTTTGTTGTCTTCACTCTTGGATACGTCGGCGATGATGACCAGGGGCTTGCTGCCTTTCTGTTCACATTTTTCGGCGACGTTCTTGAGTTTAGTTTGATTCCTGCCAACCATAGTCACTTGTGCACCTTCAGCTGCGAAGGCTATGGCGGTCGCGGCGCCGATGCCCGAGCTAGCGCCAGTCACTATCACCACTTTTCCTTTGAAACTCATAGTTTATCGAGTTCAGTCGCGGAAGAATTCTCGAAGACATCTAATTTAAGAATTGAGTAACACATACTTTTGTAAGATCCTTTTGTGTATATCTCTTAGAATTCATTATCTTATCAATTATTATGTATGACAACTCTATATAAAGAGCATTTGAAACCGGCATGACCATGAGTTGGCATTATACAAATCTTAGTTCTTAAGGAGCATACAGTTTTTAGCCAACCTCATCGATCACCGTGGTTTAGTGGCGGTGTTATTAGAAAGACCACGGTTATTGCGCATAGAATACGTTCCGGACACATTCCTAATGGGATGTGGAAAATGCATTCCGATTCTTAATGGGAAAAGTATCGTTACTTAAATGTGAGGAGTGCGACAAGCCGGTAGATGTGTATTATGTACTTATGGAATGTGTTCGGAATAAACGCGAAAGAGAACGAATCTTTGCCGAACTTCAACTGACCGAATCCAATGTGGGGCATTACAAAGCTTGTTATGTAATCCCGTCTCTGAGAAGGCTGGATGATTTACAGACTGATAGAAGCCTTCTTCCAGTCTCTAAATCACGCCAACTCCACGAGACTGCATCGCTGGCTTATTATATCGTAGTGTATGTATAAATATGTGTGCGTATAATATGTAATAAGCTTCTATTTATAAGGGTACGATGAGGCTGGCATGGACTTTCGGTCCAAAAGCTCCAAAAAATAGAATAAAGAAAAAAAGGGGCATACAGTTCCATGTGATTATTTGTTGTAGGTACATGCATGTGAACAGGTATGACAAGCACAAATATCTACAAAATTTGTAGTACCTACATACACAAATGACATTAATTATTCATTACTGGACAGATAAAAGGTCATATTTTTGGAGGCATTGATAAGATCTCAGACTCTCAGCCAATTGTCAACCAATTAAAACTATTATTTTAATGGAGTAGATAAATGACGAGGATTCCTTTAAATAACACCTAGGTATAATTGATACGAATTTTATGAAACAATTGTTTCATAAAATTCGTAGCTGGACGTAGGCCTCCCCTAATTGTTTAACATAACTGATTTCTAAGCGGCTTTAAAACTTCGGATCAGTGTGGTCTTATTATTTTGATTCGTATGAAATACATTAGTAGAGCGCTTGCAAACTACTAAAGTTTAAAATTGATCACTTTCATTAAAGAAAAAAAAAAACTATAAATAAAAACAGCTTTTTCAATAACGGCTAGAGCCTTAAAAGTTAGTATTTACTTTACTAAGCGTGACAGAATGTTCTATTAAGTCATTGTTTGTTTTCCATCAACGACAGATTTAATAAACGTTTTTTTAATAACTTTTTTTCTTTTCTTATCAGATCAATTGCTAATTTACCTGTAAAGATGCATCCACGAAAACTACAAAAACTTGCAACAATACATAAGTACACATCTGGTTTAAAAAAATATTATGACTCTACGTACATAACAAACCAAAAACTAAGACGACTAAGCACATTTGAAGCTCAATAAGTTATATTTATAGGGGTAATCCCCTATTAAAGGAAATATATATATTAACTATAAGAAAATTAGTTTTCAGGAACCAATGATGTAATGAAATGTAATTTACAGAAATAGCGAGTAAATTAGAATATAGGTTTGATCGAGACGCCTTCACCTTAAGCAGTTCGGTATTTTTTTATCTTAATAACCGGCTTTATCTAATAAATATTGACATAATTTTAGTTGTGATAACTATGTATGTGTATTTGTATATTTTAATCTTATTAGGCAAAGATATCGACTACATTATTGAGACCACCTTGGAGATCCATCTTAATGCTCAAATGAATGTACATAGATTATATTATTTATTTACGCAGATGCGCAGAGAAGGAACACTCTAGGGTTTTTAGGGGTACATAGCCTCAGGTGGGATTCCCTGAGCACTCTAAACCAACCTGCCTCCTCCGGGGTGGGGTGGTATCCATAAAAGATTTTCGAAGGTTAAAAAAGGGGTCTTCAGGGGGCTTGCAACTCAAACCCTCCCCTAGAGACGTACTTCGAACAGACGTCGCAGTATGTATAATGGAATGCACAAAACATCCCATGGGGGACGTCAGTGCAGGACTTATCACTCCTACATCTATTAAGCATAAGACGTCTCAGTAAAAGAAACATTTTTAGTCTTCTATATGTTATAAGATAAGTACCACTTTTTATTGGGTTATCGACATGAAGTCACGAGCTCACGAGCAGCGTGTGTTAATAATTTTATAAAGTCTTTCTCTAAGGTTCTACAAGAAATACTTGTAGAGCACAAAAAATAACCCAATCATTATGCCTTCACACAACACTATTCAGACCTATTCACATAACCCTTTTCAGAGCTCGTGACATCTTAACAAACAATACAATAGAGTAAACCCAACGGGGTCTTATTCGTATATTTCTGATACGATCTACTACTACCCTAAAACTATCTAAATTTTAAACAAGGTGATGCCAAAAAAAAAAAACAAAATAACTGGCACAAATTACTTAAGTCATTATAATAAACACAATTATTATTTTTAACATCCTTACTATAATAAATATAAAAAAAAATAAAAATGAAGTTCCAACTCATTGATTAATATTATCAAGCAGCCGATAAGATACAACCATCGACAATTTTTTGATACAACGCAGTTTACAAAAGGATTTTAAGAACCTAGGTGCACCTGCACAGTAAATTTACGATTCACATTCAGGACAAATAATGAATTTTAAAGGAAAAGTTGTGATTGTGACCGGAGCTAGCTCGGGCATCGGCGCTGCGACGGCAATAGCCTTCGCAGCCGAAGGCGCAAAAGTAACTATGGTCGGCAGGAATCAAACTAAACTGAAGAACGTCGCCGCAACATGCGAACAGAAGGGCAGCAAGCCCCTGGTCATCATCGCCGACGTGTCTAAGAAAGAAGATAACGAACGAATCGTGGCCGAAACTTTATCCCGCTTCGGACAACTGGACGTGCTAGTAAACAATGCCGGAATGTACAAAAAAACAAACATCCTCGCTCCCGATGCGATGGAAGCGCATGACGAAGTAATGGCCACCAACCTGCAATCCGCCGTGCAGTTGACACATTTAGCAGCGCCACACCTCGTACAGACTAAGGGCAATATCGTCAACGTATCCAGTGTCGCAGCTCTAGGAACGTTAATGAATGAAAGCTTTTCGTATCTGACATCAAAAGCAGGCATGGATCACTTCACGAGAGCTGTAGCACTGGAACTGGCTCCTAAAGGAGTGAGAGCGAATGTGGTGAACCCTGGATCGGTGCGAACTGATATTATTGAAGCTTTTGGTGTAGCAGCGGATCAGAAAGACGCTGCCTGGGACGCGACAGGGCTAAACTTCCCGTTGAAAAAAGTGGGAGAGCCGGAAGAGATAGCAGATTTGATCCTGTTCCTTGCCAGTGCTAAAGCGAGGAGTATCACGGGATCGTCATTTGTTTCTGACAATGGAGCTCTTTTGTCAGGCGTTCCGGCGTCAACTTGAGAATAATACATTATAATCATAATTAAGTCAATTAAGATGTAATTCCCGAGATGATTTTATTTTAATAAATATTGTTGAAATTCAGCCATAAAACCAGCAAAAGTCACAATAGTAGATACAATTAATAGTCAAACTTAAAATAAAAAGCTAAACTCATAACCCATCTGTGATCATACCTGGTGACTAAAATGCTGCATTTACCATTACCATTTATTTACGCATTACCCCGCTGTATAGTGATGGCCATCCTTTGCACCATATACGAGCCAGAGCGGGAGTCATTGGTTTTCTCCCTTAACCTTCGCACTATTTCTGTAATCAAACTTTTGGCCTCACTGCCCCAACATCCCATCGTATCCACGGAAATAGGTACAAAAAAATAACTGCAGCGAACCCAAAGAACGTCCGGGGCCGCTGTCTCAAAGTTACGAGCGGACCAGGCTGTGGCCTCAGACACAAAGGGAATGCTCGCCCTATCGCCATCTAAACGTAGAATAACAGCGACCAGGTCTGCAACCCCATGAATTTTAAGAATATGGATTAACTCAATAAATAAAATAAGCATGAATTTAATAAACGTCAAAATGAAATGAACTCATTGCATAATAAATTAAGGAGATTTTAAAACAAACAAACCAGAGTATTATTTTTAATTTTTATTGATATTTGATTAATTTAAGTGTATTGAGATTGGTTGTCTGTCTGGACTTTGTCTGAAATAATACAACTTTACACAGCACAAAGAAGATCTTGCAAATTGGGACCAGACTTTGTACAGTAGCTCAAAATAGTAGATTTTGTACCAAGAGAACCAGAACCAAGTCGTGTCTTACGACCCGAGCGACATATTGGACCCTGCGTGAAGCGAAGGGTTCAAGTCGCCCAAGACGAAAGACTTAGTTCTAGTGGTGCATACTCAGCTTTTCATACCTCCTACGAGAAAATAAAAGCCCTGCTAGCTTAGCATGCAAGCACGAAAAGAACTCTTTTCGATGTGTAAAAAAGTGACAGATATATACTTCGCCATAACTATGTCTTGTTGTGACACGTCGATAGAAATATTTCGTGGTGCGCAGTGTTGAAACTCACTAGGCAACTCAGTATTGTTCACAATAAAATAGAACTAATTAGAATATACCTACGAATTTTCATAGAATCGCACACAATCCGTAATAAAACAGAGAACGTAAATACTGCGTGAAAAACATAAGACCATGGCCAGCTCGATTATCATGGCCTAACACGGGCATTACAAAGAGGTTTTATTCTAAAAAATCGAATTTTTCATGCAGTATTTACGTTCTCTGTTTTATTACGAGCAACTCCTTACAATGCAATACAAAGAGTTTTATTCGATCTTAAAAATAAAACCTCTTTGATGTCCTTAAATATTCTAAGTGAAGAATTTTTCATATTATACGAATTAGACGTTCCAAATGAAAATCACTTTACTCCTTAGGGAGTGTCCAAGGAAGTTTCATACGAGAACTGGAATGATTACGTGCATCCCAAAAACATTCCGAAGAGTAAAGCACCAACATTGGAATATATCTCTTTCTACTAGTGTATGCATACAATAATTTCATTTAATAGGACAATCTACAAAACACAAAAAGAATGAGGGAAATCATTTGTATTTCAGGTGGGATAAATCTGAAATTCAAATATTATTATAAAAAGGGTTATCTGCTTACCATGTATTAAGTAAAAATGATTGGTTGATTAAGAACATTATTACAAACGTTTACTATGAGACAAACCCGAAATTCGAGAAAAAAAGCATGTTCCATGCAAAATTGAAACTCGGAATCAACAAAATGTATGTAACAGCAGATTTTTTTTCTCAAATTAATTTTAAGCAAATTAAGCAATGTAAAAATATAAGGTCCGAAAATATGAAATTCTTTTAAATGAAGATTGTTATGAAAGGAAATAATAGGAAAATCATTTTCCAAAACAAATAAAGCAAATAATTGAATACTGTACAAGGTAATGGCATAAGCTCGATATATTTTTGCATTAAGTATCTCTTTTTCCCCATTGCAACAGTCTCGGAACTTTTTGTTGGAGACACCAACGACCAGTGCAGCCCGCGCGCAGGGACCAGCCCCCCCGACCGCCTAAGCAATACCAATCGTAATAGCAATCGTTTATGACTTCATTTTAGTAATTTGGCACCGCCTATGTGACGTTAGCCATCAATTGCTTTGCGCGGATTGCGAAAGCAATCGTTGAATGAACAACTTTGATGGCTAACGTCACATAGGCGGTGTCAAATGTCGGCTGTTACCCAAAATAAAAAAAAAGATGAAAATCAATACCTTGAACCACATTTTTAGGTACTGTGACCACATATTTCATAATTTTTCTGTGATTTTTTACTAACATAATCCTTAGCCTAAACGTACTAATGAATCGCAATCCCAAATTATGCATAAACTATTACTGAGTTAGTTAAAATTAGCATAGTTTTATTAAACCATAATTAAAAAAATAATATTACCGAACTTTCGACTCTTCATAAAAAAATAAAAATGTACCGTACTACCCTCGGCAAGTTTCCTAAAAAAAAATGGCCCATTTAGTTGAGATTTTGAAATGGTACAACACTAGCTATTTTACAATCAAAACCACTTTTATGAGAGATTTTTTTTTCGGAATATCACTATATTAAACATCGAATACTTAAATCATCAATGCTGGTTGGCGCTCAAAAATTCGGAGAAATTTAACAGTGCAGCGGCCGAAAACCGACACCTAGCGATAAAGAGATGTGATAGAGCGAGATAGCTATGATGCTATGCTACTTGTGTAAGCGAGCAGGATAATGTAGCCGATAAATTAGTAATTATTTCTATTCATTACCGTTAGATTATTTTTGTAGTAACTAAAGTGCATCAGGCACAATAAGAGAGAGGCCTATACTCGGCAGTGAATAAAGAAGGTTACGGATGATGATGTTGAAGTACTGCGATACTTCGTTTCCTGCGCATCTCGTAGTCGTGTTACGTTGCACTAACGACTTCGGCTTGTGTGTACCCGGGGTTGATTTTGCTTATCCGAGGACTTTAGCTCTGCACCTAATTTACGCTGTGCGGATTGTGTTACTTCACTAGGCAACGTGTCGTATGAGTATCTTTTGAGTATACAGCAGAAGAGTACATACAGCACAAACATGTAAGTACTTCATCTACGGATTCTAAGGTGATGGTAGTAATGCTTCTACCGGGCTGGATTATATCGCGAAAGATATCCAAATGCACATGTTTTTCAGTCCAAATGCACACAAATCAAGTCCAGATAAACAGAGCCAAAGTCATAGAATAAGCTAAATCAAAACAAGCAAAAGTCGTTAGTATGAGAGTAACACGATTACAAGTAGGGCGTGCAAACACGGTGTTCCGGTTTTGCTGAAAACCGGAAACCCGATAATATTTACCGATTTCTCAAAACCGGTGTTAAGCTACAAAACCGGAGTTTATTTTTTTTTTTTTTTTTCGAATGGGTTTGCGTTTGACTACACACTGCCTGGTGTTAAGCAGATGTGCGGTCTAGGGTGTAGCACGCTTATCTAGAAGATACCTATTTACTCGGGATTTGAAGACACTCACGTTGTACTTTAACGGGAAGACAGACCCAGGCAAAGCATTCCACATTCCAGCTGTTCGTATGAGGAATGAGGATTCGAAACGCTTGGTTCTAACGCGCGGAATGTCCACCATAAAAGGGTGACGCTTTGGTCGCGTCCGTCTAGCCGTACGATAGAAGAAAGGGGCAGGGGGGACCAGATTGTGCAACTCCTGGGCGCACTCTCCGAAGTGTATCCGGTAAAAGACCGACAAACACGCTACCTTGCGACGATGCTCAAGACTTTGCAGCTGCGTCTTAGTCAAGGTGTCGTTGTCAATCAGCCTCCTGGCTCGTCTCTCAATCGACTCCAGAGCCTCCAGTTGATATTTGGCAGAGCCATCCCAAAGGTGAGAGCAGTATTCCATGCAAGACCTGACTTGTGCTTTATAAAGACTAAGCAGTTGCTCAGGTGTGAAATACCGTCTCACCTTAGAGAGAACACCAAGTTTTTTGGAGGCTAATTGGGCTTTGGACTCTATGTAAGAGCCAAAGTTAAGAGAAGATGAGAGTGAAACGCCTAATAGTTCCAAGCTGTCAGTTACCGGAACGGAGACACCACGGAAAGCGGGAGACAATTGAAAGGGTCTCTTTTTGGCCGAAAACAGACAGCCCTGAGTCTTTGTGGCATTAAATTTGACCAGGTTAGCATCACCCCAGTCGGATACCGCCTGCAGACTCAAGTTGAGCCGTTTAACCATAGCCTCTCTGTATAACTCGATCTGTGGCCCGCTGGTTCTTGCATCGGATGTGTAGCTCTCCACGACTGTACTGTCATCTGCGTACCCAAAGATCCCGGGCTTAAGCAGATCGTTGATATGCAGTAGGAAGAGTGTCGCAGAGAGCACAGACCCCTGAGGAACACCGGCATTGATAGCCATTTGGTCTGACGAGCAGCCATCAACGACAACTCGTATCGACCGATTCCTCAAGAAATCTGATATCCATGTGCAGAAATCAGCAGGCAGGCCGTAAGATGGAAGCTTGCCAATAAGGCTCTCGTGCCAGACCCTATCAAAAGCTTTGGAAATGTCCAAGGAGACAGCCAACGCCTCCCCGTGCTTCTCCAAGACCTCACTCCAGATGTGTGTGGCGTACGCTAGAAGTAGACCGGTTTCGGCGAAAGCCGTACTGGCGGTCACTGAGTAAGTCATTCGCTTCCAGGTAGGCCAGGAGCCTGTTATTTAGAACACGTTCCATACTCTTACAGAGTATAGACGTGATCGAAATTGGCCTGTAGTTGGCAGGGTCGGCACGGCTGCCCTTCTTGGGTACAGGTTGCACGTTAGCAAGCTTCCAAGATTTGGGCACTTGACCTGTCTTCAGAGATACCGGTTTTCCCGTTATTGAATGTGATTTTGATTTAAATTTACTTAACTTTTTCGAACTCGCTCAAGAAATATTTAATTTTAAGTCATCAAATACACAGTCAGGTCATAAATTCTGTCACATGTTTAATATAAAATAATTGAAACAAGTTTATTCATTATGTAACCATTTATATACCAAAATGAACTTAACAAAACATAGATTCTTATGACAATAAAGTTTATTCAAAATGACCTCCGTGATTTTGAATACAGGCCTTCAATCTGCGCAGCCAGCCGTCTATCGCAGCACGAACGAGGTCCATGTCAATATCGGCGGCTGCCTTAATCAAGGATATCTTGAGTGACTCCAAATTGGGATGAGGCTTTGAGCACGCCTTTACCTCTAAGTGTTGCCATATCTTGTAATCTAACGGACTCAAATCTGGACTGGAGGAGGGCCAGTCTTCGTGCCGGATGAAGTCGATTTCACGCGCCGCCAGCCAGTCTTGTGTGCTCTTCGCTCTATGAGCTGGCGCCGAATCTTGTTGGAATACCCAATGCCTGTTATTGAACATGGTATGAGAAACAGGTTCCACAAGGTTCGTCAGGACTGTATTTTGATACACAACTGCATTTGTTTTTACACCTTTCTCACAAAAATGTACCTCTGTTAAGCCCCAATAAGAAACTCCCAACCATACCATGAGCGAGGATGGAAAATGACCTCGTTGTTATACGTTGTAATGTCGAATACGGTTGCTCGCTTCTTCACTACTGTGTGCGTACACCTTATCATTTTGTTTGTTGTAGCTCTCTTCTATGGTAAAATATTTCGTCCGAAAAAAGAATTTCCCGATGTTTTTTTCCCGCGTACCGCTTCAACAAAGCGCGGCATCTCTTCAGTCTCAGGTCCATTAGACGAGCATTTAAACGATGTCCTGTTTTTCTTCGATATGCCCAAAGCCCTAAGTCTTCATTTAACACCCTTTTCACCGTGGTTCTGCTTAACCCCATCTGAAGGGCCAACAGTTTCTGCTTACGTTTGGGATTTCTTTGAATTCGCGCCTCCACAGCTTTTATCACTGCTGGAGTCCTAACAGACCGAGGGCGACCACTTCTTGACCTGTCATCTACACTAGAGTCTTCATTGTATCGTTTGATGGTACGATAAACGAATCTTTTGGTTAAATATTCAAATTTTTCAGTATGTCAAAAATTTGAATTGGCGCGTAACCGCAACGATGCAACGCAATAACTGCAACACTGTCTTTTTTAAGCGTCCACTCCATATTTAAAAATGAGTAAAGTTCTAAAAAGCATACATTTTTATTTTCATGAACAATTTGAAATTCGAATTCAATAAACATTTTTATGGCCAGCATTCTAAAAGAAAAGTTTTTACTGTGTGACAGTACTTATGACCTGACTAGGTATATCCCTTCCTCCGTGATGTGAATGTGTTTTGTATGTTTAAAATATATTATTCTTGATAACAGAATTGTTACTAAAGGTCCCACAAACTTTCTTAATGTGGTCTACTTGGTAGGTAGGCATAAATGGTTCATTGAAAACAGGTATATCATACAACTTGTTTTATTTGTACATATAGTGGGTCTCTAAGAATATTTTTTTCTTGTTAAAATTTTATGTTACTAGTTAATATATAAAAAACCGGACAAGTGCGAGTCAGGCTCGCACATCGAGGGTTCCAAACAAATTGTTAAAATAATTAAAAACCTGTTTTAGCATGTGTTAATGAAGTTATTTTATATCATACCTTACATGATATGATTTACTCACTTTGAATTTTAAACCCATATTTTGTGAATTTCGAGGCTCTATTTTTTGTGATGTAAATAAAAATGTACAGTTTTCAGATTTATTCCTATATGTGTACTCTAAGACAATGCTTCTCGCCAAATTTCATAGTTCTATGTCAACGGGAAGTACCCCGTAGGTTTTGATTTTTGTGAGTGTCGAAATATGCGGTTTTTTACGACAAAAACGACTCTAACTTTTTTAAACGACAACTGAAAAGTTTTTCTTTTACACAACAGCAAGTATTCATCGATATACGTATACAGTTTAAATTTCAATTCGACATCTTTACGCGTTCTCGAGATAAATAGTCTTGGCATACACACAGACGGACAACAAAGTGATCCTATAAGGGTTCCGTTTTTTCCTTTTGAGGTACGGAACCCTAAAAAATATAAAAATGTTGTTAAAACCGGGGCTAACACCGATTTCCGGTTTTGGGCCCTCAAACCCGGAATTTAAAACCGGTTTTGAAAGCTTTCCAGTTTTGCACGCCCTAATTACGAGGAGATGCGCAGGAAACGACGGATCGCAGCGTACTGGTGCACTTTATCATCATCATACGTAACCATCTTTATACACTGCCGGGTATAGGCTTCTCTTTTATTGTGCCTGTTGCACTTTAGTTACTACAAAAATAATCTAACGGTAATGAATAGAAATAATTACTAATTTATCGGCTACATTATCCTGATCGCTTACACAAGTAGCATAGCATCATAGCTATCTCGCTCTATCACATCTCTTTATCGCTAGGTGTCGTTTTTCGGCCGCTGCACTGTTAAATTTCTCCGAATTTTTGAGCGCCAACTATTAATAGTATTGATGCTAAAGTATTTCGATATTATAATATGGTGATATTTCGAAAAAAAAATTCTCCTAAGTGGTGTAGATTGAAAAGTAGCTAGTGTTGCATCATTTCAAAATCTCAACTAAATGGGCCATTTTTTGGTGCAACTTGCCGAGGGTAGTACGGTACATTTTTATTCTTTTATGAAGAGTCAAAGTTCGGTGATATTATTTTGGCTGTAAAAATTAAAATAACCGATTGGGATTTTTTTGTCACGTACCTTTCCAGAGCCCTTCTGGAAGGCCAGAGCTCATGTAAAACCTACGGAGTCTTGCTTATTCGATCTACGGAGCCCTAAAATTATTTAAATTTTAAATAGGGTGATGCCAAAAAACCTACAATTACTGGCACAAATTATGTAAGTCATTATGATACACAAAATGATTGTTTAATTCTTATTTTTCATTGATTTATCGAACAGCCGATTAGATACAATGCAGTTATAACACCGATTTTGAGTTGAAATTGCACAGTAAATTGTCGGACTCACATTTGTAACATTTTCCATACCCGAAGTCAACAAACGATGAGTTTCAAGGGAAAAGTCGTGATAGTGACCGGCGCTAGCTCGGGCATCGGCGCCGCGACCGCAATAGCCTTCGCAGAGCAAGGCGCGAAAGTAACTATCGTCGGCAGGAATCAAACAAAACTGAAGAACGCCGCCGCACAATGCGAACAGAAAGGCAGCAAGCCCCTGGTCATAATCGCTGACGTGTCAAAGAAAGAAGACAATAAACATATCGTGGCCGAAACTTTATCCCACTTTGGACAACTAGACGTGCTAGTAAACAACGCCGGTATGTACAAGAAAACAAGCATTCTCGCTCCCGATGCGATGGAAGCGCATGCAGAAGTAATGGCCACCAACCTGCAATCCGCCGTGCAGTTGACACATCTAGCAGCGCCGCATCTCGTACAGACTAAGGGCAATATCGTCAACATATCCAGTATCGCAGGTCTAACTACGTTGGTGGATGAAAGCTTTCCGTATATGACATCCAAAGCTGGCGTTAATCACTTCACGAGAGCTGTAGCACTGGAACTGGCTCCTCATGGCGTGAGGGTGAATGTGGTGAACCCTGGAGCGGTGCGAACTGATATTATTGAATCTACTGGTGTAACAGAGGATCAGAAAGACGTTGCCTGGAACGCAAAAGGACTAAGCTTCCCGTTAAAGAAAGTGGGAGAGCCAGCAGAGATAGCAGATTTGATCCTGTTCCTTGCCAGTGATAAAGCGAGGAGTATCACGGGATCGTCATTTGTTTCTGATAATGGAGCTCTTTTGTCAGACGTTTCGGCAACAACTTGGGAATAATACACTATACTCGTACTTATTTGTACACCACCATAATAACATAATACCAAAAATTCAGTAGTTAGAAAGTACAGGATGTCCACCGGGAAAGTTCCACGAGAAAACAAGCATTTCGTATATGTAGAACAAAACATTTTTTGGTATGAATAAAAAGCTTAATTATGCGGGTTTTATATTCTAAAGAAGATGCCGTCTTAATGATTATTGTCCATTCCTACAGTCTCTTATAAGCAAGTCTGTAAGTTGATGAAAACTTTTCTACAGAACTGCGAAGAAATGCTTTCGATTTCTGATTGGATATTTCTTTAGAAAACATCAATTGTTCGTTGTTGGTTTGAATAAATTTTAGATTTTAAGTTGTTCCATCAGAAAAAATCACATGGTGGGATGTCCGGCGACCTGGGTGGCCAAACCAGGTCTTCAAACCGGGATATCAGTTTCTGAAGAAAAAGCGCCTGGATCCTGGTTATTGCATCCCTCACGGTATGGGCGGCAGCGCCATCTTGCTAGAACCATGTTCTTCTGTTAAAGGGTGAATTTCTTACCACGATGGGATAAATATAATTTTCAATTATGCTGACCTATTGACCTTGACTGTTCGTAATTCACAATTTCTATGTCGCAATTTGGGTTTTCAAATAAATAATTATTCCGAAGCTAGAATATGCTCACCATACAATCACATTTGGATATGTAACTGTAACTGAAGCTTCTGTTTCGAGTTATCTGTCCAATATCTGCAATTTATTTCGTTAGCATATCCTTCCAGATGATAATAAGCATTATCACTACAGAAAATGTGTGTATGTTAGTTTTTCATGCAAAAGCAAGAGATATACTTGATTTTTGGCTCGGATATCGTTCAAAGGAACGTGGAGAGTGACATAGGCTACTTTTTATTCCTAACTAGCGGACCCGGCGAACTTCGTTTCGCCTAGAAGTCGAATGTCAAATCATCGTCAATAGTCACAAAACCGACCAAGAGAGAGTCGGAGAGTTCTGAACAAAATTTCGTCAATCAAGTAAAAATCAAATGTATATTTTTCAATCTTTCTGAGAAATTTTCTTAATATTTGTTTCCGTAAGAACCTTGTACAGAGTATTAGAAAACTACAAAAAAAAAATAAGCCAAATCGGTCAAGCCGTTTTCATGTTATGTCGTGACAACGGAAAACGGGTTTCATTTTTATATATATAGATAAATAAAAAGTACCTATGGGATGGCACAAAAATATTTTTTTTTTGGAAAAAATAGCATGACCGACTTCACCCGTGTACATAATTCGCGAATATTTCGCACGGATCGATGTAGCACTTTTCACATTGTTGTTGATTTATCAAACATGGCACAGACGATTTCGATAACATTTAAATGGGACCAACTTCGAAGAATACTTTTTCAATAAAAAAAGAATGATTGAAATTGAATGAATATATATATACGCGTCGAATTGTATACCTCCTCTGGTGGTTCATCGGTCAAAAAAGGTAAAAATGCAACGCAAGCCACGAAAAAAAATATAGCAACCAAAATACGGGGTCACCAAAATAAAAAAAATCAGGTCTCATTAGTATCTTAGTATAAGTTAGTAGTTCGTATTGCGTGAATGCCACGAGCAAACCGGCGACCCGCAAGCAGCACCCGATCACGAGTGTGACGTATGTGCCAGCCATCGTTCTCCTCGACCATATTCGAGGTAGGAGAACGACCCGATGCAAGAAGGAGCCTTCGATGGCGAGCATGAATGCTCAGGGCATGCACGCAATGCTAATTTCCAGGCTTTTCAGAGTTCATGACATTTAAAAAACAATACAATAAAGTAAAACTTACAGAGTCTTGCTTATTCGTATCCTTCGATTACAGAACCCTAAAATTATAAATAAGGTGATGCCAAGACACCACAATGACTGGCACAAATAACGTAGGCTAGTCATTATGATAAACACAATTATTGTTAACATCCTTACTACGAGCACCATTGAAAATGTTTCCAATTAATTGATTTAACGAGTAGCCGATTAGATAAAACGCAGTTATAAAACGGATTTTATGTTGAAATTGGACAGTAAATTGTCCGACTCACATTTGTAACATCTTCCGTACCCGAAGTCGACAAACGATGAGTTTCAAGGGAAAAGTCGTGATAGTGACCGGCGCTAGCTCGGGCATCGGCGCCGCGACCGCAATAGCCTTCGCAGCGCAAGGCGCGAAAGTAACTATGGTCGGCAGAAATGAAACCAAACTGAAGAACGTCGCAGCACAATGCGAACATAAAGGCAGCAAGCCCCAGGTCATCATCGCCGACGTGTCTAAGAAAGAAGACAACAAACGAATCGTGGCCGACACTTTATCCCACTTCGGTCAACTGGACGTGCTAGTAAACAATGCCGGTATGTACAAGAAAACAAGCATCCTAGCTCTCGATGCGATGGAAGCGCATGATGAAATAATGGCCACCAACCTGCAATCCGCCGTGCAGTTGACACATCTAGCAGCGCCACACCTCGTACAGAATAAGGGCAATATCGTCAATGTATCTAGTATCGCAGGTATAAGCACGATTGTGAATGAAAGCTTTTCGTATCTGACATCAAAAGCAGGCATGGATCACTTCACGAGAGCTGTAGCACTGGAACTGGCTCCAAAAGGAGTGAGAGCGAATGTGGTGAACCCTGGAGCGGTGCGAACTGATATTATTGAAAGTTTAGGTGTAGCAGCGGATCAAAAAGACGCTGCCTGGGACGCGACAGGGCTAAACTCCCCGTTGAAAAGAGTGGGAGAGCCGGAAGAGATAGCAGATTTGATCCTGTTCCTTGCCAGTGATAAAGCGAGAAGTATCACAGGGTCTTCATTTGTTTCTGACAATGGAGTTCTTTTGTCAGGCGTTCCGGCGACAACTTGGCAATAATACACTATAATCATAATAATTATTTTTTGCAAAAAATAGCATGACCGACTTCACCCGTTTACAGAATCATTACAAAGTGTAAAACAAAGTCGCTGTCCCCATGTATGCTTATATGTTTAAAACTACGCAACGGATTTTAAGGCAGTTTGTTTTAATAGATAGAGTAATTCAAAAGAAATATTTATATGTATAATACACGGGGCGCATCGATAGAACGTAAATGTTATGCACGGATCGATGTAACATTTTTCACATTATTGTTGATTTATCAAAAATGGCTCAGTCAATTTCGATCGAAACCAATTTCAAGGTATACTCATTCTAATAAAAAAAAAATATTGATATCGGTCTACTATGAAAAAAGTTATGCGTGGTTATACATAAAAATATATATAAATACGCGTCGAATTGTATACCTCCACCGGTGCAGCGGTGGTTCGTCGGTCAATTAAAACTAAGCTTACTCTTAACTAGCGATTACTAGTTAAAATAGAGAACGTGTGTTTTGACTGTAAGAAAATGTTTTGTTGGTTATATGCTTTTTTAAAAGCTGTGGATTTGATAAATAATAAAATAAGTATGGATTTAATGTCATTATGATAATGTCATGATGAATCAATGAAATGAGCTCATTGCTAAAATAAATTAAAGATTGCTAAAACAAACAAACCGGAGTATTTTTAAAAACCCCATCATATTTAAGGCCACGTATCTTTTTTTTGAAATACGATAATTATACTCCACTGTACAATACGTACAAACCATGGGTGTAAGATGTCCCCAAATATTTATTTATTTATTTCAATTACGTGTAATACATACTACGGGCAAAACAGGACATAAAAAGAACTCCTACCACAACTACCATCAGTAAATGAGTTAGCATGAGTAGCCATTAGTGTACTAAAATTATAATGATTTATTATTATAACTTCATTAAAGATAATGGCCGTAAGTCAAGGTCGGATTTAGAGGTATACAGGCCTCGGGGAAACAAAGGAGTGGAGGCCACTTGACCACAAATTGTTTTCCAAAGAAAATTACAATTTTTTCATTCCAGATTTTCATTAAACTATTTATTATAAAACCTAGAAGATTATTTTAACATTTAACACACACAGATACTTGTATTTACATAAATATGATCAAAAACATCAGTCGCAATTTAAAAGTTTTTAAACTGTAGCCATGGATGCTCTCCCCTAAATCCGGCTCTGCCTCAAGTTGCCCAAAAAGTTACCAACACTATCTATGCTTTCCTTTTACAATTACTAAAATAAAACATGAACAAAGCGATGCCTTGTTTCATAAGAATTATTTTCTTAGTTACTAATATTATCATCAAACGATAACACATCTTTCAGCACCTATTCATATTTCAGGCCATTAGATAGTCGGATCTATAGTTTCATATTAAGAACACGATGAGTTTTATGGGAAAAGTTGTGTTAGTGACCGACGGGCGCTAGCTCGGGCATCGACGCCGCGACCGCTATAGCCTTCGCAGCCGAAGGCACAAAAGTAACAATAGTAGGCAGGAATGAAACCAAACTGAAGATCGTCGCCGCGCACTGCGAACAGAAAGGCAGCAAGCCCCTGGTCATCATCGCCGACGTGTCAAAGAAAGAAGACAACAAACATATCGTGACCGAAACTTTATCCCACTTCGGACAACTGGACATTCTAGTAAACAACGCCGGTATGTACAAGAAAACAATCATCCTCGCTCCCGATGCGATCGCTGCTCATGAAGAGGTAATGGCCACCAACCTACAATCCGCCGTACAGTTCTAGCAGCGCCACATCTCGTACAGACTAAGGGCAATGTCGTCAACATATCCAGTGTCGCAAGTGGCATGGACACAATAGTCAGACAGATAGTCCATGGTTTAAGCGTTAGTCACAGATAAAAAATAAAAATCACAATCAATCATTCATTCTTGCAGGTTTAAAACTTTATAGAATACACTTCAAATGCTTAATAAATAATTGCGTCTTAATGCATAAATAAATGCAAATTGTTATTTAAGTATCAATTAGTAAACTTTTTAGTATAAGTTATATATTTATTTATTCATATTGTATAGTTTAAAAAAAGCGGGTAGGCCTCCCGCCGGCGTACAATCAGGCTCCGTATTAATTATAGATTTTAATATTTTAATCAGTACTTTCAAGCAAATTTTGCAAAATTTGTGAAGTTCCCGCGCCACATCTATGTGATTTGTGTTATTTCGTTATATTGATACCTAACATTTGAAATACAACATTCCGGTACTCAGCAGCTTCTTTCGACAAGTGTCCTTCATATTTTGGAGTGAAAAACTGTTATAAAGATAATTGGTTTATTTTACTATTTATACTTTCTCTAATTTATATGCCTAGCTGTGTTTAGTCATCATTTTGAGAGTTACTTTTATTTAAAGCGTTTTTTTTCTGTATTCGAATACCTCGGTCAATTTAGGTCGTATTTTTCCGAGCACATTAATGTATATTGTGGGCGAAGATTTTTTTTTTAATTGTCGTTGTTGCATAAATTATTGACTTTACTACAAATTTTGACATTGTGTTTTCTATATAGTATAGTTTATTATTTTATATTTACGAGTAAAGTTTTTATATTCTAAAAACTTTATTCGTTATTTTTACATTTTTTCACTTTCACAGCAAATATGCGAGTATGTGATGCCAAAATCCAAGCAAGAAAAAGTGCGACTTTATTTTTTGTCGTTTTTGAATTTATTAGTGTATTTATGTTTCCTGGACTTAATTACACAGAAATTCATTCTTTATGCATAAATAAATAACACACTTCCTTAATGCATTAATAAATGCAAATTGTTATTTATTTAAGTACCTATCCATCAAATTTAAAAATTTTATTCGTTATTTTTACATTTTTCACTTTCATGGCAAATATACTCGTATGTGAGGCCAAAATCCAAGCTAAAAATAAGAGAGACGTTATTTTTGTCGTTTTTGAATTTATTAGTGAATCCTAGCCTATCAATTACACAGAAATTATATTTCTAATAAAGATACCGAATGAAATAATTCAAATCAAATTCTAAGCTCAAACTCTCTTGGCACCGATGTTAGTTCATGGTTACTCTATCTCGCAGATTTATCTTTAGTGCCATAGTTGATTCGTGGTTTAGTGATACACTTCGTTTCATAATAACGTTTTTGTTAGACCTTGGTTTAATTAAGTTCGGTATTAAGTCCAGTACTAAAGTTAAAACGTGTTATGGAATAAGTCTGTATTAGTTTAGTAAATTTATCGATTTAAGATTTACGCACACTTTAAACAATGTTTAACACGGATAAACAGTGTTTAAAGCGTGTTTAAATGCTTTGTGGTAAGGTGGATACTGAATAGTGTTTAGATTGTATAAAATTTTTTAGATGTTCATACTTATTTAGTTAGGGCTATGGATTTTGTAAATAAATAAAAAATATGGATTTAATACTGTCATAATGGTTATTTTTTTGCTCGCTCGAATCTACGTAGGTATAAGATTAGGTTGTTCATATTCAAAAACCAATCAGCCTAAATAGGACCTCCGCTGAAGAATTATCACAATATCGGTTCATACTCGTAATTGTCGAAATAATCGTGTGCATACATACATAAAAAAGTCGAATTAAAAACCTCTTTTTTAAGTCGGTTGAAAAATAGCTATTCCATACATTTTGGCAATAGATAGTACTTTTTGTATGAAACAACTTTGATCCTTACTAACATTATAAATCCGAAAGTTTTATGTTACTTTTTACGCAGCAACAAAGCAACGAACGGATAGACTTGATTTTTGGTATGGATATCGTTCAAAGGTCGGAGATCGGAGAGTGACATAGGCTACTTTATATTCCTAAAAAATAAAAGGTACCTATATGAAGGCACAAAAATTAAAATATCAAAAGAGCGAAGCCGCGGGCTAAATCTAGTACTACATATTTAGATAAGATACAGCAGTTAAACTGATATTAAAAGTACTGGCACAAATTACGTAAGTCATTATGATAATCACAATTATTGTATTTTAACATTCTTATCATCAAAAATCTTATCTCAATCTTATCATCTTGCAAATCATTGATTATCAAGCAGGCGATAAGATACAACCACCGACCATTTTTTGATACAACGCAGTTTACATAAGGATTTTATACAGAACCTAGGTGCAACTGCACAGTAAATTTCCGATTCACATTCAGTGACAAACAATGAGTTTTAAAGGAAAAGTTGTGTTAGTGACTGGCGCTAGTTCGGGCATCGGCGCCGCGACCGCAATAGCCTTCGCAGTCGAAGGCGCAAAAGTCACTATGGTCGGCAGGAATCAAACCAAACTGAAGAACGTCGCTGCAACATGCGAACAGAAGGGCAGCAAGCCCCTGGTCATCATCGCCGACGTGTCTAAGAAAGAAGACAACAAACGAATCGTGGCCGAAACTTTATCCCACTACGGTCAACTGGACGTGCTAGTAAACAACGCCGGTATGTACAAGAAAACAAGCATCCTCGCTCCCGATGCGATGGAAGCGCATGACGAAGTAATGGCCACCAACCTGCAATCCGCCGTGCAGCTGACACATCTAGCAGCGCCGCACCTCGTACAGACTAAGGGCAATATCGTGAACGTATCCAGTGTCGCAGCACTAAGTACGTTAATGAGTGAATGCTTTTCGTATCAGGTATCAAAAGCAGGCATGGATCACTTCACGAGAGCTGTAGCACTGGAACTGGCTCCTAAAGGAGTGAGAGCGAATGTGGTGAGCCCTGGATCGGTGCGAACTGATATTATTGAAGCCCTTGGTGTAGCAGCGGATCAGAAAGACGCTGCCTGGGACGAGATAGGGCGAAACTCCCCGTTGAAAAGAGTGGGAGAGCCGGAAGAGATAGCAGATTTGATCCTGTTCCTTGCCAGTGATAAAGCGAGGAGTATCACGGGGTCGTCATTTGTTTCTGACAATGGAGTTCTTTTGTCAGGGTAATGGGGAATAAGGGTATTGCGGCGTTTCGCCCCGCAACAATATAATCATAATTAATATGTAACCAAACATAACTAGAGATTACTAGTTAAAATAGAGAACGTGTGTTTTGACTGTAATAAAATGTTTTGTTGGTTATATGCTTTTTAAGGGCTATGGGTTTTATAAATAAATAAAATAAATATGGATTTAATAATATCAAAATGAAATGAACTCATTGATTAATAAATTAAATAGGTGAAACAAACACACAAACCGGAGTATTTTTAAAAACCCCAACATATTTAAGGTCACGTATCTAAACAGTTTATGTATGCTATAATTTAATACACTAACTTAATTTAATTATAAATATTTAAAATTAAACGAGATGTTATCAGAAAGAGTCAGTTGAGTATGGGGCGTTTTTTCCAAAATACAATTATTATCCACTGTAAATATACATATACGTACAAACCATTTCAATTACGTGTAATACCTACTACGGGCAAAACAGGACATAAAAAATAACTTCTACCATCAGTAAATGGCTACTCATAGTCATTAGTGTACTCATATTATAATGATTTATTATTATCACTTCATTAAAGATAATGGGCGTAATTCAAGGTCGGATTTAGTGGTCTACAGGCCTCGGGGAAACAAAGGAGTGAAGGCCCATTGACCACAAATTGTTTTCCAAAGAAATTTACCATGTTTTTCAGTCGAGATTTTCATTGTTAAACCAAGAAGATTATTTTAACATTTAACACACGGATATTTACATAAATATGATCAAAAACTTCAGTCGTAATTTAAAGGTTTTTAAACTGTAGCCCTGGATCCCCTCCCCTAAGTCCGGCTCTGCCTCAAGTTGCCCAAAAAGTTATCGACACTATCTATCCTTTCCTTTTACAATTACCTACTCAAATGAAACAGGAACAAAGCTATGCCTTGCTTCAAAAGAATTACTTTTTTTTACTAATATTATCATCAAACGATAACATTTATCTTTCAGCACCCATTCATAATTTAGGCCATCAGATAGTCGGATCTATAATTTCAAATGAAGAACACGATGTGTTTTATGGGAAAAGTTGTATTAGTGACCGGCGCTAGCTCGGGCATCGGCGCCGCGACCGCTGTAGCCTTCGCAGCAGAAGGCGCAAAAGTAACTATGGTCGGCAGGAATCAAACCATACTGATGAACGTCGCCGCAACATGCGAACAGAAAGGCAGCAAGCCCCTGGTCATCATCGCCGACGTGTCAAAGAAAGAAGACAAACATCGCCGAAACTTTATCCCACTTCGGACAACTAGACGTTCTAGTAAACAACGCCGGTATATACAAGAAAACCAGCATCCTCGCTCCTGATCCGATAGCAGCTCATGAAGAGGTAATGGTCACCAACCTACAATCTGCCGTGCAGTTCTAGTAGCACCGCACCTCGTACAGACTAAGGGCAATATCGTCAACGTACCCAGTGTCGCAAGTCTAGGCACGTCGGTGAATGAAAGCTTTTCATATTTGACATCAAAAGTTGGCATGGTCACTTCACGAGAGCTGTAGCATTGGAACTGGCTCCTAAAGGAGTGAGAGCAAATGTGGTGAACCCTGGAGCGGTGCCAACTGATATTATTGAAACTTTAGGTGTAACAGGGGATCAGAACGACGCTGCCTGGGTCACGACAGGGCTACACTCCCCGTTGAAAAAACTGGGAGAACCGGAAGAGAGAGCAAATTTGATCTTGTTCCTTGCCAGTGTTAAAGCGAGGAGTATCACGGGATCGTCATTTGTTCCTAACAATGGAACTCTTTTTGTCAGGCATTCCGGCGTTGACTTTGGATTAATGTAATTAAGATGTTACATAACTAGAGACAAGCATTCTTGTACCAAAAAAGTTCATTAGTACCAGGTTTAAACCAGGCCTAACAGAGCCACGGTTGTTACGGTATTAAAGTTAATCCAAGGATTAAAATACGTTCCTATTTCAAATCAAAGACTAACCTAAGATCAGATAAACCAATGATAGTCCATGGTTTAAGCATTAGTCACAGATAAAAAATGAAAATCACAATCATTCATTCGTTCTTGCAGGTTTAAAACTTTTTAAAACACACTTCCTTAATGCATAAATAAATGCAAATTGTTATTTATTTAAGTATCCATCAAATTTAAAAATTGTATTCGTTAATTTTACATTTTTCACTTTCATGGCAAATATATGTGAGGCCAAAATCTAAGCAAAAAATAAGTGAGACGTTATTTTTGTCCTTTTTGAATTTATTAGTGAATCCTAGCCTATCAATTACACAGAAATTATATTTTTTTATATTTCTAAATACTAATTTCTAATAAAGATACCGAATCAAATAATTAAAATCAAATTCTAAATTCAAATGCTCTTGGTAGCGAAGTTAGTCCATGGTTAAACTAGGGATTTCGCAGGTATATCTTTAGTACCATAGTTTATTCGTGGTTTAGTGATACACTTCGTTTTATAATAACGTTTTTGCTAGACCACGGTTTAGTTAAGTTCGGTATTAAGTCCAGTACTAAAGTTAAAACGTGTTTTGGAATAATTCTGTAATAGTTTAGTAATACTAGATAGTGTTTAGATTGTGAAAAAATGTTTAGATGTTCATACTTATTTAGGGCTATGGAGTTTGTAAATAAATAAAAATTATATGGCTTTAATACTGTCATAATGTTTTTTTTTTCAAACGAAATTAGAATAGTTCGTTCGAATATACGTAGGTCTGGTCTGTATAAGATTAGGTTGTTGATATTCAAAAACCACTCAACCCAAATAGGACCTCCTCTGAAGAATCATTACAATATCGGTTCATAATTGTCGAAATAATCGTGTGCATATATACATACAGAAAAAAGTCGAATTAAAAACCTCTTTTTTTAAGTCGGTTGAAAAATAGCTGTTCCATACATTTTGTCAAGAGATAGTTGATGTACTTTTTGTATGAAACAACTTTGATCCTTACTAACATTATAAATCCGAAAGTTGTATGTATGTTACTTTTTCACGCAGCAACAAAACAACGAGCGGATAGACTTGATTTTTGGTATGGATATCGTTCAAAGGTCGGAGATCGGAGAGTGACATAGGCTACTTTTTATTCCTAAAAAATAAAACTTACCTATGTGAAGGCACAAAAATTATAATATCACAAGAGTGAAGCCGCGGGCTAAATCTAGTACTACATATTTAGATAAGATACAGCAGTTAAACTGATATTAAAAGTACTGGCACAAATTACGTAAGTCATTATGATAATCACAATTATTGTTTTTAACATTCTTACCTACTGCAAATCATCGATTATCGAGCAGCCGATAAGATACAACCACCGACCATTTTTGATACAACGCAGTTTACATAAGGATTTTATACAGAACCTAGGTGCAACTGCACAGTAAATTTCCGATTCACATTCAGTGACAAACAATGAGTTTTAAAGGAAAAGTTGTGTTAGTGACCGGCGCTAGCTCGGGCATCGGCGCCGCGACCGCAATAGCCTTCGCAGTCGAAGGCGCAAAAGTAACTATGGTCGGCAGGAATCAAAACAAACTGAAGAACGTCGCCGCACAATGCGAACAGAAAGGCAGCAAGCCCCTGGTCATCATCGCCGACGTGTCTAAGAAAGAAGACAGCAAACGAATCGTGGCCGAAACTTTATCCCACTTCGGTCAACTGGACGTGCTAGTAAACAACGCCGGTGTGTACAAGAAAACAAGCATCCTCGCTCCCGATGCGATGGAAGCGCATGACGAATTAATGGCCACCAACCTGCAGTCCGCCGTGCAGTTGACACATCTAGCAGCGCCGCACCTCGTACAGACTAAGGGCAATATCGTGAACGTATCCAGTGTCGCAGCACTAAGTACGTTAATGAGTGAATGCTTTTCGTATCAGGTATCAAAAGCAGGCATGGATCACTTCACGAGAGCTGTAGCACTGGAACTGGCTCCTAAAGGAGTGAGAGCGAATGTGGTGAATCCTGGATGGGTGCGAACTGATATTATTGAAGCCCTTGGTGTAGCAGCGGATCAGAAAGACGCTGCCTGGGACGCGACAGGGCTAAACTCCCCGTTGAAAAAAGTAGGAGAGCCGGAAGAGATAGCAGATTTGATCCTGTTCCTTGCCAGTGATAAAGCGAGGAGTATCACGGGGTCGTCATTTGTTTCTGACAACGGAGTTCTTTTGTCAGGCAATCCGGGGACATCTTGGGAATAAGGGTATTGCGGCGTTTCGCCCCACAACAATATAATCATAATTAAAATGTAACTAAACATATGTAACTAGAGATTACTAGTTAAAATAGAGAACGTGTGTTTCGACTATAAGAAAACGTTTTGTTGGTTATATGCTTTTTAAGGGCAATGGATTTTATCTTCTATATCGTATATAAAATCGTGATTCACTGACTCACCTATCACGAATTCTCAAAAAGTACAAGTGCTAGGAGTCTCAAATTTTGCATGGGGGATCCTTTTTAGATATAGGTGCTCACTAAGAACGGATTTTGCGAAATTCAAGCCCTAAGTGGGTGAAATTGCTTGGCAAAATTTGTATGGGATAGCGCGATTCCTTGGACCGACTGACTTGAAATTTGGCTTAGACACTCTTAAACAAAATTGATTGAACACGTGTTTCGTATTTTTTCGAATCGTATCGCCTATCTGGGTTAAAAAGGGATAAAATAGCTATTTTCAGGATGAATGATTTCGACGTCGAAATTGAAACTTTTTAGTGTATTTGATTGATTAATCAAAATTTTGACAAAATATTTGATTTGTCAAAATGATATGTTGACAATGTTCAAAATCCAGATTTATTGAAACCAATGAGTTAAGAAAATAGAGGAGGCGGCCACAGCTTTTTTGACTTTTCACATACACCATCGAATTTCAACATATGCAGGTCAACCTGCATATGTTAGTGAAAGAAATGTAGTTAGTGAAATTACGATGTTGCTTTACGATATTCACGATGTTTTCTTTCACCGAAAAGCCAGTGGTGTGAAATTCCGTTTATAAATTCTAAAGAACTCATTGGTACGGGAACTTCATTTGAACCCACGACCTCACGATTGTAAGGCGGGTGTCACTACAACTAGACCACCGCTTTTCAGGTATACTTACCTAATTGTTAAATTGCCACTAAGACATTTTAATCAGTGTTGTACCCAACACAATTGTTAACCGCGCGGGTGAAACCGCGGGGCGCAGCTATTAAATAAATAAAATAAGTATGGATTTAATCATTTCAAAATGAAATGAACTCATCACTACATAGTATAAAACAAAGTCGCTGTCGCTGTCTGTCCGTCCCTATGTTTCCTTAAATCTTCAAAACTACGCAACGGATTTTGAAGCGCTTTTTTTTAGTAGATAGAGTGATTCAAGAGGATGGTTTATATGTATAATACATGCATAATATTGCAGAGAAACACTGATGAATTTACAGGTTTCTAATGTGATGTCGTAAATAAACACATTTTTTTGCGCTTACATTGCAAACGCTGACTGAACCCCACGAGATAAATCAAAATAATGTACTACAGTATTGTACACCTTAAAAAGGTCAACAAAAAAGTCCGTGATGGCATATGTCTATCTCTTAAGGATAACCCACAATAACCATTTTTATCCTTTAAATTTTACGAAAAAAAAATGGATTATTTAGGAGGTTATTTTAAGCAACACAACATTAATCCTTATCCAATTAAGTACCTTCAATACATTGTCCATTCAATATAAATCAATATGGTCCTTTACAGCATGTAATTTAAATTAATATTTCCGAAGATATTACAGATTTAAAATGCAGGGACATAGCGGTGCGGAGGTACCTACCGGCCGGCCGGCGGCGCGTGCCTACAAATAACGCGTCGGAGGCCGCGCTTCTCCCCAGGACTTTATGATTAGCAGCTATCGGACGTGTTTATCGATCTATACTTCGAATCGAATCTATACCAATATTATAAAGAGGAAATATTTGATTGTTTGTTTGCATCGAATAGGCTCAAAAATTCTGAACCGATTTGAAAAATTCTTTCACTGATAGAAAGATACATAATATAATATTTAAAAAAAACTGGACAAGTGCGAGTCAGGCTCGCACATCGAGGGTTCCGTACAAACACGTTATTAAAATAATTACCTGTTTAGGATGTGCTAATAAAGTTAATATATATGATATCTTACATGATACGATTTACTCACTTTGAATTTTTAAGCCCATATTTTATGTGATAGGATAGGCCCTATTTTTAGTGATTTAACTAAAATGTACAGTTTTATATGCATAGGCCCTATTTCTAAAAATGTACAGTTTTCAGACTTATTCCTTTATGTGTACTCTGAGACAATGCTTCTCACCAAATTTCATAGTTCTATGTCAACGGGAAGTACCCTGTAGGTTTTGATTTTTGTGAGTGCTAAATATGCGGTTTTTTACGACATAAACGGCTCTAACTGTTTTAAAAGATAACTGAGAAGTTTTTTTTTACACAAATGCAACAGACCATAGATATACGTATATACGTTTAAATTTCAACTCGATATTTTTACGCGTTCCCGAGATAAAGAGTCTTGACATACACAGACGGACAGACAGACAGACAGACAGACAGACGGACAGGCGTACAGACGGACAACAAAGTGATCCTATAACGGTTCTTTTTTTGGCGTTTGAGGTACGGAACCCTAAAAAAATAGGGATCCTTACTATAACTCCCATAATGTATCCCAAGGTGTAAAAAATTACCTAAAATATTGTTTGCATCGCGTACGCTGCGAAAACTATCGAATCATTTAAGTACAAAAAAATTAGTGACATATGTCTAACTGTTATAGTTAAGCCACAATAAGTATTCTTTTATTTGAAAAATTACATAGAAATGCCACTGCAATAAAGGGCTCTTAATTTATATCTTGGTATTAATCCTTTTCAAAATAATATCCACCACGCTGACCCAGTGCGGGTTGGTGGATTCCTATATGTCATCCAGTTTCTTCTACAGACGTAAGGATGCAGATTGCCACACGATATGTTCCTCCACGGGAAAGCCAGTGGTGTGAAATTGCGTAGATAAGTTCCAAAGAAACTCATTGATATGGGATCAGGATTTGAAACTACCACTTCAGGATTATAAGATAGATGTTACTACCACTAGATTACCACGGCTATATACGGATATACCACCTCTATTTACAGATTTGGAAAACCTTAGTTAGGCGAACCGACATACAGACGATTTATAATTTATGTTGTAGTGATAGTGAATAGGTATGTGTAGTTACACACATAGTTCGTAAAACGAATGATCGATGGGGCTTTAAAGTTCTCGAATGTAGACAATGTATTGGCAACTTTGCAAGTATAGAGAAGGTCTTCACGTGAATCGAAGATCTGGTTGGTGTTCATGTGTATGACCTTTAGCAACATTACGTGGTAGGTATATAAATGCACAATACTTATAATGTCTGCCTTTTGCCAATCATATCCGGGCGAAGCCGGGGCGGGCAGCTAGTTGCTTAATAAATTAAAGAGGTGAAACTAACAAACCGGAGTATTTTTAAAAACCCCAACATATTTAAGGTCACGTATCTTAACAGTTTATGTATGATATAATTTAATACACATTTTAATATAAATATTTAAAATTAAACGAGATGTTAATCGAAAGAGTCAATTGGATATGGGGCTTTTTTTCTAAAAATACAATTATTCTCCACTGTAAAATATGTACAAACCATTTCAATTACTTGTGTAAATAATACCTACTACGGGAAAAACAGGACATAAATAAAAAATATAAAGATAGTTTTAAAGAAAAACTAAAAAACACGCTTAAGAGCCATATTTTTTTTATAAATGCATTATCATCGGTCTTCGACAGGTGTGCGAAGTTTAAAGAAAATCTGATCGCTCAAAGTAGGTCTAAATCGAGCTCAAAGGGGTTGATAACAAGCAAGCAAGCAAGCAGACAAGCAAGCAAACATACAGGTGAAACTAATAAATGCGTGTTAAAATGAACTCCTACCATTAGTAAATGAGTGAGCATGAGTAGCTATTAGTGTACTCATATTGTAATGATTTATTACTATCAGTTCATTAAAGATAATGGCCGTAAGTCAAGGTCGGATTAGAGGTCCGCAGGCCGCGGGGAAACAAATTGGAAAAAAATTCAAAGAAAATTACCATTTATTTCAGTAGAGATTTTCATTAGACAATTTATTGTAAAACCAAGAAGATTATTTTAACATTTAACACACGGATATTTACATAAATATGATCAAAAACATCGGAATTTAAAAGTTTTTAAACTGTAGCCCTGGATGCTCTCCCCTAAATCCGGCTCTGCCTCAAGTTGCCAAAATAGATCTACACTATCTATTACTTTTCTTTTACAATTACTACAATAAACAGGAGAAAAGCTATACCTTGTTTCGTAAGAATTACTTTCTTAGTTACTAATATTAGTGTAATATGCTGCAGTACGGAACGGAGATCTGGGGCCGCGCCGCGGACTGGTTGCGAGCATTTAGGATGCAGAAACGCGCCGTCCGAATAATTGTTAGGATCCCCCAGGATGAATCTGCCCGTCCACATTTTAGAAGGTTGGGTATCCTTACGTTGCCGTCGCTTGTAATATTTCAGGTGGCGGTATATGTGAGGATGAATCTAGCCTTGTACTCTATGCGAGATCGAAAACGGACCAACAAGAGGTATCTTGAAACCGTACCTCATACACTGGAAAAGTCCACAAAAGTTACACATGTGATGGGACCAAAAGTCTATAATTTGTTGCCTGAAAATGTTACCGACGCACCTAGCTTAATATCTTTCAAAGCCCGCCTAAAACGCTGGCTTATCGAGGAAACATATTACGATTTTAACATGCTTAAATGTATACAATAAACGATATATGTATAGTTTTTCATTTTTACAATGATGTAATTTTAGTTGTATTTTATTTTATTTTTAAGAATTGTTTTATTGTATTATAGTACCGTGACATACTCGTAATTGACTTAATTTATTATAATTTGATAGTTGGCATTTTTAAATTAAAATTATTTATCAATGTCTTATTTTATAATATGGAATGTATTTGTTTTTTGTGTTAAAAAAATGTACATTGTTTGACGTGTAATAATTTTATTATGAATAAAATGAATATGAATATTATCATCAAACGCTAGCATATCTTTCAGCACCCATTCATATTTTAAGCCATTAGATAGTCGGATCTGTAATAAGTGAAGAACACGATGAGTTTTACGGTGAGAATAATGTTTGTGAGGTCAATGACCTCTGAGCTATGTGCATGTTAAAAAAGTTTAATTTTCCTTTATAACTCAAAAAGTGATATGATCCCATAGTGCTCGAAATTATTTTCAGGGTAAGTTTTTGATGTGGTCTATAAACTCAGAAAGTTTGAACATTCTATCTTGCATACTTTAGAAATTAAGGGAGGGCACTCTTTTTTTCAACTTTGTTGATCTATATCTCACCAATGCTGTATATTTTGGTTGTGAAGATTGAGTTTTGTTATGCGTTTGTCTGCTTCTATTATTACTTTATGTATTTGAGATTTTTCAGACTTCTTGTGAAAGTAATTTCTTAAGCTGCTGATCTGTTTATTGTGTAAGTTCAGTATGTCAATGATTCCACGTCCTCCTTTGTTTTTCGGGGTGTCATTATTTGGATACATGAGCGGGGGTGATGTTTGCGTTGGGATGTGAGTGTAGTATTAATTGAAGTTTGCATCCGTTTTAAGTCTGTCTTTGTCCAGTTAATGACTCCAAATGAATAAGTGAGTATGGGGATCGCAAATATATTAATGGCCTGTGTTAAGTTACGTGAATATAGTTGTGATTTTGATAAAATGTTGACTCTATGCCTGAATTTTCGGATTATAGCATTTTTGGTTTCTTTTTGGGGTATTTGTCGCAATTGCTGAAATCCTAAATATTTATAAGTATCATTTTCGGTTAAGGCGTCTATTTGTTGTCCTGTATGTAGCTCATATTCCTCTTGTACTACTTGACTGTCACAGAGTGTAAATGTTTTGCATTTATCGATACCGAACTGCATTCGAATGTCATTTGAAATTTCCTGTGTGATGTCTGCTAGGTTGTGTCGTGACTGTGCTGTTGCTGTATAATTTTATATCATCGACGTACATTAAATGGGATATTAAGGTATTAGTATTTGCATTGAATGGAACCACCTCGGGAGTATACTCTTTCGAACTAAAAAAAATAAATTTTAAATCGGTTCACAATTGGCTAAAATATCGATGAACATATACAAAAAAAGCATACAGACGAACATAGTACTTCCTTCTTTTTGGAAGTCGGTCAAAAGAACTCCTGCTACCAATACCATCAGTAAATGAGTGAGTATGAGTAGCCATTACCGAAATCACATTGTAATGATTTATTATCACTTCATTAAACTTAACAATCAATTTTTAGAACTGAAATCATCAAGTGACTGACTGTATCTATCCTTATTTATTATTACTACACTAAACAGGAACAAAGATGTGCCTTGTTTTGCAAGAATTACATATTCTTAGCTATTATCATTAGGCGATAACATATCTTCTAGCACTCATTCATATTGCAAGTAGGCCGTCATAATTAGTCGGATCTATAATTTCAAGGGAACAACACGATGAGTTTTGTGGAAAAAGTTGTATTAGTGACCGGCGCTAGTTCTGGCATCGGTGCCGCAACCGCTATAGCTTTTGCAGCCGAAAGCGCTAAAATAACTATAGTCGGCAGGAATCTAACCAAACTGAAGATCGTCGCCGCAAAATGCGAACAGAAAGGCAGCAAGCCCCTGGTCATCATCGCCGACGTATCAAAGAAAGAAGACAACAAACGAATCGTAGCCGAAACTTTATCCCACTTCGGACAATTGGACGTTCTAGTCAACAATGCTGGTATGTACAAGCAAGCAGGAATCCTCGCGCCTGACGCGATGGACGTACACGAACAAATAATGGCCACGAATCTGCAATCCGCCGTGCAGTTAACACATCTAGCAGCACCACACCTCGTGCAAACAAAAGGCAACATCGTCAACGTATCCAGTATAGGCAGTAAGAGCATAACATCGGAAGACAGCTTTTCGTATTTGACGTCCAAAGCTGCTTTGGATCACTTTACAAAAGCAGTAGCGCTAGAATTGGCTGCGAAAGGTGTGAGAGTGAACGCGGTAAATCCTGGGTCAGTCCGAACAGATTTTCTAGAAACTATTGGACTTCCCAAGGATAAATGGGATTCAGCGTTCGACGGAATGGCACAGCAGGCTCCTTTGAAACGTATAGCAGAACCAGAAGAGATAGCTGATTTGATTATATTTCTTGCTAGCGATAGAGCGAGGAGCATTACGGGGTCTACACATGTCTCTGACAATGGAGATTTGCTGACTGGGATTGTAAAGTTGTCTTAACATGTGGACGCAGTTTAAGACAAGATTTGTTATCTGCAAATATAGGAACTGTGCAGTGTTATTATTGTGATTGTAATTCTGGGCAGCCGTATCTCAATTTTCAAAATTGCTGTATTATTATTGTCGTATAATGATTACCAAAATCATAAAACTTTGGGGGTTTTGAGGTCTGTAGGCCTCAGGGCAACAAAGGAGTAGAGGCCCCTTGACCACAAATTATTTTCCAAAGAAAATTACAATTTTTTTCCTATAGAGATGTTCATTAAACAATTTTTAGTAAAACCAAGTAGATTATTTTAACATTTAACACATATAACTTACATAAATATGATCAAAAACATAAGTCGGAATAGTAAAAAGCTGTTTCCCTGGATTCCTCTAAATCCGGCTCTAACTCAAGTTGCCCAAGAAGTTATCGACACTGTATATCCTTTTCTTTTACAATTACTACAACAAAACAGGAACAAAGCTATGCCTTATTTCGCAAGAATTACTTTCTTAGGTACTAACATTATCATCAAACGATAACATATCTTTCAGCACCCATTGATATTTTAGGCCATCAGATAGTCGGATCTATAATATCAAGCAAACAACACGATGAGTTTTGTGGGAAAAGTTGTGTTAGTGACCGGCGGTAGCTCGGGCATCGGCGCTTCGACCGCTATAGCCTTCGCTGCCGAAGGCGCAAAAGTAACAATAGTCGGCAGGAATGAAACCAAACTGAAGAACGTTGCCGCACAATGTGAACAGAAAGGCAGCAAGCCCCTGGTCATCATCGCCGACGTGTCAAAGAAAGAAGACAACAAACGAATTGTGGCCAAAACTTTATCCCACTTCGGACAACTAGACGTTCTAATCAACAATGCTGGTACGTACAAGCAAGCCGGCATCCTCGCGCCTGACGCAATGGACGTACACGAACAAATAATGTCCACGAATTTGCAATCCGCCGTGCAGTTAACTCATCTAGCAGCACCACACCTCGTGGAAACCAATGGCAACATCATCAACGTATCCGGTATAGGCAGTAGGAGCATAAAATCAGACGACAGCGTTTCGTATTACACGTCCAAAGCTGCTCTAGATCACTTTACAAAAGCAGTAGCGCTAGAACTGGCAGATAAAGGTGTGAGAGTGAACGCGGTAAATCCTGGGGCCGTCCGAACAGATTTTTTAGAAACTATTGGAGTTCCCAAGGATCAATGGGATTCAGCATTCGATGGATTGGCACAACAGACTCCTTTGAAACGTATAGCAGAACCAGAAGAGATAGCCGATTTGATTATATTTCTTGCCAGCGATAGAGCGAAAAGCATTACGGGGTCTACGCATGTTTCTGACAATGGAGCTTTGCTGACTGGCATTGTAAAGTTGTCTTAACATGTGGACGCAGTTTGAGACAAGATTTGTTATCTGATAACAAATATAGGAATTGTGTAGTGTTATTATTGTGATTGTTAATCTGGGCTGTCGTATCTCCATTTTCAAATTGCCAAATCGTAAAACTTTGATACTTTACCCCAGTACTTTTTGCTACGATTGTTTGATATTGCCATATTATAATAGTGGAATACGGCAACAAAGTCTGCCGTATGCCGTATTTTTCCGTATCAAAAATAACACGGATATTGCGTCTAGGGCTCTAAGAATTTGCGCTCATCTACATATTTATACCCAATCGTGCAAAATGGACACATATGTTTACTAGTGGTGTGTCCGGTAGAAACGTAACGCAAGACACTAAATATATCGATGAATATTAGGTACAATCCATAAATAAATATAATATTTTATTCATAGTGCTTCTCACGCTTTTGAGATAAGCAATTTCAACACAGTAAGTCGGTAAACCATAAACATTTAAACTAATCAGGCGTGAGAGTGTGGCCTAGCTTAATTAGTAAAGCACCTACCAAGTTACCAATAAAGCTAGGCTAATTTAACTAGACTTAATAGGCATGACGACTAAGTAAAATAAGTATTAATTGTTGTTCCCCGAACAGTAGACTTCGCGACACATCTCTTTAAATGATTCTTCATAAGGTTATATCTCGACTCGCTCTCGACCTACTTGGCAATTAGCAATTCTTGTTAGGATTAAATTATTAAAGAATCTTGGAAAATATTATCGAGATTAGTTGAAAAATGCGATCCGTAGACAAATTTCCAAATTTCCTAAAGTAAGGTTGATTGCTCTCGACCAGCTTGCGAAATTGAATTTTTTGGTGTTTTGTGGCATTCACAGATAAACTACTTGTTGTGCATGTTTTGGAGCCAAAGAATGTACAATTACACATACATTAGTTTTATATGTTGTATATATATTAGTTTTAGTGATTTTAGTACAAGTTTATTTTTAATTATATATAGCTGTAAATAATACTTTTCCCGATGTTATTTAAGTTGGTGTTCCATCCACTGTAGTGGGAATCAAGCTCGTCTCGCCATCACCAAAGCTCTCGACCGAGAAAAATGGAAAGAGGGAAGGGAGGCCTTTGGCCTTCAGTGGGACAATAACGGCTAAAAATAAAATAAATAAATAATATTTAAGTTTGTTGCAATCAATGCCTCGGTGGCTCAGTGGATAGTGACCCTAACTTCTGGATCAGAGAGGCGTGGGTTCGATCCCCACCCAGGGCAAATATTTATGTGATGGACATAAGTGTTTGCTCTGTGTCTGGGTGTTATTTAGTTACTATCTATATAAGTATGTAATTAAAAATAAGTATATGTAGTATATCATTGCAGTCTCTGGCAGCCATATCACAAGCTTTACTTAGTTTGGGGTCAGAGGCAGTGTGTAAGATGTCCCAAAATATTTATTTATTATTTATAAAAATAGTCCACGACCTACTAAATATATCCATATAGGTAATTTTCCGATTTTTTTTCAAGCTGTACATATTGTGTGTATCTTTCTAGATTATACAACTTATTAAGAATTTAGAATAAGATTTACAAGCAACATACCTCATATCGGGCGAGAAGTCTACGGAGCAAGCGTAGCCGGCCACCATGTGTCCGGTGAACGTCTTTTTCCGGTTCATCTTGAACCTATTGAGCGCGCTGAACACGATGACCTTGTTGTCCATAGACTGGCAAGCCAGCCATTTGCCGTTGGGAGCGGCCGTCACCGCGGGCAGGGAGTGCATCGACGGGTCCGCTATGTATTTCATGTCTACTGGTATGTCCCTGGTGGCAAACATAGTCTAATCAATAAAAGCAGTAATAATTCCTATAGGCCGGGTGGCTAGACCTGCGGGCTTAGCATACGGACCATAAAATAATGCTATCGACGTGTCAGAACGTGACAGAGTTATGTTAAAGCATATATCTGTCACCTTTGCACACATCGGTAAACTCTTGTATGCTAAGCTAGCTAGTGTTAGTTTCTAAGCCTTAAATAAATTAATAAAAAAATAAAATCAGTTTATTTGCGAGGGTATTGTCTAACGTAGGTCTAATTACATAGATAGTAGGTATCAAATATTCTACCTTTGCAGGTGTACAAATATACATGCATGTCAAATTTAATTATTATATGATACAATACTACTTTATATGCTAAAACTACCTACACTACTACTACATAGAAAGCAATTGGATCATCCACAGACCACTGAAGGTCACACACTCAAGCCCACTGCCAGTTGGCAGCGTGCCCAGCATGCTGGCAGCATTGCCACGCTGGATGGCAATGCTATATACAATGCTATATTATTATACATTTGTTAGTTTAAGCCGCTCTTTTAAAAATTAAGGCCAATATAAAATTAATTATGATTTATAAATATTTAAAATCAAAAATCGATGTGACATCCACATTATTATTGATTTTTTAAAAACGATTTGTTGTTATAGCGGCAACAGAAATACATCGTCTGTAAAAATTTCAACTTACTGCTTATCACGGTTCAGAATATAAAGCCTGGTGACAGACAGACAGACGGACAAACGGACGGACAGCAAAGTCTTAGTAATGGGGTCCGTGTTTTTACTCATTGGTTACGGAACTTAAAAACGACTCATCAAAATCTTCATACTATATAAACGTTCATACTTGTCGGAGTAATCGCGTAACATACGTACAAAAAAAAACTTACAAACGAATTGAGAACCACCTTTTTGAAGTCGGTTAAAATTCAATAATCATTCGTATAGGACGAGTGGGTAGCCCTCGTGTCAGAGTTTCTAAGCCACCTTAAGACCTCTGACAAATAAAAGCAGTGTCATGGTGAAAGCGCACTCGTCCGCACCGAAGCAGCCAATCCGTGCTGGTATCGCCTATAGCATTTGACAGAAAATACAGCTTTTGGCAGGTCGTACGGCAGGCAAGCGTCATTTGTGTTGCAGTATAACGTGTCAATAAAGAAAACATTTGGGCGCCCCCGCTAAAGTACAACGTGGGTGCCTTCAAATCCCGAGTAAATAGGTATCTTCTAGGTAAGCGTGCTACACCCTATACCACATTATCTGTATAACATCAGGCAGTATCACAGCCCGGACACTCCGCGTTTCTTCATACAAAATCTGCTGTCTTACGCACACAACACTATATTTATTCACAGACACTACACATACGCACGAACGCTACACGGGTATTTGCAGCGGCCTGTGCAGCCCGCGCGCAGAGTAGTAAATCGTGTCCTGACGCGGGCTGGAAGTGAGGTAGACTCAAACGGGTGGGGGGTAACGAGTGGCCGTTCTATACGTAGTATTATTATATCTTCTTTGGCAGTATGTAGTCAAACACAAACCTATACGAAATAAAAAAAAACCCAAGAAAAGAGACTACACAAGAGCGTCTCACACGCGGTCGTTGCACTATCGCGGCACACTGGGACCTTCATCTACTACGCCGACGACATCGAAAATGATGCCATCAGTCGATTCGTACGGCAAGCATCGTCTGTGTCATCGGAGATTACAACCTGCAGATGCCGTCAGGGATCGGAACGACGCGGTGATGGAGGCTCTGGGCCAGGAGAAGGCAAAAAAAAATGGCATAGGACGTGAAAAATGTGTATTTGTAATTTATAAGAAATAAGCATTGCGCGCGTGCCCCAAGCATTCATGCTCGTCATCGAAGGCTCCTTCTTGCGGCGGCATCGTGTGCCGGGTCGCTCTCTTCCCTCAAATATGGTCGAGGAGAGCGATGGCGGGCACATGCCTCATACTCGTGATCTCGTGCTGCTTGCGGGTCGCCGGTCTGCTCGTGGCATTCACGCATTGCACCAAATACGAGTACGAGTAACTAACTTAGGCTAAAATTTCAAGTACCTACTAACTCTCTTTGTACAGATAACCTAACAATTGTAATTTTAGTTAACAAAGGGCACAGACCCTGGAGTCAGTAATATGTAAAATTTTCAATAAAAAAAAAACCTATAAATTAAACTCGAGCGCGAGCAAGAGGAACAGAGCTATCATATGTTTTCTTTACTGATGCAAGTTATTCAAGGTGTTGTAGTTATTGTTTGCAAGTTATACAAGTTATGCATGGATTCAATGAGCTTTCACAAATAGAGATGTTATACTAATTAAAAATAACCTTAAAACGTGGCAAAATTCTGTTGTAGGTACTTAGGTAGAATATATATATAAGGTTTCCATTACTTATTAGCAGAGTTTAAAACCCAGGAGTTAGAAAGAGATAACACAGGTTCACGGAAAGTTCGCCTTGTACGTGTGACGCGTGTAACGTCGGCGCAAGACAAGGCGCGACTGACTTGACTCGAGCTAATTAGCTTGACTTGAGGTCGCGCAGCAGAGTTAACGCATCTACCTCAGTTTATATACAGGGTTACAGGCTAAGTCGACCTATTCCCGTTAAGCGTGTGTAGTTTACTACGTTTCTGACTGATTTGACTATGAAACACCATATCCTAAATCTCACAGTTTTCGAGATATTTGAATTCAAACACTTTTTGTAAAAGGTTAATTTTACGGACAATATTGGGTAATGAGGTCATAAAACATTATTTTACATGTAAAAATGAAATAAAAATATTAATACGACTTACACGTTTCAAAATATCTGAGCTGATAGCCGAAAATTGGGAATTTTATGAATACCAATTCCAAATATCTGTTTTTTTAGGGTTCCGTACCTCAAACGAAAAAAACGGAACCCTTATGGGATCACTTTGTTGTCCGTCTGTGTGTCTGTCAAGACTCTTTATCTCGGGAACGCGTAAAGATATCGAGTTAAAATTTAAACTGTATACGTATATCTATGATCGCTTGCAGTTGTGTAAAAAAAAAACTTCTCAGTTATCGTATAAAAAAGTTAGAGCCGGTTATGTCGTAAAAAACCGCATATTTCGACACTCACAAAAATCAAAACCTACAGGGTACTTCTCATTGACAAGAACTATGAAATTTGGCGAGAAGCATTGTCTCAAAGTACACATAGAGGAATAAATCGGAAAACTGTACATTTTTATTTAAATCACAAAAAATAGGGTCTCAAATATCAAAAAATATGGGTTCAAAATTGAAAGTGAGTAAATCGTATCATGTAAGGTATCATTAGAAGTACAGTAGCACATGCTAAAAAAGGTTTTTAGCATGTGCTACTAAAAGGTGTGCGAGCCTGACTCGCACTTGTCCGGTTTTTTTTAAATTTAGGATAGTGTATTTCATAGTCAAATTAGTCAGAAACAAAGTAAACTACACACCCTTAACGGGAATAGGTCGACTTACCCTGTAACCCTGTATAAGATCATTGCATGGAATAGCAAATTTCTTTCACGTATAGGTTGGTTAGGTTACTCTCAAGGTTGATAGGTGGGTAAAATTTGTTCATAAGTTTCTGCACTTTGCAAAACAACGCTTTATAGGTATTGTAACTTATTAAATCACTAGTTTTTAACCGCGGCTTCGCCCGCGTGGTTTCTAATTTTTGTGCTATCCCGTGAGAACATTTTATTTTTCTGGGATAAAAAAATGTCAGTTTCGTCTTTCAAACTATGCCAAAAATCAAGTCAATCCATTGCTCCGTTGCTGCGTGAAAGAGGAACAAACGCCCTTTCGGATCCCTAATATTAGTAAGGACTAGCTTTTACCCGCGGCTCCGCCCGCGTGGTATTTAGACTTTTGTGTTGTTTGATATTTATAGGTGTTTTCTTTGTTAATCTCTAGTTAAGGCCACTATTTATTGTTTTGGTCAGTTCATATTCGTGCAAGAAGGTTGCCTGGAAGAAATCGCCATTGATAAGGCCGCCACTTTATAATCATATTTTTTGTCGCATACTCGTATGTGTAAATAGTGTTTATTTTTCAAATTGTGGTTGTAAATAAAGAGTTTTGTCTGTCTGTCTATCCCACAGGAACCATTTATTTTTTAAAAAATAGCCTATGTCACTTTCCGACTCTTGAACGATACCCATGCCAAAAATCAATCCGTTGCTCCGTTGCTGAGTGAAAGAGGAACCAACCAACAAACTTTATAATATAAGTATGATAACTTATATTGTAACTTATTAGGTAAACGTATATAATTTCGTCATTTTAGTACAGACGAGGTGAAGTTTAAATACAAAGTTATCTCTCCCCACACGAGATGCTAAGTCATGCTTAGAATATCTTTTGATAAAATTACTACAGCGCACTATGACTGCAGCATTTTAAACTTATTTTGTCAAAACAAATAAAAATATAAATAATCATAGTAAACAAAATTACTGCTAATCATGCTATGTACACATTTTTTAACGATTTACACGTGTCAAGAATATTTTACTGCGCAATTTCATTAATTAATCCATTATTAAACTAGTAGCTTTCCGAACAGTAGACTTCGCGGCACATATCTTTAGCCTATATTTCGACTCGCTCGTGACCGCTTTAATACTCGCAAGGTTTGTTAGAGTTTAGATAATAAACGATTTTGCAAAATATTATTAAAATCGGCTGGTAAATAGAGCTAAAACAAATATTCTTCCTTTTGGAGGGCAATACCAAACTCGCCGACGACCTAAATAAAGGAGACCACGCACCGGCAGGCGCAGCGTAGGACGTCCCCTGACTAGGTAGACCGACGATATAATTAAGACCGCAGGATCACGCTGTATGCAAGTCGCTTCCAACCGGGCTTATTGGGAATCCACAGGGGAGGCCTATGTCCAGATGTCCAGCAGTGGACGTTCTACGGCTGATAATGATGGCTTATTGGGAATTCACAGGGGAGGCCTATGTCCAGATGTCCAGCAGTGGACGTTCTACGGCTGATAATGATGAGATAATTTACTACTCCCACACCCAAAGACTTTTGTCGTCGGAAGTGGTAACGAATCTCCTGTTTTCGTCCACGAAGGTTACAGTGTTAACGGCGCCGAAGTGCCGGTCGTATTCATAGAACTTGCTCCCTTTTGGAAGTCGGTTAGCAAAAATGACTTACCACTCCCAGACCCGGAGGCTTTTGTCGTCGGAAGTGGTCACGAATCTCCTGTTCTCGTCCACGAAGGTGATAGTGTTGACGGCGCCGAGGTGCCGGTCGTATTCTTGTACTATTTCACCGCTGCGGATGTCCCACTGGAAAACATATTTATTTATATTTAAATATTCAATAATATAAAAATATCAGGTGACATCTTAATCACGGCCGCTGACCCCGAAACAAATAAGACATAATAATACTACGTATAGAACGGTCACTCGTTACCTCCCACCCGTTTGAGTCTACCTCACTTCCACCCCGCGTACCGGGGCCCCGGCCGGTACTCTGAGCGCGGGCTGCACTGGTCGGTGGTTTCTCCAACAAAAATTACCTAGACTGCGACAAAGGGAAAGACTTGTGCTGTGTATGGTTGCATGGTTGTTGTCGGCGATCAACACTAATTCGGACATAGAATAGTTTAAGTTAAAGTTTCGAATTAGTTAAGAATAGATTTTTACCTATTTTTTGCCGTTCGATCGAATTTGATTCATAGAACATTCCAGAAAGGTGTTTTAGAACCTTTTTAGAAGAAAGAAGGGAAGGTTCGGAGAGCTCTGATTGATCAGGGGAACGAACAGCCATGTAGTTGATTTTGTATATAAGGGCACGCAGATCGCCCGATAGTCAATCTTAATTTGAACAGTGAACAGTTCTAACCCACAATTTGATCTCGGCAAGTTAACGTAGTAGTGATAAGTGTTTGTACAGTTAACGATTGGATTGTACAGGGTTATTTTGGAATAAAAGGGCTACTTAAAGCCAAGGAATAAATTGAGATTCAGGAGTTTTACTTCGGGACCCCTAGACCTCGGCGGCAGATCAGCTACTTCAGGCACTTTCGAGTAGCAAATCCTTGCAGTTCACACAGACAGCGTCTTAAGGAGCGAGTACACCAGCGCGTACTTAGGCAAGAGAGACACGCAACGCCACCGAGCTTCTCATCTCTCTCTTGCTCAGTAGAGGTGCTCGCCACGCTAGCGACTTGCATAAAGACTTGTCGCCTTCAGTTGTCTTCCCGCTAAAGTGAAATGTGGGTGTCTCCGAATCCCGTTTTTCAAAGCATTGTAGACTTGATGCGAGTAAAAAAAACGCCAATAATTAGCAATTAGATAACGCGAGCGAAGCGAGCTCGAAAATTTTTTCGTATATTTTTCAACGAAGAGCCGATTTTAAGTAAAGAAAAAGAAGTGAGCAGAAAGATGACCCCCCTGGGTCCATCTTATTATCCGCGCATGTTATTACATATTATCCGCGACAGTACCGGTATCCTGTACGAGCGACATGGAACTCACGCATATGATCTTCTTGTCGGAGGTGCCGGCGACGAAGAGGTGCTGCTTGTCGTCGTCGGGGTTGAACTTGGCGCAGTACGGCACCTTGCGCGACGTGAACCGCGACACGCACGCGCCCGTCTCCGTGTCCCACAGCTTGATGTACCGGTCATATGCTGGGGAAACGAACAATATTCATTAAGGTTGCACTAGTCGCTTGTTACTCCATACAAACGTCTGTGGGTAACTACAACGTGTAACAGAAAGGTTGAAAAAATGGGCCGACCCGAAAGTTCTACTATTAGTTCTACCAGTCCATTTTTTCAACCTTTCAGAACTACCGGGACAAAATTTTCCCGGTATTCCTACCGTAGGACTACCGGAACAAAATTTTCCCGGTAGTTCTACTGTAGAACATTTTGCTTTTAGGGCTCATAAGGTCGAATTTGCTAAAAACTTAAATTTTTATTAAGTTAAGTAACTATGTTCGTATAAGCCGGGTGGCTAGCCCTGGTGTCAGTATTTGGGTGGGTGACCGTGGGTGGCATTTTCTAACTGAGCACTACCGTGGCTCGTATGACACGTTAAATCGTATGTTCCGGTTGGTTTTGGTTTTAGTTGTGTAAAATAGGGTTTTTTCAGGACGTAACATTTTTTGTCTGAAAAAAATATTGACAGATGTCAAAGAGACAGCTGTCATATATATGAATTTTGTACTAGAATCGCATGACAGATGTCAAAGTAACAGCTGTCTAAGTGACAGCTGTCAAACTTCAAAGTGATTTATCTCTATAATTCTCCTTTGTAGACCATTGCTGTCTTCACAAAAGTGATAGAGATCGACGAGATTTACATATCAGATGACGAATCACTTAAAAGCGGCGTCCTGGCGTCCGCTACTGTTTTTATGGGGTTATCCAAAATACTACAAAAAAAGTTTTTTTTTAAATTTTATATGGAAAAAAAATGCTAAAAAAACTTTTTTTAACCTAACTGTTTTATGTACTAAAAGCTAAAAAATATTAACTCAAAAATAAAATCGTAGGGCCTTGCCTGGAAGATTTCATTATACGTACGTTGTGCCCCACGATTTTATTTTTGGGTTATTATTTTTTAACATTTAGTACATGACACCGTTTGGTTAAAAAAGTTTTAACCAATTTTATTTTTGTATTTTTAGTTTTTATTTTGTTACTAAAAACTGTGTTCTACATGAAAATCCCTTTCATTTGATACCCATATTGAGGAGATTGTGAAAAAAAAGTGTAATCCACATTGTTGTGGCGATGGCCATCTTGTATTTAGTTCAATACTGAATACAATAAAATGTATTGTCATGAAACTAAAGCCGTGTATCAATTACAATATCAATCTGTCAACGGGAAGGGTTCAAATTTAATTTTACCCAAAAAACGGTAGCCCTTTAACGGTTTTATATACGTTTAGTAAAAAGAACACAGCTTTTGAAGTTTAAAATTCATACAGGTGATTCGTGACTGAATACACATAAATGCCCTTTAGTATTGTTCAATCTTTTTGTGACACGTTGTATATGTCGCAGGCAATTTGAATGATTCCGCCGTTTACATACTATACACCATTGTTTAATGTTGAGTATCTAAGACTTATATCAACTTGTCTTCACAAAATCAATGCAAGTTGTAAATAAAACTGGGAATAAAAATAGTTTTTGAAGTGAAAACTTCATTAGCGGCGTTGTGGACGTTTTGGGATGGGTAAAAAATGTTAAACTTGCGTCAGGACGCGTGACCTAATCGAAAATTCGTAAGACAGGGAGAGTAGACCGCCGATATCCCCTCTCTTTTCTATGAAAATTTATGCCTGCTCCTGCCTTTTCGTTTAAGCGGCGCAGGGCACTTGGGCGTGTGTGATATTGTATTTTATCACATAAATGATAGTAAGCAATTTGTGTACTGATAAATAAAGCAATTCGGGCATCGGAAATTCCCTGACCATTCCAAAATATACAAAAATTGACAATGTTAATATTCAAGTTTTCACTTCTGCCTGCATTCCCGGAGTGCAACCCGTTGATTTATTTTTCTATTGTGTTCGTCTTATTAGTTTATATAGATTATACTGTTTTTAGGGTTCCGTACCTCAAAAGGAAAAAACGGAACCCTTATAGGATCACTTTGCTGTCCGTCTGTCCGTCTGTGTGTATGTCAAGACTCTTTATCTCGGGAACGCGTAAAGATATCAAGTTGAAATTTAAACTGTATACGTATATCTATGATATCTTACAGTTGTGTAAAGGAAAACCTTCTCAGTTATCAAATAAACTATTTAGAGCCGACTATGTAGTAAAAAATCGCTTAATTCGACACTCACAAAAATCAAAACCTACAGGGTACTTCCTGTTGACATAGAACTATGAAATTTGGCAAGAAGCATTGTCTCAAAGTACACATATAGGAATAAATCTAATAAATGTACATTTTTTATATAAATCACAAAAAAATAGGGCTTCGAAATTCACAAAATATGGATTTAAAATTCAAAGTGCGTAAATCGTATCATGGTAAAACAGATTTTTAATTATTTAACAATTTTCAATGAATGGTGAGAAGTCAAAAAAAAAAAAACTTTTGTCGATGATGATGATGAGTATAGAAATTTTAACAACGTACTTCCCAATTTTGTGAAATTTTCTGGATTTGTACGGAACCCTCGGTGTGCGAGCCTGACTTGCACTTGTCCGGTTTTTTTTCAGAGGTGAAAGGTATAAAATCCTAAAAACTGTTAAAATTAAATACAGTATAAACGACAGTATTTCATTAGACACAGTACAAATTCTCTACGTTTGATGGCAGTACTACACAAGACATTGGCGAAATTGTGAAACACCCTCACAGAAGCCACAAACAAGAATTGAATTGTAATTTATGAACCACACAAACCAGGGTCCGTGCCCTTTGTTGGCAAAAATTTGCAATTATTTGACAAGGAGGATGATTAGTTGAAATCTTAACTTAGTCGGTGCACTGCGTGATACCACGAGCAGACCGGCGACCCGCAAGCAGCACCCGATCACAAGTGTGACACATGTGCCAGCCATCGCTCTCCTCGACCATGAGGGAGGATTCAACTAAATTGTCTTTACTAAAATAAGAAACTTTTCGAAATTAGGAAAATTTCTGAAATAAGATACTTTCTGAAATAAGAAAATTTCTGAAATAAGAAACTTTCTGAAATAAGAAACTCTGAAATAAGAAAACATTCTGAAATAAGAAAACATTGAAAACATATCGTGGACAGTTTTAGGCAACTTCACATCCTTTTTTTGACATCGGTTGAAATTTTGAAAAGAAAAGAGGCAAAAAGTAGGAGAGCAGTGATAGGTACAAACTTACCAGCAGAGAGGAAGTGTTTCCCACAGTTGTTGAAGTTGACGTCACGTACGGCCTGCCGGTGGCCGAAGTACGTCCGCACGCAGCGCCGGTCGCCGTACACCTCCCAGATCTGGAAACATAAACAATCATTTTTATGGTATAATGCTTGAACTATTTAGCCAGTAGATCTTATGCCTAACTCTTATTATTAACCGACGAAACGGAGGAGGTACTCAATTCGACGAGCGTTTATATTTTGTTTTAATGTGTAACCACGCATAACTTTATACATAGTGGTCCGATTTCGATAATTCTTTTTTTTATTGGAAAGAGTTGGTATACTTCGAAATTGTGCCCATTTAAATTTTATCGAAACCAGGCGAGCCATTTTTGATAAATGAACAATAATGTGAAAATGCTACATCGATCCGTGCGAACTATTCGTAAATTCTGTACACGGTTGAAGTCGGATAAAATATAGAATCTGCAGTAGTCGGAAACCAACGCATCGTCGCCACTTTGCGAGATTACGTGCTACAAGATGTTACACATGTTACACAGTCAAGTATAATAAAATCATACGACTAATCTAGTGGAATTTGTTGAATCTCCTGTAGTCTAGTTAGTAGACTATAATAGTAATAGTAGACTTAGCTCGGCAATATTATACATTCTATCCATACCTTGACTCGGCAGTCCATGCCAGCAGACAGCATGAGATGCGCCGTGCCGGGGAACCAGCGCACCGCCGCCACGCCTTTCGTGTGGCCGCGCCACGTGTGGATGTGTGACTGAAACAATACATGCAGTATAAATATCTCTTATTATATCGACGGTTAAAAGGAAAAAAGATTAATAGGACACAAGTGCCATTTTGGACGAATATGACCATATTTCGAATTTGCTGACTCCCATAAGTGTAAAGCTGCTTTTTTGATTTTTTAGACCATATAAACTAAAAAATTTAGAAACTATAAAAGCTCCAAATGGAGATTTTAATAGTCCATTATTAAACAACCCTTGACGGTTAATTAAGCATGGTGGTAGCCACCACAGTAGCCAAACTGTGGGAGTGGATTCAAATACGTCGTCGAATTTCTTCTTTAATGTTTTAAATTTTCCCTCGCAAGTGTAAGTATTACCTTGGGCAGGAAGCAGCGGTCGGGCGGCGAGTCGCTCCGGAGCTGCGTCTCGCTCCGCGGCGCCTCCATCCACGACCGCCCTTGGTAGTCCGTCTCCTTGTCGACTGAAACACATTTTATTTTTGTATAACCATTACAACCTACCTTACTACCCTTAATAAAAGATGTGAAAGATCCAAAATAAAGTCCTGAAAAAACCTATTACAAGTATTTAAAAAAAATATTAGGCTAAGTATACCAGTTTTGGATAACCCTGTATAGGGGATCAGTCCCATAGTAAAATTTGGTCATAATATACAAAATACTTGGTATAGAATGAACCACCTTATTTCTTTTTTTCCTTACTACTGCTTCTGAGTCTTGTGAAAATATAATAAATCCATAAAAAAATAAATCGCGCGTAAATCCGTTGCTTATTGATTTCATGCAGTTGTATATAATTATTTATTTTTTTATGAGATGGGAAACTTCCTTATTCTGTACACGGTTGAAGTCCGTCATGCCAGTTTTTGCAAAAAACAATTATTACTCACTGTGTAATATAGATTTTTCTTCCAAAGGTTTGTCCTCTTCCACTTTGCCCTTCTTCTGCCTCTTTGCTAATATTTCTTCCAACTCCTTTGCTTCTTCCCCTTCTGGTTTCATTACTCTATAACAATAATTATAATTTGCTCAGTTGTTAAGTCAGGATTGGGTTATCTGCAACTTGTAGCTAACATCACAGCCACCAAGCATGAATCGGCCTATAATTGTTGCTGTCAATGGTACCACCAATGGAACCAATCAATGGTACTCTTTATTATTATATACTATGGAGCTAATCGTGCACTAAAATTACGAGATAAATAAATACCTCATCGTCCCGATGTTTTAGCCGAGTTGCATCTACCGTGGTCACGGGTAGACTCAGAGCATAGTTAGTAGATCGTAAGTCTCGTAGTATATAGTAATAATGTGTTCAAGTCGTGAAAGTTTAAAAACAACAATGGTACTCTTGACAGAAAACCATAATTACTATTGTAATATTTTACCTTCTTTCGCCTTCAAAGCCACCCCAAGGCCCCAAAAACCCTGTTATGTCATCAGGATTGTCATTTTTATGTCTTTTCTTTTTGTCTAAAGGTCTCTTTTTTATTGTTTCAAACACAGTCTTGCCTTCCGCCTCTTCTGGTGCTGCCACCATTGCTGACACTGAAAATTTACAGTTAATTAGCAACTTCACAATATTCAAATTCAGTTTGTGTCAATGGCTGAAAGTTGTTTTTCTTTTGAACCAATGAAACGGTTTACAAGTCGACACATTTTTTATATGTATATGCATATTTTTTTACAGAGTGGTCTGATCAATAATTATTATCTCGTTTGGTAGATCATACTTTAAAGATGGTTCTATTTAAATTTGACTGAAATCAGTTGAGCCATTTTCGATAAATCAAGAATAATGTGAACTATTTGAATTCTGTACATGGTTGAAGTTGGCATGAGCCATTTTTTGCGAAAAATAATTATGCTTTTATTTCATACAGTAAGTAATGGTAAAATTTTGCTAATGACACTGCTGTATACAGGCTGTATTTCTATTTGGTCTTAATGATGAGTAAAATGAACTTAGAATAAGTCCCATCATCTAGAGTAGTATCCCAGTATAATTTGATCAGTTATCATACAGCTGAATTCTCAATGAATAGCTAGTATCTGCTAATTTATATAGAACACAAAAATATGACATACCAACAACATTGTCGCTTGCCGTTTGATCATCAGTCGTAGGGTCCATAGCATAACCATAGCTGGTAAATGTTCTTCTCTGATTTTCAAACTGAAAATCACTAATATGGGCCTTTTCAACATATCCTGAGAGTATATTTCTGTTTGCTCTCATTTGCTGAGTCTGAAATGGATTCTCTGGACCAAATGTGGGTGCATACAGCTCCTCATATTTTGGATTATGCATCAGTTCTTGATTTGCTGGCAATAGTACTCTTGTGTCATCATTATTCTGTGAAAAACACATTTTTTGGTATATTAAATAACTTAAAAATTTGAATTATGCTATAGAAATAATACCACAAGGATTCTTTCACGATATTATTGTGTATTCATGTATTTGTACCAGAATATTGGATTGGTGGGAACGTTAATATAGGAGATGTTTATCTGAGGGTAAAACAGTCTCTGTATCTAGTAGCTAGGGTCTCAATATACTTACTGTAGGCATTACAACAGGGGCAGCACAAATTTGCATGGTCTTCGCCAGAGACAGGCTGGGATCAACAGGTTTCAAATGAGTTAACATACTCTCGTTGCTGTGCTGTTTGATAGATTCAGTATCATTGTCGTCCTCATCTTCTGAACTACTGCCATAGTTCTGTATATTTAGCATTTTGATTTATCTAGCTTTCACTTAAAAACGTAAATTCTTCTGTAATCTTAATAAATACGAATAAAATAAAAAGTTTGTTTTTGTTCTTCGACGAGTTTCTTCTTCAATCAAAAGTAACATGACAGTAACACATTCACATTGCTTGCTGTGACTGTGACATTGACATCAGACTTAAAATGGCATCATTTCGTCGATATTTTTCTTCAGTACTGAAAGTAAACATAAGGTGCGTTCGGATAGCCTACAAAATAACAGTTCAAAACGCTAAAAACGATCACATACGCTAATTTTGCAAACGCCAAAAACGCCACCGAGCCCAAACCGAACGCACCTATAGCAAAGAAGATATAATAATACTACGTATAGAACGGCCACTCGTTACCCCCCACCCGTTTGAGTCTTCCTCACTTCCACCCCGCGTCAGGACTCGTCAAATTCACTCTGCGCGCGGGTTGCACAGGCCGGTGATTTTGACTACAAAAAATACAGACTTACAATGGGGAAGACGTGTGCTGTTTATGGCTGTTCTACAACAATTCGCGACAAGATATCATTTCATTATTTCCCTAAAGATAAAATAAGGTACCTTATTTACTTGTAGTAGGTAGATAATATTGTTATAAAAATTATGTTATTCAAATTTAGTTCTTTTCTCTTGATAATTTGTTTCAAATAAAATAAATCGCTTACTTTTAGCAAAGAAGATATAATAATACTACGTATAGAACGGCCACTCGTTACCCCCCACCCGTTTGAGTCTTCCTCACTTCCACCCCGCGTCAGGACACGATTTACTACTCTGCGCGCGGGCTGCACAGGCCGCTGCAAATACTCGTGTAGCGTTCGTGCGTATGTGTAGTGTCTGTGAATAAATATAGTGTTGTGTGCGTAAGACAGCAGATTTTGTATGAAGAAACGCGGAGTGTCCGGGCTGTGCTTTTAGTTAAAGTGCTGTCAAATTATTATGAATTCATTATACTTTAAAAGCACTAGAATGATATTCATTTTTGTAAATTTATTTCGCATCTAGCTCACTTCCGCATGAAAGTATGGCGGATCGGTCGTAGAGTACGCCAAGATAATTCTGCGCGCGGCCAAAATTGGGAACTAATTCAATGCTGATAGAGAATTCGTAATGCTACCAACATAACGTACGTAGCGCCGCTACTCGCACGCATAATCTCTCGTTTGCTCGTCGTGCTGATCACAGATAGAGTTGCCATGGGCGTGAAAATACTAGTTATTGTCGTAACGCAACTGTTACAGAATATCGGTATCGATATGCAATGTATTGTTTCGCGTTAACACATACATACCAAGTAGATAAGTGCTAATTTGTATTTGTATATTTTCTGTAAATAAACGAACATGTATATAAAATTGAGTTAATATGTACAGTCCTATAATTTGTTGTTATTTTTTCTACATAAATACTAATACTAAATATATTTTAAAACATAAAGAATTAGATTTTGTTAATCTCACAATAAATGACAAAGATAAACCTTGTCAAAGTTCGGGAGTAGGGAGTTATACTTTTCTTTTTTATTTTTGCTTTTCGCGGAGATGATTTACATAAGACAACATGTTTGGAACGTGCGTTGTACGGGCCCACGTCCGCGCCCGTCCTGAGCCCGCCCTGTCTTTAATCATACCTCAACGAGCTATATCATTACCAATTTTAAAATCATTGTTTTGAATAAATATTAAGTGCTACTTAATTGACATCAGAAAATAATCGTGTCAAATATTATTTAATAATTATCTATCTAACGGACTAATTATATTTTTTTGTCATCAAGCTAATTATACCTTTTACAAAAAAATCTTCTAGACATTCTCAAAAAATCTTTTTACTAAGATTTTTCCCAAAATATCAATATTTATTGAAAAAAAACGACCTCTGCAAATATGCCTAAAATTCTGATATTATATTCTAAAAAGTCGACAGAGACACCGAAAAAATACCGTTTAAAATTCTGGATTCTCATCACACTGGCACAAGACATGTACTGTACGTAGTATTATTATATCTTCTTTGATACATGTTAAGCTACTAAGAATATTGTGATAAACTTTTAGAACCTCTTTTTTGCGTCAAGGGTTAAAAATATTTTTTTGCAATTATTCGGAAACATTGCCAGAAACAGTTATGAAAACCAGCAACGATCCCGCAACCGCTATTTAACCGGTGAGGGGCCTCACTAGCGTAGGTGTATGAAATATGAAATTAGGGACTTCCCTCAGTTGGCCATCTGTCGGTGCGTTTAGCGCGTGATTTACTTAATCGTTAATTACTAGGTATATCTTTTGTTTAAATTATGGGAGGATTTTACAAATATACATAATCGTGTGTGTGCGTAATCATATTACTGGATACTTCAACAATATGTGAGAAAATTAAGGGAATTTCGTAACAGTGCCGTGTTTTGGTTATGTTCTACGTAGGTAAATGAGTGATTTCATCGAAATAAGTGTATGTACGATTGTATGTGAAACCTGCAGGCTAGTACATCGTATAAGTACTCACAAAACTTCTTGGTAAGTCAGAATTACAATTCATACGGTCGACATGGGTCGTTGACAACCATAGGCGTTCTACACACAAATACCCGTGTAGCGTTCATGCGTATGTGTAGTGTCTGTGAGTAAAATGTACTGTTGTGTGCGTAAGACAGCAGATTTTGTATGAAGAATCGCGGAGTGTCCGGGCTGTGCCTATAGTAATCATATAGCCTATTTTCTGGTGCAAAATATTGATTTATTTTCCCCGTTGATATTTTTTGACAATCACGATGATTTTATCACGTATTTGTACTTAGATTTATCCAATGATAAGGTATTACCGTATTACCTATGGTATTACATAGCCTTCAGAGACAGGCCGCGCCCGCGTCGTTGGAATTGGCTATACCAATGCAAAATAAGGAGTCTCTAAACGCATACCAAAAACATAACTTTGTCTATGAACTATGTTTTGACATATAAAATTTGACATTAGAAACAAGTGCCAACCTTTAGAAAAAAATTAGTCAGGTGACGAGCCTTGTGATTATCCATTTTATTGAAAAAATAACAAAAAATTAAACAATAAATTCAGAAAAATGGCCCTCCACGCAGCAGTCAAAGGCAAACTCATCAGCGTCATCGGAGATGAAGTAAGTTACATAGTATCATATCAAAATATATCGCTATTAAGTTATTTAGAGATCGCTGTTAATAAATGTTTATTTTCTTGATTTTAACCGGTCGAAATACATTTAATCATCTTAATATCATTCCAGGACACATGCGTAGGCTTCCTTCTTGGAGGGATTGGTGAAATCAACAAGAACAGGCACCCAAACTTCATGGTCGTTGACAAAAGTGAGTACATCCAAAACCTAGACATAACCATCAACTATTCGAAGATAATGACCACATATCAGCAAGTGTAGCCTTATGATATAGCTAGAACAAGCCCTTATCTTACTTTTCTGCATACTTTATGTTAGACATACTGTTTATACAAATACTACTGTTTACCTGTTGTGCCTATGATATGGATCTGCATTTCATTTCTCAACAGTGAAAATTTTATCCATCCTAAACTTGGAGGCATTTTATCCATCCTCCATCATATCATATCCGTTTAGGAGAAACGGAGTGGGTACATCTGTCCAGTCAACCCTGAGGTCATCCTTCAACACGATGGCGCGACGAAATCGAGATGTTTAAAATGGTTTGGAGGGAGCTAGCACAGAACAAAGGAATAGGGAGAGACCTTTGCCCAGCAGTGGGACAGTAAAGGTTAAATAAAATAAAAAGAACTTAATTCTGATGATCCAGTTACATTTCAATAACCTGAATTTTAGTCTCAATATTTTATACTTTTACTTACTCAGCATTATCTATTTGCCCTTTCTAGGCGAAAAGTTAAATTTAACTAAAATTGTATGCAGTAAAGTATTTTTGAGATTATAGTAATTTAAGAAAACTCTAGAAAGAGGACTGCATTGCTTAAATTTAACACACAACAGTTGATAATGAAACCTTTACCATACAAAAAAATTGTAAGGGCAAGTGCCTTTGTTAACTACAACAAAATACAACACTACTTAGATAGGCTAAAACTACATAAACTATTACTAAATAAAAAGCAATTGGCAATCATACATGTGCATGATCCAATTGCTTTTTAGGGTCTATACCCTTGAAGGTCTATAGATAATCTAAATGCTCAAGCCCCCTACTGATTGGCAGCATTGCCACGCTAAATGGCAATGCTTATATGTTGAGCCAAACAAACACCAGCATTTTGGTTAAAAAATTGATTTGTTGACAAAAAGTAAGTTTATTTACTCTGAACGTGAATAAGTTTATGTCCCAGTGCCAGTAACATGCAGTATTAATGTTTACAGAGTTTTGTGTTACGATTAGAGTTTTATTGTCAAATATTAATTTACTTAGATAGTATGAAATGCCTCCAATATATTTTTGACGCCTCATGCAATAACAATGTGTGTGTCTGTCTGTCCGTATGTAGCATTGTAGCTCCCGAATCGATGAACCAATTCGGATTTTGTTGTTTTGCTTGAAAGGTGAATAGTCGGGAGTGGTCTTAGCTATGTTTCATCACAATTGGTTCATTAAATTTGGGGACTTACTAAAATTTTTAGTATAATCTTGTTTCTCCTTATTAATATTATAAATCCTAGTGTTTTTGTTGGTTTGTTCATCTTTCATGGAGCAATGGAGCAAGGAATTGACTTGATTTTTGGCATGGACATTTTGGACATATAATTGTTTATTGATTGATTGATATAAACAAATTAATATGTAGTTTGGAAAGAAAGAAAGTGACATAGGCTACTTTTTATATCAGAAAAGTAAAATGTTTTCATGGGATATGGCACTAATATTAAAATACTATGCGCACGAAGCCGCAAGCATAAACAAGTTGTGAATAATTTCATAACTAACCACCATCTCTCCTGATGGTAAGCTACTAGTTCTGGTGCTTAGGAGGCTCATCAAAGGCTTAGAAATCTCAATTTTAACCATAGAACTACTTATTATAGAATATTTTAAAATATCTTCTCACACAGGTGCAAAGTTTTTGTATTTACATTTATTTGATGATAAGGTAGCAGGAGACGTGATATCAGTACTGCAAGATAATATATCCTTATATCCTGCAATGTCACAATTAATCAAAACCTGTCAAAATAATCTACGTAAGCCATTGTGACCCATGTATGCCTTTGTTATTGATATCTGATGCTGAAATCTTGTTTTGAACAATATTTTCATATTTGTTTATTGCACAATGCACTGTACAACAAAATTTCTTACAAACTAGAGTCTTAACGTAGTGTCATTGACCCCGTGAGGGCGTCGCAATTTAAGGAGGGAACATTAGCTCTGCTATAGTCCGTTCCATAACCGCTGAGTTTGAACCAGTTGAAATCTATTGAAGAATTTGGCACAAGTCGTAAAAAAATACATAATTATTATTACTCTACACCGCACATCTGCTTAACATCAGGCAGTGTGTAGTCAAACGTGAACCTATTATTAAAATGTCAAATTAATAGTATGCAAAATTATAAAATGTCAAACTTCAATAATCAATCATGATCTTTAACATTTTTTATAATGGACCTATTCAGAAACCTACTAGTAAAATATTTTGTCTGCCTCGGTGGCCCAGTGGTTAGTAACCCTGATTTCTGAGCCAAAGAGATGTGGGTTCAATCCCCATCCAGGGTAAACATTTTTGTGGTGAACGTAGGTGTTAGCTCTGTGTCTGGATGTTATTATCTATTTAAGTATTTATTTAAAATATGTAGTATATCAGTCTCTGGCAGCCATACCACAAGCTTTGCTTAGTTTGGGTCAGAGACCGTGTGTAAGATGTCCCCTAATATTTATTAATTTATATTGTTTGCAGACACTCCAGTGAGCGAGATCGAGGACTGCTTCAAGCGTTTCGTGAAACGCGACGACATCGACATCATCCTGATCAACCAGAACATCGCCGAGCTGATCCGGCACGTGATCGACGCGCACCACGCGCCCGTGCCCGCCGTGCTCGAGATACCCTCCAAGGACCACCCCTACGACGCCAGCAAGGACTCCATTCTACGTCGGGCTAAGGTATGGGCGTATACCATTATTGTACCGCCAGTCGTAACTAAGTTCGCATATGAACCGAACCCGGCGCCGGGTCGGGTGCTGGCTTAGCTTGTACACGAGCACGGTTTGTATTCGGCTTGCTTCGCACCACGTGCTTGCGCCGTCGCCAGAGCCGGCGTCACTAACAGACATTCATATTATAGAGTTTCAAATGCAACTGACGACCGGACATTGCTGTTGGAACCTTTTTATCTAGACTAGACGGTTTTTCGCCGGGGCTACAAACGGTAAAAAACCGACTGATCATAGTATTTTAGTCTTAATCAAATTGACATAAAAATAACAGTTTAATGATATTGAATATACTTGATTTTATACAATTACAATTATAAGATTATATTCAAGATACTAAAATATGTAGTTGCATTTGAATGTTCAAGTATGAATTAATTAATACTCGCAAACAAAGCCTCCAATCAGTCAATCAATTAATGAGGACATCAAGCCTGGGTGGATGTTCAATGGACCCCATCGGTCGTCAGCGCCACATAAAATTACTTAGTTACATTCGTTATTTTTAGTATGTAGCCAAAGAGGAGTGGGTCAGCCTTCTCTAAAATTTAAGATTATGAAATCAATAACAAAAATATTCCAGCATTTTCATTGTAGCTGCACTAGATCTGAGTAAGTGGTATAGTTTTTTTGCGCTCTCATCTCTTGGCAAATTAAAATCTGCCTTTTAATGAATTACTGTACTGTATTGTACCAGCTTATTTAATAGTCCACTGCATGACGAAGGCCTACCCACGAAGGGTGTTTAGGCCATATCCACCACGCTGGCCCAGTGCGGGTTGGTGGATTCACATATGCTTTCGAATTTCTTCTATGGTTAAGGTTGCCTCACATGTTTACCTTCACCGAGAAGCCACTGGTGTGAAATTCCGTACGTGAATTCCAAAGAACTCATTAGTACGGGACCGGGGATTTGAATTCACGACCTCACGATTGTAAGGCGGGTGTCACTACCTCTAGACCACCACAGCTGAATTGATTTAATGAATTAACTAGAATAAATTTAGCGAGCAGTGTATACTGATGTGTTTATATCAAGCAGAGTCGAATAAAATTAGTATTTATCTGTCAAGGAATTTTTTGACTTCTTTATCCAAAAGTCCAGTCTATTCTTAAATCTTACTTTAATAATCATTCATCGAATTTTAATTATATTCTATTTACTTCTTTATAACTTTGCTCTATATTTTCTTTTAGGAATCCCCGCTATGACTAAATATATTATGATCTGTAGGATATCAGTAGCACTTGATGTGTTCTCCTCCAGCTCCTGTTTCCTAAATAAAAAGACGAATATTTCAAGTGTCACAATTAATGTATATTTTTTCTTTCTTTCCAGGGCATGTTCAACCCCGATGACTTGGTACGCAATTAACTTAATTATCGCATGATATTGTTGTTTGTAAGTCCATTTCGGCAAATGTAAATATGCCGTACGAACTAACTGTCATTACACAGCAAGTCTGTTTTCCGTGTGCAATCCGTAACCAGCCGTTTGATCTTACATTCCATTATACACCACAAATACACACAAAGAAGATATTATTTTAGTTAAAAAAATATACTACCCGTTAATAATAATAATAAATTATTCAAAATATTTATCAGAGTATTAATCTTGTAAATGTATGTAGTAATAATGTTGAAACTGTATTATAGTAGTAATTGAAGATGTAGTTGGGTTTTATTATTCAGTTCTTGAATTGTTTATTCATATTTAAGTCTTGTAAATGCAATAAAGTTGCAGACAATGTTAGAGGTACGATCTTAATTGGTATAGAATCGAATTGGCCTAGATTAATTATTCTTAAATTAGGCCAGATTTTACATTCGTTATTTTTGATTCGAGTAATTGTTTATTAAGTTGATTCTGTCGATTCAATAAGTGCTTAGCCGATTTTTTTTTCTTGTTAACATAGCATGTATGCATAATGCAGTGCAGTGTTTGTGAGTTGACAATTTTATTGTGAGATATGTTTAAGTTTATCACTGTTTGCATATAAATTAGGTTTAAAAATAAAGGTCGTCGCTTACTATATTATGCGTTATCGCCTAAATTTCAGTGAACTTTAAATTTTCTTTATAATTTATCAGTCATATGGAATAAAATATTATCCACAAGATTGAAGTCTTTGCCTTCCTTAGTTTTCTAAAAAATGTGAGTATGTATGTGCCAAAACTATTTTTTGCTCATGTACAAAATGACTATTCATAGTTAATTAGCTATTAAACAAATAAAGACCTGCTTAAAGGATCGTCAGACATGTTGGAGGATATCATTTTTGGCATAATTTTTTTTATTATACGGAACCTTAAAATCTGGCATAAATCACCTGTTTTATATTTACAGACTTCTTTGAGTATGAATCGTTTTTTCATAATCAACGAGTCTTGTTGCCCAATAAATAGAATAAATGTTTTTTTTATTACATTTACTTTGATGTCAATATACAATTATTCCAAATACATGTCAAAAATAATTCAATACAACAGAAAATAATCGTCAAGCTGGTACTTGTCACGTACAAGAAAACATGTCAAAAAAGCCCCTCGCGCGTAGACCGTTGCCCAAACGTTCCCAACACACTAGCGGCATTTCCTCGCTGTATGGCCAATGAAATTCGTTGGACTACAAACCAGCCCGCTCGAGAATCCCGACCCTTCTCGCGCAAACGCTGTCCCAGGTCATAGGCAAATTTCTTAGCGTCGGAGCCCCATGGTCCCGCCGTTTCAACAGCAAACGGGACGAAATCGTACGACGCTGCCAAAGCGGAATATTTCGCGCGTTTACCTCGAGCCGCTGACTCTGCTCCCGCACCCGCCACTTGCTGAGTAGCTGGAAGATGGCAGGAGGCGAAAGTGCATACGCATGTAGCGTCCCACAGGAGGCAACGCCCTCTCCGCCAAGGCACCAGCGTAAGGCCGTTTGGCCGCTTGCCGTCTGAACGGGACAAACCTGGGGGCTCTAAGATGCACGGCACCTCCGCTGAGACCAGGGCTCGCTTAATTATTTCGTTAATGGCGTGGTGTCGTGGCCTTCTTCCAGCACAACGAACGCAGCTCAAGCCGTGTCTACCGGTTGCTTCGACCTGTGCACCGCAAATACATATGTGCGGTTCGCACAGAGCGCAACCGAGGCGCAGTCCCACAGCCACCCTCAGAGAGTCGTCGTCTAGCAGCGTGCCCATCTGAGGTGACGGTAAGGCATGCAGCCAGGCGCCCGACTCCGGCTTAGTGGCGGCGTGCAGGCGCGCCGATTCGGTTCCCGAGCTTTCATCGCACAATTGCGCTAGTAAGTGTTTGGAGACACTGTTGTCCCAACTCTTTTGCAATCCGCGCTTTTCCGGTGGGGTCTCACCCTGACAAAGACCCGACCACACATTCTGTGCCTCTGCAGCGTATGGGATGCGGATCATGTCACCGTTATTAGGCAGAATTTGAGCGACAAGTTCCGCAGCCCCATACGAAGAGGCAAGAAAGGCAATCGGGCCCGTCTCCCGTAACCGGCGCACCCCCAGGCCACCATGCCTAATAGGTAGGCTAGCCTGACACCATTGCTGTTCACTGAGGCCGACATTGAGAGTTTCCTCCAGGATCCCTTTAAGGGTGTTGTCGAATCGAACCACTTCCTCTGGAAACTCCCAAGTGGGTGCCGTCCGTACAACATATGTGAGCTTAGGCATTGCAATGCAATTTCTGAGGAGAGTGAGTGAAACATGAGCCGGCAAATGTTTGAAATGGTCAGCTAATGATGCTAATGTTTTTGATTTCATTCTCATGGCCTCGCACACCCCATCGGAAAAAATTGGAGCCCCGAGTAGGCTCAAAGATTCTCGGTCAACTATCTTAAGTCCAGGGATTAGGTTTGTAAATCTGTCACACGATTTCGCGGCCTCAGGGCTACAGGCAAATAGTTCGCACTTAGATGTATTAACCTGCAAACCCAACTTTTTTAAAGCCGGAAAAAGTACCGCAACATCTTTTTCCACTGTCTCTGGACTTCCTCCGATTGTGCCGTCATCCAAATACCATACATTGAGGGGGGCTGCAAGTGAAGCTATAATTTTGTGTATGGCAAGACTGAAAATTAAAGGGCCTAAAGGGTCACCCTGTTGTGCGCCAGACTGTGATAGAATACACTCACCATTATAGAACAGGTTGGTCGGGGCCGAGTAACATTGGAGCAAAAAGGGAAAAATTGTTGGTGTTAAAGTACTGACCTCCGACAATATGGCATCTCGCTCGATACTGTTGAAGGCATTGCGGATGTCCAGCTTTAACAGGATGTCGTTGCTCCCTTCCCTCATCACAAAAGCCCTAGTAGCATGAATCGCAGCTTCACAGCCAAGAGGCGTACCAAAGCCGACTTGATGCGGCTGCAGATAAGATGCCATAGGAACCCTAACCGTGCGACAACAGATCTTAGCCACTAACCGTCTAAGCGTACTCCCCACCGCAATCGGTGTGATTCCGCCATCTTTTTTCTTGAGAGCACACAAAGAAGCGCCGTACAAAAAAGGACATATCGCTGAATTTAGGCGCCCACTCAAAAGAAAGTTGCAGAGGCTCGTCAATGACTCCAGCAACCTGGGGCCGCTGTCGCCAGCTGATGGAGAAACCAGTTCCTTGAGGTGCTCGGGACGCAATCCATCGAGGCCCGATGCGGAACCTCGCAGAAATGACTGTAGAGCACCCATAACATCCTCAGTCTTCACTTTGAGACTGGGTGGAGAAAATTCGGGATCTGGTGACATATAAGGAGGACTTTACTTTGATTGAGAGATATTCGCAAACTGGACTTTTTATAGATTTATTATTAATAATGATGCATGATATAATGATATGCCCCAATGTGCCCATTACAAATATACTCAGAGAGCATAGTAATTTTATTCAATATAAAAATTTCGTAGTAACCTTATTTTATTAATCAGAAAAAACTTACATTAGATTTAACAGATTCGATTCTCGAGTTAATTTTTATTGACGTATTTAATAATATTCCTTAATCAAGATTAAAATATGTAGATATTCCAATTGAAGGGTTGTAAGACTAAAGAGTCTAAGTGCCGTTAGCGCTTATGTTCCTTATAATTACATCCCTTTCTTTAATGAAGAGTTATGAAATTCTAAAGGACCTAAGCGCCAATGGCACTTTAGACTTGCAATTCCTTTAGACTTAAAAACCCTTCAAATTATCTGATAATTATGTATGTCAGATAGGTACTGAAAACTTTATTAGGTATTTGTTTGTACAGTTTGTGCTGTATGAAAAAAAATTGAATATATTGTGTGCAGTGTGTGATATTACTAATTTTCTTGCATTTATATTTGTGTTCTTTGCTGTGATATACTAACTATAAAGGTAGGTATTTATATTACATAAATATATTATATTATTATACATACCTATGTAAATATTTATATGTAAGTATACAAGTATACCAATTGTCAATTTCCATTATAATAACTAACTTTTTTTTTCAAATTTCAGTCTATGTTTGGAGCTGATAACTACGCCACATAAACCTATAACTCATTAAATACCTATTTATTCCATATATGTATCTATGTACCTTAAATATTCCACAATAAAACTACTAAAATAAGTTTAGTACGTTTATTATTTAAAGATTAATAACAGGCTTATCAATACTATCACACAAATATACAATATTGCACACTGACTTATACTTAATTAGATTGCCAAGTATTTGGTTTCGGTAGAAGAGTTAGTTATACCCGTAAAGAGGAAATGCTGTTAGTTTTGAGTATCGGTATGATGTATTACTCGTCGAAGTCAACGACGTCATTTTCGGCTTTCTTGTGGCCGACCCAGTCCCACTTGGAGTAGTGGAGCTTGGTCTTCTTGAACTTGGGGTTTTTGGAAGTGATTCTCACGAAAACTCGGCGCCCGAAGAGTGGCTGCAGCTGCCTGAAGTTGTCCACCAGAGGCAGGTTCAGGTTGGACAGAAGACCGCGGAAGTTATCCATCTGGTGAGTTACAAGAATTTATTTAGAATTTATTTAAAACGTCGGTCCTGTGTACCTAGTAGGTCGAATCAAAGTTGATGGCGTCTATGAGGTTAAACTCTTCACCCTCGATGATACAATGAATTTGCTACTGCGCAACGACTTGCCTCGTGTTCTCAGATGCCATTAAGTTTGAATCGTACTATACTTAAAGCTACTTTTGGGATAGGTACAGACAATTTTTTTGTTAGACGAGAAGTACATTATCATGTTTGATAAACTTGTTACGGTGTTTAAGGCTAGACAATTATACTTAATACTAGACAAATGTGTAAAATTTGTTAAGATGTTAGGCCTATATTCAACAGTAGATTTTGTTTGGCTCAACGTATAACCATTGCCATTGAGCGTGGTAATGCTGCTAACATGCTGGGCACTATCAATTGACATTGGGATTTAGCATTTGGATTGTCCTCAGACTCTCAAAGGTCTGAGAATAATCCGACTGCATTTATGCTACTACTAAGCTTAAGTACGAAGTTTTATTGCTTTTTGTTGTTGTTAATAAAGGCACTTGCCCTTTTATAAATCAGTGTACTATCTATCAAATTAGCTGACAAGTCCAGACGGAGATGGCGGGACAAACTGGACTGCTTTGTAACAACTAGACTCACATATTACGTAAAGAGTGGAAGGAGAATAGGGAGACCTTTGCCCAGCAGTGAACTAAACAGGCTCAATCTATAAATAAAATCTATTGAAAGCTGATACGATACCTGGAAGACGGAGATCGGGAGGTAGTCAGAGAAGACGACCCATGTGACGGCCTCAGCGCAGGGCGGGGTGGTCAGAGAGCCCTTGTAGGTGTAGAATCGCTCGGTGTCCAATCCAGACAGGATCGAGGACAAGGAGAAAGTATGTGGTAGTTGCATGCTGGTGTTGAAGTTCTCGACTGCTGACAGGTTCTTAGCGATGGGCGTTAGGAGCTTAGCGTCGAATTCAACCACCTGGAATCATAATGGTTTTCGTACATCCAGAGCCCTTACTCCAAGTTGTGCGTAGTTTATTTAATCTTTCGCGTTCGCGTGTGGCTCCATACATTCTGGTAAGTTCTTGCTCGTATCCGCCAGGGGCGCTGTACAAAAATGTATAGAGCCATACGGAAACAACTCTAGTTTCAATTTACGTGTAAACCTGGACTAACTTCTCAGAGCAGTCAGAGAAAAGCCGTCGAAGTCTAGTAATACTAAAACTTGCCTATCATTCGTGGGGCTCAAATCCCGTATACCAATAAGTTCTTTGGAACTTATGGATGGACTATTACACTACTGACTTTTCGGTGAAGGAAAACATATGAATATGTTATGCCGTATGTGAATTCACCAAACTGCACTTGGCCAGCCTGCTGGATATGGCCCAACTACCTTTCGTGGGTAGGCCCGTTCAGCAGTGGTCTATTGTAAAAGGCCGGTATAGGCACAGAATAGGCCTTATTACACAGGGCTATTATTGAAGGTCGCTGGGTATAGGCCGCGTCACACAAGTAGACGGAAATGAAGTTAGCTACAAGCTGCGCAATATCCAATCCTGGCTCACACAAAGCCGCGCGTTGATTACACAGTAGGTACAGAGCAGTGTAAATTATTCTTCTTCCTATTATCCTTCGCTAGGATTGTTCTGACACGACACAAGGGGTTATTCGAATTATAGCTACGAGTCAATTGTCGCGAAGTAATTTCATACTAACTTGTGCTTTGAAATGATATTAGCAAGTAGTTTTAATGCAATACGTGAGATTCTAGCGTTCACATGAAACGTAAAGGTAAGACAAATTCTGCTGATTCTCTGCCTTCTTATATTTCTTTTCTCATATTTCCGTGCTACCGATATTTTGATTAGGTGATGTAAGCAAAACACTTGTGCATATCTTTTGTTCAATGAAAAACAAAGGTGTTTTTATAATGATCTGTTGTTACGGCGTTGTTTATAAACACCATTCTGTGCAGTTCATTGTTGATTGTGTTTAAAGGGTTTTTAGATCGATCTCACAGCTGGTTTCTATTAATATACTGTATGTATTGATTATGATAGAGAAAAATTGTAGCGATTGTCTTGTTAGTCTCAAATCATTATAATTGCGTTGTATAAAATAAGATTTCGAAACCTGGGTGGTACTAATTTATGCTAATTTAGAGCGGTAAATGGACGATGACTTTCTTCTATCGAACGGCTAGACAGACGCGACCAAAGCGCCATCTTTTTATGGTGGACATCCCGCGCGTTGGAACCAAGCGGTATGAATCCTCATTCCTCATACGAACAGCCAGAATGTGCTTTGCCTGGGTCTGTCTTACCGCTAAAGTATAACGTGGGTGTCTTCAAATCCCTAGTAAATATGTATCTTCTACGTAAGCGTGCTACACCCTAGACCGCATATCTGCTCAACATCAGGCAGTATCTAGTCAAACGCAAACCTATACCGAATAAAAAAAATTACGTATTATCCAAAGTTTTGCGAAGATTTTTCTTACCCATGACATTTCATCTACTGCAGTCTTCAAACAACAGAATTAAAATATACAATGTGGAATCAACAAACCTGATAGAAGAAAGCGAGAACGCAGAGGCCATCAGGGTGCTGCAGGGCTTCCGCCAGGCTTCTATACTTCTTATTCCTGTGGATTATGTGCATTTCCAGAGGCAGTCTCATGTCATTGAGGGTGTGTTCTGACCCTCGGTTGTTCTTGTCTCCCCAGTGGAAGTGCAGACCTTCGATTTCATACTCATTATCCAATGGGCCGCCGAAAATGTAAGGTAAACGGAACCCTTTCTTTTCCTCCTCTGAACTGTACTTCGGGATGGTCAGCGCCACTGAAAGATTATAGTTACGAGTATTAGTCATTATATTCCTGCTTTTATCCCACTAGGTGGAGGGTTATAAGATAAATACAATAGGTTTGCGCAATCAATCTGTTCCGGGTTTATTGGTTGAGTCAATTCATTGTCCTCATACCTAGTGTACTTAACAATTTGATAGTGCCTTTATTAAATTAATAACAAAAATACATGTGCGTCATAATTACGTCCCACGTCATGGTTTTATACAACGATATAATATATCAATTTTTAATACATAAACCTAGGTGATGTATTTCCGTATGCCGCTAGAAATAACAACAAATACTAAAATCAAACTAAAATTAATATTTAGGGGGGCTCCCATACAACAAACGTGATTTGTTGCCGTTTTTTGACCGACGAACCGCCGGAGGAGGTATACAATTCGACGCGTATATTTTTTTTATTTTTTTTTCTGTATAACTACGCATAACTTTTTTCTTAGTAGTACGATTTTAATAATTCTTTTTTTATTGGAAAGAGTATACTTCGAAATTGGTCCCATTTAAATTTTATCGAAATCGGCTGAGCCATTTTTGATAAATCAACAATAATGTGAAAAATGCTACATCGATCCGTGCGAAATATTCGCACGGATCGAATTTCTGTAGACGGGTGAAGTCGGTCATGCTGATTTTTGCAAAAAATAATCTTGTTGCTCGATATTAATAACGGCTACAGATAAACGTTTGTAATATTTATAGAATATTTAGTTGTTTATTCACTTCAAAAATAAATGAAGGGGGGTTCCGTATGGTACAGAACCCTTCGTGCGTGAGTCCGACTAGCACTGATGCTGACAGTATGCAGCCAACTGGCAGTGGGCTTGAGCAATTGGATTAGAAATCTTTAGACCTTCATGGGTCTGTGGATGATCCAATTGCTTTTATGGTTTATATTTTTATGTAGTAGTAGTTTAAGTACTTATGTAGTTTTAGCTTAAGTACCTAAGTAGTATTGTATTTTGTTGTAGCTGTAGCGATACGATCCCGTGCTATCAGTACCTGAGTGTCCGTTGTTGGTGATGGTGAGTGGTCCGGGTAGAGGGTTTTGGTATCCGATGAGCTCCATGGCTGGGATGGAGATGGGGATGGCTTGGCGCGCCGCGATGGCTATGGGAGACTGCTGGCGGCCCCCGCACGCTGGGTGCAGCACGGCCCAGCGCCGCTGGTCTGAAGCGCGGTAGCCCCAACCTACGACTAGGGACACTGCAAAAAAATCGATATCTATACTGTACTGGCCTTTTAATAGTGCATTGCTGGACATTGGCCTACTTACGAAGGGTGATTAGAGCACATCCACCACGCTCAGTGCGAGTTGGTAGGTACCTATCTCTGCAACTCTACTCTATATATAGACAGAATATTGTAGTTTTGTAGTGCATACTGTAATACTAGTTCATAGACTGCATGGGCTACACTATTAGATAATCTGTCTCTACTGTAGCCGTGTGAGTAGACCTGTAAACTAATCACACCAATTAACTTCATAGTGCATCTTCGGTGGAAAAGCTGACTTAGTAGTAGGTAGTCGAAAGTCGCGATACTACTCGTATAACTTTCGTTACTAAGATCTCGATTTATTCATCTACCGATTAATTAGTAATCAAATCTCAAATCTACCGATTGTTAAGTATTCAAATGACATCACATTAACGTACACTTCATTGGACAATTCATGCATTAATGTCCCAATAAATTAGTCTTAACATTTTGAATGGCCAGTTTATTGATGTTCCTATTAAACCGTACGTGTCGAGCTTAGGAATATTACAATGGTGAATATTAAATATCGTAATAAATATTAGCGCCGGCCGCATTAGTATTCTCATTGTTTTTCGTCTCCTAATCAAGTTTCACGGTAGCGTTGATTTTTTGCCGGTTACGTCGAATTAGCTTTGCCCGTCGATGCATAATCTCACAAAAGAATTCGTTTGCTATATTTGGGTTTGCAATTTATGTGTCGTAAATCTTTGTTTAAGGAGAGCTTTAAATTATGTTCTTTAGTACATTTTCTTGTTTATTTTTTCTACGACGAGAATAATATTTTTGCATATGAGTGTCCTTTTCTATGTTGCGTTTAAAGCCGAAACACTGGACCAATGTTGATGAGCGAATTGCTGTTAGATTTGAGTTTAGTTTCGTGGCCACAATAGTAATACTTGAAAATTAAATTTAAATTCTTTGCTACATTTAGCAGTATATAAAAATCAGAATTAGGTATATTACTTATTTGGAATGTTTTCAAACAAAATTAAATATATACAATCATAGATTTCTATAAAATGAAAGGACCGAACTATCAAGGGGCGGGTTTTCAACACTTAGTTTGAGAGCTAGAGACACCAACAATTAGGTAGATGTTATTTAATGTTGTATCCTATGACAAAAAATATAAGCTCAATAAAACGATAAAGATTGTTGACATATTTAAATAAATGTCTATAATAATGGAGGATGTGATTGCATCGTGCTTTGCATTTGGTCATACGTTAAAGTTAACCCTTCAATGACCGCCGTGCCGCGATCTGCGGTACACATTGTTTTCAAAATGTCTAATTTATTCTTGGCACGACATAATGAATTTGTTTTGAAGAGATCTAAGGGTCACACCTAACTCGTATTTCAATCGATTTGTACTGTACTGAATATATCAATAAAATACTCAATAGGCTTAAAATATAAGCACATATTTGATTAGTCATTTCTAAAAGTATCTATTAATGCAAACATTGCATGATAATTTATGAGAATATTATTAACATAAGTAGTACTTGTCAATACATAATAATTTCACGCTATATGAACTTCGGCAATTTAATGTGATTGTTATAATTAAGTATAGATTTAAGTTGGGGGTAATATAACTTACGTTGTATTAGTATAAATGCTGCCGCTACTCTTCTGTTGTAAGTTGTAAAGATTTTTTGACCGACGAACCACCGGAGGAGATATACAATTCGACGCGTTTTTTTTATGTATAACCACGCATAACTTTTTTCGTAGTCGTCCGATTTCAATAATTCTTTTTTTATTGGAAAGAGTGTATTTCGAAATTGGTCCCATTTAAATTTTATCGAAATCGGCTGAGCCATTTTTGATAAATCAACAATAATGTGAAAAATGCTACATCGATCCATACGAAACATTTGTGAATTTAGTAAAAATTAAAAGTGCGTGATACAGTAATATTTTTCTGATACTTTGGTTAGCTCAGTTTAGACCTTGTAGCAGGATTATCTAATACTAGTGTTTGCCCACTGATTTGCCCGCGTTATATTTTAATATTTGTGCTATCCCGAGAATTTTTCCGGGACAAAGAGTAGTCTATGTCACTTTTCAACCGTTAAACTAGGTATATCCAAGCCAAAAATCAAGTCTATCCGTTCCTCTGTTGCTGCGTTGAAAGAGTAACAAACCAACAAACAAACTTTTGGCTTCATAATATTAGTAAGGATAAGAATAGAGCGCCGGTGCTTAAAAAACATATTTACCATAGTTTACGATGTATATTAATTAAACGCGTTTAAAAACACTAATTAGATACTTTAACAAACACATAATTACTTGAATAGTTACTTTACCAGTACACACTTAATCTAGATCATATTATTTGATTTGAAAATGTCACTTGCTCTTGCAAAAACTGATATCAGTTTTGAAATTGTAGATATACGAGTTCGTGACAACTGACTAGATTCTTGTTACACGCATTGTCGCAATTGATAAATGCATTAAATAAAATTGAAACTTCAAATAAATTCGGCCTTTGTGCGGATTATCGTAACTTGAGTTTGAGGTCAAATTACAATTTGTGCATATTATTAGGGTTAATGTTGGTCAATAGCGGAATGGTTTATCGAGACTAGAAAACAAATGACGGAGTTCAGATCGATAGAGAACTAGAGAGCGACATATAGATTTAGACGTAAATTAAATGCGATTAATTTTATCAACTTAATATGCAAAATATAGTAAAAGGAAAACTATTATTTACTGTTATAGGCTAAACAATATGATTTCTGGAATGTTACAATTATATAAATTTTTATAACATACAATAAAAACAAAGACTGCAACAAAGGTTTCTAAGATTTTTTAAAATTTCTTTAAATTTTGACGCTATGAATTTGACTTGGTTATATAGGTGGTTTCTTGTTTGGTACTCGTTAATGTGGCGCAGGGCCGGAATAGCAATCGTAAAGGCTGAAATGATGATGTTGATAAAATGGTGCCTACAATAAAGTTGATTCAGATTTGTTTACATCGGATGTTTACACGGGCGCAATGCGAAAGGAAGATGTTGCGTTTTTCGCATGTCTCACCACGGTTTCGATGCGCGGTATTTATGAACTATTATTTACGATCAGATTTGCTGTAATTGTATAGTTTACCTATCTAGCCTTGTGTATTTTAGATCAATCGCGCTTTAATTCGATTTTAATTGGAAATCTTCAAAGTATTTGCCTTACCTTGCCATGCCTACTGATTTAAATCCTTTAAATATGAAATATATTTAAAGGATTAATAATAAAAAAAATAATCATCTACGTCAGACGTAGGTGATTATTTTTCTATAATATATCCCATTTTAGATCGTGAATTTGTAGAAAAAAATATTAAATGTAAGTTTGCCGTGTTGTTTCAAAATTATTTTAGATCTATAGCAATTTAGAGTCTGTTTATAAACAATTAGAGCTTATCGCGTTCTAGGGTTACGCAATTAGGATTGTAGAGGCGACAACAAAAATTTTGATATCATTTTAATTGGTTTCAAATTTTGGGAAAAAATGAAATAATCTCGGAATAATTGAGCTAAAATATATAATAAACTCTAAAATTATGGGTTAGCGGTTAATCTTAATCATTCTTGGAAATATTCTAACGAATACTTATGTATTTGAAATTAAATACTCATTATATTGGCTTAGACAAACTCAAATATTGCTTTACTGTATCTACTTTAGTAATAATTTTAAAAATATTATATTATATTTACATTTAAAATTATCGAAATCAGATACTAATTGGAAATTATTTCCATAGGTCGACGTTATCAATTAAAAGAAATTAATGTGATATAATTTAACTAATTTCAAATTATGTTTTAAATAAAAAATATTATGTTTATTTTATTTCATTAATTATAATTATTATGTAATTAAATAAATTATATTTTATTAAAGTTTATTTATATTAATAAATAAAAATATTAAAATTTAACTAAAAAGAAAAATGGAATTAAAAACTCAACATTTTTGATTGCGTTGATGATATTACTTTTTTTTTAATTTTAAAATATTAAGTACTTACCATGTGCTCCCAGAAGGGCTATCACTGTTAAGGCAAAGGACCTCATGGTTCACTAAATAAATATTTTAGAGAAGATGAGAAGTGTTGAACACTTGATGCTTCCTACCACCGTGCGGGCAGTTTATATACTACACTTGCACATCTTTGACGCTGCGATTTCAATGGGCAAGCGCGTCATCGGTGTGCGGATTAACCCTCGAGCGATTAAGTTTCAATTGAAATAACCCACTGTTTGTAGTTACTACTGGCTGTCATTCATGTAAGTCAAAATTTAGGTTCAAATTTAATCAAAATTAAAGAACACGTCCGTAAAATGTATGAAGGCTGGTATAATAAAAATAAAAAAATCTAACCAAAGATTGCGTTAGGTACATCTCGAGAAATTACATAAGTTAATATCAAAAAAAAGCCCTTCGATTTTTAAAACTTAATTTTGAATTTCTCAGCTTAAATAAATATATTTATCATAAGAAATAGAATAAGTAGATTATTTCTGACAATCCTGATTAAACAACCTGAAATAGCAAAAATAAAATCATTTTTAACAATTCTCAATGATTTTCTTGAAAAAGTATGTCATAACTGGATGCACCAACTTTTTATGAATTCTATAATTTTAGCAAAATATGACATAAATATGGAAGAATCAGGTAATAATGCAAGTAAAATAGCGATAGAAGCACATTCATATGGATAAAACAGAAAAAAATGTGAGCTGTATTTCCATACAATTTATTTATATCATTTAAAAAAAGATGAAAAAATATAAATTAAATATTTTTGAGAAGCCCATAAAGCAAGCTTTCAATTGATGCATATGTCATCTTGGTTAGATTTTTCTCTGAACAATATACCATTTCTGAACATCTCTTTTAAATAAAACCCATTGGAGTTGCTTGCATCAGGTGGTCCCTGTGCCCGAGTGTGTTTCCGCCTTGTCGTGGCGGGGGGGGGCTTAGAAGCTCGTGGTGGGGCCGCTTCTCCGAGTGTTTGCCTCCAAGCCCGAGTAGAAGCAGGCCAAAGTGTCTTATGGGGGCCACCGCAACTGAGGCGGCTGAGGTGTCGTATGGGAGGCACTGCAGCTGAGGATTGGATGCCGCGGCGGGAGAAGACTGCTGGTGTGTCGTTGCCACTTTCCCTGCCTGCCGTGGCATCGACGGGACCGCCACTGTTTTTGATGGCGGACGCGGTGGGGCTGCAGGGGAAGAGGAGTGTCGGTATGTCGTCGGCCGCTCTCCCTATCCTCTGCAGCCGTAGTGGCAGGCACGGGGCCACTTCAACCGACCCGTTGCATCGGGACCAGGGCTGTCGGACACGGGTGCTGTCCTACGTCCAGTGCTGGTTGGTACCAGGTGGTGGATGACGATGTGTCTGGTGTTCGACACATCGCCATTCTGGCGGGAGCGCAAGCTCCGAGGTGGGGCCTCAGTTAGGCCAGCGCTGTCGGGTGCCACGGAGGAGTGCGAAAGCGTGTCCGTAGCCCCGACACCAGGCGCAGTGGTGGAACACCCAGGGGTTATGGTGGGTATACAGTCCAGCAATGGGCGGAGACTCCCACATAACCACCCGTCTGCCCCGAGGTGTGGTGGGATCTATAAAAGATTTCCCCTGGCCAAAAAATAAATGCTCGGTTTAATATTACTGATAATAAGTTTTGAGTAATAGTTTTGTGTAACTTGCCCAAATGAACTTAAATATGTGTTAAAATAAAATTCTAGATGACGCAAAATGATGATTAGTGCTTATTAACTTTTTATGTAGATATGTATGTTTTAATGGTCAATCCTGAATTTATTTTGCTAAACATATTATTTATTTTTGCTCAGTCAATTTTATTAGAAATTATTCAAGAAAGACTCAAAATATGTATGTGTAATCAACACTTACACATAATTTCACTGTAATTAGGTAAATATGGGCTAAAAGTTTTCTAGCAAGTTGATTGAATTTCCAACGTTTCGGTAACGTAGGTACTATGCAAGGAAACAGGAAACAAATAATAATTCATTTACGTAGGTATACCTACCTAGCTATAATGTCTAATACAAGTAACCATATCATAATAATTCAAAATGCGAGTAAAAAAAGGAGCCCCCATAAATATTTATTTTGTTCTGTTTTTAGTATTTGTTTCTATAGTGGCAACAGATATACTCGTACATCTCCAGTGAAAAATCAACTGTTTAGCTAACAGACAGACAGACGGGCGTTTGGACGGAGAACGGAGTCTTAGTAATAGGGTCCCGTTTTTATCCTTCGGGTACGGAACCTTAAAAAGAACAAAGAAAAGGACACATACAATAATGTTCTACTTAGTGTTCCTTTTATTTATTATTTTTTCTCTAAATCCTCTATAGCTATACAATACCTACATTTTAGTGTTTCTATTACCTTCGTTAAGTGACTTATCTGTTAAGTCCGTACCATAACTACTCAAATGGTTTATGTCATTACTTAGTAAAAAATAAATAATTATGTCTGCCCATTTCGTATTTATACGAAATCGATAGAGCAGACTTGCATAACAAGCGAGTCAAGAACTTTTCTGTGTCATATTTTTCGGTGGGCCTTTTTGATCTTTTAATCCATTAATTAATTATCATCGATCAAAAAAACAAGCCCCTAGTAAAGGGTTAACTCTGCATCGCTCAATTGGACAAATCTTAGTAACAATAGATGATGACATTACGGTGAGATGATATGAATTAGGTACCTAGTTGCCATAACACACTCCATTGATTAGAACCAAAATAAATAATACGGCTAGCCAGTCAATCGAAAAATATTGTTTACACTTGTAATCGCCATTCATTACACAATGGCGATCCCATAATGTTCATAGCTAGAAGATAAGTTTATTTTTTATTGAGTGTTGTGGCAAGCGGTTGCTCGGTTCGTGGTAAGTATATCGCCGGCATATACAGGGTTATACAGAACTGGCGTGATAAGCCGAAAGGAGATGATTCAATCATCATTATAAACAACTTCACTATGGGGCCAAGCCAGAGAAAAAGAAAAAATCTGTTGTTTCATACATTTTGTTGATTCTGAGTTGCAATTTTGTATGGAACATTGATTTTTTAGGGTTCCGTACCTCAAAAGGAAAAAACGGAACCCTTATAGGATCACTTTGTTGTCCGTCTGTGTGTATGTCAAGACTCTTTATCTCGGGAATGCGTAAAGATATCGAGTTGAAAGGACATGTCCACAAAATGTATGGATGCTGGTATAATAATAATCAAAAATTCTAACCAAAACACTCGTTACATTTCGAGAAAGTTCATATTTTTCTGAGTCTATTACAACACTTAAAACCAAAAAAGAGCCCTCCGATTTTTTAAAAATTAATTTTGAATCTATTAGGATAATTAAATATATTTGGCTCAATAGGTAGTTTATATATATCAACTCTGGTTAAGTAACCTCGATTATTGTTAATTAGAAGCATTTTTACCAATTAGACACAGTTTTTAAGTGTTTTTTGTCACATTGTATCTGCTAACTGGTCACACTGGTAGGTTATAATTTTTAATTTTAGCAAATTAAGAGATGAATGTGGAAGAATCAGCTACGAATGCAAGTAAAATAACGATAAAAGCATTTTATTATTGCCAAACTAGAAATAATACAGAGCTGTATTATTATTTCTCATACAATTTATTTTTCACATTAAAAAAATAAATGGAGGGATAAAAAAATCTAAATTAAATATTTTTGAGAAGCCCATAAATCAAGCTTTCAAATGATGTATATATCATCTTGGTTCGATTTTTCTCTGAATAATATACCACTTGTGGACGTCACCTTAAGTGATGAATATGTAAGAATCAGCTACGAATGCAAGTAAAATAACGATAGAAGCACTTTATCATCGCCAAACTAGTAAAAGTAGGTAATAAGCTGTATTGTTATTTTTCATACAATTTATTTTTCACATTTAAAAAAAATGGAGGGGTGAAAAAATCTAAATTAAATATTTTTGGGAAGCCCATAAAACAAGCTTTCAAATGATGTATATATCATCTTGGTTCGATTTTTCTCTGAATAATATACCACTTGTGGACGTCACCTTTAAATTGTATACGTAAACTTATGAATTCTTGCAGTTGTGTAAAAGAAAAACTTCTCGGTTACCGTATAAAAAAGTTAGAGCCGTTTATGTCGTAAAAAAACGCATATTTTGACACTTACAAAAATCAAAACCTACAGGGTACTTCCTGTTGACATCATCCATCAGCCAATAGACGTCCACTGCTGGACATAGGCCTCCCCTATGGATCTCCAATAAGACCGGTTGATAGCGGCTTGCATCCAGCGCGATCCTGCGGCCTTAATGAGGTCATCTGTCCACCTTCTGGGTGGACGTCCTACGCTGCGCTTGCCGGTACGTGGTCTCCACTCGAGAACTTTTCGACTCCACCGGTCATCAGTCCTCCGCGCTATGTGCCCTGCCCATTGCCATTTCAACTTGCTAATCCGTTGGGCTATGTCGGTAACTTTGGTTCTTCTACGGATCTCCTCATTTCTGATTCGATCACGCAGAGAGACTCCGAGCATAGCCCTCTCCATAGCTCGTTGGGCTACTTGGAGCTTACTAATAAGGCCCATAGTAAGAGACCACGTTTCTGTGCCATAAGTCATCACTGGCAACACACACTGGTCGAAAACTTTCGACTTGAGGCACTGAGGTATGTCGGACGAGAAGACACTATGCAATTTTCCGAACGCTGCCCAGCCGAGTTGGATTCGGCGATTGGCCTCTTTGTTGAAGTCGGACCTACCTAACTGGACTACTTGTCCCAGGTAGACGTACGAGTCAACGACTTCAAGAACCGAGTTTCCAACATAAATCGGGGTGGGTAAAACATGGGAATTACACATGACTTTCGTCTTGTCCATGTTCATCTTAAGACCCACCTGTTGAGAAACCCGATTGAGGCCATCGAGCATCGTGCTGAGCTCTTCCATAGATTTTGCCATGACTACTATATCGTCAGCAAACCGAAGGTGAGTGAGGTATTCGCCATTGATATTGATGCCGAATCCTTTCCATTCCAGGAGCTTGAAGGCGTTCTCCAAAGTAGTCGTAAACAGTTTCGGAGAAATTACGTCTCCCTGTCTTACGCCTCTTTTTAAAGGGATCGCCTTGGAGCTCTCTTCCTGTACTCGGACTGACATAGTGGCGTTATTATACAAGCACTTCAACACTTCGATGTACCGATAGTCAATACGGCATCGTTGGAGAGACTCGAGCACAGCCCATGTCTCGACCGAATCAAAGGCTTTTTCATAGTCCACAAACGCTAAGCAAAGTGGCAGATTATACTCTTCGGTCTTCTGTATAACCTGCCGCAGCGTATGAATGTGGTCCATGGTGCTAAAGCCTTTTCGGAAACCGGCTTGTTCGCAAGGCTGAAAGTCATCAAGCCTGCGCTCGAGACGGTTCGTAATGACCCTTGAAAACAGCTTATAAACATGGCTCAGAAGTGAGATGGGTCTGTAGTTCTTCAATAAGGTGTTGTCACCTTTCTTGAAAAACAACACCACCACGCTTCTGTTCCATGCTTCTGGCGTGATGCCCTCGAGGACGAATTCCTCGCGAACACTTTGGAGCCTTTGTTCTGCTCTATTGTCTCTTTAATATGTTTAGTATTAAAGAGACGAATGTCGCGCCGCACGGATTTTGAAATTTGTCTATTGAGCTGCCTATATGACTTTGCATCATCGGAAGACTGCAGTCTCTGTAAGCGTCGTTCGGCCATAAGATTTAGAGTTTGATCGGAAAATTTTTGAGGTCTATTTGTACGACGGGGTCTAAAGAATTTAGCACCCACCGTCTGGACAGTTTCTACGAGCCCGTTGTTAATCTCGTCCACCGACGCAAAGTTCTCCAGGCAAGCAAAGCGATTTGAGAGCTCGAGCTGAAAGCTCTCGGGGTTCTGGATATGGGCACGAGTAGGCCGGAGCGTAGACTTCATCAGGCGTGACCTTTCGAGTTTAACGTTAATATCCAAGGTGCCTCTTACGATTTTGTGATCACTACCGGTTTTCACTCTGTGGATCACGGAGACATCATTAAATATCCGTTTCTCAGTGGTCATGATGAAGTCTATCTCATTTTTGGTGGAACCATCGGGGCTCATCCAGGTCCACTTCCTGTGAGGCGGCTTCTGGAAGAAAGAGTTCATCATGAAGAGTTCCTCTCTCTCCAGAAAGTCAGCCAGCCTCTGGCCCCTGGGGTTCCGTTGTCCATATCCAAATTGCCCCACTCTCAGCTCATCATCGCTTCTTTTGCCCAACTTTGCGTTGAAGTCCCCCATAACAACAGTAAAGTGGGTCTTAGACGTATGTATGGCCTGACTTACGTCTTCATACATAGTCTCCACTTCGTCATCTGGGTGTGACGAGGTCGGTGCGTATACCTGAATGACCTTCAGCGAATACCTCTTGGATATTCTGAGTATTAGATATACAACCCTGCTCGACACACTTTCGATGGTGATAACGTTGTTAGCGAGGGACTTATGAACGAGAAAACCGACACCACCTTGGGACCGCTGGTCACCTTCCCGGTAGTAGAGCAGGTTGCCGGATTTCAGAGTTATCGTGTCCTCCCCCTCTCTACGGACTTCAGACAACCCCACAATATCCCAACGCAACCTACTCAACTCTTCTTCCAGCTCAGCAATCCTCTCGTCAGTCCTCATTGTGCGCACGTTGTGTGTTACCAGGGCCAGTCGTCGTTTGCGGGAGTGGTAGCCGGGCGTCTGCCAGGGATTCTTAGCACCCCCTTCTCCGCCGTTACCGGGGCCGCTACCGTAGCCCCGGGCTAGCGGAGCTGCTGGGGACTGGGGGCCTGATCTATTTGTTTCTGCCATATATTGGGGGTATTTGCCCATAATCGCCGCGCTGGGCAAGCGTGGTGGCGATCGCAGAAAACGTAGCTTCGCGACAGAGATGCTGCTCCCCATCCCTGCCCTGTGCCATTTTAGCTACGTTTTTATTTGAATGGTTATACCGCCATTAGTCGGTTCCGCTGTACCTCAGTCGGCTCTTACGACACCTGGTACTAGAGGGGGGTGCTATTCTACTCTGCCGGCACCCCACGGCCTATTACAATAAATATCCTGTTGACATAGAACTATGAAATTTGGCGAGAAGCATTGTCTCAGAGTACACATATAGGAATAAATCTGAAAACTGTACATTTTTATTTAAATCACAAAAAAATAGGGCTTTAAAATTCACAAAATATGGGTTTAAAATTCAAAGGACGTAAATCGTATCATGTAAGGTATCATATAAAAGAGCTTCATTAGGACATGCTAAAACAGGTTTTATATTATTTTGACAATGTGTAATTTTCGATGTATGACGAGAAAAGTGAAATAAAAAACTTTTATTGTCGATGATTATGGTATAGAGATTTTAACAACTTATTTCCCAATTTTGTAAAATTTTCTGGATTTGTACGGAACCCTCGGTGTGCGAGCCTGACTCACACTTGTCCGGTTTTTTATCCCAGGTTGGCCCCATCGTTAAAGACGTTTATAATGATGATCTTAATCATAATCATAAAAAAAAATTAGGGGACATCTTTCACACGACATCTCTGACCCCACACTAAGCAAAGCTTGTCATTATGGCTACCAGAGACTGAAATACTACTTAAACATATTTTAAATACATACTTATATAGATAGTACTTAAAAAAACACCCCGACACAGAGCAAACACCTATGTCCACCACATAAATGCTTGCCCTGGGTGGGGATCGAACCCACGCCTCTTTGATCCAGAAGTCAGGGTCACTAACCACTGAGCCACCGAGATACCGAGAATTGTTGTTCCATACTTAAAAGTTTAGCACACGACAAAAACTATTTAGCAGCTGATGTTTTTTTTTTGCGATTTTAAAGTTGGTTCAGACATACTTAGTAGAAGTTATTTTTAATAATGATGATGATAATAACACTTTTGAAAGTCCCTGCACTTCGTATATCAACATCTTGTATATACTGAGCGCCACACAAATTGAAGGATGGGAAGTTATGCGCAGCGTTCTGCGCAAAAGCCGAAATATGGGTACGCGCGGGAGCCAGAGAAACGCCGGGGCACACCCGCCCGCCAACCTCATGCCTCCCGCGCGCTCCCTACGCCCGAGCTCACTACTTCGCCATTTGTATAGGCATTGTGCACACATGTGCAGTAATTAGCGAATCACGGCGAAGTGTCATCTGCGGCTAACTTCCCATCTTTCAATTTGTGTGGCGCTCAGTATACCTATTTGGTGTCGTATACCGGGTGTATTTCTAGACGACGCGACGACGGGCACATTCTAGGATACCATTGTACTCGTCATTATGACCACTCATAAAAATGGAACCTTCCCACTAGTAGGTACGATTGATTAGTCCGATCGTCGCACTAGTGAGAATTTTTCTTCTCAGTAGTCCGACCGTCGAACTAACTTATGAGTAGGTACATTTTTTTCATTTTTTCGACTGTCGAATTACCATCCAAATAAAATTTTAAAAACGCTTGTTTTGATAAACCATAATTATTATGAACAACTTTTACCATGGGACCAACTCTGTATTCCAGGAAGAAAAATTTTACAACAATTTTATTTTTGATTTGTATAGTTTTATATTTTTTGTGTAGGTACCTAATATGTAAAATCTCATCTTGTGAAATCTAAAAAGTGTGCTTACATTAACAATTTAATTGAGTAGAATTTAAAAAAAAATTTTTTTAGACGATTCTAAGTGCCTATATTGTTCCGCCGTTACAATCAATACCGTGGCCGCTATACAGTGTAGCCGATTCTATCTTTGCGTCGTGCCATCTGGACCTAGCCAAGACAAAAGCTTTCATTGACCTTCTCGACAAAATGTATTGAACAGCTGATGTTAAACCTAGAATAATTAAGTCCATCACCTAAAGAAACACTTTACACAGTGCCGGATTTACCAACGGGAAGAGTAAGCGAAGCTTTTAGGGGGCGGCAAATTTCGGACCATTAATTTTATAATTGACTAAATACAAGATTAATTTGTATGCCTAAACATTATAAGTCTACAGAGAAAAAACAGAATATATGATTAGTTTTTACAGCTTAGTATCAAAGTCGGGGGGTTATAGCAAAATTCAACAGCATACTGGCGGCAAATACGTAAATCCGCCACTGACTTTGCATATTACTTTGGCAATGCCAAATCGCCAATAACCACTGCAAACCTGCAGACCCAACGTAGGTACTTGTTAGAATTTTGCTGAAACACTGTACTGTACTGTACCAGCCTTTTTAATAGTCCACTGCAGGACGTAGACCTACCCACGAAGGGTGATTGGGCCATATACACCACGCTGGCCCAGTGCGGGTTGGTGGATTTACATACGCCATCGAATTTCTTCTACGGACGCATGCAGGTTGCCTCACGATGTTTTCTTTCACCGAAAAGCCCGTGGTTTGAAATTTCGTACATAAATTCCAAGGAATTCATTGGTACGGGACCGGGATTTGAACCCACGACCTCACGATTGTAGGGCGGGTGTCATTACCACTAGACCACCACGGCTTTTTTGAACAGCTGAAACACTAGACGCTTGTTAATATTCATAAAATATTTTTAAACGTCTTTATGTGTGGTGTAAGCCATAGGATAATGCAGCACTCAGCATAGCGGTACCGTCGGAGACACGTTCCGCTAAGTTGTGAGATCAAGTTTTTTCTCCTCTTTCAGGCAAATTAAAAACTCTGACAACTGATGTACCTACTGCAGGACTCGATGAATTTAGAAACAAATTAGATGACGTTTTTAACTAGCATAAAGCTCGAAACATACTATCGGACGCGGCTTACGGACGCGACTCACAGCCGCGACCTAGACTATGAAAGTACACTGCGCCATGCACACTATCGGACATAAGTCGCGGACGTCACCTTCGGACGCCCTTGAGCGTTCGGACGTCCGAGAGCGATCTGGCACACCGGATGTTTTAAGACTGTGCACATTGCTAAGTCGCGGCTGTCAGTCGCGTCCGTCAGCCGCGTCCGATAGTATTTTTCCGGATTTAAGTAGATAGATAATTATATTATAACTATACAACTTACTTTTTAAACGACTTCCAAAAAGGAGGAGGTTCTATATTTGTCTGTATGTTTTTTTTTGTTTATGTTCATCGATCATTTCGCCAGTTATGAAGCGAATCGAAAAAATATTTTTTAGTTCGAAAGGGTAAACTCCTGAGGTGGTCCCAATCGGTCCCTTTTAAAGGACATGTCCACAAAATGTATGGAGGCTGGTATAATAATAATCAAAAATTCTAACCACAACACTCGTTACATTTCGAGAAAGTTCATGTTTTTCTGAGTCTATTACAACAGTTAAAAACAAAAAAGAGCCCTCCGATTTTTTTAAAATTTATTTTGAAATTATTAGGATAAATAAATATATTTGGCTTAATAGGTAGTTTGTCTCTAGCAACCCTGATTAATTAAGGTCCACATTGTTAAATAAAAGCATTTTGGCCAATTAGACACACTTTTAAAGTGTTTTTTTGTCACGTTGTATCTACTAACTGGTCACACTGGTAGGTTATAATTATTAATTTTAGCAAATTAAGTCATGAATTTGGAAGAATCAGCTACGAATGCAAGTATAATAACGATAGAAGCACTTTATCATCGCTAAACTAGAAAAAGTAATAAGCTGTATTGTTATTTTTCAAACAATTTATTTTTCACATTTAAAAAAAAAAGGAGGGGTGAAAAAATCTAAATTAAATATTTTTGGGAAGCCCATAAAACAAGCTTTCAAATGATGTATATATCATCTTGGTTCGATTTTTCTCTGAATAATATACCACTTGTGGACGTCACCTTTAACAGAAATAGGCTGAGCCGTTTTTGAAAAATCAACAATAATGTAAACAATTCGAGCGAAATATTCGAATTTTGTATACGATGGGAGGTGGTTTTACCATTTTTTGCGAAAAATAATAATGTACTTATTACTTTTTTACCACTTTCCCCTACATAGGTATATAAATATTTGCCATCGACTAACTTACAACAGCCACCCGACCACCTAAGCAATAGCAATCGTAATAGCAATCGTTTATGACTTCATTTTAGTCATTTAGCACCGCCTGTGACGTTAGCCATCAATTGCTTTGCGCGGATTGCGAAAGCAATCGTTGAATGAACAACTTTGATGGCTAACGTCACATAGGCGGTGCCAAATGACTAAAATGAAGTCATAAACGATTGCTATTACGATTGCTATTGCTTAGGCGGTCGGGGGGCTGCTGGTCACTTTGTGGTGTGGGACCTCTTATGACTGGAACGGCGACACCGAGGTTCATCTAACTTTGTACTTTGATCATATTTTAACTTCACCACCAGCCCGTCTACTCGCCTGATGGAAAGCGAAGAGGGGAGGTTCGTACTTTGTATGAAGAACGTACTGGAACTACTCGAAACGTTTGGTTTACCGCTAGGAATGTCCACCGTAGAATTGTTTTTCGCTAAAAAGTGACTTTTTTATTTTTTAAATCGGTTCACAATTATTGGCGAAAATATAGTTGAACCTTAGAGTATTATTAATACTCTAAGAGTTGAACATACACAAAAAAAATACATACAGACGAACAGGTTTCCTCCTTTTTGGAAGTCAATTAATAAAAAGGTGACGCTCTGGTCGCGACTGATAGACGAAGGGGGCAGGTGGACCTAAACTGTGTAATTCCTCACATTCGTTAGTCTTGTCTGCAAATAACCGAATCGGGTAGCTGAATAGGATTCAAAATAAAACGCTCTAACTTGAAGTTTACTCCGCTCATTCCTCACATTCGTTAGTCTTATCTGCAAATAGCCGAATCGGGTAGCTGAATAGGATTCAAAATAAAACGCTCTAACTTGAAGTTTACTCCGCTCATCGCGTGTCCCTCTCATCATAATTCGGATCAGGCGTTCGGCGCCATTCATCAGCCGCGACAGGCGGGGCTAGGCAGCAGTAAATCATGCACAGCGCCAAACGTGCGCGACCGCCGCGCGCCGTCGCGGCCCGCGGTTGCATTCGTACGCGCAACTCTGCGAACACTCCGCTGCGCCAAGCCCCGCCCTCCTTCCCCTATGATTAACGAAGGAAAAACTGAAACTAATCAGAGCCCTTAGTCCAGGTTTTGCGTGGATTCCTTAAACTTTCGTTGCGAGTATGACTGCAAACATTTTGGTTAGTTCTTCCTCGTTTCCGCCAGGCGCGCTGTACAATAATGTATAGAGCCAAACGGAAACAGCTGTAGTTTGCAGTTAGTTAGTTTGTAGTTTAGCTGGCATGGTTAAAGGGTTAAAACAACCAGTACCCACAACTTTAAATGTCATCCGAGCTACTGCGGCGCTCAGTTGTAAATACTACCCGTGGTTACTCATCCGAAGACTAACCGTACCTAACGTTGCTTAAATTCAGTGATCGCTAAAAACACCAAGTTAAACTAAACTACGCTATGACCGCTATTCATTAGTAAGCTTTTCTTTATCTCATTGTCGTTATAAGTAGGTAAGTACTTAGGTAGTATTTTTTGTGAGGAGGGACATTTTAGAGCAACACTTTGTCAGTCCCTAGGGTAAACTCACAGGCGATGAAGTTTGCAGAATGTTACGCCCATCTACGCGGCAGTTACCTACATTGCAGCAGTTGTAGTCGCGGCTACCCAAAAACCAACCTGCTGTACTGCGGACTTTGTCACTATCGATAATGGCGAAAATAACAAAGTCCCCTGTCCCTGTGTCTGGAAGAAAAAACAGCTTACGAATTGTTACAATGTTTCTGGGTCAGTTAAAATATTTTAAACAGAAATAAATCTGACAAATGGGTTTCAGGGTCGATTGCGCAGTCCTTGAACATCTTTCAATTTTTTCTGTGAAGGAAGCGGAAGAAATAATGCATTGCTTCTTCAAAAGTCGGGTAAATAAACCCCTCTACAAAGTAGAGCCCAAAACACTAGACGCAACTTAGGTACTATTCGCAATCTATGACGTTTTTGACGTCATAGTAATATAATGAAAACCATGATGTTGTATGGGATAGAGGAATTTTATGTCACACAATTATTATCCTGTTTAGGTACCTACTAGCACAAGTGTGAATAACCGCGCAATTGGTACCTTATTAGCCGCGTACCCACCTAGCGCACAGGCTCGCGCGGCAGCCTCGCGAGCCAAATGCCTCGGCTGGTGTGGACGTGCCTCGGCCTGCCTCGGGCGCGCGTTTGCTCGACCGAGCACGGCTCGGCCCCGAGCCATCTGTTGTCGGTAAACTTGACGCGCTCAAAGGTGCCTCAGTGAGCGCTGTGTGTTAGGTGGGGACGGTTATGTTTTGGCTCGCGCGCGAAGCTACTTCAAGTTTTGTCTCTTGCCGTGTTTGTCTTCTGTAATTTTGATATCATGGGCAGTCAGGAGGAGTCCATTCGCTCTATCTAGAAGCGTTTAGGTTTTTTCTTGATACGTGACTGTTTTCGTTTATTTAAACAGTAAACAGCTAGGAAAATAGCTGCAGCTGAAAATACACGACTATCCATTACGAATACTCGCGGAATTATGATGGCTCAGCCTGCCTCGCGAGGCGGCCTCGTGTAAATTGAACCAAACTACTGAGGCTGCCGCGGGAGCCATCGCTCGCGATCCGGACACCGAGGCTGCCGCGCGAGCCTGTGCGCTAGGTGGGTACGCGGCTATTTAAGTTGGTAAGGAATAAAATAACCTTGTTTGGGTATAGAAACATTGCGTAGCACTAATCGGTAGATTTACACGTCATTATACGTCAAACCGCAAGCCCTCCCAAACCATAATCCTAGCGTCACCTCTGCTCTAGGAACTGTAGTCAAAGAAGATATAATAATACTACTGTAGTGTAGATAGCGTATAGGTAGTGAAACTAGAACTGCTTACCCTGTATTAAAACCATCATTGCGAACAACTTATTATTATCAAGCCAACCTGGAATCCGAGAATAAAAAAGCTGTTCCATACAAAATTGCAACTCGAAATCCACAAAACGTATGAAACAGCTGTTTTTTTTTTCGAATTCCGTGTTTGCCACATAGTAAAACTGGTTCATTATGATGATGGTCTGAATCTTCCTGTCTGAATGGCTCCTTTCAGCTTAGTGTACCAGTTTTGGTTCGCGCTGGGTGCAAGCCGCTTCCACTGGTTTTATTGCGGTTATTCCAGTTTTATTGGTGATCTATTGAGGAGGCGGATGTCCAGCAGTGGACGTCGTATGATTTGTAACTAGATGCATGGTAGGTATCCACAACACCTTTTTCCTTTTACACAACACACAGGGATCCCTGAAAAAGTATGCGGTAAAATGAGAGTCAGGGCCTGCGAGTCTAGGTCCCCACAAGGTCGGGTAGTCTATTAGGGAAAATCTTAGCAATCTTGCTTTACATTACATAGGTAGGTACTCAAATAAATGCTAATTATTCGACACTGCTGATTATGCTGATATAGGCACATCAATATACACTGCTCGCTCGCCTATAAACAAAAAAAACAAATAAATACTTTCTTAATAAGTGATAGTAGGTAGGTATCAAGAAAGTAGAGCAAGATACGCAGACGAACCAGTCACCAACATAGCCCAGCAGATCATCAAGTTGAAATGGCAGTGGGCAGGGCACATAAAACGAAGAACAGATGGCCGATGGGACTGTTAAAGTTCTTGAATGGAGACCACGTACCAGCAAGTGCAACATAGGACCTCCTCTAACTAGGTGGGCTTGCGCTGGATGCAAGCCGCTGCCAACCGGGCTTATTGGAAATCCATAGTGGAGGCCTATGTCCAGCAGTGGACGTCTACGGCCGATTATGATGATATGTAGGTATAGGTAATTTATAATAATTTAATTTCCCTTAGTGGCAGGTTCATGGGCGAGAAGCGTGGACCGTTTCTTCCAGGCGGGCTACGCCATGTGCAAGTCTACGAAACTAATTATAAAATTGCTTCTGATTTGTAGCCCAATAACTTCCAAATTGCAGACCCTATGTAAGTATTTTATAGTCAGTAAGCAAGTACTAGGTACTAAAACTTCGAATTATCGCGTCTTTCGGGGAGGTACCTGAGATACATTGACGGAGATAAGTAATCTTTAGGTAGGTGCCTATAAGAATTATTTTCAGCTTTCCCTGTTCTGTGTGTCTACGAAATACTAGCCTATATGTATGCCTGCAGCTACAATCACATCCTACGAAGTTTCAAGGTCTTATCAATTTATTTAATTTTTTTGACTGTTTAAGAAGTATTGTATGGATATGAAAATAATTCAGTAAGTACCTAACTTCTTGATCGTGACAAAATATAAATTAAAAAAATAATAACAAAGTAACCGAGCTGCTTTTTATTTCCTTGTCTTATCGATTCTACATGCATCGGAAAACGAAATGAAATTCCAGACCTTCGATTAGATATTGTTATTAGGGACAGATAGGTACAGACGCTTGAAATTATGATAATCATCAGCATGCTGAGCCACAGGCATTCCAGCTGGTGGGATCAGTAGGTACCTAAATAGGTACAGTAGGTAGGTACATTTTTACTTAATAAACTGTGTAATTCCTCACATTCGTTAGTCTTGTCTGCAAATAACCGAATCGGGTAGCTGAATAGGATTCAAAATAAAACGCTCTAACTTGAAGTTTACTCCGCTCATTCCTCACATTCGTTAGTCTTATCTGCAAATAGCCGAATCGGGTAGCTGAATAGGATTCAAAATAAAACGCTCTAACTTGAAGTTTACTCCGCTCATCGCGTGTCCCTCTCATCATAATTCGGATCAGGCGTTCGGCGCCATTCATCAGCCGCGACAGGCGGGGCTAGGCAGCAGTAAATCATGCACAGCGCCAAACGTGCGCGACCGCCGCGCGCCGTCGCGGCCCGCGGTTGCATTCGTACGCGCAACTCTGCGAACACTCCGCTGCGCCAAGCCCCGCCCTCCTTCCCCTATGATTAACGAAGGAAAAACTGAAACTAATCAGAGCCCTTAGTCCAGGTTTTGCGTGGATTCCTTAAACTTTCGTTGCGAGTATGACTGCAAACATTTTGGTTAGTTCTTCCTCGTTTCCGCCAGGCGCGCTGTACAATAATGTATAGAGCCAAACGGAAACAGCTGTAGTTTGCAGTTAGTTAGTTTGTAGTTTAGCTGGCATGGTTAAAGGGTTAAAACAACCAGTACCCACAACTTTAAATGTCATCCGAGCTACTGCGGCGCTCAGTTGTAAATACTACCCGTGGTTACTCATCCGAAGACTAACCGTACCTAACGTTGCTTAAATTCAGTGATCGCTAAAAACACCAAGTTAAACTAAACTACGCTATGACCGCTATTCATTAGTAAGCTTTTCTTTATCTCATTGTCGTTATAAGTAGGTAAGTACTTAGGTAGTATTTTTTGTGAGGAGGGACATTTTAGAGCAACACTTTGTCAGTCCCTAGGGTAAACTCACAGGCGATGAAGTTTGCAGAATGTTACGCCCATCTACGCGGCAGTTACCTACATTGCAGCAGTTGTAGTCGCGGCTACCCAAAAACCAACCTGCTACTGCGGACTTTGTCACTATCGATAATGGCGAAAATAACAAAGTCCCCTGTCCCTGTGTCTGGAAGAAAAAACAGCTTACGAATTGTTACAGTGTTTCTGGGTCAGTTAAAATATTTTAAACAGAAATAAATCTGACAAATGGGTTTCAGGGTCGATTGCGCAGTCCTTGAACATCTTTCAATTTTTTCTGTGAAGGAAACGGAAGAAACAATGCATTGCTTCTTCAAAAGTCGGGTAAATAAACCCCTCTACAAAGTAGAGCCCAAAACACTAGACGCAACTTAGGTACTATTCGCAATCTATGACGTTTTTGACGTCATAGTAATATAATGAAAACCATGATGTTGTATGGGATAGAGGAATTTTATGTCACACAATTATTATCCTGTTTAGGTACCTACTAGCATAAGTGTGAATAACCGCGCAATTGGTACCTTATTTAAGTTGGTAAGGAATAAAATAACCTTGTTTGGGTATAGAAACATTGCGTAGCACTAATCGGTAGATTTACACGTCATTATACGTCAAACCGCAAGCCCTCCCAAACCATAATCCTAGCGTCACCTCTGCTCTAGGAACTGTAGTCAAAGAAGATATAATAATACTACTGTAGTGTAGATAGCGTATAGGTAGTGAAACTAGAACTGCTTACCCTGTATTAAAACCATCATTGCGAACAACTTACCTATTACTATCAAGCCAACCTGGAATCCGAGAATAAAAAAGCTGTTCCATACAAAATTGCAACTCGGAATCCACAAAACGTATGAAACAGCTGTTTTTTTTATCGAATTCCGTGTTTGCCACATAGTAAAACTGGTTCATTATGATGATGGTCTGAATCTTCCTGTCTGAATGGCTCCTTTCAGCTTAGTGTACCAGTTTTGGTTCGCGCTGGGTGCAAGCCGCTTCCACTGGTTTTATTGCGGTTATTCCAGTTTTATTGGTGATCTATTGAGGAGGCGGATGTCCAGCAGTGGACGTCGTATGATTTGTAACTAGATGCATGGTAGGTATCCACAACACCTTTTTCCTTTTACACAACACACAGGGATCCCTGAAAAAGTATGCGGTAAAATGAGAGTTAGGGCCTGCGAGTCTAGGTCCCCACAAGGTCGGGTAGTCTATTAGGGCAAATCTTAGCAATCTTGCTTTACATTACATAGGACATCGACACTGCTGATTATGCTGATATAGGCACATCAATATACACTGCTCGCTCGCCTATAAACAAAAAAAACAAATAAATACTTTCTTAATAAGTGATAGTAGGTAGATATCAAGAAAGTAGAGCAAGATACGCAGACGAACCAGTCACCAACATAGCCCAGCAGATCATCAAGTTGAAATGGCAGTGGGCAGGGCACATAAAACGAAGAACAGATGGCCGATGGGACTGTTAAAGTTCTTGAATGGAGACCACGTACCAGCAAGTGCAACATAGGACCTCCTCTAACTAGGTGGGCTTGCGCTGGATGCAAGCCGCTGCCAACCGGGCTTATTGGAAATCCATAGTGGAGGCCTATGTCCAGCAGTGGACGTCTACGGCCGATTATGATGATATGTAGGTTTAGGTAGGTAGGTATAATATATTATAATAATTTAATTTCCCTTAGTGGCAGGTTCATGGGCGAGAAGCGTGGACCGTTTCTTCCAGGCGGGCTACGCCATGTGCAAGTCTACGAAACTAATTATAAAATTGCTTCTGATTTGTAGCCCAATAACTTCCAAATTGCAGACCCTATGTATTTTATAGTCAGTAAGCAAGTACTAGGTACTAAAACTTCGAATTATCGCGTCTTTCGGGGAGGTACCTGAGATACATTGACGGAGATAGGTAGGTAATCTTTAGGTAGGTTTCAGCTGTGTCCTGTCCAGCAAGTGTCCTGTCTACGAAATACTAACCTATATGTATGCCTGCAGCTACAATCACATCCTACGAAGTTTGAAGGTCTTATCAATTTATTTAATTTTTCTGGCTGTTTAAGAAGTATTGTATGGATACGAAAATAATTCAGTAAGTACCTAAGTTCTTGATCGTGACAAAATATAAATTAAAAAAATAATAACAAAGTAACCGAGCTGCTTTTTATTTCCTTGTCTTATCGATTCTACATGCATCGGAAAGCGAAATGAAATTCCAGACCTTCGATTAGATATTGTTATTAGGGACAGATAGGTACAGACGCTTGAAATTATGATAATCATCAGCATGCTGAGCCACAGGCATTCCAGCTGGTGGGATCAGTAGGTACCTAAATAGGTACAGTAGGTAGGTACATTTTTACTTCTGTCTACGAGTAATCATCAGAATCTCAGTCTCGACATTGACTCCCCCATTTCGCTTACAATATTTTTCTATTGTGCCAATGGAGCCGTAAAGTTCTCGAATGCACTGGGTAGCACAAACGACAACCTACGCTGATAAGAACAGCGATATACGATGTGATTAGAGAAATAATCGCAATTTAATTTAATCAGCAGGCTTGTCCAATGCAAGCATAGGTACGAATGGTCCTATAAGAAATCACTTGACCAAAAATGTGCAATCACAGAAGAGAGAATTAGTTCTGTGTCGAACAGTAGGTGTGCTAACGCTGAGGCTGATATATGTACTGTACCAACCTTTTTAATAGTCCACTGCAGAACGTAGGCCTACCCACGAAGGGTGATTGGGCCATATCCATCACGCTGGCCCAGTGCGGGTTGGGTGGATTCTTTTACGGACGTATGCAAGTTGCCTCACGATGTTTTCCTTCACCGAAAAGCCATTGGTGTGAAATTCCGTACATAAATACCAAGAAATTCGTTGGTACGGAACCGGGATTTTACCACGACCTCACAATTGTAAGGCTAGCGACATTACCACTAGACCACCATGGCTTCTATCGCCTTACCATATTCCATCGACAACCTAGAGACGGCACTGCGCAACGTTACTTTCTCCAGTCCTCGAATCTCTTTCTTATAGGCCGCGCCACACAAGTTGGCAGATGTGAAGTTAGCTACAAGCTGTGCAATATCCAATCCTCACTGAACCTCACATAAAGCCGCACGTTGACAGATTGCGGATTCTTACGAAATCTTAATATTTAATCATCATTTCTTGTACGATACTTACTATCTTTCAATTACTTAGATGCTATACCGGTCGTATTTCAATTCTATGTTGACTTATAATAATTAACGTTAATTACCTACATATAAGTAGTAGGTACGATTCAGCTAGGTACTACCTGGCTATAATGAACAGCCCATTATATATCTAATCTGCCTCCAAAACAGGGAAGGAGCTGAAGTCATAAATTATTTTCGTACATTAATCCAGGATGACATCAGAACCCGGCGCCAGGCTCGAGCGAGGAGAATTTTAAATAAAACTAGATCCTTATCGGTAAGAATGTGTCTTGCTTGTCTAGTCTACACTGATCATTTCGATAAAGCGATAGAATAACACTAGGTAGGTACTATAAGTATTGACTTATTGATAGAGCGTTCGCTGCATTTCGAAATAATTATGATGATTTGATGAGAATAATTGTAATATGTTTTGGGTATTTTTTTCAGACATCTCAAAGTTCAAAGTCTGTAACACACAGAAGTAAAACATGATTGATTAAGTCAGCATAGAAATCTAATGTAAATTATAATAAGAAGTCATACACTGCTGACGCATAGCCGAGAGTGCATGACTTGCTTGGTATGGGGCAGCTAGAACTCTTGAGCTGGTGGCTGTGAAGTTCAAATCTCTACGCACAAGTAGGAGGTACACTAGAAAGCGGTAATTGATAGAGAACTCATAACGCCAGTATAATTACGGCCGGTATAAGGCGGCATCGCTAGGAACCAGCATTTTAGGATCGGCTGTGGCTGAGACTCTTTATTTTTAACTTTAGTTCTTATTATGAGGACTGTGAAGTCACGCGCCTTCGGAAACTCATTCATGGGTGTCACGGCTTCTATGTGAACAACGCCTCTAGCGGCAACAAAGAGAACTAAAGAAACGTTCTGTTGATAGAGTGTGCAAAAAGAGAAGCGTCGTAGGTGAAGTCGCTGGTGTGCCATTTTACTATCGACTTTACAATTTTACTAATTTTGTTACGTTGACAACACGGCTCTGTGATTGCTAGTTCAACTATAAGTGTTTTAATAAAATCGGGTTTTCATTCATCAGTAGACTCGCGTCTACCAAGTAGTCGGTATCTTGGCTGCTGATTACAATCTTATTGTTAGTTCACCGTAACGCCACAACGGTTCTCTTTTTGCTCAAACTCTGTAGGCCGAATTAAACTTTATCTTTGATTATTTTTATTTAATTAATGAATATAATTAATATTACCACTAGACCATAGTGGTAATGACACTGGCCTTACAATCGTGAGGTTGTGGGTTCAAAACCCAGTCCCGTACCAATGAGTTCTCCGGAATTTCACACCACTGGCTTTTCGGTGAAGGAAAACATCGTGAGGCAACCTGCATATCATATATTATTATGCATGCATATCCGTAGAAAAAAATTCGATGGCGTATGTGAATCCACCAACCCGCACTGGGCCAGCGTGGTGGATATGGCCCAATCACCCTTCGTAGGTAGGCCTACGTCTATCAGTGGACTATTAAAAAAGGCTGGTACAGTAATTAATGAATCTGTGCGTGTCGAAACACGAGGCGATCGATAGCCATTGCGCAGTAGCAATTTCGTTGTCAGTTGCGCGAGGCGTGGGGATGTGCGCAACTTCATAAAAACCGTGGGTTCTACATGGACAAGATTAGCACAGGACCGGCATGACTGCGGTGCCGGATTCTCCCTAAGGCAAATTAGGCTTTAGACTAGGGGCCCCTAGTATCAGGCAGGGGCCCCGTGAACGCATAAAAAAGCTGGACAAGTGTGAGTCAGGCTCGCCTACCAAGGGTTCCGTACAAATTAAGACCTATCACTAAGATGACTGGTATTGAAAAACTATTGAAACACCCCATAAAGGTAAAAAAATATAGGTTCTGTACTAGGGGCCCGAGAATTGCACTGCCTACGCGCCCTTGATAGGGTTAATCCGGCACTGGATGACTAGCGTACAAGAAGAAAGGCCTGTGCTCAGCAGTGGGCGATTACAGGCTGACGATGATGATATTTACTATGAGGTGAAAAACTGTTTCAAAATTGACAATCGTGAAAAGCTTTCAATAAAATGTGTGGAACAATCGCTTTTTTCGCGGTTTTGGGTGTTGATCTCATAGTAAAAGTTGGTCATGATGATGAGAACAATAAACATTTGCGTAGTATAAAAATAGGTACTGTTTGGTGTTAGACAACAAATAAAAAACATTATTTTCATAGTTAAGTTTATTTTAGGTAGTTATTAAAATGTAATAATAGTGGAGCGGAGAGATTCATTCTAGGAAATCTCGCCATCTCATCTATATATCTACGACCGGTATTATATTATAGATGTGTTCTTCCCTATAGGTATATATTGTCTCATCAGAATCTCAGACCAAATAGAAAAATTAAGACAGAATGTTGAGAAACAAACAAGTGAGGCCGGCAAAACTACACCTCGCCGTGTACAGACACAATTACACACAGAAACACGTACAACGAAACTACGCCTTGGCTCGTCAGTCGAACCATGGCGGCGCAACACCGGCGCACTCACCACATCTATAAAAAACTGGCCTCACTATCTGTTCACGACGTTCTATTTTTTTATTTGGTCTAAGCATTAGAACATTATGAAACCAGCGGTCGTAAAACACATTAAACACAAAACACCACAAAGGTGAAGTAATTAAGTTAAAAAGTAATAACTAACAGTAGTAGTACGTCGTAGGTAGGTATGTAGAAACGATACCAAAAGCAGGGAGAGCACTTCGTCAAGATCCGGCGCTCATCTACAGGGTTATCTGCTTACCCAGTACTAATCCAAAAGGGGGTGATTCAGAACATCATTACGAACAACTTGTACTATGGAGCCAACCCGGAATTCGAAAAATTAAGATCAGTTCCATGCAAAAGTGCAACTCGGAATCGACACAAGACTATTTTTTACAAAAATTAGCATGACCGACTTCACCCGTGTACAGAATTCGCGAATATTTCGCACAGATCGATGTAGCATTTTTCACATTATTGTTGATTTATCAAAAGTGGCTCAGCCGATTTCGATAAAATTCAAATGGGACCAATTTCAAAGTATACTCTTTCGAATAAAAAAATAATTATTGAAATCGGACTACTACGAAAAAAGTTATGCGTGGTTATACATAAAAAAATTATATACGCGTCGAATTGTATACCTCCTCCGGTGGTTCGTCGGTCAAAATAAAACAGCAGATTTTTATTTCTTGAATTTTGGGTTGGCCCCATAGTAAAAGTTGTTCATAATGAGGTCTCAATCACCCCCTTTCGGCTTAGCCCGGGTAAGCAGATAACCTTGTATAAATTATTATCAATTTAAATGAACTGGCCCCGTACTCGCCGCTATGAGCGGTAGCGGGGCGCGGGGTGGCGAGCGGCAAAAAAACCAATGTATAGGCCGAATCAAAGTTCTTGGCGGCTGTGAAGTTAGCTACAAGCTGCGGATAGCCCAATCCTGACTGATGCTTACTTAACAGTTGAACGAGGATTGGACTATCCGCAGCTTGAAACTAACGTCACAGACGCCAAGAAAAGAAGTATAATTCGGTTCAATTACTTTTACAGATAAACCGACAGATGTTTCAATTTCAATTTAATCAGATGAGTTGCTCTATTTTTGACGCCAGATTTTTTATTTACATGTTAATATATAGAAAAAAACGTCATTACAAGCGTGTCAGTTAATGGGCAATGAGCAATATTGAATGGATGTATTCCATTCGGAAAAATCGTCATGTATCAACCGAATACGTATTGTATCGTAAATATACTAGTATCCTTTATGGATCTAACATTTTAACAATCTACATTTCTTACCCCAATATAATTATATTATCACTATCATATTTTATCGATGGTTGGGTTGATACAACAGAGAATATGCATAACATTTAGAATAGAGCCTTTGTTTTTCTTTATCTGCAATATACAGGGTTATACAAAACTGGTTACTAAGCCGAAAGGAGATGATACAGGCTATCTTTATGAACAACTTTTTCTATGGGACTAAACATAATTTGAGGAAAAAAATTGGCTGCTTCATACATTTTAACGATTCCGAGCTAGAGCTATGTATCGAACGGCTGATTTTTTCCTCGAATTTTGGTTTGCCCTCATAGTAAAAGTTGTTCATAACTATGGTCTTAATCACCGTCTTTTGGCTCAGTACAGTACTGTATCTTCTATTTCTGCAAGAATACATTTTTAATTCTTTGGACTTCGAAAATAATTGTCAAAAAGTTTGATAAAATCTGAGGCATTCTATATTAAATTAGCTAAACGCAACACTATACTCTATAAAATTTAACTGCGATCTCTGCGACAGCTGTCAGAAAAATCAAGCCTATGAAGTCCTAAATTTCTTAATAGTACATACAGTACCTGTCAATGTCATACTTTATGGGCATGCCGATTAGTGATGGGCGACGAATGATCGTGACCACAGAGTTTTAGATAAAGTTTTATTTAAAATATCGATAGTTTATACTAACGATATTTTAAATAAAACTTAATTTATCATTAATTTTATTGTATATTTTATTATCATAACATTTTTTACATGTGTAATTAAATTAAACCCAATTATATGTTACATTAGCAACGATAATGGTGAAAAACGTAGATAAATACTATCGTTACATTACCTATTATGAGTATTTAATTAATATCATAACATTATTTACATGTGAACATACTTGATCTTAAATAATAGTAAGTAAATAAAATCCAATTTCTCACCTTCAACTACTCATTCGATTTCATTACAATATAGTCGGAAAATCGTTTTTTTCCACCACTATCTCAACTCTAAAAATGTCAATCTTCTATGTCAAAGTCACTGTCGCAGAGATCAAGTTAAATTTTATAGAGTACAATGATCAGACTGTTCTAATCAATAGTGCCATATTTGACATTAAAATGTAACATCAATGTGGCCAATAGCCACCCAGTAGCCATAGCTGGTGGTGTCACAAACACGGAAATGGTATATTTAACAGTATTGTGACTCGGCCCTATTCTTGAAATAAATAACTACAGCCCCACATGGCCACGCAGAACGTATAACGCGCTAGGGCTGCCCGTCTTATACAAACCCCCACGTTTGTCACTGCGGCACGCCCCAGCGACGGTTGTGGCAAGAGTGTATACCATTAAGTACCTAACTAAAAGGAGTCGACACTGCAAAGCGTACCCCTCGGCCAAAAGTACGCGACCGGCGGTCATGCTCTTTATATACGAGTAAATATATCGGTCTGGTTGCGCTTGTGTTGCATTAATTTTCAGCTAGTGTTAGTTAATTACATTTGTGTGCGTGTAAACTTGCTTATATTTTGGTTTGTGTGCGTTTCACCCGCCCACTGACTTGGCAGACTTCGGTGCTTAGGCGTGTCGACTCCTTTTGGTTAGGTACTTAATGGTGTATACCGAACTCCGAGCTGCATAGGTATGATTCGGGTTCCGACCGTTTATATGAAGAAGGAGTACTGTTGGATACAACTACCGTGCCACGGATCAGACAAAGTCACAATGTATGCAATGCTGCATAATGATGTCACAATATAAAAAAAATCGTGCATATTCCCTATTGTTAATAAGTTTTTGCTTGCTAAATCTACAACTAGTTACTAATAAAGTCACAGTCAACACTAAAGAAAAATAACCCGATATGAATGAGAGGCTGACATAATTTGGGAACCTATATACAAAGTATCAAAAATAAAAAGAAGTTAACAAATGAAAGCATTCATAATGCTATTTACATTGCCAGCACAGCTAGCATACACACCACGAAGCAGTAACATTTTCACAAATTGATAAAACTGTCATGGTGCATTATGTTAGCTAGGCTAACTTTTTTCTAGCTTACTGTATGCTGAGTGTGAGTTTTGTCGTAAACATGACGCGCTCTTCGGCAAGCGCGTAAGCATGTAATTTGTATGAACTTGTTGTGTTTCAAAAAACGCGCCGCTGGTGTCGCTGTACATTTCTTCATACAAATTACATGCTTACGCGCTCGCCGAAGAGCGCGTCATGTTTACGACAAAACTCACACTCAGCATACTGCACTCCTTCAGCTAACACTAAAATATCTGACATATGGTACTCGCCACTCATTCATATTTTATTTACTTTAATCACTGTGACTATAGTATTTACGTTAGATCAATGACATTGGAATATAAATTTTAAATGGCAACTCAACACTGCGTTCCAGTACAAATGTGTACTGATTTGTATAGGCCACATCATACAAGTTGGCGGATGAGAAGTTAGCTACATGCTGCGCTTAAAGCTGGAAACATATTATCGGACGCGGCTGACGGACGCGACTTAGCAATGTGCACAGTCTTAAAACATCCGGCGCGCCAGATCTCTCTCGGACGTCCGAACGCTCAAGGTCGTCCGAAGGTGACGTCCGCGACTTATGTCCGATAGTGTGCACGGCTTAGTGTACTTTCATGGTCTAGATACCTATCAGTCGCGGCTGTCAGTCGCGTCCGTAAGCCGCGTCCGATAGTATGTTTTCAGCTTTATCCAATCCTGACTGAACCTCATTTATAGCAACGCGTCGATTGGATATTGTGCAGCTTGTAGCTATATAACTATATAGCACAATATAACTTCTACAAAATTACAACTTTTCTTCAATCAAGTGCATTCCGTTAAATGGTTCATGAATATATTGAAATGGTATTACTGTTGTAGGAATATTTTATCCCATGTCATGTATAGGCGAAATCAAACTTTAAACAATAGGTTGTCCGCCAAAAAATTTGATTTAGCCTTTACAATTATTTGGCCCAATTATGAAGGCGCCATTGTAAATTGAATAGCAATGTAAAGTGTTATCTTTATCGAATGCCTGGAGTGAAGAATCAGAATTAGCTATTATAATTACATTTGGCGCCTTCATAGTTGAGCTTACTAATATAGTGAATATATTCATAGCGGCAGAAGAGAGAGGATGTGTACAGCTTGCAGCTAACATGATCTTGTGATGATTTGATCTTGGGTGAACTTGTAGCTATGTTGATTCACTCCAAACTTTCTAATTTTTTTTTAAAAAGTGCCCGCATTTTTTCGGGCACCGGCACCCCTGAGTGTGCCGGCAACGGTCGGCGCCGCCACAGCGGCTTTCTAGCGCTTTTGGACACATCAGTAGGCAACAGTGCTGGATTCTTTGCTTTAGGTTTGGGTGTAGCTGTTGCTGGCGCTGTGACAGTTCTTTGACGTTTCGTTTCTACTGTTGTATTTTCTGAAAAAAGATACAAAAATGGATTTATGTTCGGCTTCCAAGTGGTGTAATACTGAAACTGAAGTCAATAGGAAAACTATCAATAGGACATAGATATGCAAACTAGAACCAACCCACAAAATGTCACTTTCGTTTATTCATGTTTTTGTTTCAAAAATGTGTAGAAAAGAATTGATTAGTATTTTTGGAGGGAAAAAAATATGACGATGTGTATTGTAATGATGACAATACAGTTAGATAAATATATCGGAATTATTCCATATTTATTTAAAATAATAAACCTCGTGGTTCTTTTTTACAAAATTGCTGTTTAGTTAGTTGGTTCTTTCTTACAAAATTATATTTAAGGTATAGGTTACATAGGTAAGCATATCTAATTTAAAAATCACGAAATATGAAGATCTAGAGGCATTAAATGGTATGATTCTATTTATTTTTTTCAAATGTGAACCCATCAATGTTAAATCAAAATTATTTGTTGGTGCTAGTTTACATAATGAATTCTACTTAGTTGAAAGTTAGTGTCATAGTTTCAAATGAGTCTGTTCTTTGCATGGTTATATTTAAGCTATATAGATAAGCCAATTTAGTGCAAGAACCACGCAAATGAAATCATGCAAATGCGAAGATTTAGAGGCATTATATAGTTTGAATCTCTTCAACATTTGAAAAGTGACTCATCAAGGATAGCATTTTAAACTGTTTGTGGCTTAGTTCTATTTTGTGTAATTAAATTTTCAAGATCTACCCTGCCATGACACATGGATCCGTTTTAACATTATGAAAGTGACTTAATTGTGGGTTGATACCTTAAGCATACCTTTGTATTTTTGTTGTATTGGTATTTTGATAAGGATCTTTTCTGAGACGATGTACAACAAGATTGGGGGTCTAACTGCATACTTAACTCAATTTCGCTCAGTGTTGGTTGGTTCTAGTTTGCATAACTATGTCCATTATTGTAAATATTCATCAGATTTATTTAGGTAAAATTAGCGACATTTGTTTCGTGCAATTTAACTATACAAATGTCAGACTGGACAAGGATGCTATATGCAACTTATGCAAGCTAGTTGGACTCTCATATACTGAGCGCCACACAAATTGAAAGATGGCAAGTTAGCCGCAGATGACACTTTGCCGTGATTCGCTAATTATTGCGCATGTGTGCACAATGCCTATACAAATGGCGAAGTAGTGAGTTCGGGCGTAGGGAGAGCGCGGGAGGCACGAGGTTGGCGGGCGGGTGTGCGCCGGCGTCTCGTCTCTCTGGCACCCGCTAACGTCTATATTTTGGCGTTTGCGCAGCTCTCTGCGGCTAACTTCCAGTCTTTCAATTTGTGTGGCGCTCAGTATACCTGACATGGCACAGAGGGAGGCAGTTGTCTTTAATGACAATATTCACCCCGATGACTGGATGAACTTAGCAATGATGATGTTAACAGAGAAAAAACACTGTAACTATGGGATCAAAGAGGCATGGGTTCGATTTCCACCCGGGGCAAGTATTTGTGATGATTAGTGTTTTCTCTGTCTGGGTGTTATTTAGGTTTTATGTAGATAAGTAGGTACCAGTACCAGTCTTTGGCAGCCATATCACAAGCTTTGCTCAGTTTGGTGTCAGACTGTAGTGTAAGATGTTCCGTAATATTCATTTAATTTTTTTGTATACCGCTCTCTGTGCTAAATTTAAGTGTATTGAATTTTATATTTAATGATATTGTTAGTACTTACTCCTGAGCAGTACTTTTTCGGCCGGTTTCGTAATCGTTTTTTTCATTGGAATAGCGGGAGACGATCTGCCTTTTGACGCAGTCGTCGACTTTGTTGCGTTGATATGACGCTCTTTTGGTGTCTTTGGTGCTTCTCGCGGAGCCATTTTCGATACTTTGCTTTGAAAAGAAATGGAGATAAATAAGAACTTAACAATAAAAATCACGATACTTTGCTGTTTTGTTTCAGCTATTTGTGGTATTTATATATACTCAATTTCAAAATAACGTTTAATTTTAGTGTGACCGTTTTCAAAACCATATATACTACTAAAGTCTAAACCAGTATATATAATAGTTTGTGTATTAAACGTAACTTTATAACCACAGAGCTATCTGTGATTATAACTTACTTATATTGATTACTAGTTTTTACCCGCGGCTTCGCCCGCATACGCAATATATCATTATAATTTATAGCCTATGTGTTATTCTGATAAATAAGCTATATTTTTGCAAAGTTTCATCTCAATCCGTTCAGTAGTTTTTGCGTGAAAGAGTAACAAACATCCATACATCCATCCATCCATCCATCCATCCATCCTCACAAACTTTCACGTTTATAATATTAGTAGGAAGTAGGAAGTAGGATTACATACACTGAAAGCTACTAACGCGGACGTCACTTATTTTTCGCTTGGTCCCCAAAAGTCCGATTAGAATAAAATAGAATTTATTGTCTTAGGTTCTTAATGGTCATAGTAAGCCCGATTACAGAGGCGCCAGCGTAAATTAAATAGCAGCGTAAAAAGCGTTCTCTATATCGAATGCATACAGTGAAAAAGAAACAGATAGTTACGCTGGCGCCTCTGTAATCGGGCTTAGTTATCATTTACACATTCTTACTTAGTAAAATAAATTATATAAATGGTTCTACCATGGACTCGTCATTATTTACTCTTATATACCCTCACAAAAATAAAAAATATAGCTTGGATTACATCAGAGAACGACAACAGCAATAAACATAAACAAAAATATAAGTTTTAACTTCCATAATTCCCTCATCGTAGGTTTGATCATAATAAATAATTGTTAATTTTTAGGAATTGTCAGACATCTGACATTCATAACAAATATGTAGGTATTGTAGGTACTGTAGATAGGTACATTAATTCACTATATTATAAAAATAAAATCAAAATAAATCAGCTCTGCACAGGGGCATCGTTAAATTATAATCACAATCAAATAATAGTAATGAAGTTCAGTTCTATAATTTAAGATAAATATGGGTATGCATTAACTTTAATTAATGTTATTAAAATAATTTAATTTAAAAACGTCAGCAAGAAAGGGGGTTCGTTAAACTGATTGATTATGATTAGTCCGATATTCGAACTAGTGAGAATTTTTCTTCTCAGTAATCCGACCGTCGAACAAATGAGAACTTTCTTCTTTTTTTTCGACTGTTGAATTTATTTTAATCGAAAAATAAAACACTACTTACCAATTAAAACGCTTGTTTCAATAGATAGTTTATATTTATTTTGTATACATAACATGTTTGTACAACTGTATCACTCCTATTAACTATGTAATTATTTTTGGCAAAGAGTGGCACCGCCAAATTCCAATCGTGTACAGAATTCGAATAGTTGGCACGAATCTATATACAACTTTCAGATACTACAACACGGCGATATTGGTGTTTAAAAGCATTTGAGTTCAAATAAAGGCCAAATCGGAATTCAAGAAAAAAAATCAGCTGTTCCACACTAAATTGACAATCAAAATCGACCAAATATAATTGATAGAACTGATTTTTTTCTTGAATTCTGGGTAGGCCCATAGTGAAAATTGTTCATAAGGATGATATGTATCACCTCCTTCTTGCTTATTACACCAGTTCCAAATAACCCAGTAAAAAAATTACAACGTAGCTTCCTACTTTTACTTTTTAAACGACGTCGATATAGAAGGTTCTCATTGTTTGGTAAATAATTCTTTAGAAGTGGTCCTTTAAAATTTTTATTAAAATCGGCTGAGCCATTTTTAATAAATAAACAACAATGTATATTGATGTGTAACAAACTATTCAAACTATTCGAATTCTGTATACGGTTAGAAGTCAGCGATGCTATTCTTTGCGAAAAATAATTAATAGGTGTAGTACAGATGTACAAACATGTTTTGTATACAAAAATAAACGATTTTTATCGAAACATGCGTGTGTAAAATTTTAATTAGTTGTTTAATTTTACTATTACATTGGACTTAAAAGTAAGAAAACAAAGTTCTCATTGATTCGAAGGTCGGACTACTGAGAAGAAAAATTCTCACTGGTTCGACGATCAGACTAATCAATCGAACTAGTGGAACAAACATATTTTTCTACTGGAATGATCTGTGCGGAGCCTACCTTCCTACAAAATCGCAATCCTACCCCTAAGATAGGACCCTCCCGGGCGTCCTCCAGTGCAGAGACTCTGCCGTCGGCAAAAGTACCTCGCCGTCCTCCAAAGTCGCAATTCTAGGGGAGTCCCATTGCTAAAATCGTATATATGAATTTAAATTTATTAAAGATAAGGAAATATTTTCCATATATGAAGTTAGTAGGCCACAAAAATATGTACGTTTTTATCCGTTCGTGATAAAAATAATAGTTAAAACTTAATACAGAAGATAAAGTTTGTACACTTTTTAAAAAGTACTGAAAAATCTACTGAACAACTAATTTTTCGTCAATTTATGCGAATAAAGAATTTTGGTTTTGAATCAAAAATCTACTAAAACAATTGGTAATATCTGAGAACGGCGACACTGATTAGATTTTTTAACGTCATGAAATATAGCCCAGTCCTTGCCAAGTCCTCAATGCATTGTCATAGAAAAAATAAAATTGTCTATGACTATCTTAAGCTAAGAACCATGGAATTAGGTAGTATACAAAATTTTTGCTAAGAACTCCCGCTCACGGTGACCAGTTATTTGTGCGGTTACGCATTAGTGGATATCTGTGGTTACGCAACCGCCGCCGCGCCGTCCCGTCGCAGTTGAGATTATCGTCCGGGGAGCCAGTAATGTACGACCCAGTAATTCACGATATGATAATGTACAGCCTGATATTGTACGGCATGATAATTTGTGTCACTGGCCATAGAATATCAGGCTGTGCAATATTGGGCTGTGAAATACAGGCCGTACATTATCGGCCTGTGTCGATAATGTCCGGCCACAGACATACAAGTACTATAGCAGACCGAAAATTAGGTATTAAACAGAGTGGCATATACACACACATTGAAACTCACCAAAGCGTGGGCCGTATTTAGGATTATTACTTAAAAAATTGATAAGTTTTTCATGAAATATCAATTTGGAAATGTCCATGCTAGTAATATTAATGTGAAATTCTTTCTGTATTATATCTTACTGCCTAATTTAGCCAGGCTAAACATCAGACATCTTTTACACCGTCTCTGACCCCAAACTAAACAAAGCTTGTGATATGGCTGCCAGAGACTGATATACTAGATAGGTATACATAATTATAATAAATACATATATTTTATAGATAATAACAACCAGACAAAAAGCAAATACATAATGTTCATCACATTATTACTTGAACTGGGTGGGAATTGAACCCACACTTCTTTGACCCATGACTCAGGACAAGTAAATAATCAAAGGACTAAGGGTCACTAACCACTGGTCCACTGAGGCAGTCTATATCGTTCTTGATTGTTTTCACATTTAAAATACGATAAAATATAAATGCAGAGTTCAAACATTTAGCCTTTGTTACTGAGTCCGTCCTTCAGGTACCTCGGCTGTCAAAATTTATCATTACCTATCAAAATTCATCCTGATTTTGTCTATTTCTTTACCTTTAGGTCAATACTACTCACCAAAAGTAACTCAGATAAATAATCCTACGTAAAACGTTGTTAAATGTTACGATAATATTTAAATAAGCTAAGAAAAGACGCAAAAAAGTTCCGGTACACAACAAAAACACATAAAAACTTACAGATGAAACGTCAATCCAGGTGTTTTATTGTAAGAAGCACTGGCACATCGATACGCACTGCACTTCACCATAGTAAATGAATACTTTTGTGTTGTATTTTAGTCCCAGAAAAGCAATATTCTTAAATAAACACCAAATACTCGCACGTCTCTTAGGTCTCGACTAAGATGGCGGCGAGGAATAAATATGCCACGCATTAACTTTTGTTTATGGGTGAGTCAGTGTTGCAATAGGTGAAAGAATGAGATGCCACTATTGAGTTGTAACTGAGTACGAAAAGGGTAAAAGATCATGGTTTGACATATAAATATAACTAGGTAATAATATTCCGTCTGCTATAGTACTTGTATGTCTGTGTGTCCGGCACAGTATTGCACAGCCCGATATTCTGCGGCCTAATATTTTGTGTCCCTGGACCTTGGTTATTTTATGGCAAGGTTCTCTAAGGTAATTCGACTCTGTTGGTTAGAATAGGTTTGAACAGTGACAACAATGCACGAGCCGAACGAACGAAGCGAGCGTGCTGCGGCAGCGGCCGGCGAACCTGTCCTTATTACGAGTTAAGGATACTTTAAAGGTCAGCATTGTGGACACATGAGCAATATAATTATTATATACTACGGAACTAATCGCGCACTAAAATTCTGAGATAAATAAATACCTCCTCATCCCGACGTTTCGGCCGAGTTGCATCAGCCGTGGTCACGGGTAGACTGGAATGTAGAACAGCTGGTACCGCCAATTCAATTTGAACTTGAAAAATTGTCACTATGACATATTATTATCATATTATATACATATTATCTCATAATTTTAGTACGCGATTAGTCCCGTAGTATATAGTAATTATGTGTTTAAATTGCGAAAGTTTAAAAACAACACATGAGCAATAATTAGCGAATCACGGCAAAGTGTCATCTGCAGCTAACTTCTCATCCGCTGACTTGTGTGGCGCTTAGTAGATCTCTGTGGAACTGACAGAAGTCACAGACAAACCAACCAATAGGACCAAATATTCTTTGTGCCAATAATGTACAGCCCGTATTTTACGTCACAATAATGTACAACATGATATTTTGTGTCCTTTTCTTCGGGACACGTTTAATCATGCTGTACATTTTTGGGTCGCAAAATACGGGCTGTCTATTATTTGTACGAGGTGATAATGTCCGGCCAGTATTGTACGACACGTATTGTACAGCCTGATAATTGGTGGCATGGGACATAAAATATGGGCCGTGCTTTCCTGCCCGTACCATTTGGTGTCATAATAAAATACGTGCCGTACAATATAGGAACTCATCGTCCGCAAACGTGGCGGGCGATGATCGCAAGACGGGTGGTCCGTTATATCATGTCGTACAATAGCAGATTGACATTATCATGTCGTGAATTGTCTGAGTCGTACATTTTTGGCTCCCGCGAGTACTCCATACAAGTTCCGTATACGACCGAACCATGCGAAGTTGAAAAATCAGACACTTTGTACTTTGTGTATTTTTCAACTTCGCACGGTTTGGTCGTATAAAGGCTCCTTTACACACAGGCGGTACGAGCGGTATAGCAGACGGGCGGGCATCTGTATTGTACTGGTTATATAAGAAGGGCTCACACAGGTCCGGTCGCGGTACTGCCGTACCGCCCTTTACCGCTCGTACCGCTCTACCGCTCGTACCGCCTGTGTTTGATGGAGCCTTAAGGCCCATATCGCAACATAATCGCGATTTTGGTCAATGTTAGCGTTCTGTTTCTAAGTTAAACTAAAATAAACAACCACTTTAAGTTATTGAAAAATTGAAAACACATCATAAAATTCCCGGTAGCATTTTTTTATTTTCTGGTTTTGTTTTATTTCTTCATATTATGTCAAAATTCCAAAGCAAGTCTTTCGAAAAATTCGCAAAAAGGGTGGTTTTTCGGTACATTTTTTTGAACAACAGTGCAAAGCAAATGAAATTTAAAAAAATAAGATAATATGACAAATATTCTTATAAATCTAATAGCAAAATTAAAGTCTTGATTAATGCACGTGTTTTAACAAAAATAAATATCTCATCCAGACGTATAAAGCTGCTAATGAAGCCCTGATACAGCTGCCAATATCTCTTTTTTACATTGGTATTCAGATGCAAATTTTATACCAAAATAAAGTTTAATTCATAAATAATTAGAATTTCTGTATTATTTTGTAAAATTACTATATAAAAAACTATAAATAAAGCCATTTACAACCGCCAGAAATACTATAAAATGCGATGTATTGAGCGCTCGGATTCAGTACTGTGCGAGCGCTCGTCGAGGTCGGACCCATGTCCAATTTTTGAATCCCAAACGATGGTGCGTGAACAGCGTGAATGTTATAGTACGCTCAATAAATATTGATCGTGCGAGTATTAATTTTAACTATTGACATAATATTGAACAATGTCGGGTAAACCGAAACCGTATTATTTTCGATTAGTATTACTCTTAGATAAATAAATAAGTAGGTTGTGTGTTTTTGGTAGATTTTTATTTAAATCTTTTATGTGAGCACAATATGTAAATATTTTTGTAAATATCGATTTTATTTTGAACAAAACTATTAAACACTTTAACACTAAACTTTATTTTTCTTTGATGTGGTATATTTACAAAGATTATTACATTTTAGCGGAAATTTAAAATTGTAAATTTTGCCCGTCCTATTTATTTATTACGCTTTGGTGTTAGCCAAGAGTGCCGAAAAACAACCAACCATGTAACTTTGACATTTTTTATGTCATTACATTGTTCTATAAATGCAATTTTTATTTCATTGTGATGGTATCAGTAAAGACAATAGATTCAGGTTTGGTTTCTTGGAGATAAAAAAATCTATTCAATGCAATAGCGGCGCGTGTTCCAAGCAATAGATATTTAACAATAACAAAAGGATCCTGCTTTCCAATATTCGGGTGTTTTTCTAAAACAACACCTGAGAAGTGGACAATAGATTTATGAGTTTATTGTAATATTTCTAGCATGAGTCAGATTGTGAGCACAGATGAAAAAAAAGAACCTATCTAGTATCACTGAGATATGCACATGAAGCGAGGCAAAGCTGTGTTCAGCAACTTTTTTTTACAAGACGAGATTTGTTATGAAGGCCTTGTGGAGGTCAAAATGTCATCATCGGCGTTAGGTATAGACCCAGAAGAAGCAATAATAAAAAGCAATTGCTTCCAAACGAACCAATCTATTCGAATTTTATTGAACATGACTCAAATCATTCGATTGTATGTGAAAATAAATGTGTGGTCTTTAAGTTACATAATTTTGAATATACTTCTATACCTAATTAATGTTCTTAAAAATATAACATGCTTTTTAAAAACCTTTTAGAACGTTTCGCACCAAAATTTCTTAAATACAATGCAATTCAATGCAAAAGAACGCCGCAGGTGTTTTGACTACTTGAAATACAAAGGGGAGAGATTTTATGATCTCAGGTGTAATTTTTAGGAGTTACCGCATCTTGAAGATTTTGTACGTTATTTAAGTAATATTGATAAAATATCGTTCCGAATTAGAATTAATTTCAATGAATCAAGAAGTTTTACATTTTATCAAAAGGTAAGAGCACTGCAGAGATTTTTCAAAAAAAAAAACGGCTAATATACCAAGAAATAAACAGGTAGAGGAAACAAAGATACAAAAACAGTAAGAGCAAGCCACATAAGCAACAATTTCATTACTTTCCAATTATTAAAGGACTTTTAAAACATTACATTTATTTTATTTTATAATATCTAGTAAGTTCGATATAAAAAGCATGTTTTATGCACGAAAAAGTGAAAGTCAAACATAATAATTTAAAATTAAAAGATAAATTAAATTACCAAATCACATATCATTATTATAAATAGTACAAGGTCTGTACTATCACCTAATAATTCAATAATAAAAGTATCAAGATAGTTCAGTTACTGCAGCTGCACAGCGCCGTGGATTTATGACTCCGGCCGAGTTGCCGCCGTGCGTAAAACCCGATTTTGAGATACACAATTTCGTTGTAGCGCTCTTAAGGAATTTGTGTATAGGGCTTATTCGCAACTTCCATAGATAATATAGAGTATTTTCATACATCTTCTTCTTCTTCTTAGTTTTGGCGTCGCATTATTGTGCATGTGCCAGTGTCAAGTATTAAGTTTTAATAATTTTTGATAATATTTTATCAAAATAGTCACTGTCGTAGTCTCGTCATAGTCCGATAAAGTCGCTGTAAAGTCCAATCATAGTCCAATTCATACCTCAGTAAAGCAGTGGAGACTTTACTAGAGGCGTCTATGGAGTTTTGGTAACAACACGGAACAACATGATACGTCACATTATATCACTTGCCTACACTCATGCACGTAAATCAGCTCATAATCAACGAAATACCACCATTTTTCACTAATTATCACTGATAAAAACACAAGTTTAACAAAATAATACAATGAGGCGACATGATTTTTCCGCGTTCCCGCCAAAACCCATTTTCATACATATCTATACAATCTTTATGTTAGAAACCAAGGATTTTGTATACTATCTGGATTGCGCACAAAGTTAGCTTAGGAAAGCTTAAAGCCATCGGACGACCTTGAGCGTTCGGACGTCCGAGAGTGATCTCAAGGTCGTCCGAAGGTGACGTCTGATAGTATGTTTCCAGCTTAAGTCGCGACCGTCAGCCGCGTCCGACAGTATTTTTCGAGCTTTAATATTCTGAGCTTTTAGCGCGCAGTATACTATCGCACGCGGCTTACGGAAGCGACTGACAGCCGCGACCTAGACTATGAAAGTACACTGAGCCCATACTGAGCCGTGCACACTATCGGAGATAAGTCGCGGACGTCACCTTCGGACGATCTTGAGCGTTCGGACGTCCGAGAGCGATCTGGCACACCGGATGTTTTAAGACTGTGCACATTGCTAAGTCGCAGCTGTCAGTTGCGTCCGTTAGCCGCGTCCGATAGTATGTTTCCGGCTTAAGTTTAACCCAAGGCAAAGAAGATATAATAATACTAAATGCCCAAGGCTTAAAGGCTCCTTTACACACAGGCGGTACGAGCGGTATAGCAGACGGGCGGGCATCTGTATTGTACTGGTTATATAAGAAGGGCTCACACAGGTCCGGTCGCGGTACTGCCGTACCGCCCTTTACCGCTCGTACCGCTCGTACCGCTCTACCGCTTGTACCGCCTGTGTTTGATGGAGCCTTAACCCGAATCAGCTCGCCGCCGCCGCCGTGCCGTGCCAAGCGCATAGTTTTTGGTTACTCGACTGAAGTTGACTGGCAAGGTGGCGCAAAACAAGGAAACAGACATAGCAACACTTTTATTTGGCGTCCATCTTTATTCCTTGATGTGTTGTGTTGTTTTGCAGTAAAATTGCTACAAAAATACTGTTATTTCTTGTGCGAAAAAATTGCCAAATCATTTGCCATTAAAGAAGTCTTTATAGAAATCTTTGTTATTCATACTGACCTGGTAAGTAAAGGTACATTTAATATTGTACTGAAAAAGTGTCCCAGAATCACTCGGTATCGGTATCGTTCTCTAAAAGTTTCACTATTCATTATTACTGACCTAGGTGCTAATTAATCGTCCAACCTTCAAAATACTCCAAATGTTTTAATTAGCTTTCTTCTGAGCGAGTCGTTGAAATTTTTGCCGCGTTTGCATGCACGCGACGTCAAAATAATGTAGGTTTATTGTTGACAGCAGATGAAGTGTGGAAATGGATAGACTGAGCCAGCTGCGGGGTGAAGCGGGGGGCTCCGGGGACTCCACGCTCGACACTACGTCCCCGCCGAGCGATGCTTTCATGTCAGCGAATGAAAACTCTTCCAAATATTTTTCCATCAATGATTCTACGTTTGATATTACGCCAATAAAAGATGTTTCTCTGGCGTCTACCTCAGCGGACGCCGACCGCACGCTGTCGGAAGATGACGAGCTTATATCGCATTTGTCTCCAATTGGAAAGAAAGAGCTGGACAATTTCAAGATCGGCAAACAGATTGAAGCAGCTAACATTTTGTCCGGCGGTGTAGATATCTTTGATGGAAACGATAACTCCTTCGATGGGCACGAGCTGGTGATAGATGATAACATGGAGACGGAAGATAAGGCTGAAAACCCAGGAGAAGTAGAAGCCCCTGTGGAAGTAGAAGCCCCTATGGAAGTAGAAGCCCCTATGGAAGTAGAAGCCCCTATGGAAATAGAAGCCCCTGTGGAAGTAGAAGCACCTGTTGAAGTAGTAGTAGAAGCCCCGTTGGAGGAAGTCCATGAGCCAGAGCCTGCCGTAGTTGAACCAGAAGTGAATGCAGCCAACAGAGAGATGGAGGTGGTTTTACAGATTGACGGCAACAATGTTAATGCTATAGATATTGGAAATGGATTGTATTTGTATAGGAAAGATGGACAAGATGAGCTTGCAGCTATTCAAATCATTGATGATGATCCTCAGCATAGTTTCAAGTTCCTCAAAGTTCGGTAAGTTTAATTATTTAAATATCTAGCTGCCCTTCTTGGCTTCGCATGGCCTCAAATGAATTATAGCTTTAAATGTCCTGGAAGATATACCTATTCTAAAATTTATTTATTTATTTGTTTATAGGCGAGCAGTGACTGATGTGCCTATAACAAGCAGTGTTGAATAAAATTAATATTTATCTGGCAAGGAAATTTTTTCCTTCTTTATCCAAAGGTCCAGTCTATTCTTAAATATAGTGAAAACTGCATTGCATTCTGTTAACAACAATAACTTTATCTCTATTATACACGAAATGACATAAATATTAAATACATTAAAGAAGCTATTTATACATGTTGTACAAGGGCAGCCTTATCAACTCTGTCTGTTGTGTACTTTAAAAGATCTTATGGGGTACATAGACTGACACAAAAAAGAAACTTTGATTTTTTAGGGTTCCATACCTAAAGAGTAAAAACCCTATTACTAAGATTGTTGTCTGTCCGTCCATCAATGTGTCACCAGACTGTATGTCAAGAACCATGATAGCTAGATATTTGTTTTTTTTTTATAAAGTACTAGCTTTGCCTGTGCCACTGCCCGCGTGGTATTTTGACTTTAATTGTGCCCACAGGAACCTTTTATTTTTCTTCTTTCCTTGAACTATATCCATGCCAAAATTCAAGTCAATCCGTTGCTCCATTGCTTCGTGAAAGAGTTACAAATCAACAAACTTTGTGGATTTATAATATTAGTATGATGTACAGTAGTGATGTGGAAATACAATAAATATGTAAATGTTTGAAGTACCTACTTATACCTATGCTTTAACTTTCCATTAATTTGATTGTTAGCTATATTTCATTGACATTTGTAATTCAAATGTCAATGACCACATCTTGAACTGCTGAATAAACACAAAAATGTAGAAAAGCCATTATCAAAACGATGCTTGATTTTTTTAGCATTTTACTCATGACCATACCTATTATATGTATATTATAAGATCTATTATATGGTTATTTCTCTCTTAAAAGTGTCAAAGGTAAAGGATATGGAAAAGATGCGGTTTTTGAAATCTTGCAGAAACAAAATATATACCAATAGAAAGCTTATATAATTAACTTTTCAAACACATATTTTTAGAATTTTTTTCATCGCCTTTTAATTTTCAAATGGGTTCTAAAAACATTAGAAAAATGAACTATGTGCTACACCAAATAACTGCATTAAGCCTAAATTGAAAAAAAAACCTGACAGTGACATTATGAAACAGCAAAAGGAAATGACATTGTCAATATTCAACAACCAATAGAGGGCTGGTCGCCATGTTTTAAAAAATAAATAAATGTCAAACTCTAAAATACCAGCCCGCTATTGGTTGTTTGAAGATTCCTGTCTGATACGTAGACTACGTAGACCTCCTCTTAGTATTACCAGTTCAGTCTAAATATTTTCTACTTAGTGAAATAAAAAAGAGATATTATAATAAAACGGCGATACACAAAAATATGTTTTTGCGTGAAATAATGTTCTTAAATATGGCACTAAACATTAATACAGCTCGCATCGCTGCCGGTTTTCAAGGACCGCCTCCCATATAAAAAGTTTACCAACTCCTTTGTTAATTGATGTTCAGTTATTTTCATGCATGTACTACTGTCTTCCTATGTACTTTAAAAAAATACATAATCATTAATCAGGGAAAAATAAATGTAGTAGTTGGCGGGTATAGCTAGTCCCTACTATTTAGAGAATACAAATACAAAATTTTATTAATAACCATAATATTAACATTTAAAGTCGAATTCATAAATAATATTACTCCACTAAGTAGGTATGTCAGGAATAAAAATGATGGGATAGTTATATTAGAGTATTTTTTCTCAAAAAATGATATAAATCTGGGCAATAGATATTGTAGAATCTCATTTTATTCATCATTATGACTCAACTTTTACTAAGGGACTAACACCGAAATCACGATAGTAATATTATTTTATGTTTAGCGAAAAGTAAATGAACTTTTTTTATTGATCAGCTGCTTTTTTTTGCTATTTCGGGCTTGCCCATAGCAAAAATTGGGCCATAATGATGAGTTTAATGATATTCTATATATCTTTAGATTTGGGGTCTTGGGTCATGTTTATAACTCATTTTTCTCCATTTATACACATTTAAATCATTAATTTTCTTAATTTCAGTGACAATGCTGAAGGAAATTTAGAAGTATATGAAGAAATAGAAATAGAAGTTCCAAAAGAAGTGGTAAGTTCAGGGGAATTTACATATTATGTATAGAACTTTTTTACTCTAGTTGTAAATATAATTATATCTAAGTTAAATTAAACTTAATGGTGTCTGTGAAGTTACAAGCTGCACAAAACTTCACTCCTCACCTGGATGACATATTAATTTGCTACTGCGCAACAACTCACTTTGTGTTTACATACACCATTAAGTTTTGTTTGACCTAAACTAGTTCCAATGTGCCATAACCAAAAGTGCTATTGCTTTTACTACAAAAAAATGCTTAATGTAAAAAGAAAGAGACTATAATTTAGCTGCTGTCAAGTTAGAACAAGATCTGGGAACTAAGTATGGTGAAAAGATCATATTATGAATGTAGAATGAGTGCTATTTAAAAACAAGTGCTAGTGAACCATAAGTGAAATGCAGTCATTTATTCCATATAGTAAAACTAGCTGAAACGCCAAACATTGTTTTGACATAATAATATTAAAAATATCACCAATAAAAAAAACTTGCTGTTATAAATTGAGATATTATAAACTAAGTATCCTATCTCTCTAGTAAGATCAAACTGCACACAGAGTATAAAATTTTGTTAAATACGGTTCAGTAGTTGAGTAGTTCATCGCGGACAAACAATGCAACATCTTCGTCTTTGGCAAAAACATGGCTGTGTCTATGACACAGTACCCGAGTATACCCCAGTTTTTAACTTATGGAACGTATTCCTCAACGCTAATATTATCAAGAAAAATAAAACTAAATGACGCACTCTACTATATCCAGGCCCACTACACTACAACGTCACTGCCTCTATGGCCCAGTGGTTAGTGGCCCTGACTCCTGGCCTAAAGAGGCGTGAGTTCGATTCCCACCCAGGGCAAATATTTTGTGATAAACATGGGTGTTTGCTCTGTGTCTGGACATTATTATCTATTTAAGTATGTATGTATAGGTTGGGGAAAAAGTCTTTTCGCGTTATAGTATATGTATGAACTTGTAATACAATTGTATCTGGCTGGTTTTGGTATCATTGAAAGGTTAAATTTTAAAGAACACAATTCCAAATTCAAAATAAGGAAAATGTGTGATTTTCATTTGTTTTTTGTACTGTCAAGATGAGTGAATCTAATGAAGAAATTCAATACATTTTAAAATTTTACTACATAAAAGGTAAAAATGCAACGCAAGTCGCGAAAAAAAATAGCAACCTATTATATAAATATATAGTGTAATTTAGCAACCCAGTACAGGGTCACCAAAATAAAAAAATCGGGTCTCATTACCTAGTACCGCCAAGTTTTGAGCTCTGTCGCCGTTGATTAACTTGTGTTTATAAATTGTAATAGATTATGCAATTTATTTGACATTATTTAGTAAGCATTGACTTTCATATGTATATACATTACTGTTCCTGTATGTATCTGAGAAATAAATGAATAGAGGTCAGTAGAAACTGGATGATTTTAACGGCGGGCCGTCTATTATTAAACCTCTAACCAGAATTAAGAGTTTAGTAAGAAAATCATACTTTAACTTTATAGAAATATATACGTTATTCTCCAGCACATCTTCAATTAGCAAAATTAATCTGATACAAACAAGGAATAACTTGGCTCGATCGAAAAAAAAATCTTTAGTAACAAGTCGTTAGTAAATAGTGTTGTTTAATTTGTTTAAATTGTTATAGTAAATAAAATAGTTAAATAATCGGCCAAGTGCGAGCCGGACTCGCGCACGAAGGGTTCCGTACAGTATGAAAGCTCCTCTTAATATATTTTATTTTAATTATTTATTTTGTAGGGAATATACAACTTAATATTCTGTGGATAAATCAAGCAACTTCCTGTTGTCGATATTAATATCAAACAAAAAAAATGTTTCTTGTACGGGAGCCCGCTTAAATATTTATTTTATTTTTATTTAAGAAGTGAAGTGTTCTAAACATTCTGTGAAAATTTCAATTTCAACCTGTCACCATTGTTAATATCGATCGGAAAACAGCTAAAAATTCAGGTTTGTTGTATGGGAGCCCCCTTAAATATTTATTTATTTCTGTTTTTAATATTTGTTGTTATAGCGGCAACAGAAATACATCATCTGTGAAAATTTCAACGTCCTAGCTATAACCATTCATGAGATACAGCCTGGAGCAGACAGACAGACGGACAGCAGAGTCTTAGTAATAGGATCCCATTTTTACCCTTTGGGTACGGAACCCTAAAAAGTTGACTTAATATATTTAAATCTATGACAGAACAGTGTCTGGTACAAAAAAAAAATTGTCTATCTATGTAGTAAAAGGATTGGCTAATTTTGGTTAAAAGTTTCAAAATTTTTGGGTGCACATGCATGAAATGACCTCTAAAGCTTGGCCTCTCACTTTTAGATATAATTTTGGTTGGAGACTATTAATTTTTCATTATATACTTATCTCTATGGTTGTGCCAGATTTCATACAATTTTAAGGTCCTTGACAGTCACTTCAGTTACCTACACAAACATGTCTTATATTCTGAACCAATCTCATAATAATGTAATTTTATGTATGTTTTTCTTGACAAAATGTTTGAAAAGATATCCTTATTTTTAGTATATGTATATTGTTTTAGTTTTTTAATTAGTGGTGCAGTGGACTCAACATTCATCGTCGCCGCCATCATTTCAAGTGGATAAGACATCCAAAGCTGGACATAATAATCTTTCCTTATAAATTCTCTTTTACCCCTTTCGCACACGGCGTCGTATCGTAAGCGTATCGTAATACGCGCGCAGGACGAGATCAATACGAGCGCGTACATGTTCAAACAAGGACTTGTTTGACTTGATAAGGACGCACACGAAGCGGTGCTGCGGCGAATCGTAGGAAATGTTTATTGTCATTACGACAGTCTTAGCATACTGGCGTAAAAAAGCAAGCGGGTGCTGTGCTGTTCATTAATTTCTTTAAAAATGTAACTGAATTCGCATTTTTGTAACTTGTTACGATTTTTAATTACAATATGACTTCAATCTCAGACCATATAAAAAAATCAAGATAGAATGTTGTGATCAGACAAGTGAGGCCGGCAAAACTATGCCTAAATTTTTAAATTCGTATTTTATTTTTTTTATTAGATTTAGATTTATTTTAGTGTAGAGTCCTCTTGTAAAACCTTTAGTTATAAGCAATATTGGTCTAATCTTATTTAAAAAAAATGTATATCTTAAAAAGCACAGACCCCAGAGTCTGTGGAGTGCAATAAATCAATTAAAAAACTATTCCTCGCTGTGTATAGACATAACACACACACACACACACACAGTTGTGTTGACGAGAAACTCGTCAGTCGAAACATGGCGGCGCAACACCGACGCACTCACACTTGTATAAAAACCGACCTCACTAGTCTGTTCACGACATTCCGTCTTGATTTTTTTATTTGGTCTGAGACTTCAATATGACTGAAAAGATTGTATTCGTGAAACTGGTTGAAGCCTTCACTTGTCTAAATAATTATTTATTAAGTTAATATTTAACGAAAAATATAACGGATAAAGCATGGGCAGAAATATCGTTAAAAATAGAGTGATTTCATAAAACGCCAATATAAATAAAGCCATGATTTCAACTGAGATCTTATGAAACGATGCGTCTACGCGACGATTCGTGTGTGGAACAATGCAGGTCTCGTACGCGTTGCGTCGTAACGATACGACTCGATTACTCCTCGTGTGCGAAGGGCCTTAATAAGACTGGTTCAAAAGGGTTTGCATCCAACATGATCATGAAATCAAAATTCATTTTTCATTTAATTTCTTGTACTTTTTTTAAATTGAAATTTAATAAAGTGTATCAACCATAAGATCAAATGGATATATGGCACCAATTCTTTACCAATACTAAAAGAATTGGAATAATGTTATTTAGTAAGGTAATATTCAATGATAATATTTTATTAATCTGAAAGAGTGTTTATTGGTTTGCTATTTCACACAGTACTCGTAATATAGCAATGGACAGATTTGATTTCTGGAATGGATATGGTTGTGAGTGACATAGCTACTTTTTACTCGGAAAAAATAAAAGGTTTCTATGACATAGCACAAAAATCAAACTATCACGCGGGTGGAAGTCGCGGACAAAAGCTAGTTAGATGATAAATATTCATATTTTTATTTTTCAGCCTACAAAGGAAGGAAAGTTATTAGATAAGAGTACTCCAGATGTGCCTACTGTAGATATCAACAAATCTATGGGTGAATCTTCTACAGCTATCAGTAAAATTGAAGGAAGAAATAAATCATCTCAAAATGAACCTATTGCATCGACGTCAACAAGCGAGAAAATCGTTGATGATAAAGAGATATCGCCAGAATCTAAAGCAGAAGTGAGTTGGAATGGCAAAATGAAGTTTTGTGAATCACGAAAGTCACCCGTTGTAGGCAGTTTCACACCCATGACTTTTCATTCAACACCAAATAAAGAAGGAAAACCACTTACCAAAACTATGGTGGACCTACAGTTGGATCCTAATAGGCATTCAGACAATGTGAAAAAGACTATTGAAGTACATACCGAAAACGTAAAGCAAAAAACAACAGATTTATATGTAAAAGATAAAGATGTACTTGATAATGTTAAGTCTGTTCATATTATTCCTGTAGAAAAAGAACTTGCAGAGAAAAGTAACGAAGTCGCTAGCAAGCAACAAGTGGAAGAAAATACCCTAAAAAAGGATAATGTACAAAATCATACTGAAGCAGTAAAGTCTGATGAAAGTGGAAAAACAGAAAAGTCTGAAATTGATACTAACAAAAAGACAAATACCCCTGTAACGGGACTTGTTATTGAAGATCAAAATAAACTCAAAAACAAAAGTACCCCTGTATCGGGACTTGTTATTGAAGATCAAAATAAAATCTCAGTGCCAAGTAATAACAATAAAGAATCAACTGAACGCGAAATAAGTTCGGCCAAGACAGAAGTGTCAGTTTTAGAAAAGGAAGTGACTAACAATATAAGCAAAGACAGTAAAATAGTTCTTCCAAATCCAGATAAGCCAGTTTTACCACCTTCGACTGTCGTTGAAGAAAAAAACAGAGATGTTATTGTAACTTCTGTAACCAAAGAAGTACCTGAGACTACCAGCAAACCGGTGGTATCTGTGATTGCACCTGTTGATTCAGACATTAATAAAAAAGACGTTTTAAGTGAAAATAAAGTAGCAGAAAAAGATACATCTTTCGTAATTAAAAATGATTTAGCTGCAAATACCGTAAAAGAGGCTATACCAGTAGTAGTTGAAAAAACTGAAAACATCAGTAGTAATGCTAAAAAAGATATTGTGAATAAGCCTTCAAAAATAAAAATTCTGGAAAATATATCCATTAAATTTCCATCAATATCACCTTCGACAGATAAATCGTCTGCTTCGCAAGTTCAAAGTCATCAAAGTGAGAGTTCTATGAAACCAGCAGATAATGTAATTAAGTTTCCTCTGGAATCCTTTTCTGAAGTGTCTAGTACATGCACCAACCTAGGAAGTGATGAATCTAAAGAAGAAAGAATAACCCTTTATTCTATCGATACAGATGAAAGTGTTTCTTTGATAACACCTTCTAGTACTACCAAAATAAGAGATGATAAAATGATTGTAAATGATAACATTTCGGATGTGTTAACAACAATTAGTAGTTTGAGTAACATTCAAACTATAAATCCACCTGTGAATAATGATAAGCCAGTTTCACCTGTAATGAAAAAATCTACAGTCTCGGCAAAAGCAAAAAGTGAAGCTGACAGTACTAGTAAAATAGAACAAGCTGGTTCTTTCAATCCCGAAAAGCAAAAATCTAGTGATACCACCAATCTAAAAGATTCAAAAGAAGTAAGAGATCATCACACCCCAATCCTAGGAACAAAACTGCCAGATAAACATATGTCATCAGTTCCTGTGCCAAAATTAAAAGATTCAGATAAATCAACACCTTGCTTAATCCCAAAAGAAAATCTTGCTGTAAGAGGACATCAATCCACCATCGATTTAAAGCCTCCCGTAAAAGAAACCCAACATTCACCTGTATCTGAATTAAAGTCAACAGATAAAGCATCTGTTTCAGAAACAAAGCCAAATATGCCACAAGCTATTCCTGTGGGACATATCAACACATTGGAAAAGTCAGCTAAAGCCACAGTTTCTCAAGATATCAAGCATGTACCCCTAGCTTTAAAAATAGAATCAAAGTCGGCAGAAAAAGTAGTGACTTCGAGTGTCCTCCCAGTTGTGAATCCTGTCGAGAAAAAATATCTTGTTCCATCTTCGGCTAAAGTCATAAATATCACTACCATCCCTCCAAAAACCAAACAGCCGGAAATTTCATCAACTTCAAGCAATAAGCTACTTAAAACTGACAGTCATATTCCTGTTATGTCGGTAGCTAATAAACCCAGCTCAAAACTTATGCCACTTATAGCTCCAAAAGTTGAAACTGCAGCTGTAAAACCCCCAAATAATACTAGTGGCCAGAAAGAACCAGTAAAAATTAATGTTGTTGATAAAAAACCAATAGCAGCTAAAAATGAAGCGCGTGAAATAACAAAAACACTTAAATCGAATGTGGCACCAAAGCCTGTTAACAACAATCACACGGTAGCAGTGCCATTCGGAAAATGGACAGATGCACATAGGCAAGAGTTCGTAAACAAGTTTAAAGAAGTCAAGGCACCTCTTAACACCAACACGAAACAGATTAAGAACTCCAACGACTTAAATAGAAGAGATGTGCTGCAAAAAATTGATAGCCAACGTGCACAAACCATGAGCAATGCTACATCCAAAGCCCAGGAAAAATTAAGTGTGAAGTCTGAAACGATGTTTTCTAGCAAAGTGGTTTCGCCAACAGTAGAGACGAAAACACTGCCATGTAGTGAACCTACCGATAACAAAGCTAAACAAGTTCCTAGTAAAGTTATACCTAAAGAAGAAAATACTTCAAAACCGGCGGCATTATCCAGTTCATCCACGAACTATGCTAAAGATATAAATCCCAAAATTCTTGGAAAAACAAAACCATTGCCGACATCCCAGACAACTAGCAAAATAGAACCTGTTTCAATGGAACAAAGCCCTATTGGTAAAACAGAACAAAACGTTAAAGACAAAAGAGAATCTGATCTTAGAGGCCAAAATGCAGGTGGCAAAACTGAACCTACCCTTAAAGAACAAAGCACTGTGGCTAAAGCTGAAAATGCTCCGAGAGATCAAAACACTGCTAGTTGCTACATGGCTAGTTTAATTGACAAAACAATTGAAGATATGATAAACAAAGTTGCTCCGGAAAAAAACGTAGATGAATCAAAACAAGCCAACGTGATAAACACAAATGAACACGATTCTCAAAAACAAGTGTCAGAGCAAATTTCTAAACCCATAATCGACGATTCAGTGTCCTTAGACGACATCGAAATGAAAATGAACGAATTACATGGAATACCATTTGTTGAACGACCACCTCATGAATTACCCAAAATTCTAAAATCTGATATTAAAACATACAGCAAAATTGATAAAACCAAACATTTGACCAAAGTTACGAAAATAACTAACACTACTTGCGAGCCTATATTAATAAAAGACTTGGATTCTGATGAGGAAATAATAGAACACGAACCAATAACTGGAGATCTAGATCTGAAGAAAAAGTCTATCCCAATAAAAATAATCTCTGAAGAGAAAAAACAAGTTTCTGAAAAAAACAAAAACACAATTAATAAACATGCACTTAACAAGGAGTCCGAGATTATAACTGAAACAGAATTCGATAAGTTCGCAAGAAGGAATTCTATAACATATGAAACTTGTTTAACAGTTAATTTTGATCGCAAAGAAGCTCAAAATATTCAAATGACTAAGGGAAAAGAAGTTTCTTCAAAAGTTAATCCAAAACTAGAGTCTACTCGTTATGACATAAAATCAAAGCTGCCAGTTCAAATGCAACCTCATTTTCAAGCAGATAAAAATCAAGGTGGGGCAAATAGCAGTGTCCCTGGTGATTCTAGTTCTAAAAAATATCAATCAAAAATACACAATGCTTATCAGTCAGCTTTGACAGCTAAACATCAGGTTTCTCGTCCCATTAGTATGATTGAAGATAAACCAGTCAAAGTTATGTTCTTGGAGTCTAGCATAGGCTTTGTACCAAGTCAGTTAAATGTACAAGGACAAGAATTATCACCAGCCAAAAAACCGGACACAGATACTTCAAATAATGACTCCATTGACTCAGGAATGTCGGATCAAATGTTTGAAAATAAGCAACAGGATAAGACTAAAATAAAACATCAACGAAAACAAGTATTAACCCCAGTTGAAGAGCCCGACTTAGAACTCATCCAGCCTAGTGACATAGGTATAGAAATTACATCTAAAAAGAAAAGAAAAGTAGAAGATGTTCAAGCTAAGAACTTGGTACCCAAGAAATCATATCTACTCGGTCGTAACACAACTACGGAAGACAAAATACCGAACACCCAAGTTTCAGATAAAGATAATACAAAACATTTAATCACTCGAAATGATGATGTCCCAGAACACAAAGATGCCGCTTCTGCTATTGACAATTTAGTTAAAGCTGCAGAGTTATTGGATAATCAGGCTGGAGATATAAATAAAAGTGTTACGCCTGATCTTTCTGCTCAGGTAAATACACCTGTTAAAAGAGGTAGGGGACGGCCTAGAAAATATCCGCTACCTGATGGAACCGTGGATAGCAAGTCGCCTAGTCCGCAGAAAAAACCGAGGCTTATAGACGCTAAGCCAATCAAGCAAGACTCCATTTCAGATGAACAAGATGATGACAGTTCTGATGAAGCAATTGTTATGGAAAACTGGACAATGGGTAAAATAAATGAAAATATTGTGTGCCCGATCTGCAATAAACTATTTAGGTCGGAAAATGTAGTTTTCAAGCATGTCAAGCACTGTACAGGCGTGTCACCGAATAGATCTGAGTCGGACAAAAGGAGTCCACGAAGATCCAGGCTTTCACAAGAGTCCGAGGACATGGATTATGATCTGTCTAGTAGCGAAAGCAAAAAAGACTCGCCTAAAAAGAGTAAATCCAAAGAGTCTGGTAAATCTGAAGCTATACCTGATCAAACTAAATTAGATATAGGCAAAGATGAGGTAATCATTATTGAAGATACGCCTATTAAAGAGAAATTTGAGAAGTCTGATAAAGAAAAAGAAGAGGAACCTAAAAAAGAAATAAAAGCCAAAGTTCTTCACCAAAATAAGAATCTCACTTGTGAGTTTTGTGGGAAAACCTTTAGACAACAATCTTATTTAATGAGCCACAAGCTGCAACACAAAAAAGACCTAAGTAAGAAAAAGGACCAACAAATTGAAGATTCTAAAAAGCTGCAAGTGTTCAGCTGTGAAGTTTGTAAAAAAGAATTCAGAAAATTACATCATTTGGTCCAACACAGGATTAATCACAACCCAGACAGTGGACCGAGGCGTGCGCTTAGAAAAAGTTCAGAACAAAATGAGCTCAAGAATCTTAAAGAAGACGCTGTCGTTAAACAAGTCGATGATGCGAGTGCTGGTTTTCGTTGCGAGCCGTGCGACAAATCGTTTAGGAAGCTGCATCATTTAGTGGAGCACAGAGGGACCCATGACGGCATCAATAGACAGAAACCTTCCGCTCCTGCCCCGCCGACTGTCGAGAAGCCTCCACCGCCTCCACAGTGCGAGATATGCAAAAAAACATTCAGGAAATTACATCATCTCATTGAACATAAAGAACAGCACGCTGAGACGAGTTCAGATAAATCAGACGACAAAAGCGGCAAAAGTGCACTCTCTACTAAAGATATAATACACGAATGTTCTCTATGCTATATGGTGTTCCCCAACGAACACTCATTAAATAAACATTCTGCAAACTGCTCTAAAAAGAAACGACAATCCAAACAGATTAAAGATACCTCTGAAACCGATGCTGGTAAGGAAGACGAAAATATAAATAAAGAAAAGAAAGAAGTAGTTATCGATAAAGATAAAAATGAAATTAAAATAGTTATTGATGACCAAGTCGCCGAAGAGCAACTTATTGAAGAGGTGGAGAAATCGCCTCAAGTTGATAATGTGGTGAATGAAGAAAAACCGGTTGCTATAGAAGAAAAACAAATCGAAGAGGAAAAAATAACTCTTATTGAAGTGGTCAATAAACCTTCGTCAAAAGAAGACGCTGAATCTACTGAATTACTAAGTACACCTGTTAAACGAGATATAACGAAAGCAGACACAAATAAAATGAAAGAACAACCTGTGGTTCCCGAGAAAATAAAGAAAACCGACGTTAAAGAAATAAAAACTCAAGGTATACCTAAAAAGAAGCCTGTACCAAAAGCTAAAAGCACTCCGCATGTGACGAAACGACAAAAGTCTATTGACGTAGTTCTTCCAACTCCGGAAGTGACTAAACCTTCCGTGGAATCTAGTGACGACGATGAGGTCAGATACATGCTAAATCCTGAATTTAAAGTAGATGATACATCAGAAGGGAAAACCTTCATGAAAGTCCGTGCTAGAAAACGCAATTCCTTGCAAATCGAGCGGCCGACATCCAACGACCACGCAAAGAGACGAACATCTTTGCAACTCCCTCCTAAGGTGTCGCGGCTGAAGCCGAAAACTGCGGAGACAAAATTAAAAGCCGATACTAAACCCAAAGCGCAGAAATCTAACACGAAATCTGCGGAGACAAAATCAAAAAGCGATACTAAACCCAAAGTGCAGGAATCTAACACGAAATCTGCGGAGACAAAATCAAAAAGCGATACTAAACCCAAAGCACAGGAATCTAACTCCAAATCTGCGGAGTCAAAATCAAAAAGCGATACTAAACCCAAAGCACAGGAATCTGACTCCAAATCTGCGGAGACAAAATCAAAAAGCGATACTAAACCCAAAGCACAGGAATCTAACTCCAAATCTGCGGAGACAAAATCAAAAAGCGATACTAAACCCAAAGCGCAGGAATCTAACTCTAAATCTGTGGAGACTAAATCAAAACCGACAGAAAATAAGGCGTCTGCGTCTGCCCCGCCAAAATCAATTAAACAAGTTTCCAAATCGTCTGAAGCTGAGGCGGTACTTTCGACTGATTCCGATGATAGCGATGTCAAGTATTCTTTCCCCAAAACAGTTCCTGAAATGTCAAAGCCGGTTTTGGAACGAACTCCGAAAAACACAGAGAAAAAGACTCCCAGAAAATCTTTAGCAGAGAAGCGGAAGTCTCTAGGCGGCATCGCTAAGCGGAAATCACTGGGAAAGGCTATCACCGCGAAACACAAAGCTGATGCTCCTACCCAGCCGAAACCAATCAAGAGACGTAAGTACCTACTTATCATTATTTTATCCTACTATATGGTATTTCAAGTTGTTTTTGTGACAGTTGTTTTTTGGAGGAATCGGGATGATTGGTATCGAGTACACTTTCGTAGCGTGAACATAAAACAACAAACTGTCGTCTGAATACAAACAAAATTTATTTAGAATTCCAGTTGCCTACCTAAAAAAAAATTCCTATGTCTGTAACAGGATTTTAGTAGTTTTAAAATTAAACTAGAGATAATAAAGAGCGTGACTCGAAATGATTATCAAATTTGTAACAGCTAACCCTTTCAGCTCTATTCAGAATAGCTACCATTCACTTAAAATATATAATTCTTCTGCGCTTCTTCGTCATAACATAAACAGTCACGATTCGAGGACTCAAGTAGACTAAATTGTTAATTTGCATCTCTAATGTTCGGTAAGTAGGTTCTTATTACCTCCAAATGGGACTTGTAGGTGACTAATTAGCGCTCTAGGGTAATAATGTAGCTAGAAAACCCTAGGGCGGTAAATAATTTAAAAAAAAACACTTCTTTCTTTCAAAAAGTTCGCGTACATCTAACCATCATACTGGCAATAGACATCATGCATTCAGCCCAATGACCAAAGAGGTCGCTTTGCTATTCTGCCTTGTCTTCGTGTGAGTATAATAGTCATCAATTTTAAATATCGAACGGCGAAACTCAATTTCGTTCTTGAAAAAAAAATTAAAAAGTTCACTTGATTCTTTTTAATGAAAAAAGTATAAAACGGAAATAGAAAACTACGTGCTAATTAGGAAAAACATGAGTTTTCAAGTGATGAAGATATAAACTGCACTCCCGATTAAATGAAAATGGAAGTTGAAGCAGCAATTAACAATATTTTATTCTTGTAATGCCGGCTTTTTTCTACTTACCTTACAATTGAAATGTAAAGCAGAATAGTTAGCTCGGGTGTAAGCACCGATTGCACCCTCGAACTATACATAATAATATAAATATCTCGGGCTGCAATTGATGACTTACAGCCCTTGGCTACTAATCTACTATTAAAATCAATACGGTCTACATATTGCAGGCACGCTGGGCGTGGAGTTACGATGCGACTGCGGCGAGCTGTTCAGTAGCGCGGCGCTGCTGGCGCGCCACGCCACGCTGGCGCACACGCCGCCGCGCATCCGCCGGGCGCGCGCGCCGCCCGCACCCCGCCCCGCGCCTGCGCCGCGCCCCGCGCCCGCCCAGCCAGACAAACAGAAACCTGCGAGAAAGTCCACCAGCAAAACCGAAGCGCCGCCCCCCGCCAAACCGGCCCCGACTAGAAAATCCAGCCTCAAAAAAACGGAACCCGAGACGCGCGAGCCCCTCAAACCGGAGCCTAAAACAGCGCCAAAGACGAGACGCGCGCATTCCGGCGTCCCCGTACCCGAGAAGATGCGGAAACTGATGAACAGCTTCAAATAAAACGAGGCCGATCGATTGACTTCTTTCTGGCCATTGGACTGATCGCGCCGCGCTCGCCGCCGCGCGCCGTCGCGATAGGATAGTGTATAATGTAAGGGATCGCTAGAAGGACGCGCGCATCACAAGGCTCACAAAAAAGTAACAGAAGGACCATTGTATGATACAAATATTTTTACAATTTTCGTGACATTTTATGATGCGACAAATTTTTAACTCGAGGATAGGTAACGCGTTGATCTATTGTAACTTTGTAAATGAGAAACGTTATCATTATACTTGTCAATTTGTTTTAGAGATACCCGTAAGTTTAAGAGTGAATATTTATGTTATAATTTAGGAGTACATATTTTGTCACTGTTTTAAATTCAGTGCAATTACAATTGAACTGCTGTATTTGATACGCAGATTTGTTGCTGTTCACCATTTGGTAGGGATCTAAGGAAACTTTTAATATGTTGTTCAATGCAAATAGTTACTATTGGGTTCGTGCCTAATACTCGAATTATAAGTTAAATATACAACATGGATACTTTCACTCGTATAAATGTGCGAATTCAGAAAATAATCTTTAAGTCTCTTAGCAGATTAGTAGATTGATTTCTTACAGTGCATGTTGTCTTTGTTTCTGATTTTTGATTTCATTTGAATAAGTTCTAGCGTCATTAAGTTCTAGCAGTTTTTGAACCAATGTAGTGAACTCATGAGCTTCCGCTTTTATAGAATAAGTTAGTGACTGTATAATTTGTATCAGAACTGTCTCAATTGCAAGGATTTCGATGAAAATATGCATAATGTAATACATTCTTACAAGGTGCATAATTCAAATCATATTTAATTACAACCATGTTGTAGTTGCTGTTGCAGGAGTGAACTGTTTAAAATATATATATAAAGAAACTAAAATATAATAAACAAAGTCAGAGTCTATTTTTATAAATAAATATTGGTGTTGGTGTTATATTCATAGAATTACCATAGTTGGAGTATTCATACAATGCAATACTCTACGCCACAATCTGTCGACTACGGATCGCGGGTAGGCACATTAAATAATAATTTTATAGCATAATTGAACTAAATATAATGTAATACATAATATAAAATACTAATATCTTTATTTACTGATGATAAGGTGTAAGAACATAAAATCTATTTCATTTGTCAAACTTGAATGCTGCCTACCCCTTTATAGGACCAAATTCTCAGTTCAGAATGGTAATAAAACGCACCTAATTATTCTATTAATTATTACTTTGTTGTTTTTAATTTTAATTCCTTATAATAGTATATTCTCGTGACTAACACGTGTAATTATCTCTAAAATAGTAGTACTGTCTCGTGAGATTTATGTTTTATAGAAGCATTTAACATAAAATACCTATATATGTATGTAGAAAAATCATTATTTTTAATATAAGAATGAAATTTTGATTATTGGGTTATAAATAAATCATCTAAAAATATATATAAATGTCGTGTATTTTATACTTTCCTTTGTATACTTCTGCACTTCAATAAAGCTGGCGCGCGGCGTTTCCTTGTGGTCATACTGTTAGTTTGTTATAACAGTATTCTAAACTATTAAAAATACGAATTAGACAATTCGTATTTAGTTACAAATACTAAATAAAATTCAGAATGTTCGTCACAGGATGTGCTGAAATGAGAAGTATGACCGACCATGTTTATCCACGAAGAAACGCCGGACAAAACATAAATAAAGGCTCCATCAAACACAGGCGGTACGAGCGGTAAAGGGCGGTACGGCAGTACCGCGACCGGACCTGTGTGAGCCCTTCTTATATAACCAGTACAATACAGATGCCCGCCCGTCTGCTATACCGCTCGTACCGCCTGTGTGTAAAGGAGCCTTAAGACGGCCAGGTGCTAGCGCCTGGGTACGCCAATAGTGACGGATACGATCCAATCACCCTTCATCTGCTGGCCTATGTGACTATTGAAATGCCGGTACTATATATGCCGAATCAAACAACTTGGCGACTGATGTTAGCTACAAGCTGCAGATACCCCAACCCTGACATTAAACGTACTAAAACTCTTCTATCAACTCCACCTCAAAATACTGTCTTTTACGATTCTTCTTTCTGTGTCCGGGCTGTGGCTCTCTGGAATGACCTTCCGGTGACCATCAGGCGTGCGCATAGCGTTGAATCTTTCAAGACTCAAGTCAAGGAACACTATCTTGCTAAGCAATTTTAAAAACTGATATTACTTATCGCTTACGTTTTAACTATCTGTATTTATTTATGTATGTAAGTAGGTTTATTTTTATTGTATGTATTATAAGAAGTATTTGTGTATGCCTGTTATTATGTAGTGTATTTTATTGTTTTTGGATATTTATAGCTTTACTTTATTCATTTATGTTTACACCACCGTCCACGTCAATCACATGTTTCCACACAGTAGAGGTTGTCTGGAAGAAATCGTTTTTAGCGATAAGACCGCCTTTTGTACCATTCTTCTGTCGTTATTTCTTTTTCTGTAATGTTTTACTACTTGTGGTGTCAATAAAGTGTTTTTGTATTGTATTGTAAACGTAGTATCTCTTTAGTTCGTGATCCTGACTGATGCTCACAGCTGCGCGAGGGTTGGGTTATCCGTAGCTTTTAGCTTACACCACAGCCGCCAAGTTGGTAGATTCGGCCTATACAATCGTTCGTGATCTATTGAAATAAAGTTGATATGCATATAATTATGTATCTTTAGTCGGGAGTTCCTCCATATTATTTATTAATAGACCGAATCAAACTTCTTGTCGTCTGTGAACACGAGGCGAGTCATTGCGCAGTAGCAAATTCGTTGTTAGGTGCGCGAAAAGCGGAGTTAAGGATGTTCAATGAGATAAGGTGTGAGGATTTTCTTGTTGCTAACTTTACAGACGCCAAGTTTGATTCGGGATGCGCTAGCGTTATTTTTGTAGTCATTAACTATAGGGATAATTTAATGGGGTTTGGATAGAAATGCCAAGACATTAATAGTATCATAAACGTTTTATTTGTTTTTAACTAATAACTTAATTTATTTACTTAATACATGGTATTCAAATAATATATTGAATATATTTATACTTTCTATCCTCTTTCACAAATAATATCTACAATGCTGGGTTCCATTAACTGGGGATCAACACATCGTAGCTGAGCGGACGCGAGCGCATCCTCCAGCAAAGCATTCAGCAGTCTTTCATCGTTGCCCATGCAGGACAATCTTTGCAGCAAAAAGTGTACATCCACCTGTAGTTGCTGTAGGCCATGCCTTCCAAAAGTTCGCAGTCTCACGCACTCCACGAGCGCCTTGAGAGCTACTTTCAGTGCACCATTAGAGAGCGCCGCCCTATCGGCGCCTGCGGGGCTGAACACTTCGATACGCTCAGAGAAAATGCGATTGAGAGGCGATGTAAAGGACGATGGCGCGCGAGACCAAATAGTTCTCCGGCTGGAGTCGCTGGAAGGTTTCACGCTGGTCGGGAAGAGTTGCGCGGCGGCGCTATCAGCGCTCGCGAGGGTTTCTACGACACGACGGCACACGGCGCGCGGGCCGCGCGGCTCGGGCGCGCGCAGCCAGTCGCGCGCCAGCACCGACACGCGCAACATCTGCGCAGCCGTCTGCCCAATAAAAACTACCTCAGAGTCCAATGCTGCCTGCGCAGCTGTCGATAAGTGAACCATTACACTATTAGTATCTTTACTATCTATGGACAACCCTGGTGCTGCCTCTTCTAACAGCTTTACTAAGTGGTTGTGCAATGTAGTGACTCCATTCTCTTGCATTTCCAGGCAAAGTTTAGCTAGGACGAGCAGCAATTCAAAAGGAATGTTATTGTTAGCGGTCTGGAGACAGGCCATACTTTTAACCATGTCTGAAAGATTGATCATGGTTTCGGAGATCACTTTCCAGCAGACATCTGCTACAGATTTGCCGCACCATGGTTTTAGGCCAAATGATAGGTTGTTCTGTAAGAAAGCCATCAAGTCTAGTAGGGATGCCTGCACTTTCTGCATCAGATATATCTGTAAGGAATTTAAAATGTCCTTGAGATCCGCTTGCTCTGTGCCTTTACTGGCTAATGTCTGTCTCACTCTTGTCAAATTGTCTCTGAACTGAGTCTGGATGGATTGGTACTGCATGGTGGCCTTATGTTCGATGCACTGTATCACAACATCTACAGCTCGATTCGACATGGTATCACTAGATATTATCTCGGTCATCGCTTGAAATTTCCTAAAAAATTTATCTAACCCTCTAATCAAAATTTCTGTTCCAATATTCTCTGGCCTTTTCATCACTTCTTCAAAAAGGTGGAATACTTGAAGGAGGATCTTGTCACCAAATTCTGTGTTTTCTGTCTCTAGGAACATATCATGATAGCATGATATTAGAATCCCCAAGTCAGCGAGGAGTGTGTTGTTGCACTTTTCCACCCATTCTAGGATATCCATACTTTCAACCGTTGCACTCAGAGCCTGTAGATGTTGGTCAAGACGGTTTTCTGCACAGCTTAAAAATATATCACGTAGAGATGAATCTGTTTCCTGTAGTTGTCTCAATAAACCCACACTTTCTGCTAGTTCAGAAGCAGATGTCTCAGGATTTATCAGTCTATCTCTTAAAGTCTTCTTCAGAGTATAAATTATTTCTAAGCATTCAGTTTGGATACTTTGGAAAGAAGGTTGATTGCCATACTTTTGGAGTACTCTCTGTGCGTGTGTATAATCATGCACGGCGTCGGCATACCGGCCTGCAGCTATAGCTTTATTTAGTTGAGAAGGTAATAGAAACAGGAATTGGAGCTTGTCGAGCAGTTGCCTTGTGCCACATAGTCTACTCACGTTATTGCCACTTTCTTTCAAAGATTCTGATATCTGTGCACTAAAACTAGTTATTTTGTTCATGTTTTCGCTTAGTTTATTCATTTCCTCTTGCATTATTTTGAAATCTGTTCTCATTTTTCGTACAGTTTCGGTTGCTGAAATGAATTTGTTGTAATTCTCGTATACCAATGTCTGCATTTCAGATTGAAGAAACTGACTTTGGGTGACGATCTCAGCTTCTTTGTCCATGATCTGCTTGAGCGTAGCATGTTTAAGAATGCAATCAAGATACCTATCCGGGTCAAAATTATTTCCATTGATGTCCAGCGGTTTATCACTATTTTCTTTTGAGTCTGCCATTGCAGACAGAAAACAGATAGCACCGACAAACTAAAAATGTTTCGCAAACAGCCAAACAATATTGTGAAATCAAGAATTATTGTAATTCTAACAAATTCAAGGAATTCTCATTGATTCAAGTTGGAAAATTGAAAAAGATTTGAGAGTCCATAATTGTACAGCACGTATTTGATGACTTCCCTCTGTAATCCACAGACTAATATAGAATCTAATGTAATCTAAGTTGATGACACCAAATTGTACGGGGAGGAAAGCACGGCCCGTATTTCATGTCCCTTGCCACCAATTATCAGGCTGTACAATACGTGTCGTACAATACTGGCCGGCCATTATCACCTCGTGCAAATAACGTGCAGCCCGTATTTTGCGACCCAATAATTTACAGCATGATAAAACGTGTCCCGAAGAAAAGCACACAAAATATCATGCTGTAAATTAATGTGTCGCAAAATATGGGCTGTACATTATTGGCACGAAGAATAATTGCTCCCATGGGTTGGTTTGTCTGTGACTTCTGTCAGTTCCACAGAAATATACTAAGCGCCACACAAGTCGGCGGATAAGAAGTTAGCCACAGATGACACTTTGCCGTGATTCGCTAATTATTGCGCATGTGTGCACAATGCCGACGGCACGTGGCGTAGTGGTGAGCACGGGTGAAGGGAGCACTCGGGGGGCATGAGGTTGGCGGGCGGGTGTGCCCTGACGTCTTGTTTCTCTGGCTCCCGCGCATTTCTTTAACCCTATACTTGGCAGGATTTTTTTTTCTTAAAATATGTATGTTTTCTGTGTAATATGGATTACTAGACGTATAAACATGGTAAAAAAAATATTTTATAAAATCTATAATATTTACTTTTTATTTTAGAGAATGTATCCTGCAAGACACACTGCCAAGTTGGTAGCAATCTACAAACAAAAATAATTGTATCTAAGTGGATACACTGCCATGTGTGCCATAAATAAGTTATTTGTAATATTTTATATATTTTATTCATAAAACAGCTTTACATAATTAGGAGATCACAATGTTATACTTGTTTCACAATAACTACTTTATAAGTTTTATAAATTAAATAAATTGAGCATATCAACAGTCTCAAAGTTTGCTGTAACATTTAGAAAAATAATCAAATAAATCAACAGTCTCACTATTATAGAACTTGAAGTTCTGGTAATTATATTTTTATATAAGCATAATACTACACTTATTACTATTAAGTAACACTTTACTGTTAACTATTACAAAAATGAGATCATATTATTCTATCACGAGGTTATTACTTAGTATGGAAAGCTACAAAGCAATTGCGCTCTGGCAAAAAAACACAGCCTCAAGTTACATTTTTAGCAAAATACTTTCGTCTGTCCTTTGGTGCAATATTTGCACCTTCCTTTGGATGAAAATGTGGGAAGATGACCACATTGATCAAACCGAACTACGTGGCTAGTTCTTCCTAATTTCAGAAGGCTTTTGTAAACATCAAGTCGAAACTTTTTGAGGCTAATCGGTTTCATCTTTTGCAGCTCGTTGCTATTATTGCCATATATATTGCGACGTCGCGTCTTTTCAAAATCACGCCGGTACATAAACCAAGCGTTATTCATTGATATATCTATCATATGTGCAATTAGTGGCAAATACCATCGGTGACCTTTAAATGGTGTTCTATAAAGTGCAACCAACATGTCGGCCAAATCAACACCACCCATGTTCAAATTATATTCCTTTACTATGTTTGGACACGTCACAGGCATTTTTCTTCTCTCTTCTTTCTTATATCGCATTACAACCTGTACAGGTCGAGCCTCCACAAATGTGCTTGCTGCGGTCACACATTTGTTGTCAAACCATTTCACAACTACAACCTTATTTTTGTTGCATTGCACCTGCGCATAAGAGCCTCTGCCTTTTTTCTTTAAATTTTTATCAGTAGGCAGTTTCTGTTCAGCTCCTCGCAATCTGTTTTGCCTAATTGTCCCCAAAGCAAATATTCCATACTGGTTACGTAAATATTGCAGAAGCTCAATAGATGTAAAGAAGTTCTCGAAGCACAACACCTTGCATGCGGGTTGGTGAATAGACTGAGCTAAAGCCAAAACGACTTTCGACCCTAAGCCCATGCTATTTTCTTCGTCACTTAATCGGTGAAATCGGAAATCATCTCCTCCATATAGCAAAAAGTCGTAAACGATACCTGAAACTCCTGCTCGTACAAAGATTTTAAATCCCCATTTTTTGGGCTTGTTTTTTATGTATTGTTTCCGACTTCTAGCTCTATTTCCTTTGTGAGAGTTACTAAATCGCGACTCTTCTTCGATCTTCAAACAGTTAGCACGTATTGCTTGAAGAAGCGGCCGAACTTTATAATATCGATCACCGTCATCTTTTAAATTGTCGTTACAGTGAAGGTAACGTCTTATCATCTGGAATTTTTTCAACGTCATTATGTCAGCAACATTATTATATCGGCATTGAGTGGACCAGTAATCTGAATAAGCTGGCAACTTTGCAACTCCCATGAATATCAAAATTGCCAAGAAATCTTTGATGTCATCTTCTGTCAAATTTATCGATGTACCCTTCACTTGAGTACTGTACAGATTTGTTTGTTCAGTAAGTAGAGATATGATATTATCAGAGAAAAATTGTTTGAAATAGTCAATAGGAGTGAATCTTTCATTTGATGTTTCAAATAATACATCTTCGATTTCTGCTGCGCCACTAAATTTTTTGCTGGTTTTTTAACATCAATTTCTTTCGTTTTATCGGTTTATTTTTTGGCAAGTCTTTTGCCAGGGCTGTGACTTTTGTTCATAGCTAGTCGAAGCGATGGCTTGCGGTGATTGGACAGATGAGACTGCCAACGGCGAAGGTGGGTGTGTAAATGATTTTAACTGATTGTGGCATTTGTTACCATGATGTAAAACTCCAGATTGGTTTGGTGACAGAATTGAGGGAGAGCTTGCAGTTTCTAATGCTGGCGATGACGATTGTTGTTGTTTGTTGTTGTTGATTGTTGACGATGTAGAAGCTAACACGTTATCTATTTCTTCATCTTCATCTGAATTCAACAGATTCAAATTTAAAAGCGACGATGGCAATGATGGGGCTGGTGAACTGCTACCAGAGTGTGTTTGAAAATGATATGTATAGTGTTGTAACTCATCGGCAGATGAGTCACTGTCTTCTAAGTCTGATTTAGCCCCCACCTTGGGAACAAGAGCAAGTATTTTTTGAGCTCTGCTATTTATTTGACGATTGTGTGGTTGAACCTGCAGATCAAAATACAATTCAAATTAGAGATTACAAATAAAACAACAGTGCTAAGTATACTAGCAAAGCTAATCTATATATCAATATATAGTAAACATATATACATACATTTATACATACAAACGCCAAATGTTCCCCCTAGACTCTGAGATCTTCGCTCCCTTCGCTCGCTCGATCAAATATTAACAAAACTTAAGAATACTATAATAAAATATTAAAATTGTCGTAATAAACTTGTTGATTAAACAAAATTTATTTTACCAACATGATTTCATACGTAACGGGCAGTGTATCTCCTCAGATACTAAGCAAATGTTTGCAAATTTACTGCGTACTTGGCAGTGTGCTCCTACAGATACATTCGGGAAAATGGGTAAATTACAAACTATAAAGACCCAGTTTCAATAAAAAAAACACATACGCATAAAGTAACGTTTGTGACACATAATATTAGTAGATAATTTTAGCAAATCATTTGGAAATTCTTAAATAAATCTATTTTTTTACCTTCCGTGAAGTAGACGCCTGCGCACGGTTCGCCATCTTGCGAGCTACTGTCATTTCAGTGTTGCCAACAGCAAGAAAATATTTTTTTACTAATTATATACATTATTAGCTTTTATATTGTGCAAAAAAATATATCACAACACATTGTCAATAGTCTCAATATTTTTTTTAAATCTATGTTTCCGTACAGATACAATGCCAAGTATAGGGTTAAAGTATCCTTAACTCGTAATAAGGTTGTTTCTGGCGCTTCGCTGGCCGCTGCCGCGGTAGGCTTGCGCATTGTTGTCACTGTTCAAACCTAATCTAACCAACAGAGTCGAATTACCTTAGAGGACTCATACCTTGTTATAAAATAACCCAGGTCCAGGGACACAAAATATCAGGCCGTACAACTGTGGCAGACATTATTGACACAGCCGATAATGTACAGCTGGTATTTCACAGCCCAATATTGCACAGCCTGATATTCCATGGCCAGGGACACAAATTATCATGCCGTACAATATCAGGCTGTACATTATCATGTCGTAAATTACTGGGTCGTACATTATTGGCTCCCAGATTTGGAAGTGGAACTCAGTGTGACCCACAGACTTAAGAGTAAGTAACTTACTCTTATAAGTCTGTGGTGTGACCAGATTACATTTCAGATCAGTATCTCCAAAAATGTAGTTTTTTGCTTTTCGATATATTTTACACCAAAAGTTCCTTGAAAATATAGTCAAAGGATTAACTAGACATAAATAATAATAATTACAAAAGTAAGAGAGGGCAAGATGTGCAAGTATTAACGTATAAACTAATGTCTTTTGTCTCTATTTGCATATACTATTATCTATTTTCTATCACTTCTATTAGTATTATGCAGGTTTTTACCATTATCGAGTCTAAATATGATAAAATCATAACAACGTAATATAGCTATCTAAGTATGTATAGCACACCTTTTTTGTCACATCCTATACCTACGCTAGTAACCTAGCCATCATCCCTCCACGCTTCAAAATCGCAAATACTAGTTTGCCTGTGTGCCCTTTTAAATACCCAAGTAAACAAAAAAAAAAAACAATACCTTTTTACAACATTTTTTTCCAAAATATAAATACCGATCTCCGCAAATATATACAAATATACTGATGTTCGAAACACTTACTAAAATCTTACAAAATATTAACATCTTAGAGTATACGTCATATACTTTAGTTATGTATACTCTAAGATTAACACACTGATTCTGGTCACACTGGTGGAACCATGGATTTATCATATAAACATATAGTATACAAAATCCTTGGGTGGAACTTAGCTTGGACTTGGAAGTTTGTGGTGTATCGTCGTGGGAGAATTCACTATGTTTTGTTCACTAGTTGTATAACAATATTATAGTACTTTGTTACAGTGTGACCATCACATTAATTGCGCAAAAATAAATTAATAGGATAAAAATTCTATCAAAATTTGCAATACTTAACACCAAAAGAGCCTAAAATATTCCTTCATGAAAACGGAAAAATATGGAATATTTAGGAGCAAAATCTGCCATAATGGCAAAAATCTGCTAGAAATGGTAACACTGTAAAACTCAGATCACATCATCAAACATGTCTGAAAATACTTGGATGAATGAGACTGGCCCAAGACCGTAAAGAATGGCGAGTAAAAGAGGAGGCCTATACCAAGCAGTGAGTGGAACAGGCTGATACCAGTAGTATCACGGCTAGATGTTTTTCTGGAAACATTATACAATGCAGGCGGCGGCTCCAACATGATACTCCTATATATTATCATCGAAGGAAGTTTTCTTTTCAAACAGCTCAGCATTAGATTCTGATGGTCTTATTATTATATATTATCTAACCTTCTTATGTTTATGGTAAAAAAAGGAAATTAATAAACCAGCACATTTTACAAATTTATTTTATTTTCTTATAAATAAATGCAAGGAATATTGCCAAAGCATTTTATCACAATATATTATAACAATTTAATACATTTATGGAACTTTTAATAAAATATCTTTTCCTTGTCCTATTCTACAAGTTTAAGAGTAATGCATAGAAAAATAGACAAAGCTACACACTATTTGGTGAAATCACCATTCAAGTAGTAGTTATTAAAACAAATAAAATGTAAAAGTTAAAGTATGACTTATTTCTCAAGTTTGTCCTCATAATTATTATGTAACGTTCTTTACTTTGGAGTAGAGTAGTAGAGTACGTCTTGCACTCGGACGCATCTTCAGTGGGGGCACTGAAGATGCGTCCGAGTGCAAGACGTAAATTCAATATTGCAAATCGTATAGAGTTTGTGCAAAAAGAGAACTGTCGCGGCGTTACGGTGTACTAACAATAAGATTTTAATCAGCAGCCAAGGTACCGACTATTTGGTAGACGCGAGTCTACTGATGAAAACTGAATTGCCGTCTACCAAGTGTATCAAACACTTTTAGTTGTACTAGCAATGACAGAGCAGTGTTGTTAACGTAAAAAAAATAGTAAAATGGCACACGGGCGACCTCACCTACGACGCTTCTCTTTTTGCACAAACACTATCGGCGTGCGCGAGCGCCAGTCGACGGGGGCGCGCGTATTCCCTGAACACGGAGTACTAATTACTCCGAAACAGGTCGGGCACCCAGCGGCCCGGCCACTGTCGCATACGTGAGTGTAAAACTGGCTCTAAAAACGGCTGAAAAAATGCAGCCTCACTACGAGTTGACATATTTCATATTACTTGCTCAGACCAAATAAAAAATGAAGACAGAATGCTGTGAACTGACCAAAACTACGCCTCGCCATGTACAGACAATTACAAACACATCCACGTACAAGGAAACTACGGCTTAGCTTGTCAGTCGAACTATGGCGGCGCAACAGCGACGCTCACACATGTATAAAAAACCGGCCTCACTTGACTGTTCAATGACGTTCTCTCTTGATTTTTTTATTTGCTTGGAGATTACTTGTGCTAAAATGTCTTTTGTGCCGACATCACAAATAATAGTTATGTATACAAAACTCCTGCCTAACCTTGCATTGCTACGCCCATTTGAGTTTAGGTATAGGTACATTTAAAACTGAGTAAAATTAATTCGATTTGAGTACGTAAATATTTGAGTAGAAACAAGAGACCTAAATTGATCTATCTACTACAGCTCGCGCGAAATAACTAAATCCAATAAGACGCATTCTGCGCATCTGTAGTTCAATGCAAAGAAAATATTTACTCCTAGCGGGTTCAATGTGAGCAGAAGGGATATGAGCTCGACGATCTACCCTCGACTGAGACACAAAAATAAGATTTCGCGCCATTTTTACTTTTGTGAGGCGAGCTGTAATTATTTTTAACATCTTACCTTAATTACAAGAATTTTATGTACAACATAAGTATAAACATACATAAATATGTATATAATATAATCTTAAAATGTAATTTTGTTCTTGGCTGTATTATATAATTACGTATACTAAATGAAATCCGTCGTGCTTGTTAAAAAATATCTAACCGAATAGAGGTAAAAATGATAGATTAACCAGTCATAAATGATTATTTTAAGGTCTCTAAATGGATTGACGTGACGAACCTTCCAAATATAGACATTGTTGCCAATTTTTAGGGTTCCGTACCTCAAACGGCAAAAACAGAACCGTTATCGGATCACTTTGTTGTCCGTCTGTGTGTATGTCAAGACTCTTTATCTCGGGAACGCGTAGATATCGAGTTGAAATTTAAACTGTATACGTATATATATGGTCTCTTGCAGTTGTGTAAAAGAAAAACTTCTAAGTTATTGTTTAAAATAGTTAGAGCCATTTATAGAAACCTCGATGTGCGAGCCTGACTCGCACTTGTCCGGTTTATTTGTAATCAAGTTATGGCTTCTTATTTTATAAAATTACCGTCTTATCACAAAAGTGTTACGCACGCTTTAGATAATGTTTCACAGTACAAATTGTAGGTTTAACATTGTTTATAGTGTGTTTAAATCTTTTATGGTAAGGCGGTTATTGTTTAGTTTATACCAAACATAGAGCATAAATATGTTTCAAGTTCAAGTTAATCAGATGAATTACTTATCTATCTGATCTGTTTGAAGCACATTACGTACTATTGTGATTAAGTTCTCACATTAAAGAAACTGTTAATTTCTAGAAAATAATTAACCAGATCTATTTTTGATGGCAATTTCATATTTGTGGTCAAGACAAAGTAGTCCTTATTTCTAGCAACTACCTAAATCACTAAACTGGCAACAATCGACGCGTTCCATCTATAGACATCGTCAGTAGGGACAAAATGGTACTAGACAGGGGCTACATAGCCTGCATAACTCGGAACTTAGTTCGGTCAGTTACTTTCTAACTGACGACAGAAATACAAACTTACTAGCTACTGTACTAAATATGTATTTTACATATTTTATCACACAATAAAATGACTAACTTATAATCACACAGTGACTGCTTTTCCACCAAGATGTGAGAAATCTTATTATACTTAGTTGGCAAAACTCGGATACACGCCATATTTCCGAAATACGTTTTTATTTTTATGTCAATTATCCATAATAATGAACCAATTTCCGATTTCATTCTCAATCTCACTATGTTTTGTACACAGATATGATGATATAATAAAAATATTTTTTGCTACATTTTCATAACACTTTTTGACTGCCACATTCCGCCAGGACTCAATTCTTGTTAACCGGCGAAACGGAGGAGGTTTACAACTCGACACGTTTATTTTTTTATGTTTAATAACTTTTTACAGTGTGGGTTGATTTTGATATTTCCTTTTTGTTTAGTAGATCATACTTCAAAGGTGGTCCCATTTAAAATTTATCTACTTAAATCAATTTTGATAAATCAACAATAATGTGAAAAATGCTTAATCGATCCGTGCGAAATTCGCGAATTCTGTACACGGTTGAAGTCGGTTGTATATTTTTTTGTGAAAAATTATTAGAAGCCCGTTTTTCTGACGACTATAGACGTCGCTGGCGGCCGAATATGCTAGTCTAGTATAGGCTACTATGGCGGTCAAAAGGATAACAATATTACTAACTACAAAAAAAAGTGATGTCATGTCAGTACGACACCATCTACAAGTAAATTCAAAGCGTAACGATTACGATATATTTTTTGTACAATAATATACTCAATTTTACAATAAAACAAAGCACATAAGAGTAAATTCGGCACGTCAATAAATGATCGCTACAATTTTTCTATCCAGCTATAGCAGTGCTTATATTTTTTTTTTAATACGCGATCCCCTTATGCTTTCAACTGTTTCAGTGACCCCTAAGGGTCAGAATCAAACAAAACGTTAGAGACTTGCAAAACCACGTTTATGTTTTTTTTTTCATTTGGAACTCTTTATATCTAAAAGATAAATGTGTCACATTTGTTTGCGTAGTTAAATTTTTTGTATTTGTCCGGGTAAGGGGGTATCCCCTTAATAAGGTTTCACAACCCTTCTGGGGGCCGCTACCCACAGTTTTGAAAAACACTGATTTTATGGACGCCAAGCACTTTACTGTACTTTTACGTGGTAAAAATACAACAGTTGAGTGTAAAATAAATTTACTTTTTTTCTATCCCAGGTTACGAAACTCACTTAGTCAGTAAACCTGACCTCTAGCATGATGTGTGCCAGAAAAACTCTCGCTACGTATTCGTTATTAAATAATTCGAATTCTCATACAATTTGCTATCGTAACTGAGAACGTCTGTTTTCTAGACATTCTGATATTTATTTATTTGAGTACGATGCGCGAAATGAACTAACATAGGAGTTGCGATGTGCGAAAGAGAACAGCTCATTTCTCTCGTTCACACACACTAGTTTTTGCACCAGGCGCCAAAAGAAGTTGGTAATTTAAACGAAGCGTAAAAGGCATATAGGTGGCCAAAACTACTTCTTGGTACTTTTTTAGATTCCCTTTTCATTAATCACTTGTATTGTGGGAGTAACGGTTTCTTATTCTACACGCGAGCGTCACAGATAGTTCAGTACGGGGCCTATTTCAGCACCTCTTTCACTGACGCAATTTGCTTCATTGTCATTGTGTATTGCATGTGATTATAAAAAAAAAAATCATTTACAACATCTGAACCACAAAAGATTTTTGAGTTATTATTACAATTCACTCTGTTTGTAACCTTAGCGGGTTTAGACAAGGGAGGTCCCACTGCTGGTGCATTCCACCAGTTGGAACAGCCTGACGGGAACATCTTTCACTTTATCTTGCTTGTGATTATAAAAAATATCGTTTCATGGACTTGCGTGACGGTTCCTCCGCGCGAGCGTAACGAGTAACAACATAGTCCGGAGCTTAGTTGAATATTTCGTTCATTATCGATATCCGCCCCTTTATAATAAGGTATTCTTGCACTAGAACAGAGTAAAGTGCAATATTTCCGTCCGACTATACGCGACTAAAACAAAACACAAAAATTGACGTATATTTGAGCGTCACAAGTTATTCTGTCCGTAGCCTGAGCGGGTCGAGACAGGGCAGGTCACCGCCGCTGGTGCACTCCACCTGGTGGAACAGCTTGAGCGGAACTTCCTTCACTTTGTTGACTTGCTTCATGGGCTTGTGCGGCGGCTTCCTGCGCGCCAGCGTCACGGGCACCAGCTGGCGCCGCCCGACGCGCTCGCCGCCGCCCGCTTCAGCCGCTTCGAGCGCCGTCTCCACGTCGATCAGGGCATGGTTCCGGCACTGGAGCAGGGCTGCCAGCTGAAAACAACATTGATTATATACTTAAATAAATCAGACATATTTTTATCGCAAAAAGGGTTGAATCAAAAAAGGACATTTGTTTTATGCTACATCAATTGTTTGTTGCCGGCATCTTTTTTTTGCATGGCCGCGAGCTAGAGTACCTGCAGTATCTGTCGCAGCGCGGCGGCAGCGCGCGGCGGCGGCGCGGGCAGCGCGGCGGCGAGCGCAGCGGCGGCGGGCGGCAGCTTGGCGCGCAGCACGCCGAGCGCGGCCAGCTCGCGCGCCACGTCCGCGCCCTCGGCCACGCCCTCCGAACCCGAGTCCAGCGACCCGCCCGTCTCCGACCCGGCCTGCTCGATTTCCACGTACTCCGCCGAGCTGCGAACATATGCTACGTTTAGGTACATTCGTTCTCGGCGGACAGATAAGTGAACAGCACCTGTATGTAAATACTTAGATCACTTTCGCTGTCACTGCTCGTTTGCTAGGTAGCTGTGTATAACCGCAGCTTCAACATTATTGTCGCAGAAATATTTAGGGCAGTATTTGCAACAGCAGCAGGAATAAAGTGTTGTGTGTGCGAGGGTGAAAGGGTGTGTGTGTACCTGTGCGCGCGCTGCACGGCGGGCGAGGGCGGGCGCGGGTGGTGGAGCGGGGAGCGCAGGTGCAGCGCGAGCGCGAGCACGTGCGCGACGGGCGCGCCGCTCGGCCGCATCAGCACGCCCAGCACCACGCCCGGGTCCGGGTCCAACACTGGAATGGAATTGTACTACATGTTACTCCATTAATAACAAGAAGACAAAGGGAACTGCGCGCGCGCGTTACCATCCTTGGGCGTAACGTAAACCACTCGCCTCTTTGTCGATTCACCTACGATAAAAAACTTTTGATTGCACCCAGCTAGGGGAATACAAGTGCTTAAGGGCAGTCGGCGCCCCTGCCAAAGGTTTGATTGGGCATAGGGAGGGGGAAAAAAATTGAGTGATCTAGAAATAATATAAGACATCATTAGATTACAGTTCCTCAGAAGGCTGAGAAAGATCTCTGGACCCTATGATCAAATGGGTCAAAAAATAATTAATTGGACTTACCTAATACTTATAGGTAACAGTTATATAAATGGTCTAGATATGCTCATCTTTTCATACCGAAAAAGAAACCCTTCCCTAGCCAATAGAGGCACTAGACCACGCCTGCTTTTATCATTATTTTACTGGCATCTCACTACCAGTCACATTCTAGAGAGCGACTATAAAATTATTTGGGATTGAGATGTCAAACACATCGATAAATAATCTTATCAGTCAATGATAAAAAAGATCTATTGACGACAAAATTAATATCATAAAAGCTATTAAAAACATATTAATTATAAATCGGAAGTGAGATAAACTTTTCATTTTGATAAAGAGATAAAATATGTTTAGATATGTAACACTAATGATCATCATTATTCTAAAAATTCGGTGTATGTTTTTTTCTTATATCTACATATTTTTTGACTGGCTTATAGCACACAGTGGTCCATACACGCAGTGATTCGTCTTTTGGTCAGTATTTGAAACCTTTTAAGAAATCGATGGATATGTTTTTTCCAGCAGAACGCCTGGGTAAGATGATGATTAAATGGCCCCAAATGGCCCCAATTAAGCTATCGATATGCGGTTGGCTCAAGACTTCATAAATGTCGCGCATCCGAAGACCACGCATTACTCACATTGGGACAGAACATGATGAGGTCCGTAGTCTGTGTAAGTACTTTACCACTCAATAAGGGAGCGTTCAGGTATCGCGTAACGTAATTATTGTAAAAAGCTACGGTGCGTTGGTAACAGTACCCTTACGGGGATCTCTCTTTCTAAACGACGCCCCAATATACAATGTTATACGAACTGCAGTTCAGTGTTTTATTCGTGTAAAATTGTACATCTGGGCTTTTTTTCACATAACTCAACCAGAACTGGTAGGCAACTATCACCCTCACAAGTCTACTCGCCTAATATTGATGGTAGTTATTAGTAACATAATAATTATAGATAATAGTTATTCTATCATATATATTTATCGAAATTCCTGTGTATTTCAGATATTGTTTGCTTTGCTGGCGATAGCGTGCACGCTGCCAACCCCCGAAAACGAATTACCCACAAGAGAAGAGCTCGAGACAAAAGCGCGCGAAGTAGAGGCCTTCATAACTGTACTGGATCAAATTAAAAAAATAGCACGAGCACCTTATAAAGACGACGACTGGGAACAACCAGACAGCTACGCACGGGACCTAGAAGCTTTCCTGGCTACAATAGACTTAGTAAAGAATGTAGTAGCGAACGACGAAACTATTGAGAACGAAGGATTTATTGATATTTTAAAACATCTTAGAAGCTGGGCGTTCGCCACGGGAGGTCAAACTGAACTGTTCGACATCCCAGAATACGAAACAGAGGCATATTTAGACGCGTTATCTTTGGTCGAAGACATAGAAAATTATATAGACAGTGTAACTGAAGATAAAGAAGAATTTTTGAAAGCTTTGGAATGGTTAAGAAGAACGATCCTGATGACAGGCGGCGATTGGGACGAACTAGACGTTGAGGATGTTGACGGTAAAGCGTTTCAAGTCTTGCTTGATGTATTAAAGGAGATAGAAGATTTTACAGCTTCATATAGAGAAAGTGATTAAAATTGTTAGATAGATAGAACTGTTTATTGTTAACTTTAAAAATTTAAAAGAAGGCATAGAATAAATAACAATATTTATTATTTAAAATTTACTCTTTTGATATTACAGCAATGTCACCGTTTTAGCAAAAAGTATTAGTTAAGTTGTCCTACGGTTAGAGTACCTACCGAAATGAGTATGGGTGTTTCTTTAGATGACAAACATGTTCTAAGATTATTTATCATTGTATTCATCATTATGACTAACTCTTACTATGGGACCAAACACAAAATCACGAAAAAACGGCTGTCTGATAAAGAAGATATTGCACAATGGGGCCAGACTGTGTACAGTAGCTCGAAAAATCAATTAAAATATGGCAAATAAATCCGCAGGGTAAAACAACCGCATTTAATGGAATTTCATTTTTTCTAATTTTTTCATATATTTTTTGATAACGCATTTTTGTCTTTACTTTTCAGGGTTCCGTACCCAAATGGTAAAAAAGGGACCCTATTACTAAGACTGCGCTGTCTGTCTGTCACCAGGTTGTATCTCATGAACCGTGATAGCCAGAACGTTGAAATTTTGACAGACCACGTATTTCTGTTGCCACCATAGTAAAAAATACCAAAAACAGAAAAAAATAAATAGTTAAGGGGGGCTCCCATACAACAAACCAGATTTTTTTGCCGTTTTTCTCCCATACAAGTAACGTGATTTTTAATAACGGCAACAACTTTATTCACAGAATATTAAGTTGAATATTTCCTTCTATAATAAAAAAATAACTGCGCTAAGGGTACGGAATAGTTAGTGTGCGAGGCCGACTCGCACTAGGCAGATTATTTTATATTTGTGTACATCCAAAGGTTGCCTAGAAGAGATAAGAAGCGATAAGGGCACCCCTCGTCACACTCGATATAGTTTTAATTTGCTTTTGTCTGTGTACTTTTTTTGGCAATAACAATAATGAATTTATCTAAATTTTCTTCATTTATTAGGTAATAATGAATGAAGAAAAGTTAGATCAGCAACTGGCTTCTTATCTTTGTGGTTTCTATAAGTCATTCAAAAAAGTTTAATATTTTTTTGTTTTTTCCAAACAGAAATCATAAAGTGGTGCCATTATTTGGTAAAACAGTTCTTTAGTGCATTTTTGGCAACGCTTAATCACCTTTTAATAGGAAAATGCCTAAATTTTTAAATTTTTGATAAATCATTTCAACTTACTTAGATTGTTTCACAAGTAATCAATTAGAGAATTTTACAGGCTTCTTCGAACTAGTACCAATTTGTCGAGATGTGCATGGAGTTTACTGATTGAGGGGGTGTCACTGGTGATGAAAGTAGGTACAGGACTACAACGTAAAGATGGGTGTATTCCGTTTTGTTTACGGACGGAAACACTGTCCGCATTGCTGGAGATAGCAAAACATGCTGTACTGCAAAAGATATCGTATTTTGTTGTTTTATAGTAAGAGGCACCACATTAACCAGTCATTGATTATGTATGTTCTGACATACAGTTATTTTATAAAGCTTTTCATGGGTTCGTAAATTAGTTTGTACGTAATTACAACTTTGTACGTAGTTGAACTTTAAGCCAAGCTGATAAGTATGGCCATTACTAACAAAACTCAACAGAAACAAGAACCATGACACGCAAAAATAAGCAAAAAATAAAAAGTTATAGACTTGTTACTATCAACTGCTTCGGTGGCTCAGTGGTTAGTGACCCTAACTTCTGAGTCAAAGAGGCGTGGGTTCGATCCCCACCCAGGGCAAATATTTATGTGATGAACATAAGTGTTTGCTAAGTGACTGGGTGTTATTTAGTTACTATCTATGTAAGTATGTATTTAAAAATAAGATTGTATACGTATTATATCAGTCTCTGGCAGCCATATCACAAGCTCTGCTTAGTTTGGGGACAGAGAACTTGTATAAGATGTCACAAAATATTTATTTATTTATCATATGGCAACATGACAGAGGAATATAGAAAAATAGGGACATGAAAGAGCGGTAAATATAATTATTTCTACACATATACTAAACTATAATTAACAAAACAATCGACCAGTTTCAAAAAATATTAATGGTTATGACCGTAGATTTTTTAAAGTGTACGCATGTTTTTCCATACAGGATCAAATTATGAGTTAAAAAGTGATAGATTCCAAAGTCAATAATTTATAGTAATACCTTTGTTATTATTAAAATAATAATATCACTTTTTTCGTGTTTTGTGGTATAATAAGAGCAGTTATATTACTTTTCACATTTTAATTTTCAGTATATTTGTCATCAATTTTTTGGGTCCAACATAATTCAATTGTATTTGGATCAATTACGTAATTTAAACACAATAAAAAGGTACAAATACAACTCACAGATTTTTTATGAATTATTGTAGAACTACACTTATTTAAAACTAAAATTAAAATGCACAGTGAAAGTAAATGGTTTCATCTACAAAAAAGGTACTTAACTGTAAACCAGCTGTTAGTTCACGACTAGATTTTTTAAAATCTGGTTTTTGCGCTCCTGTAAAATGTTGATTTTTGACTTGTATTGTATCACTCATCACGGAAGCACAGATGTATACTCATCATTATGAACAAATTTTACCTAAACGTAGCGAGGGATTCTAAGTAAGTCGCCCGAGCCACAAATATATTTTGCGATGTAAAGATAATTCCGGCGCACTTATAAAGTTCCCAGAAAACACCACCTTTCGGCGCACTTAAAGGCGAACCAAGTAGTCCTTTTCGAATAGATGTGATGAAATAGTAGATTATATCATATGGGAGCAAAATAATATTTTTACGGCGAGGGCGCTTTTTTGAATCCAGAGCGAAGTGGATTCTAGAGAGATTCTTTAGAATCCTGAACGTAGCGAGGGATTCAAAGTACGTCGCCCGAGCCAAAAATATATTTTGCGCCCGAGTGCTACACTCTACTTTTATTCATCTCTATAAGAAAATAAAAGGCGCCACATATTTTATTTTCTTGGCGCTGGACACTAACATTACAAATACTTCCAAAGGATATGGAAAACATGCGGGTTTTGAAATCTTGCAGAAACAAAAGTTATACCAATAGAAAGCTTACATAATTATCTTTTCAAACACATATTTTTTAGAATTTTTTTCATCGCCATTTAATTTTCAAATGGGTTCTAAAAACATTAGAAAAATGAACTATGTGCTACACCAAATAACTGCATTAAGCCTAAATTGAAAAAAAAAACCTGACAGTGACATTAAGAAACAGCAAAAGGAAATGACATTGTCAATATTGAACAACCAATAGAGGGCTGGTCGCCATGTTTTAAAAAATAAATAAATGTCAAACTCTAAAATACCAGCCCGCTATTGGTTGTTTGAAGATTCCTGTCTGATACGTAGACTACGTAGACCTCCTCTTAGTATTACCAGTTCAGTCTAAATATTTTCTACTCAGTGAAATAAAAAAGAGATATTATAATAAAACGGCGATACATAAAAATATGTATTTGCTTGAAATAATATTCTTAAATATGGCACTAAACATTAATATAGCTCGCATCGCTGCCGGTTTTCAAGGACCGCCTCCCATATAAAAAGTTTACCAACTCCTTTAAAAAGTGCGCGGCAAAGATCATTCCGTCGCACTTATTTGTTCCAAATTCAAAAAGTGCGCGGCAAAGATAATTCCGGCGCACTTATAGTTCCTTATAGAAAACACCTCTTGGGCGCACTTAAAGGCGAACCAAGTACCTAGTCCTTTTCGAATAGATGTGATGAAAAACCAATTGTTTTATACATTTTGTAGAGACTCAAATAACTTTTTATATAAAACATCTGATTGTTTTCCCGATTTCGCAAGTGACTCTACCAGATGAATTACACGGTAGAATCTTCGGTATTTCAATTTCAATTTCAAATATTCTTTATTCAACATAAAAAAAATAACAATTTTATGCACAATTACTAGTGTACGTTAAATCCTAGTAGTACATATATTAACTAATTTATATTCTGTTTTGGGAGCAATACGCTCATAAAAAACTTTAAAAAATATATATTATTAAAAGTGACAGATATCATATTAAGAAAAATAATTGACCTATTCCACTATATAAACTTTAGGTTGAGTATTATATTTTTTAGAAATGTAGCTAGTTTTGTGGTATGATAAAATCCATTAGGAGGTAGGTAAGTAGTTAAAGCGGGTAGCGTAGTCGAAGCCGCACGCCAGCCGGCCGTGATCACAGCAAACAACAAGAGCCCGAACTCGCAACACACGTAAGCGCGCGCGGATCGCCCCCGCGCGTCGCGGGCGCCACTATCGCCTTACTTACCGGCTGGTAATACGGACGAGAATGGCGCGCGCGGCGGCGCGTGCAGACAGTCGCGCACGCTCACACACGCAGCACTCAGCCTATTCATCGCGCTCTAAGAATAGGTGATGGGGTAGCTTGTATCGGTTGTAGTTATCGATAAATGGCAGATCTTTTTTGCGAGTTTTGCAAATATTTTTTATTAATGTGTTATCGCTACTGGGGTTTGTATGTATATAAAACTTTTCTGAAAGTTTGTATATAAACGCGTCAATTCTCGGTAAACCGATCTCAAGATGTAATTTTTGGAGGTTTGTGCGGAAAGGAGTATTATATGCATATTTAAGCGCTTTATTTTGTACTATTTGTAATTTGTTTATGTTAGATCGACATGTGCTGCTCCATACAGGACAAGCGTATGTGATGCACGGACGGATCAAGGTGCGGTAGATGGTTAGTTTAGTGCGACTACTTAAACTGGAGCGTCTATTTAATACAGGATTTAAGGCATTAATTGCCTTAACGCCTTTAAGGCATAGTTTTGAAGTGTTTTCAGTCCAGTTAAGTTTATTATCGAGAGCAGCTCCAAGATACTTAACAGACCGACTCCATGGGATAAAGTAATCACCGATTTTTAGTGTTCGTGATGGCAAGGCTCGTTTTCTTGTGAAAAGTATAGCTTCCGTTTTGGAGCTGTTGATCTTTAGTTTCCATCGGTGAAAGTATTCCAGTAGCTGATCAATGGCAAGTTGTAGTCGTCCAATTATTAAATTTGTGTCTGGTGACGACGTAAGGCAGGCCGTATCATCAGCGAAGCATGCTAGTTGAGTGCGAGGTTGCACTGGAATGTCGTTTATATAGTACACAAAGAGATAAGGCCCCAAAATAGATCCCTGTGGAACCCCTGCCGGGACCAATTTGGGAGCAGATGAGTCAGCTTTAATGTGCACAGCAAAACTACGGAGCGATAGGTAAGATTTTATCATTTTTACCAAGGCAATTGAAGTCTCGTTTAAGATAAGTTTATGAAGCAACGCCTGGTGCCAGACCGTGTCAAATGCCTTTTCAATGTCTAGCAGGAACATGCCAGTAGCTTGTTTGACATTGAGGCTATGTGACACGATCTCAGCAACCCTAGCCAACTGTTGTACTGTTGAGTGACCTTGGCGAAATCCGAATTGTTCGTCAATCAACGGCCGCCTTGACGACTTCATAAGACGTTTATAAATTACTTTTTCGAAAAGCTTTCCAAAGGAAGGCAACAGACTAATTGGGCGATAAGAAGATGGTTCTACAGGATTTTTACCAGGTTTAGGTATAGCTATTACCTTAGCCATTTTCCATGGCGAAGGAAAATAGTTGAGAGAAAAGCAGGCGTTAAATATTTTAGTTAGGAAGACAATACACTTATGTGGGAGATTTGTAATAAGAACGTTAGATATTTGGTCGTAACCTGGAGCTTTACGGGGTTTTAAGTTGCTGATGCATTTTTTCACTTCAGCTGGGCGTACTAGTAAGGAATGATCAACAGTTGGTTCATCGCTCAAGGCTTGTACTGACTGGGCCACTTTTGATGTCGCGTCGCTATCCCAAGCATCTGTCAATGTCATGTTGTTCAAGAAGCACTGAGCTAGCACATCACATTGCTCTTGTTGACTTGAAGTTAAGGTGCCATCTACTTTTTTGAGCGCTGGGATTGAAAAAGTGGCTGTGGGACGCAATGATTTCACTAGTCGCCAAAGGTCAGTACTGGGATTGTCGACACGTGTTAACTTCTGGTGCCATACCTTGTCGTTATGTGATTGAATAGCGGCTTTAATTTGTAGTTTCAGTAGATTAATCTGACCGCACATTCGTTTGCGCACCATGGGGCTTAGCTCTTTTAAAGTATACCTACGAAGACGGTTTTTGCTACGAATTAACCGTTTGATGCGTCGTGGCAAGGAGAACGAATCCCATGGCTTTAAGTTGGTAATTGGAACACTATGGTTTCTTGCTTCTACTAATACATTTTGAAAATTAGTTATGGACTTGTCAATTTCATTTGGAGAATCGTGTGTTTTAGAAGATAAATATATATGATTATTTAAGTAATTTCGGTACTTAGCCCAGTCTGCTTTGGCATAGTTGAATTTATGAATCGGGTTACGCTGTAGTTTTATATTAATGTTAACTAAAACAGGGAAATGATTAGACGATAATGCTGAGACAGTTGTGATTTGATCGACGGAGAAGATATTTTTAGAGAGTACCAAGTCAGGAATTGAAGGATTATAGTCGGCACAGTAATGGACCAAAGTTGGATCTCGAGGGGCGTGTATCACATATTCATTGCAAAGCATGTGTTCATATAATTTTTTTCCATGTGCGTTGCTTCGACCTGGTGACCACAGTGAGTGCTTGGCATTCAAGTCACCCATCGCGAGAACCATGTGGCCAGACGACATTAGCCGATCAATATCACCTGTGCTTAGCGGAAGGTTAGGAGATTGGTAAATAGAATAAATGTTAATACTATTGTTGCCAAGAGATAATGAGATGCCGATAACTTCGAGCGTGCTGGTTGGTGGAGTAGGTAGCAAGTTATGAGTAAGATCAGATCGAACGAGAATAGCCACACCCTGTCCAGATCCATCTATTCGCTTGTCCAGTCGGTAGCAGTCATACCCGGGTATTCTAAGGGATAGACGAGAGGTTAACCTAGTTTCACAGAGCGCGATAACATCAGCTTTGAGTTTACTTACCGCTAGATCAGCCAGTTCTTGTTGCTTGCTGTGAACGCCATCCGCGTTCCAATATAATATCCGTAGCTGAGGGCTACTAGACATAATGACCGAGGTGGGTCAGTATTAGAGTTACTTTTTCCACAAAAGTATTACATTTCTTAAAGTCATGCTTGATGTGCTGTATGGTCCTTAGAATCTCCAGCATTTCTGTGGTTTCCAAATCCAGTGTAGATTGTTTATCTGCAACTTTCAGTGTTGGTCTTTGCGTTTCTAAAGTTTCAGCTTTAGTAGCATTCCAGATGGATGCACTTGATTGAAGCTGCATCGCAGTGGCACTGTGATGTTGAACTGCTTGTGGTTTGGTTTTGCTCGTGCTTTTTGCTTGCTCCCAAGGTGTCTGCTTCTTCAGCTCAGGAAAATGAGTCTTTCCAAGAACTAAAGCCTTTTGGGTGGTCGTTCGCTTAGATTCGATGCGTTCCAAGTACTTCAGTCTTTCGGGACATTGAGTGTAGTTAGCGGGGTGTTCTTGAAGGCAGTTACAACAACGGGCGGGTTCTTCTCTGTCTTTTTTAGGGCATTCCCAGGTTGGGTGGGATAATGCACACTTTACACACCGTGCCGGTCTGTTGCAATTTCTAGATGCATGGCCAAATCCCTGACACCTGAAGCATTGAGTACCTGCTTTTTTGGTCGATTTGTATCGCTCGATGTCGACTACGCAGTTGGACAAGTACCTGATTTGCTTAAATTGGGTCATGTTTGTACCAACCGGCAATTGTACTAACAAGGGTGGATATTCCGTAGTGTGAATTGTCTTCAGTTCAGTCGTGATGGCTCCCTCAAATCCCAGGGACGCTAATTCTTCTGTTACATTAGCCTGCAAAAACTTCGGCAAACCTTTTATAACGGCCTTGGGAAGCTTTTCGTCCTTCCGAGTGTGGGTGTGATAAAACACTTTTTCACACTTTAAGCTATCTTTCAGTAGTTGGTGGTCCTTGGAAGAATAGCATTGAACTCTCAACAGCTTATGCCCTCTGCTTTTTATGTGAAAATCTTTGGTATACTTTAAAATCACATTTCTGATACGTTCGTACGTCCACTCTTCATTAAGCTCGATGAGGAATACTGGAATGTTACTGGCCATTTTTTTCCTGCTGGCAATATGAAAAGGTGTCGAGGAAACCTCTTCGGTATCAACCGGCAATCCTGTGAATCGGTTTTCGGTAGGAGTTTGCTTTTCTTTTGATATTCCATTAGGATTTGCACTAAACTTTTTAGGTTTTCGCCACTGGTCCGGAGAATTTGGGTCTTCTCTAGGTCTCTTAGCGGCGACATTGGAGTTGGATGGTGGTTGTTTTAAGTACTTTTCCATGTTGGACTAGGGTGTGATCTATCGATAAGGTATCGATAGCACCCTAGTCCAGCACTAGTTGCGCGCGACCGGTTTGAATGCGGAGACACTTGTGTTATGCGTGCGTTCACGAAAGCAGCGGAACGCAGACTGAATCTTCGGTATTGCATTGGCGAGAGCTTCAGAGCGTCAAGGTTTCAATAAAATAAGTAAACTATTTTGTTGATTGCGTAAATTATTTATTACTTATATTAACTTTGACAATGATAGAAACGTCACAAAAATAATTTTGATGGATTTCAAAGTAGTTATGGGGCGTCCGTAAGTTGACGTAACGGTCGTGAGGCATTTTTAATGATTTTTGATCCGAAAAATACGTGATATATTCCGAAACCGTTCTTCACTACGTAAAATTTCGCAAGGTTCAGCTCTAAACATTTCACGTAATTTACAGACGTCTCCTTATAACTTTCCAGATTTTCCAGAAAAATCCTATTTTTGATCCAATTTTGAGGTGATGTTTGTTTTGTTGCGAACGTTATAGGCCGAATGGAACTTATTGACGGCTGTGATGTTAGCCACAAGCTGCGGGAAACCCGATCCTGACTGAAGCTCACTTCACAGCTGCGCGAAGATGTGGTTTCTAACTTCACAGTCGCCAAGAAGATTGATTCAAACCTATACCAGACCGCCTACTGGAGTAATACGCTCCGCATCCGGCGAGCGCGCGGCAAGTCAGTTTTTGAGAAACTGTTGGCCACTTTTTCAATTACTTCAAAAAATACTAGCACGGTTTTACCCGCAGCCTTCTCGCTGTCGTCCATTTTAACCCGGGCAAAGTTGCCGGTGATAGCCGCCTCACGTAGTTTGTCAAGGACGGATATGAGTGCAGTTTTGTTACGTTTCTCGCTTTCCACGTCCGGGTCGGTCATAGTTGCGCCGAGTTTTATTAAGTCCAATATATTGAGAATAGCTTCTCTCTCGTCTGGTGTGAACGTCATTTCGCCTTCTTGCGGCGCAAGCAGGGCGCTGGCAGCCGCTATCAACGCGATCAAAAGAATCTGAAAACAATGATGTTTTGACTATAAATGATGCACGTGGATAAGTCTTGTATATACTTCAAATGTCAATCTACGAAGAAATAAAACCTCAGAATAATGAAAAACAGTAACGAAAAACAGAAAAAAAGCTGTGATGCATGATCTCAGAAACATGGCGGCGAAAACGTACTGCTATGTAATCTTGACACAAATGGCACTTGAACTAGTGATCAAATGTCAAAATCGGTTTCACAATAATGATGGACAAACTACAACAGGACAGAAACTAGGACAGAATAAAACCTAAAACAATAAGACGTGTACAATATCACTGTATACAATGTGTTTGTCTGTCAGTTTCTGAGCCTTAAGCGATGACATATAGGGAAAATTTTGAATAACTCTTACTAAGGGGTCAACTCTGAAAACGCAAAAAAACAGCTTTTTGTCGAAAGCATATAAAAAAAATCGTATGGAACAGCAGTTTTTTTTTACATTTTCACAATTGGTCTCATAGTAAAAGTTGTTCAAAATTTGCCATAGATGTCACCGCTTAAGGCTCCGACACCGGTAGACAAACACATTGTATATACTATGTACATCCTTTCTAAAATCTTCAATGATCTGTTCAACTGTTGAATAAGTTTTATCCAATTTTTTCAACTTTTAAAATAATTTTACGTGGAAAAAGAAAGTGCGATTATTTCAATCACATTAAAAGAGACGTCCACGAATGGTATTATTCAGAGAAAATCTAACCAAGATAATTTGAAAACTTGTTTTATGAGCTTCTCAAAATTTTTTTTTATCCTTCGATTTTTTTATATGAATGAAATAAATTGTATGGAATATGAAAATACAACTCACATTTTTTTCTGTTCTAGCCATATTGATGGGCTTCTATCGTTCTAATACTTGCACTACTACATGATTATTCCATATTTATCTCATATTTGGATAAAATTATGGAATTCATAAAACGTTGGTGCATTTAATTCAAGAGAATGTGTAATAGATAAAAATGCTTTTATTTTAGCTATTTTAAGGTTTCTTAAACAGAGTTGTGATAAGTAATCTACCCATTCTGTTTATTTATCCTCAGATATTGAAAATTAATTTTAAAAAATCGGAGGGATCTTTTTGGATTCTAATAGATCCAGAAAAACAAGTACTTTCTCGTAATATAACGAGTGTTGTAGTTAGATTTTTGATTATTATTATACCAGTCTCCATACATTTTGTAAACATGTCCTTTAATGGAACGATCAAGCACTTAGTACAATATATTCAACTAAATCCATTATAACAAAAATTGACCAACACTTATTTCTCCGTCGACGAGTTAAATTTGTTGTTCCATCAACTTCCATCATGTTTAGTTAGTGTGTTTGCGTTTACGCAAACAAGATACTGATAGTAGGCACCCAATGTTTGGAGCAAGCCCCCCACAAAGCCGTCTTAAGAGCCGTAACAGCTTTTTAACAGGAACTACGTCACTGAATCTTCTACCCAGGGAAGCTCGCATTAAACAATGGAAAGACACACTCGCCCCGCCACCTGACTATGTAGCGCCCTCTGAACAACTCCCAGCCGGCGGTGACCTCCCGTGGTCCACGTGGAAGTCGTTAAATCGACTCCGGACCCAAGTGGGCCGATGCAGGGATAACCTCGTAAAATGGGGATACTCAGAGAGCGCTCAGTGCGAGTGTGGAGCCCCGGTGCAAAACATGCAGCACCTGCTAGCATGCCCTCAGGGACCAACTTGCACTCTCCAGGACTTGTACCAAGCATCCCCTCGCGGAGTGGCGGTGGCGAAGCGTTGGGAAAAAGCCTTGTAAACAGAAACCTATTTGGATCATCGATACGACGAAGAAGAAGAAGAAGAAGTTAGTGTGTTTGGCGTTTGTGCGTTTACGTAGCTTTATTAATTTAGTTTGTTTAACGCAACTAGGTATATTTCTGTCTTGGATGAACACATGACTTTGACTCTTGAAATTAGATAGATATCCTCTCTAAAGATACTCGCCCTATGGTTGTGACCAAAGTGATCTTTAATATCGATATCGTCGATAAAATTATGTCGTAGTGCGTATGCGAGCCATGTACATCAAGTCATTTGTATAAAAATATTTAAAGTGCACTTACCACGATCTTCATGTTGCCGCGTCTTGGAGTGCAATGATGAACTACGCACTGGATGGCATCTTATAAAGGATCGAACCCACTAAAGGAGCCGTTCCTGCCGTTCTCAAACTTTTTTGGTTACGGAGCCCTTTTAGAAAGTGAAATATTTGACGGAGTCCTAAATTAAACAAAAAATATTTTTTTCAACACACTTGCTCATAAAGTGGCTCTAATTTCACCGCAATTAGGCACATAATGACACCTGTAATCAAACTGTGACTATTTTGTTGCTATTATTCACAAGTGAGTACTATTGAATACGATCTTTTTATATCGAATCTTTTTTTAGTAAACAAAAGGCACATACCGTGGAGTCTGTGGTTTGTAATTTCACAATAACAACACAGACTCCAGGGTCTGTGCCTTTTGTTTACTAAAAAAAGATTCGATATAAAAAGATCGTATTCAATAGTAGGTACAAATAAATTACTTACCTATTGCTTGCTCATTTCATGCAACTTCGTATTTAGATAGATTTTTTTTTACTCTTTAATTTACTGGGGACTTTGGCCAACAGTGGCATGTCAGTCCCATCCTGACCTGATCTACATTATGACATAAATACTACATTGTAGTGGATATAATGCTAGCTAGAGGTCAAGTACACGTCGCGTCTTATCCGAAAGGAGCAGATGCAGCGCACTCGTTGGCCCCCAGCAGTCCAGGCTGTGCACAGCATTACACAAAGGTTGAGTCGCCGCGGCCGCGCGACGAAGCCGGGCTGGTCCCGTGGTGGACACGCACCCGCGCGGTCGACGCGACGCGGCGCTTACTAAGATAAGAGCGATTGATACTTGAACATGTCGTAGGTTCTAATCGCGGCTTCAGCTGAAGGTGTCGCTAAAATATGGGTGAACATACCCATATCATAGCGATTTAAACACAGATCGAGCATCAATGAGTCCCTCGGAGCTTTATTACGCACACATTCCGTCAAATGGTGTGGTAGATAATTTCAACTTGTACGTGTTTAATAAATATGTAAAACATTCACTTAAATATAACTTTCGTTTTCTCTGTAATCAATAAAGGAAACTTGAAATTCCCCATTTTGTACGTGGCTCAAACGCTATCCGCGAAAAGGCAAAAAAAGAAACCTCATTCTTTTAGTCTATGACTGATTGCCATTGCACGCGCATAGGAAAACATTTTTCAGAACTCGTTTTCACTGTTGAAAATATTTTTATGGCATTATTTTATTCACAAGTGTGTTGAAAAACGTCGTAAGCTACACGTGTGTATTGATGATTACCGTCCTCGTACCTCAATGGCGCCTCAGCGCCATCACCAACATTACACATTTGAACCTTAATGTATATACTATATGTATATACTCGGTTCTTCGGTAAAATATCTCAAAAAAGCACCCATTATGTGTGGCCCAGTATTATTGGCCAAATTTTTCAAATATCATTATCATCTTGAAACATTTCTGAGTCTCTGGAAAATTATTTTTGTTTTTATTTTTTCTCATTAATACAAGGGGCAAGAAGTTAGATACCTACCTACTCAAAAACTATAACATTTATTGATAATCCTTTGTATGTATATTATCAAAGAGTACAGTCTAAGTATGTATACATTTACTTAAATGTCTAAGTAAGTAAGAAATAACCTCTAATGGCTAGCTTTTAGACACCTCAAATATCCTAAAATTTCAGCCTGGTAGACTATTTTACTTGCTCTGAAATACCTTACTTTTTACATATTCTGCAATTTTATAAATTAAATATACATTGCAAGGTTTTCAACTATAAGAATATGGTGGATGAGGCAGGATAACACCTTTTTACAAAAAATCGCGGATTTTCGCGGGAGTGCGTGGCGTTGAAATTTAGTGTTAAAAAATACCAGATTTCTAACTTGTAGCTTGTCACAACTAGGTTGGTTGCCTAGACTGATAGAGCTCAAACCATAACATAACACTCAGATTGAATTGTTCTTTATTTTACTGGTACCACTGTAGCTGTATAATCGGATATTTGAAAATAATGGCGACAATTTGTTCGCATGCGCTTCACGAACAGATACATTTCACTAGTGTTGGTTCATTTTTGACCGACGAACCACCGCAGGAGGTATACAATTCGACGCGTATATATTTTATTTGTGAATAACTATTTTCATAGTAGTCCGATTTCAATTATTCTTGGAAAGAGTAGATATGCTTCAAAATTGGTCCCATTTAAATTTTATCGAAATTGGCTGAGCCATTTTTGATAAATCAACAATAATGTGAAAAATGTTACATCGATCCGTGCATAATATTTGCGTTCTAGCCATGCGCCCCGGCTTCGCACAGGTGTATTATAAATATAAACATTTCTCTTGAATTACTCTATCTATTAAAACAAACTGAATTAAAATCCGTTGCGTAGTTTTAAAGATATAAGCATACATGGGGACAGAAAGCGGAAAGCGACTTTGTTTTATACTATATATATAATAATGAAGTCTGTTAAGTCGGTCATGCTATTTTTTTATAGATATAGTCAAATGTCACATTATTTAACGATTCTAGTTATATTAGGTACTATTATTGCAGTTATTGATATCTTGTTAAATTTACTTGTTTTTTTCCTTTATCGAGTTTCACAATCATAAATTTCCGACAACATACTTGTGGTATTTTTGCTTATTGGTCAGTTTTTGATGCACCCATCACGGCCAAAGCTTATAGAGAGAAAATAGATGCCGAATATTAATTTTTCTGGACGCTGTTTAAATTATAGATTTCCATATGCAATTGATTACTTTTTTAGTCTAGTTTTTAACTCTATTGACAATTTCTTGAGTAGTTATCCACCACCACCACCAATCCTTGTCTCATCATCAAACTTTCCAATTTTATCTTAAAAGCACGCAATCAATTAAAATATATTTATCTTAAGTAACAAAACCTCTTTAAAGAAGCCAACAAAATATCAAAACATTCTTGTCATTTTAAACCATTTTTCAAACATAAGAAATCATAGTATACTGAGCGCCACACAAATAGACGGATGGGAAGTTATGCGCAAAGCTCTGCGGAAAAGCCGAAATATAGGCATTCGCGGGAGCCAGAGAAACGAGACGCCGGGGCACACAAGCGGCGTCGGAATTGTGCACACATGCACAATAATTAGCCAATCACGGCGAAGTATCATCTGCGGCTAACATCTCATCTGTCGATTTGTGTGGCGCTCAGTATATGAAAATGTCATCGCCTGCCTTTCATTGTAACGACAAAATTCTTAACAGATTCTCGCGGAAATATCAATTTAAAAGAAAAAATAATTTAGATTCAAAAATGTGTTAACATTAAAACGGCTATTGAAAAACGTGTTTTTGATGACGTTTAGCTTATCAATGTCTGATAAGCGATTAAGGAGAATCTAATTACATTTGTCATGACCCTCGTATCAGTATTCTCGTGGAGCCCCTACAGAGGCTTTGCGGAACCCTAGGGCTCCGCGGAGCACACTTTGAGAATGGCTGCACAAAAGCAATACGATAGCTTAATTGCTCTCATTAACTAATTAGTCATCACGTCAAGTCATATCACTAGGGGAAGACCGGGAGATTTCAGAAGCTTTCTGTTTAAAGAGTCGTATATTATTATGAACTAGCGACCCGCCCCGACTTCGCACAGGGGTGCTATACATATAAAGCTTCCTCTTGAATCACTCTATCTAGTAAAAAAACTATAAAAAAATTATAAAAAAGCCGTGGTGGTCAAGAGGTAGTGACACCCGCCTGACAATCGTGAGGTCGTGGGTTCGAATCCCCGGTCCCGTACCAATGAGTTCTTTGGAATTTCACACCACTGGATTTTCGGTGAAGGAAAACATCGTGAGGCAACCTGCGTACGTCTTTAGAAGAAATTCGATGGCGTATGTGAATCCACCAACTCGCACTGGGCCAGCGTGGTGGATATGGCCCAATCACCCTTCGTGGGTAGGCCTACGTCCTGCAGTGGACTATTAAAAAGGCTGCTACAGGTACAGGTACAGTAAAAAAACCGCATCGAAATCCGTTGCGTATCTAGTAAAAAAAACCCCATCAAAATCCGTTGCGTAGTTTTAAAGATATATGCATACATAGGGACAGACAGACAAGGAAGCGAATTTGTTTTATACTATGTAGTGATTGCCTATTTATTTAGGTTTACTTATGCATAAATACTTTTTCTAAATTTTAGTACTGAAATATGTAATTTGAATGAAAAATGGGTAATGAGTCAACTTTCCTCACCCGCCGGGATACTTGAACCGGGGTCTGGGGAGACTTGAATATTGCTTTTAAAAAGGGAGACTGAAAAAAAATCTGTTTAAATCACATATAATTATATTGAATTACGAATCTTGTTTTTGTCATTTGACAAGAATTTCTGTTGAGGAACCTGTGCCATGGTTTTCTCATCAACAACTATCTCTCTCTTCTTTATCTTCATCCCGCTAGTTTTTCGAGTGACAAATATTGCAAAAAAATGCGAAGTTGGAATACAAATTATAAATTTTATCTTAGAAACTATTGGCATATAAGCCCTGCGATATTTAAAAAATCGATAAAATATATTTGGGGTATGGAACGTGAAACGGAACGGATATCTCGTAAAGAAATACGCTAATCCGAAAAATCTCAAAGCAAATTTTTTAGAAATTGATTTATTAATTTGATTTTCGATTTCGCGATCAGCGATGATGTGTGATTGGTGTTATCAAAGTGTACTTAAATAAAACTGGAATGGTTCGCATTTTCATAGCTATTGTAACGCAGTAGGCGCCCGTTGTAGGTATATAGTAACTATGATGTAATCTGCGGTGTTTACGTGATCCGGTTCTGGGAAGCTCCATTGTTCTGCGTTTTTATTGGTGCCTTTTGTATTCGGTTTTATGGCTTTATGACTCGAGCGGGATCAGTCTTTGTATCTCGTCTATTGTTTAGTTTATTTGTTGGGTGTTTACGTATTTGAAAAACAATAGGGGATTCTCGAACTTTCAAGTTGTTTACTTGTTAACACAATAGCGTTTATTAAGATCGAGTAATGTTGCGAAATATCTCGTAGGTTCGAGACTGTAGGAAATAACGGATATAACGCCGATCGACCCTTGGGGATCAGTTATTCGTTTACCGTCGAAGCGATAACATCTCGGGTTAGAGTGCGATACCAGTGATTGTGAAGTGACTAGTTTGTGTGAATATCAGTGCCAGTGTGAAGTGTTTGTGCGAACCAGTTGTGTTGTGTGTTTTTGTGAAGTGATCGTGTGCAATAAAGTGCAAAGTGATTAATCGGCGTTTTAACTGATTATCCAAGAACCCATCTCGTAACACTATATTTAAAACTGTATGTTGTTTATAAGTAAACTACGACGATACAGTAACTCGAAAAGTGTTTCAGTTCTTAGTTTTATTACGTACAACGCGGTCACATTAACTAGACGCTTGACCATATTGTGACGTTATTTGTACGGTGTGCAAACAAAACCGGCCAAGTGCGAGTCGGACTCCCGCACGAAAGGTCCATCCCATCATCAATAAAAGATAAGTTTCTACCTGTTTAAGATCGTTTTAAGATCGAATAAAAATTGCTTAAAAATTCCAGCGATGCGTCGAGTTAATGTGACCGCGTTGTAGATAGAAACAAAACTCGTTGGTTCTATGTAGTCCGAATCATACAACTTGGCGGGTATCATGTTAGCTACAAGCTGCACGAGGTTTGACTTACCCGATGCTTGTAGCTAATATCACAGCCACCAAGTTGTATGATTCGGACTTAAAATGAAATAAAATAGAACTATACTCAACCAAAAACGAAGGTCTTTACTGAAAAGTTTTAAATGTACCTATACCTGTGGTATAGTGACAAACTGATAATTCATTGTCACTATTAAAGGATTAAAGGACCAGAAAAGAACGTTGACGAGAATGACCCTCATGCATCTCTTGCTGAAATTCCAATCATCAGATCATGTATATGTTATATACTAGCGGACCAACTGCAGCGCCATCTGCCGGGCTGATTTGTGAATTTAAACCATCCAGGGCGCCACCCAAATGCATACAAAAAATTCATTCAAACTGATCCAGCCGTTTAGTAAGAGTACAGTGACATACACACGTACAAATTATATATATTTATATATAAATATAAATAATTTGTTGATCAGGTGCTGGACACAATGCTAAACGTCCGCGTCCCTCTATAGAGTTTTTTACACAGTCTCGCTCTAATTCCTCTCAATCCTACTAATATTTTAAACTGGAAAGTTTGTGAGTATGTATGGATGTTTGTTACTCTTTTACGCAGAAACGGATGAACTGCTTTGGATGAAATTCAGTACGAAGGTAGCTTAGATCCTAGATCTAAGCTACCTTCGTACTGAATTTCATCCAACTCAACTTCATCCGTTTCTGCGTAAAAGAGTAACAAACATCCATACATACTACACAGGCTACTTTTTATTTCCAGCTAACGCGGGTAACACCGCGGGGCGCAGCTAGTCTACACTAATATTATAAAGAAGAAAAGTTTGTATTTTTGTGTGTATGTTTGTAATGAATAAACTCGAAAACTACTGTGCCGATTTCAAAAATTCTTTCACCACTGGAAAGCTACTTTCACCTTGAGTAACATAGGCTATATAAACTTATTTCCACCCGTGCAAAGCCGGGACGGGCCGCTAGTAGTCTATAAATTCAGAAAGTTTGAGGATTCTACCTTGTACACTTAAAAATTAAGGAGGAGGGGACACTCTTTTTACAACTTTGGCTGTCTATATCTTACAAATGGTATATGGAACAGAAAACGTTGCATGAAACCTAACATTCACAATGTTTACTATGGGAGTCGCCCCGAAATAGAGGAAAAAAATCAGTTGTTTTATACATTTAGTCGAGACTCGATCAACTTTTTATATAAAACACCTGATTGTTTTTCCCGATTTCGCAAGTGATTCTACCCGATTAACTACACGATATTCTTCGGTATTGCATTCTGGCGTGAGCCTCAGTCAAGGTTTTAACAAAATAAGTTAAATATTTTGTTGATTGCGTATATTATTACTTATAGCAGCTATTAACTTTAACAATGATAGAAACTTCACAAAAATAATTTCGAACAATGAGATTTCAAAGTAGGTATGGGACGTTCGTAAATTTGACGTGAGGCATTTTAAACACGAACATAACGTAATATTTTCAGAAACCGTTCTTCCCTACGTAAGATTTTGTGAGATTCAGCTCCAAACATTTCACGTAAATTACGGACGCCTCTTTATAACTTTTGATTTTCTAGAAAATCCCTGATTTTGAGGCGATGTTTTTCTAACAAGTGATGTTTTGTTGCGACGCGATATTAAGAACTTTATAGGCCGAATCAGACTTCTTGACGGCTGTGATGTTAACTACAAGCTGCGGAAAACCCAATTCTGACTTAACTGCGCGAGGATTGGGTATCGTTCAGCTAGTAGCTAACTTCACAGCAGCCAGTTTAATTCGGCCTGAACTGGACCGCCTACCGGAGTAACACGCTTCGCACCCGGCGAGCGACGCGCGGTAATACATCGTTCCCGGAAGTTTCGTCCACATCTTGAAAAAGGTCTAACACGGTCTTAAACGCTGCCTTTTCGCTCTCGTTTACTTTAAACTGGGCAAAATTGCCGGTGCTGCCCGCCTCACGTAGTCTGTCGAGGACGGTTAAAACAATTGCGACTTGGTCAAGTTCCTTGTTTTTCAAATGCTTCGTGCCCAATGCGGTGAAAGTCACGGTGAGTTTTAATGAGTCTATTATATTGAAAAACATTTCTCTCTCGGCTGGAGTAAACGAGATTTTGTCTTCTTCCGGCACAATGAAGGCGCTGGCGGCCGCTAACGTCGCAAATAGGATCTGAAAACAATGATGTTTTAGCTATATACTATAAGTCTTGTATGTACTTCAAACGTCAGTCTACGAATAAATATGAGTAAATTACTGTAACTCAGAATAAATCCCAAAAAATAAGTGTATAATATAATAAAACGTTTTAGTTTATAAAGTCGGACACTTTAAACTAAAACGATGTATTATCCAAAGAACGAATCTACATTCCGACGTTACCAATGGACATAAATGGAACATAATTTTACAGCCGTGTCTAAACAAGCCAAACTTATAGTGAGTGATATCGACATAGTCGATAAAATTATGTCGTGGTTGGCATGCCATGCAAATCAAGTCTTTTTGATTACTTTGATAATAATATTAAGTGTACTTACAACGATCTTCATGTTGCCGCGTCTTTGAGTGCAATGATGAACTACACACTGGGTGGCATCTTATAAAGGATCGAACCCAATAAAGGAGCCGTTCCTGCCGTTCTCAAACTTTTTTGGTTACGGAGCCCTTTTGGAAAGTAAAATATTTGACGGAGCCCTAAATCAAACGAAAAAATATTTTTTATATTTTTCTTCGGTAAAATGTCTCAAAAGAATATTATACATTATGTGCGGTCAGTAATATTGGGCAAATTATTCATATATCATAATCATCTTTTAACATTGCTGAGTCGCTAAAAAATATTTTATTATTTTTGTTTTTTCTCATTAATATCAGTATTCTGGAGAAGCCCCTACAGAGGCTTTGCGGAACCCTAGGGCTCCGTGGAGCACACTTTGAGAATTGCTGCTCTAAAGCAATACGATAGCCTAATTGCTCTCATTAACTAGTTAGTCCCCACATCACGTCATATCACTATAGGAAAATTTCCAAAGCACGATTGCTTTTAAAATTTGGGGGGGGGGCACTCTTTTTACAACTTTGGCGGCTTTACATATTACAAATGGTATATAGAACAGAAAAATGTTGTATGAAACCTAACAGGGGTTTTCAGGGGTCAATAATTACGTATACTCATCATTATGAACATTTTTTACTATGAGAGTCGCCCCGAAATCGCAGATAAAAATCAGTTGTTTCATACATTTTGTCGAGAGAAATCAATTTTTATATAAAACACCTGATTGTTTTTCCCGATTTCGCAAGTGATTCTACTCGATGAATTACCCAGTAGAATCTTAGGTATTGCATTCTGGCGTGAGCCTCAGTCAAGGTTTCAAAAAATAAGTTAACTATTTTGTTGATTGCGTATATTATTACACATAGCAGCTATTAACTTTAACAATGATACGTCACAAAAATCATTTCCGAACAATGAGATTTCAAAGTAGTTATGAGGCGTCCGTAAATTTGACGTGAGGACGTGAGGCATTTTTCGTGATTTTTTGACCCGAAAATTATGCGACGTGATATTAAGAAAGTTATAGGCCCAATCAAACTTGTTGGCGGCTGTGGTGTTAGCTAAAATCTGAGGAAAACCCGATCCTAACTGAAGCTCATTTGACAACTGTATGCTGTGAGTTTTGTCGTAAACATGACGCGCTCTTCGGCGAGCGCGAAAGCATGTAATTTGTATGAAAAAATGTACAGCGCCACTAGCGGCGCGTTTTTGAAACACAACAAGTTCATACAAATTACATGCTCACGCGCTCGCCGAAGAGCGCGTCATGTTTACAACAAAACTCACACTCAGCATACGCGAAAATGGGGTTTCGCGCAGCTTGCACCTTACTTTACAACCGCCAAGAAGTTTAATTCAGCCTAAACACCTGACCGCCTACTGGAGTGGTAAGCTTCGCACCCGACGAACTCGCTGCACAACATCGTTTCCGGAAGTTGAGTCCACTTTTTCAATTGCCTCAAAAAATTCTACCACGGTGTCAAAGGCTGCCTTTTCGCTCTTGTCGATCTTAAGCTGTGCAAGGTTGCCAGTGCTGGCCGCCTCATGTAGCTTATCGAGGACGGATATGAATGCGGTTTTTTCACGTTCCTCGCTTTCGAAATGCTCCGCGCTCGATTCGGTCAAAGCCGCGGCGAGTTTTAATACATCTATTACAGTGAGAAAAGCTTCTCTCTCGTCTGGCGTGAACGAGATTTCATCTTGTTGCGGCACAGGCACCGCGCAGGCGGCCGCTAACAACGCAAATAGAATCTGAAAACAATGATGTTTTAGCTACAAATGATGCACTTGGATAGTCTTGTATGTACCTCAAACGTCAGCCTACGAATACATACATAAAGAACTCTAACTGAGAATAAATCCCAAACAATATGTGGTCCGACTTTAAACTAAAGCAATGTATTATCCAAAGAACGAATCGCTTTCGAGGTTAATACCAATGGACATGCTTGATGCACGATTCGATAAATTTATAGATTTTATAATCAAGAAGACGGCCAGAGTTCGAAACACAACACTGTTCCATCACAGGTGTAGTTGACGTAGGCCAAAAAGCTGCTAAACTAAAATGGGATTGGTCGGGTCATGTAGTTCGTATGCACCCCGGGAAATGGGCCAGGATCGTCACACAGTGGGTACCGGAGGGCAGACGAAGGCAAGGAAGCCTAAAAAACGCTGGCGTGACGATCTTGACACTTTCCGGGAAGGTTGGCAGGATTTGGCTGCAGAACGCGATAAATGGAAAGAAGTGGGGGAGACTTTTGCCCAGAAGTGGAACAGCATAGGTTGATTTTTATGAAATGCGACCCATGCAAATTAAGTATTTTGTTCTTATTTTGATAAAAATATTTTAATTGTACTTACCACGATCTTCATGTTGCAGCGTCTTAGAGTGCAATGAGGAACTTCACACAAAATGGCACCTCATAAAGGATCGAACCCACTATTAAAGCAATACGATAGCTTAATTGCTCTCATTAAGTAATTGGTCATCACATCATATAAGGAAAATTTCTAAAGGACGAAAATATTATCATTGTGGTTTTGATAATAAGCAATAAGATAAATTAAATACCTATTGTATTAGCATATTTTGGAAGTAATTAAATAAATGTGCCGATTAGTGTGATATTAAATCACGCTGATTAATCAAATGAACTAATTCAAGCATTCAATACCAGCCCTTGTCTATAAATTCGGAAAGTTTGAGGATTCTACCTTGTGTACTATAGGAATATATGTGAAGGGGACACTCTTTTTACAACTTTGGTGGGTTGGTGGCTCTCACAAATGGTACATTATATATATGGAACGGAAATGTTGGAACATCCTGTTATATGGGCTCTAAAACCGGAAAGATCGGAATCTCCGCCCTCTTGGTTTTGATGAGATATGGTCCACCTTGCGGCGCTCCAGTTTCAGTCGTGCCTTGAATTTTCAACATTATTTGATTTTTAGGATTAAATTGTAAAGATGGATAAATGTGTTACAAGTTGCAAACAAAAATACAAAACGGGAGTCAGAACTTTTTCATTAAAAACTATGTTTTTCTAAAAAAAAAGTTTATGCTTACATATTTAGATTTACAAAGGTAACATTTTTTGTGTTCCAAGTTTGAGCCGTCACACTGTAAAAAAACGTACCTATGTAAGTACTAATGGCAAGTTATTACATAAGTTGGCGCAACTTATGTAAATTCTAAAATGCTACCACACTTAGTACCTACCTTTAATTTTGTTATTATTTGACGATTTCCTGTAAATCGACCGAATTTCTAAAAAAACCAAGGAGTCTTTTTTCACTAAAATTACTCATTTTGACCGATTTTAATTGTGTTGATGCACAATGAAGCTGTACGTTAGCTAAAAAATATGCATATATTACGCAGTATAAGGTTAGTGTATTCATCGGTTTAGTGAAAGAAAGATTTGTTTTTTTTTTTAAATTCGGTCGTTTTTCCAGATAGCGTCAAATATAAACGTCAAACATCACATCATATTAAAAACTTAAATTGTAATTGCATAGTTTATAACTACAGTTATTATGCCTGCCTATCCACTTACATGGATGAGAAAATACGGGTAAGCAACCAGCGGGCCAATCGCACTAAAATTACAGCTGAACCACAATTGACAAGTTTTCATATTTCACAAGTCTATGAAATTCCAAAACCATTTCGAGATATCGGGATGCTGATCATTATGCTTATTTTTCCAAAATTTTTAGTGCAGTAACTGCTAAGATATTAGATAAAATCTCTCACCCAAGCCGTTTCGGGATTCATACTAAAAGTTCAGTTGCCTATGATAAAAAAAAATACTAGCAATATAAAATGACAGTTAACACTGACAGTGTTGACACATAAAATGTAGTTTAAAAATAAAATGTCAGTGTCATTTTCAAATTACTTATTTTGCTTTAGCCCGAGAGGTAAACGCAAAAAATTCAAATACTTGTCAAAAGCTGAATTATTGGTACATAGTTATCAAAATGGTGTACATCAATACCCTGGAGTCAGTCTGCTGGGTTCCCTAGCATTTGGTAGAAGAATCCGTTTGAATTTTAAAAGTATCTTGGAACTATTACTACTTATTCTTCTTCTTTTAAGTGGTGCTAATTTAAAGCCTGTATGGCAGACCCTGTTACACATTTCAGGTGATTGGCAGTTGTTAAACTTGTTTTATATTTTTCTCCCCATAGTATACCGCGGTACATAGTGGACTTTTTGCTCTGACCTCCCGGCCTATTTGTTGTGAATTGTGACGGATTGATTGGCATTGACAGTGACTGCAACGCTAGCACCTATTTTTTTCTAATGTGGCTTCAGTAAAAAGGTTTATGAGTCCTAAGTTTTGCAGTTACGTCCTTTTAGAATAAGCTACTTTTCAAAACTTAATTTTACGGAAAATATAAGTCGTATTGGAAAAATAAAAAATACGTATATGTTATTTTGCAATATTCTTTCAGATAATAAATAAATAATACTATGTTAAAAATTTGAAATGTTGTCAATTGAACTTTAACCGAACTTCGACTTTTTGTCTATTTTCGTATCGCGCTAATCAATTGACTAAAGTTGAAACGCAACTCAATCAGAGTTGGAACGTAACCGGTGTCAAATGACCGTTCGTTTCGCCCGTTGGTGTCTGAAGTTTAGCGCAATGCTGAATATCTTAAAGCTGAATCGAAACTTAACTATAATTGCAACCGAACTTTAACTGAATTATAAACGGAACGCAGCTGTTTAAAATTAACGCGATTGGCACGCAGATACTTTCAAATTACTGCCTAATTACTTCTTGAATAATATAATAATTAGAAGACATTCGATGTGAGTCCACACTTTGTACCGCGGTACAGAATAAGCATCAAGTTATTATGACAAAGTATGTTGCTTATTATCAGGGTAGGTATGGTCAGTAGTTTTAATATTTATAAATAGATTGTTTGTATTGGTTTGCTTTAAGTACCTAAGTAATTAGGCTAAGCTTTGGCAAATAAAGGTATTGTATTAACTAGGTAATTAAGCCATGTAACTCCCGGTTGTATGCTTGATTGTGACTTGTGTTATCATAAAATCAAATAATGTTGAAAACTCAAGGCTCGACTTGAGTGCAGTAAGGTGGAATTATTTCTCAAAAACCAAGAGGGTGGGGATTCCGATTTTTCCGGTTTCAGAGCCCATTTATACAGGATGTTCTAGCATTTCTGGCTTGACGTTGAAATCAGGGACACCCTGTTTACTCATATATATTTTATGCACAGGTAAATGTTTTGTACATAGGTAGTCTCGGAAGAAAGAAGTGAAAAAAATGCTAGTAATTAAGTGTTACATGTTTGGCAAGTGGTTACGATACGATACAATACTTATTACAATGTTCAATCATCTTTAAAGTATTCTTTCGTTGAATAAAATGCTTTTTATACTACACCTGCTCGGAAAGTACCTTGATGCTTTATCAAATTTACGGTAGAAAGTACGTCATTGCATATCGAACAAATAAGCGGCGAGAAAACGCATCTGAGCGGGAGAGAAAAGTGTATGAAAATCCATTTCTTACGTGGTTTTTCTTTTTTAATTTTGGGTAAGACTATGCGCTGGTAACCTAAATATCAAAAGCCAAAAAGTTTTTACAGTGAGTTTTAATCTCCAAGTTCGCAAAATGACACTGGCCACTAGCTGTGTGTTGTATGGTGTCAAACAATTTGAAAAAAGAACATGTGAAAATTGCAGACGCCATTGGCGCCATTTTCAATGTGTGTTGTTTGAGAATTCAGTTTTAGTAGAAAAGTAAAATAAAACTATCAAAATGATAAGTAGTTATAGTGATGATGTGAAAAAAGTGTTACATTAAGCTTCACTAACTGCAACAATTTCAATATAAATTTCAATTAGTAAAGATTTAGTTTTTTATTTTCCTCGTAGGTGTAGTATAAAGCACTATGTATCACTCGAGAGAAAGTGCGATTCCTGATCTCGGGTGTTTTAAAGCCCTCGCCTACGGCTCGGGCTTCAAACGACACCCTCGACGGTAATCGGTCACTTTCTCCTCTCGGTGAACAATGTACTATTGTATCAGCGAATTGTGGCATTTTGAGAGAATAAAATACCAGTGGCAAGTGATTGTACACCTTTATAGCATTGTGAAATGACCCAAAATCAACAAAATATTGTACATTGTTTTTTACAAATACGAATATTTCTAAAATATAGATGCCTGTTAATGTCACAAAACCATTTACTTTATTAGTTTCTTATGGATTCTGAACATTTTAAATTTTACAAGACTTTTAGACAACGTTTTCGGAGAATGAAAGTTGAATGTAATGTACATAGAAATTCCCCAGAAAACAATTCCGTAACTTAAATGAGGATAAACGTTAGGTTAGGTTTAAAAATATTTATTCTCATTACAAGATGTACATAGCTTCTATGAGAACACTGCTAATTATAAAAAAAAAAAATAACAATTCGTCGTCCTTGAGAAAACAATATTATGTGCATGACAACTTTTTTTTTAAATACCTAGGTATTTTAAATAAGTCACACGTACACGCGTATACGAGTACCTATGTATGTACTACAAAATAAAAACAAAAACTGGTTCAATGCATAATATGACTAATTGACTATAATGAATTGTCGGCAATAATGTATTCTGCAAGTTTCTTTTTAAATACGTTGAACGAGCTTATATTTTTAATATCCGAGGGTATATAATTGTAAAGGCGCGCACCGTTATATGTTATTAAAGTTTTACCATAGTTAGTACGGATCTTTGGCAAGACGATGAAGCTACCACGGCGAGTGCTGGGTTTTCCCTAATAGGTAGTCGTTAGTACTTTGAAGCAATATGTTTGTAGGTAGTATGTCTGATAACCGATAATGCGTAAAAGTACAGTGATAATTCACTGTTGACTTTAACTAAATGTTCGTTCTAATTAAGGTTGATATCTATTGTTATTCATAGAAAAACAGTATTGATAACAAGCTGCACACTATTTCCTTTGTTTGTAATATTAACTTCTATTGTCTTTTGTTTGCAGGATTTCAAGTTTATAAGATTGTTTTTTACGATGTTTATTTTTAAATTCATTGCATCTAGTCACGTAACAATTTCTTTTAGTTTGTAATTGATGTCTCTTTCGAAAATTTCATTGTATGACTTTTTTGGTATTTACAGAGTTGCGTCATCGGCAAAACGGCACACTATACATACATTTAGAGAATTTTGGCAATAGGCATGATGATTAGGTAAACAAATCAATATTGTAATTAAGTAGTATGTAAGTTAGATTATCAAAAAATATTGTACACGTATTTTTTCTTTTGTCAATCAAACAACAAATGACAAAGATAAACCTTGTCAAAGTTTGGTCGTGACGTCACTACTCTTACAGAAGTCTATACATTTGTATGGCACTTGTGACGTCACGCGGAACTTTGACGGGCTATATGAAGCTTCATCAATGTTTGTTTAATTGACCAAAGAAAAAATGCGTTTCTAATATTTTTTGATGGTCTATCTGACGGACTAATTATATTTTTTTAGTCATCATGCCTATTCATTGATATAAATTAAGAATAGAAGTGGCCCTAAAATACTTCCTTGGAGAACTACTAGTGTAATTTTCTCGAATTCAGATTTAATGTGTTCTATTGTTTTCGATTTACTTATTGATTGTATACTTGAAGGGATGTCGCTTGTGTGCGGTTTTTTAAATGGATTCTAAAAGTTTATGAGCGTGTCATCTGATGCCAATGTGTTCTAGAAGTCTTAAAAGTGTATCATGAACAACACTGTTTGAGTAACCTTTAAATGGTTAACTTGCTGACAAGGGGGGAAGAGGGGTAAATAATTGTAATAAATCTGCTTACGTAATACTTGAACGGCCCCATTTTAACAAATAAAAATGGACGGATGAAAATATATTTTATTTTTTGAGAAGCCCATAAAACAAGACATGGTTAGATTTTGACTAACGAAACAGAGGAGTTACTCAATTCGTATTTTATGTGCGCATAACTTTTTACAAAATAAAATAAAAAATGCAAGACAACATTACAAGACGCCCAGAACAAAACAAAGCTTACCTACCTTTTCAGTAGTGTAGGCTATGTTCTCATCGAAAGGTTCTGGGTTTCCTCAATGAAGTTAATTTCCTCGCGTTTTTTGAGAAAAGTACTATACAATCCTTAGCCACACCTAGGCATTGATGGATTCACGTACCTATGTGTGCCTCGGCTTCACCTCGGCCCCCAACTCACGTACGTCCATCAATGCCTCCATTGCTGACCGCTGCATTAATGTACTATTTATCAGTAGCGTACATTTCACTATTAAATTGTCATTGTAATCAATGCTATCGACGCTATCGTAACGATGTGGTCGAACCTTTAGTTTATAAGGCGTGATGAAATGTGAAAAATCACTCACTCACGGTAAAAAAACAGTTAACATCGCATCCGACCAACATGAGATCCTTGGTCAGTATTAATCAGAGAGTATACGAGCTGTTGCTTGCCAAAGTGCAGGGGTTTAAGGAGGTAAATATACTAATCATTATGAACAACTTTTATTGTGGTGTCAACCTCAAAATTGCAAAAAAATCAGATGTTAATTTAAAAAAATTCACTCTCGCCAAAAATGTATGGAACAGCTTTTCTAATGAAATCTACGATTTCAGTATTGATCTCCAAGTAAAATTTGTTCATAACGATTAGTATATTTATCTATGCAATATAAGTTGTATTTCGAAAACTATTAGCAGTTCACCATTTTTATTTATCATCAAGTTCACTAAAATACTTCCTAAATGCTACCCCTAGAGGTACAGAGATATTCATTTGATTTTTTATACTCCTTATATTTTACATCATATTTTTGATGCAAACCAAACGCGTACGTTTGGTTTGCATCAAAAACAATCCCTAATGATTTCAAACTCATATCATGTCCTTAGCACTTTTCATCTGAATGTAATCTAACCAATTTGATTTAAAAAAAACGGTAGGACGTGCCTTTTAAGTGTCGAGACAGATAAAAAAAAACAATTTTATTGACGCACAATGTTTTCATTTCAGATACTATTCGCCTTCCTAGCAGCAGCGTGCGCGCTGCCTGCACCAGAGTCTGGCGAGTTCACCCTCGAGGAAGAAGACAGACAAGCTTTCATCACCTTTCTAGACTTACTGAGGGAAGAGTTCGTCTCTGGCGATATTGGCAGAGAACCCTCCGAAAGCGATGAATACGTAACACAACTCATTTTAACCGTAATCGATAAACTAAAGGCGGCTGCAGTCGACGGAAACTTCGACCAGTTCGATGTTATGGAAGGCGAAGAAGAAGCGACGCTATACGCTTTGTTCCAAGCCATCGACGAAGTGATTAACTCTTTTAATGAGTTCGCCAACGAAGACGCACCGCGCGTCGCTCGTCGCGTACGAAACATTCGGTCACTGCCGGTGGCACACTGATACTCTAATAGTCACACTGATACGACCCCTTCATAACAACTGGACAGATTGACATCATCCAACCAGCAATATTTTTCCCAAAAATAACTTAAGTAAAGGCTGTAAAGCTGATTATGTCACTATGCAAATTAAAATATTCAAATGTAAACACAATAGTTATGAAATAAAGTATCAGTTCTGGAACTTGGTGTTTTTACTAACCTGTTTTGTTAATGCTGGACAAAGACTTTAATAATTTATATTGTTCTCCATTGCTCTATCACGCCGCTATAATTTAATCGATTTCATTGATTTAAAGTGAATCCTGAAATATCATCGTATGAGTCGTAAGACGTCCGATGAGGTCGCGACGCGACTGCTGGAAAACCTCTTTATCAATTTCTTAAAAGAGCTCTATGAAGTAAGCGGCATGAAACCAATTCTATTGTCGGTTTCCCGGATAGACTTACGCGATGTCTCGCAGTGATCAGTAGACTGGGCCTCGTCAGGACGAAGCTCTTGAACCTTCAACGCACGGGGCTTTTCTGACCGTACTCGGGATTTACTAACACTGTTGTCTCGCGGCTCTTAGCATGCCGGTAACTGTAGGTTGAGCTCGGGCAGCGTGGCTTCGTGTGAAGGAAGCTCCAGCTAGCGGGGGTCTACTCACGCTGGTGCCTGGCAGCGAGCAGCATGGCGGCGACCAGTAGATTGAGCTCGGGCAGCGTGGCTCCGTGTGAAGGAAGCTCCAGCTAGCGGGGGTCTACTTACGCTGGTGCCTGGCGGCGAGCAGCATGGCGGCGACCTGTAGGTTGAGCTCGGGTAGCGTGTCTCCGTGTGAAGGAAGCTCCAGCTAGCGGGGGTCTACTCACGCTGGTGCCTGGCGGCGAGCAGCATGGCGGCGACCAGTAGGTTGAGCTCGGGTAAGGTGGGTCCGTGAGCGAAGGCGAAGCCCCACAGCGTGGCGAGCTCGGAGCGCGGGAACTCGCGCCCGAACAGCAGCCGCAGCCACCGGCTACACAACACACGAGTTATAGGCCGCGTCACACAACTTGGCGGAAATGAAGTTAGCTACAAGCTTTTATATTTAAATAGATAAAAAAAACCTAAGAAAATTTAGATTTCGCGCTGACCGAGGGCATACACCATAGGGTGCCATTTGGAACCGAGCTGCCAACTGCACCTGCCGACAGCACTTGTGGCGGCTAATATAAACTAGCAGTATATCTTCGCGATTTGGCCCGCGTTGTTTTAGTTCTTGCTTAAAATGATAAGAGCCTGTAGTTGGACCCGTGTTTTTTAGTGATTGCTCAATATGATAATTTAATTTAAAGGTCATCTATTTGGTAATTATTCGTTAAAACTGAGTGTAATATTCCTTAATTTGTAGAGTTCCCTAACTCACTCCTGTAAAGACCTTTTTAACCAACTTTCAAAAAGGAGGAGGTTCTAAGTTCGTCGAAATGTATTTTTTATTTTGTTTTGTTCATCGATATTTTCGCTAATTGTAAACTGATTTATATAAATATTTTTTAGTTCCACATGGTGCATTATACTCTCAAGGTACATTTAAATTTTATCGAAATCGGCTTAGTCGTTTTTAAAAATCAACAGTAATGTAAAAATTGTTCACTTACATCGATTTGAGCGAACTATTCGAATTTTGTACACGATTAAAGTCAGTTGTGTCATTTTATGCGAAAAAATATAAATATATTTTATGATTACAGAAAGCTACACCATGGTAGGTACTGCCTACTCCTATATCTATATTCATGGCAATGAATATAAATAATAAATTATTTTTAAATTATTACTTTATTTTAAAAATATTCTTATGAACTAATCATCAATATTTCCTAGGACAACATGTCCTAGTAGTTAAGTTAAGGTAAGTTATATTTTCAAACAAATTTTCAGTCGACTCAAGCAATCACGATTTGGCCCGCGTTGTCTAAGTACTTGCTAGTAATAAAACAGCCCGCGGTTCGGCCCGCGTTATCCAAGTACTTGTTTAAAATCATAGTAGCCCGTAGTTTGCCCCGCGTTGTCTAAGTACTTGCTAGAAATAATAATAGCCCGCGGTTTGGGCCGCGTTGTCTAAGAACTTACTAATAATAATAGCTGGCGGTTTGGCCCGCGTTGTTTAATTAATCGCTTAAAATGATAATAGCCCGCGATTGAGCCCGCGACGTTGAAGTAATTGCTTCAAATAATAATAGCTCACGATTTGGCCCGTGTTTTCTTAGTATTTTCTCAACATAATACATGGTCATCTAGTTAGTAAAAATTCGTAAAAAAACTTAGTTCTATTTTTTAATTTGTTAAATTCCCTAAGTTATTCCCTAAGTCACTGTCCTGTGGGAACCGTTCTTGTTTTACTATTCAGGGATTATAGAATACGAATTCACGTAATTGCTTACTCCCATATCTATATCGGTCATTATGGACAATGAGAGTAAGATACTACAAGAACTGTTGGAATTTCGCTCCGAAATGAATCGTCGGATGGATGAACAGCAGAGTGAGAATGCTTTGCTTCAAGATAAATTCTTTAAGACTGAAAATGAGTTGCGAGAAATGCGTATGCTAATGTCGGTAGTCCAAGAAAAGGCAGATAATTTTAGCTTACTTGAGGCCGAAATCGCAACCTTAAAGAAGAAAAATCGAGATCTAGAAGCTATGCTGATAGCGAAGGAGTCCATTCTAAATGTTGCAGATGATACTCGTAAGTCAGAATGTCCCCAGTCGTTAATATGTTTGGGTAAACAAAACGCAAAACAAAATGATACCACAACGCAACAAAGTGGGGCCACGAAACCGGCGACAGTCACTAGGAGGGAAGATAATTACAAAAGTAGTTTGTGTGAATCTGTCAGTAATATTACTACAATGGAAAATATCCAGGAAGGCAATGAAGATTGGCACACCGTAAACAGGAAGAAAAACAGATACCCCACCAGCGGGGTGAAATGAGGTGGGCTGCAGCCGGCGCAAGCGAGAGACTTGGATATTCTTATACAAGGAACTGAGCGGAATAAATATTTGCACGTATGGCGCCTTCTTAAGGAAACCACTGTTGAAAAAATGGAAAACTATGTGAGAGGGATATTTCAAGAAGAGGTTCAAATAAAAGTGACAAAAATAAATCACAAAACCGAAAGGGCCATACGCTTCGTTTGTAGTAGGTGTACCGGAAAGCAAATATGAAGAATTGTGTAACCCAAAAAATTGGCCCGTGAATGTAGAATTTTGTGAGTGGATTTGGTTTCGTAGACCGCCCAGCAAAACACGTAAAACCCAATAAACCATCCGAAATATTGATATACTATCAGAACGTACGTGGGCTGAGGACAAAATTAGATACTTTTTCGAGCAGTGTGGCTGCTTCTACCGCAGATTTAATCGCCTTAACAGAAACTGGCTGCAATGAGTCCATCTACGACGCGGAAATAATTCCACCGGGTTACACGATACTTCGATGTGATCGAGCGGACGGCCGGAAGTAGGGCAGCGCGAGTTTAGTGGCCACACCGAGGATCGAGCTGCGACGCGTAACGGTACCGATGAATGTAAACATTGACGAGCATATTTTTGAGTTAGTGGGTAGTTCTGTATATTTAAATAATAGATTTTTATTTTTGTTATGTGTCGTTTATATACCGCCAAGCAGCGATGAAAACGAATACATGTTGTTGTTTAAAATTTTGGAAGATTATTGTGATAATTTCAAAAACATGATCGTAGTAGGCGACTTTAATTTATATTCATGCTCTGCAAATATAAACAATTATTTTGAGTATTTTCAGGCGTATTGTGGATTCATTCAGAGTAACAGTGTAAGTAATTGCAATGATAGGCAGTTAGATTTGGTGCTGAGTACGTTTGAGGGCGATAGGGTTGTTGTGCGCGCGTCGGATGCGCCGCTAGTGTCGGTGGATGCGTACCATCCTCCGCTTGAGGTGTCGGTGCGCCTTCCGCGACGCCGCCGGGGGCCGGCTGCCGGCGCCGGCGCCGCGCCCGCCACCGACGCCGTTGAATACTTACCTACATATACTTGCTCAACTAGTGCTAATTACAGCAGAGCTGATTTTCCGCTATTGTATAATACTTCTATAGCGGCAGTAGACTGGACTCCTATTTATGAATTAAATCTAGATTTGAGTTTAGATTTATTTTATCGCAATCTTAATACGATTATCGATAATTGCGTTCCAAAAAAAAGGAGAAGGGTGAACTCGAAGTATGTGTATCCTGAGGTCTATACGGCTGACATCATTCGTGATTTAAAATTAAAGTCGAAATTCCACAAGCAATTTAAGAAATATGGGTCGTCCACTGACTATTACAATTTTGCCGAGTGCAGGGCTAGGGTTAAAAATAATATATATCTTGTGGAGAAGCAATATAAACTGAATGTCCAAGATCAATTACTGAGGGATCCACAGTCCTTTTGGAATTTTGCTAAGTCCAAACGAAACAGCAGAGCTCCGCATAAGATATTGAAGGACGGGGTTGTAGTAAGTAACGATCAATGCGCCAAAGAATTCGCAGAGTACTTTTATTCAGTTTACAGTACGAAACGAGCGAACTTAGATGTGAGCGCCGCGATCTCTGAAGCGGGCGGTGATAACGGGGCGGCGCGCGTGCATCTGGATTCGCTGCAGTTAGAGGACGTCCGCAGCGCGCTCCGGGACCTGAAGCCTAAGAAGTCAGCAGGTCCGGACGGTATACCACCCTATGTCTTCAAAGATTGTCGGGAGGTGCTGGCTCAGCCGCTTCATCACATATTTAATCTCTGCTTGGAACTAGCCGAGTTTCCGGAGGTTTGGAAGGTGACGCGAGTAGTACCGGTGCCAAAGGAGAAATCGTGCACAAAAATTGAACAATATAGGCCTATAGCAATACTGTCTACGCCGGCGACAATACTAGAGTCTATAGTGCAAAAGAAAGTATCGAGTCAAATTAATACTCAGCTTTCAGATGCTCAGCACGGGTTTCGCCTGGCCCGAAGCACGACTAGTAATTTGCTTTGTCATATGGCATATCTGGTTCCAGCAGTAGATGGTGGAGGGCAAGCTGACGCTGCTTATTTTGATTATAAAAAGGCGTTTGATTTGGTTGATAATGACGTGTTACTAAAAAAACAAGCCGGCTTCGGTTTCACCCCACATCTGCTTAAATTTTTTGCCAGTCATATGACTGATCGGCAACAGTATGTGGAATACTCAGGGCACAGATCGGAACCGTATTTCACCAGATCCGGAGTAAGTCAGGGTAGTAATCTTGGTCCCTTAGAATTCGGTATAATGATAAACGACCTCCCGGCAACTTCCGGAATGCAAAATGTCTGTTGTTTGCCGACGACTTGAAATTGTCCCTAGAAATTAAAAGTGAAATGGATTGCGAACGACTGCAAGAAGATATAGATAGAGTAGTAGCCTGGAGCACGGATAACTTATTACAATTTAACGTTTCCAAGTGCATGACTATATCTTTCACTCGATCGCATAATCCAATCTTACACAAGTACAATATACGGGGAGTGCCTATTGCTAAAGTTACAGAAGTAAAAGACTTGGGGGTGACTTTTAACGCAGGCTTGACATTTAGGGATCATATTATTAAAATTTGCAAAAAATCATTTAGAAATCTAGGGTTTATTCTTCGCACGTCATCTGGTTTCACAAATATAAATGCAGTCAAAGCCTTGTATAATGGTTTAGTCAGGAGCCAATTAGAATTTAACGGAGTTATTTGGTCTCCTCATGAAACTAAATATGTACAGATGTTGGAGAAAATTCAGAACAAATTCGTTAGATATTTATATTTGAAGCTGTATGGAGTTTATCCATATTATCCATTAATGTACCCCACTCTATTTGTTCTGGGTATGGTTGGGTACAATCAACTAAAGGTAAGGAGGGAATTTGCTTTAGTTTCATACTTATTTAAGGTACTTAGAGGGAAAGTTCATAATGGTGACATATTAGCACATATACGCCTTTACGTCCCTGACAGGTACGTATGGCGGCGACTGCAGCCGCGGCTACTGGCGGTGCCGCGCGCGCGCACAAACCTGCTTGCGGAAGCGCCTCTGACGCGCGCACTGCGCACTATCAACCTTATCGCGGTCGACACGGACCTATTTGCGTGTTCACTGAATGAATTCACAAAAATAGCTTTGTTTGTGTTAAGCTATAGGAGCTAAAATGTTTTTATGTTGGTACATATATACCTACTATAAAATGTTTGAGTGTAATAATATTGGTAGAAATGTTTAATAATCATTTAATTAGTATAGCTACACTATCGCATCAGGTGATAGAACCTGTCAAGATAGTTGTATTGTGGAAAATAATAAATAAATAAATAAATATTTAAGCCAATTGAATGTAATAGAATATTTTCTTAACAAAGTTTCTTAGCAAACAATTTAATGTGATACAGTGATTTCTTAACAAAGTTATAAATATTATTTCTGAAGGAATCATCAATATTTTCAGGGACATCAAAGTTTATGTTCTAGTAGGCTATTTTCAAACAAAATTAAAAATCGACTCCATTTGGTCCTTTTATCAAATTATTTGATTTTTCGATTCCCTAAAGAACAGCTTCAATGTTTTCGGGATAACAGTTGGCCCATGAGTTAATTTTTGATTTTATCTATTCCTTCACAACTTCAAACTTTCACTGGAAATGATTAAGCCGATACAGTCCGTGAAAGCTATTTCACGCGAGATTATTTATTTATTTATAGGCCAACAGCACAAAAATATATTTAAACTTAACTGTACAGACACATATAAACATCCAATAATAGGCCTAATCATATTATTGGATGTGTATATGAATTAAGTTTAAATATATTTTTGTGCTGTTGGCCTATAAATAAATAAATAAATAATCTCGCGTAAAATAGCTTTCACGGACTGTATCGGCTTATCTTATTATATTCTTTTATTATCTAACGTGTTTTTTTTATGAAATCAGAATGATATTCAATTACAAGTATTTTTTAAATTTAGTTCATTTCATAATGATTCGTTTTGTTAAGAAGTTATCATATTAATTTTTTTTTTTTTTTATTCATATTTTGGGACATCTTACACACGGCCTCTGACCCCAAACTAAGCAAAGCTTGTGATATGGCTGCCAGAGACTGATATACTACATATACTTATTTTTAAATACATACTTATATAGATAGTAACTAAATAACACCCAGACACAGAGCAAACATTTATGTTCATCACATAAATAATTGCCCTGGTGGGGATCGAACCCACGCCTCTTTGATCCAGAAGTTAGGGTCACTAACCACTGAGCCACCGAGGCTCAGTATTAATTATACCTATCCTGAAGGGACGGTACAGATTTTTCAGGATGACTATAGCGCCTGTACAGATACATCTTAGAAGCTTTTCATATTATATCAAATTGTATAATATAAATTGTCGTAATTAATTATACCTATCCTGAAGGGACGGTACAGATTTTTCAGGATGACTATAGCGCCTGTACAGATACATCTTAGAAGCTTTTCATATTATATCAAATTGTATTCATATGCGTTCACTTTGTTAGATGTAATCGATGTTTTATTTCACAAACTTTGGGGCCCTATCTGACTCCTACGCAAAAGTTGAATCAAACGTATTTTTAATTTTATTTGAAGAATATGTTTACCAAGTGTCATATCAATCGGTCCAGGCAATAAAAAGTTTCATACAATCGAAAAGGGCCCGTTTTACCCCATTAAAACTTGAATTTCCAAAAATGCCTACGTCACAAGAGGTACATATATGTACGTTAAAATTTTTTTAAGTTTGGTCTGTGAGTTGATACCTGTTCACTCACTTTTGCCTGTCATAACATACAGGGTTATTCCTAATCAATTAGCATCCTTTTTGGGGCTTATTCTGTACATCAAAACTTTCAAAACTTTTGTCAAAACTCAAAAAGATAAATCAGCTGTTCCCTATACATATTTAGTCGCGGGTGAACGTTATTTTTCTATCGAACATCATTTTTTTTTAAATTTTGACAAAAGTCGCAGAACAAAATTTGCTAGTTTTGATGTACAGAATAAGCCCCTAAAAAGATGCTAATTGATTAGGAATTTAGGAATAACCCTGTATATCTTATAATATAGATAATAGATATATTATAATTTTGGACTTATTCGTGATAATAAATACATCTATAGCATCATCAACACAAATACGCAGTATATTATTGATACAAACTTACATTCCAAATAATTCCATAGATATGTTAGAGTTAGTGAGATGCGTGGCTAGCTCAGGGTCTAAAGGTACCAAGTAGTCTTCTTTCACTCTGTCCAGGTAGCGCAGTACTTCGTTTGGATTCTGGAAACGTTTAGAGCATAGTTTAGAAAGGATAAATCTGATTTTTTAGGGTTATGACAGTGGTAGAGGATACGTGAAAGATCGATTTTCACCCATCTGGTAACCAGATTAGACAATTTTATTAACGACTTCCAAAAAGTAGGAGGTAGGTACTAAGTTCATCTGTAAGTATTTTAGCTCGAAAAAATATACTCTGGAAGTCGTCCCATTTAAATGTTATCTAAATCGGCTGAGCTGTTTTTGATAAATCAACAATAATGTACACGGATGTAACATCGATTCGTGCAAACTATTCGAATTCTGTACACGGTGGAAGTCGGTGTTGCGATTTTTTGCGAAAAATAATTATTTTATCAATTATTATTATTTATTAATGATAATCAATATTTTGACGTCTTATAAACGTCTTATAAATTGGTTTGCCGGGTGACACTTCAAGAAACTGCGTTACGCTCCGCTCACGTTATGCGCTCACAATGAGAGCGAGTGAGAGGCACGCGTCCCTTCCACTCGGGCATGGTTAGCCCGCCTAAGAGCGAGAGAGACAGACATTTTCATCCTTCTTCCTACTATACGAATGAATATTCACATTAAAATTATTTTACCACTCAAAGTCGTTGTCACGTAAAACTTTCGCCCGTATACCGACTTTACAGGCAACCAATGATAATCAATATTTTTTTTTAAATTTTATATTGCTTTTGCACACTAGGTTTGTCTCAAAGAGTTATTTTTGGGATAAACAATCAAAAACCAAAAGCATCCGACTCTGTTTATTTGAATGTAGAGTCTGGCTAGCGAAAGTTGATACTGACAAAGCGCGGCAAATTTAAAAAATATCAGTATGGCAGCCCTAAACTGAGAGGGAAACACTTTCTCTCACTCACACGATGTAGCATTGTTACCATACTGCGATTTTGATTCTTCCAAATCTTTGGGGGAATCGCAAAAAAATCTTTTTTCAAGCTTTAACTTGTCGTGTAGGAGTTTTATATTCATTACGTTAATTATTTTTTGTTTTTTGACGTTATTATTATGCCAAATTGAGGCTTCGTATTGCTCTCCAAATGATCCAAATGATTTCAACGCGTACCTATCTACTCGTACTTCGTTACGATGAAGATTACAATAATATAATGAATAATTTTGTTCAGTTTAGTACATGAAGTTTGAAAAAGTTTTTAATACAAGGTAAAATACCCCAATTTAAAGGTAAATCCACGATGGTAGTAGCACCGTGTGTAGTCATTTAAATAGTTTGTAAAAAAATCCAGTATCAACTTTCATTAGCCAGACTCTATTTTGTAATATAGAATCTTTTTTTACTACTTCTAGATCAAAATTTTATGTCTTTGGTGACCTAAATATTACTAGTGTTTCAATTAATATTAAAAATTATTACTGTTATTTCTTGACATATTGTAATTTAGTTGATAACTAGTTTTTACCCGCGGCTTCGCCCGCATACGCAATATATCATTATAATTTATAGCCTATGTGTTATTCTGATATATAAGCTATATTATTGCAAAGTTTCATCTCAATCCGTTCAGTAGTTTTTGCGTGAAAGAGTAACAAACATCCATACATCCATCCATCCATCCTCACAAACATTCACGTTTATAATATTAGTAGGATAATGAAATTGTGAATTTTCATGGAAGTAAACTGGACGTAGTGCTGGCGCAGGAGTGCACTGAGTCGCAACAGCAACAAATATACGTAAGGGAATCCGCCGAAGGGTTTGTTCCGCTCGACGCGTTATACCACCCGGGGCTAGAAATACGAGTAACTCTTTCCCTCCGATTACTTAATAATTCTGGTACTAGGCTCCAACCAAGTAACATTAATCCATCGCGCGACTGGAACTTTCATAGAATTGATATTTCTCTTTTTCAATCAAAGCTCGCTGAGATGTCGTGGACACCAGTGTTAGAATCTAATGACGTCTCAGAGGCAACCAACGCTTTTTATAATATAGTGTATGAGTTATTCGATCTATCAGTTCCTAAAAAATCAAGACAGGTAGCTAAGTGTGAGCGATATCCGGTATGGTTTAATTCAGAGATCATAAAAGATGTTAAGATAAAGAATAAATTACATAAAGCATGGAGAAAGTCAAAATGAATTACGTCATATAGACGGTTTTCCGAATTTCGTGCAGATTTGAAGAACCGTACTCGTATATCTCAAGCATATAAATCATATATGGTTGGTATCGGGGAACATTTACAGCAGCATCCGCAGCTATTTTGGCGGCATATTCACAGCCTGAGGTCGAAAGGCGGTTTTGAGCCCGAGGTTTCTTACAAAGGTATTTTATACACTGGCGTAAAAGCTGCCGAGGCGTTTGCGGACTATTTCTCTGGGGTCTTTTTAAACGATGTACCAGCGTCAAACATAGATTAGGATAAAGAACCAAGCGGGAATAACAATTATGTTAGTATACCTGGTGTAACTCCTGAAGACGTTTTACGTGGCATCAATAAGCTTAAAAAGATTAGTTCACCAGGTCCAGATAATTGGCCAAGTTCTATTCTCAAAATGGGTAAAAAACATTTTGTTCTTCCACTGTACCATAATCTAACTTCTACTACTTCGCTTAAAAATGAGAAATACCCCACCCAGTGGAAGACATCTAGAGTTACCCCCATACCGAAAAGTAGCAAAAAGACCTTAGTGGAGGAGTACCGCCCCGTTGCTATACTGTGTGCACCTGCTAAGGTCTTTGAGTATATATATTGCACAGCGAAATATATAGGCAGGTGAAATCGCAAATAGGGGAAGAGCAACATGGTTTTAGACCGGGCCGCTCTACCTGTTGTGCTTAGTGGAATTCATTTCCGGGGCATTAGATCGGGGATCGCAGGTTGACGTAATATGTTTTGACTTTCAGATAGCTTTTGACAAAATTAATAATGACATCTTATTGCGTAAGCTTTCAACATCTTTTGGGCTCGCTCCAAGCCTATCGAACTTTTGTTCAGACCTCATGAGCGATCGGCAGCAATACGTAAGACATGGAACGTATGAATCAGGACCTTATCAACTTATCATACCAGATCACGAGTAAGTCAAGGTTCGGTCACCGGCATCATCATGACTTTTGACCGAAAACAAATGCCATGAAAAGAGTACACACAGTCAAAGACTTGGGAGTAACATTTGATCGGGGTTTAACTTTTCATGATCATATATCAGATGTCGCTAAAGAAGCTTATCGTAGACTGGGTTTTGTTCTAAGAAATACAAAGGATTTTGAAAATTCACAAGTAGTGGAAACCTTGTATAAATCCCTAGTTAGGAGTAAGCTAGAGTCCAGCGCATGCGTTTGGAACCTTTTGTACGAATGCTAGAGAAGGTCCAAAAAGCTTTTTTAGAGCATGGTATAAGAAGCGGTACGAGTATTACCCATCCTTGTACCCTACTAAATTTTTGCTCGGCCAGCTAGGCTACAACCCACTAGAAGTGAGGAGGATGAGAGACCAACTCATCATTTGTTGCAAGGTGCTCAGGGGGTCTGTGGACAGCACAGAGCTGCATGACTTGCTGTGTGCTCTATTCGTGCCCGATGAGCCGGGTGTGCCGGTGAACAGGCGTGGCCGGTTGCCGGACCTGCGCCACGTAGAGCCATGTCGTACCGCGGCACGTTGATACGAAGGCGCAGACACCTCAATACACTCCTGGCCGTCACCACTGAATGTGATATAATGTTTGACAATTGACAACATTTCAATTTTTTAACATAGTAATATTTATTTATTATCTGAAAGAATATTGCAAAATAACATATAAATATTTTTTATTTTTCCAATACGACTTATATTTTCCGTGAAATTAAGTTTTGAAAAGTAGCTTATTCTAAAAGGACGTAACTGCAAAACTTAGGACTCATAAACAATTTTACTGAAGCCACATTAGAAAAAAATAGGTGCTAGCGTTACTGTCACTGTCAATGCCAATCAATCCGTCACAATTCACAACAAATAGGCCGGGAGGTCAGCGCAAAAAGTCCACTATGTACCGCGGTATACTATGGGAAGAAAAATATAAAAAAAGTTTAACAACTGCCAATCACCTGAAATATGTAACAGGGTCTGCTTTACAGGCTTTAAATTAGCACCACTTAAAAGAAGAAGAAAAAGTAGTACTAGTTCCAAGATACTTTTAAAATTCAAACGGATTCTTCCACCAAATGCTAGGGAACCCAGCTGACTAACTCCGGGGTATTGATGTACACCATTTTGATAACTTAATACCAATAATTCAGCTTTTGAAAAGTAATTGCATTTTTTGCGTTTACCTCTCGGGCTAAAGCAAAATAAGTAATTTGAAAATGACACTGACATTTTATTTTTAAATTACATTTTATGTGTCGACACTGTCAGTGTTAACTGTCATTTTATATTGCTAGTATTTTTTTTATCATTGGCAACTGAACTTTTAGTATAAATCCCGAAACGGCTTGGGTGAGAGTTTTTATCTAATATCTTAGCAGTTACTGCACTAAAAATTTTGGAAAAATAAGCATAATGATCAGCATTCCGATATCTCGAAATGGTTTTGGAATTTCATAGCCTTGTGAAATATGAAAACTTGTCAATTGGAATATTTTATTAGCGTCTTTTTTGACATATATTGAAAATTTGACCGATCAATGGGACAGATGCCGTAGAGTTGACGGCACAATTGAAATTGAAGAAATTGTTTGACTTAGGTAATATTGTATTGAAATTTTAAATTGGACATTTTTAATTTTGACTTTTTTATCATATTTTAATGACATGGTACTGTAATAGTAATAATTGTATTCTTTTTAATTTAATTCTAAAATACTATTTCTGATAATTATTTTGTGAGATGTATGTAAATGGTATTATTCGTTTATATCTCAATAAACAATTAAACAATTTGATTGGGAAAGCATCGGGACGGTGACCCGGAGATGCAGGATCAAAACCTGCGATCGGGACAATGTTTTTGTACAATAAACTCAAAAATAACTCTTTCATTATTATTTATTTATTTACAAACACGCCTATGATAGCTTGACTATCGAAAGGTGTTCATGGTTATTTTTAACTATATAAATGTTTAGCGAACTTATTTTATTACCTTTATTACTCTTTTGATAATAAACGGGAAATGTTAGAAAATGAGTGTCCTATAATAGTATTCCAGATAGAATCTTGTAATACACAGACACATTTTATGATAGCTGCTATGGAGCTGCATTTCTCGGGATTAAGTTACCATGCCAATTATTTCTGTACTTTCAGATTATACTTACCCTTGAAAGTCTTCTCCCGCACGAGGAAGGTACAATCATGTCTCCAGTAATATAAAACCTTTCTAATCCTCTAATAACAGCCGCAAACAGCATACTGTAAACATAATTATAATACATCATACGTTTTCGTTAATGTATGTAATCTTTAAACAGACTTCAAAAAAGGAGGATCTCAATTCCACTGTATCTTTTTTTTTCACAATGGAAACTAGCGTGGTTTCCGCACATTTTAATAAAGTAATGCCCTGTGCATCACTTTATTAAAATGTTACTCAAGCTTTATTTTAGTAGAAACTGCTACTATAGTTTCAATCGCATTTGGCGATCTTTAAAGACAAATTTTTAAACATATTATTGAGATCTGAGATATTTAAACATATTATTGATTATTGAGCCCCACTCTGCTGTCGGAGGTGAGTCGCCTCTCAGTTCCAGAGAACCTCACTCGTTTCCGCAGCGGTCGAGTACCGCTGGTCTCCCCCGTGCCCCCGCGCACCGTGGCGCGAGACCAGTCCCCCATCTGCCGAGCACACCGACACCTCAATGCGCTAATGTCTGCACAACCACAAGTTGACGTATTTGCTGACAGATGGCCCGTTTTTGTTAATAGCTCTTTACTGTATAGTGAAAACCACTCAGTTTTGGAATAGTTTGTACGTAATTTAACTAACTACTTTATATGTATAAGTTTGTATACAATTAATTTCAATTTATTAGACAATCTTTAACGCCACTGGCTTTTCGGTGAAGGAAAACATCGTGAGGCAACCTGCATACGTCCGTAGAAGAAATTCGATGGCGTAGGTGAATCCACCAACCCGCACTGGGCCCGCGTGGTGGATATGGCCCAATCACCCTTCGTGGGTAGGCCTACGTCCTGCAGTGGACTACTAAAAAGGCTGGTACAGTACAGACAATCTTTAGAGCTTGTTTCTTCAAAATATGTGCCATAACAGCATTGTAAACATAGTACCTATATTTTTATATATTAAGTAATAGTTTTAAACTATTTTCTGTGTGTAATTAAGTCTAAAATAAGTAACGTATTGGTTCTGACTGTAAAGTTACTTATTAAGAAAATAAAGAAATTGAAATTGAAAATTGAGAAACGGCATAAAGGAAATGTTAATAAGTGAAAATAACTTACTAGCTGTCATGCTCCAAATGATCTTCACTTAAAATATATTTTAGCGTTTCACTGAAAAATAAAGAGGTCTCAATCAGTACAAACGGTTACTTAGTACCTACTTAGAAATATTGTCTATTGATTACTTAGGTATTGGCCGTGCCATACAATGGCGGATATGAAGTTCGCTACAAGCTGTATGTGCGGCTTTATGTGAGCTTCAGTCAGGATTGGCGATTGCGCAGCTTCTAACTTCACATCTGCCAACTTGTGTGGCGCGGCCTATAACTATGTATTGAATTTTTCTTTTGTAATATTACGTCGTAGTTTAATTTTTTTCTTTATCCAAGACTTGCAGTTGTAACAGGATAATTACTAGGAATAATAATATTGCAGAAAATATTAGTATTCTACGAAATCTTAGAGAACAAATTAAATGTCAAAATAAATATGCAGGTGTCTAAAAAAAGGAATAAAAAATACCAGATCAATGTTGCGATAAAAATAATAAAATAGTTTTTATACAATTTCAAAGTTATTAAAGCTTTAAACAAATACGGATTCGACCTTGAGATGTGATCGGTGGACATATCGATATCCTTTCACAACAACTAGCATTTACATCCGCTTTTTTCCAGTTCGATCCGGAAAACCGATTTTTCGGAGCAGGCATACTAAATCGTCAAACTTTATGTTTAGACTTTATCCGTCTTACCGCAAAAGTTTTACGCACGCTTTAGACAATGTTTAACAGTACAAATTGCGTGGTAAAGCGCGTTTAAATCTTTTGTGGTAAGGCGGTATATTTCTAGTGATATACACTAACTGCCCGTCCCGGCTTCGCTCGAATAGCTATATATAAGGTTGTTTCTAATCAATTAGCATCATTTTAGGGGCTTATTCTGTACATCAAAACTAAAATTTTTTGTTCTACAACTTTTGTCAAAACTCAAATAAAACCGTTCTTCCATAGATAAATATCGCAACAAAATGTATGGAACAGCTGATTTTATTTCGAGTTTTGACAAAAATTGCAGAACAAAAGTTGTTAGTTTTGCGTACAGAATAAGCCCCTAAAAGGATGCTAATTGATCAGAAATAACCCTGTGTGGTGCCTTGCCGATTTCGGCTATATACCTTTGATTCTGCTCTAACTACAGTTAGATAGGCTTCGTTCGTGTGCCTTCATACATGGCTTTAGTAGCCTATTTTGGCTTTAAATTGGTTAGCTATAGCCCTTCTGGAAGAAATATTTTAAAATACATTGAAAACCGCATTGTAATCTTTTGTGTAGTTTAAAAGAACTCAGAGAATACAGACAGACGCACAAAAATGCGACTTTGCTTAATAGTGATGGAGGTTTCCTTACGAAGTTTTTTTCACCGTTTGAAGCTAGTGATTGACAATACGTATTTAATTTGGAAAAAATAAATTTTCTCTAGTTTTACCCACGGCTTCCCACAAAATTTTTTTTCTTGGATATAAAGTATATAGCTTATAACACTCCGAACTAAAAGACATACCAAAAACAAAGTCGATCCGTTGTTCTATAATATCTCCATCTATAGTCATAGATGTCATAGATAGTCATTATGTTAGATTTTGACAAAACAAAAACACATATCCCATATTTTTTGATAGCCTAACTATCGGACTAATAATTATAATGCTATGCTACACTTTTCACTATAGTCCGTTCCGATACCGCTGAGATCAACCAGTTGAGATCTATTGAAGAATTTGTAAAAGTAATACATAATTCTTACCTATTTTCAACACGCATTATTATTATCCCGGCATACTTCAGTGCCTCAAGTCGAAAGTTTTCGACCAGTGTGTGTTGCCAGTGATGACTTATGGCACAGAAACGTGGTCTCTCACTATGGGCCTTATTAGTAAGCTCCAAGTAGCCCAACGAGCCATGGAGAGGGCTATGCTCGGAGTCTCTCTGGGAGATCGAATCAGGAATGAGGAGATCCGTAGAAGAACCAAGGTTACCGACATAGCCCAGCGGATTGGCAAGTTGAAATGGCAATGGGCAGGGCACATAGCGCGGAGTACTGATGACCGATGGGGTCGAAAAGTTCTCGAGTGGAGACCACGTACCGGCAAGCGCAGCGTAGGACGTCCACCCACAAGGTGGACGGATGATCTTAGTAGGACCGCAAGATCGCGCTGGATGCAAACCGCTATCAACCGGTCTTATTGGAAATCATTAGGGGAGGCCTATGTCCAGCAGTGGACGTCCTATGGCTGAAATTATGAATGATGATGATGATTATTATTATTATCCTTTAAAAACTACCAGAAGAGAGTGATATTTTTAAAGCAAACCTATTAGGTAATTATATTCATCAAAGGTCGTCGCGGCTCTAGGTCTCAGCGGTTATGGGACGGACTATAGTGACAATATTCTATTTTCAACAATAAATATGGGGGAAATGGGGAGAAAGCTTTCGACTGGTTAGGGGGCGTCCATAAATTATGTGAGGCATTTTTTATAACTTTCGGAGCCCTCTCCTTCCCCTAGAGAGATATCATTGCCTCGACTCTCCCCTAATCTCATGTGTGATTTACTCAATTTTATGCAGCAGCAGGAAAAAAAATACGTGATATTTTCTGAAGCCGGGATAACTTCTTATATTCTTTCAGCTGAATCTCTGAGAATGAATCAGCTGAGATTGGGTGAGATTCAGCTCGACCCCCTTCCCTCCCTAAACACATCACGTAATTTATGGATGTCCCTAAGAAGTCTACTGGTTTTTTACTGAAGGCTTTGAACAACGAGTGACGCGGAATACTGACCTAATATGTTGGTGTTTAAACTCCCGGTCGAGGAATAGTTCAGACAGCAGCGGCGCGAGGATCTCGTGCATCCCCTGCCGGTACCCCACCACCGAGTGCGAGCGGGACCAGAAGAACAGCACTCGCACCTGCGCGACAGAGACGAGATGACACACTTAGCCGTGGATATAAGACGCTATACAGGATTGTACTGTACTGTATCAGCCTTTTTTTAATAGTCCACTGCAGGACGTAGGCCTACCCACGAAGGGTGGTTGGGCCATATCCACCACGCTGGCCCAGTGCGGATTGGTGGATTTACATACGCCATCACATTTCTTGTACTGACATATGCCGGTTGCATCACGATGTTTTCCTTCACCGAAAAGCCAGTGCTGTTAAATTCCGTACATAAAGTCCAAAGAACTCATTGGTACGGGACCGGGATTTGAACCCACGACCTCACGATTGTGAGGCGGGTGTCACTACCACTAGACCACCACGGCTTTTTTCAGGGTTATTTCTAATCAATTAGCAACCTTTTAGTGGCTTATTCTGTACATCAAAACTAACAACTTTTGTCAAAACTAAAAAAAAACGCTGTTCTATACATTTCGTCGCGGGTGAACGATATTTTTCTACGAAAAAGCATTTTTTTGAGATTTAATAAAAGTCGTAGAACAAAAGTTGTTAGTTTTGATGTACAGAATAAGCCCCTAAAAGGATGCTAATTGGTTAAAATAACCCCGTATATGTACACAAGTCTATTTTGAGCTCCGAATTACAGAAAAAGAGTTAAGATAAAAGAGATAATGTAAAAATATATCGATCTTAGGCCATGACCTTGCACAGTATTCAATTATTTTTTATTTGTTATGGAAAATGATTTTCTTTCCCTATTATTTTCTTTCATAACAATGTTCATTCAAAGAAATTTTATATTTTCGGATCTTACATCGTTTGATGACATTGCTTGTAAAATATGGCGGCGTGATGGCGGCCTTGAACAAAAATCAGATTAGGAAATATGAAATTCTATTTAAATTAAGCATTCAATGCGGTTGTTTTACGTTGCGCATTTATTTACCATATTTTAATGAATTTTTTAAGCTACTGTACACAGACTGGTCCCACTTTGTTATAATATCTTCTTTAATGCAAAAAAAAACTGCATATCAAACTTTGCACTTAATGCAAATTAAATGCAAAGTTTGATATGCTCTGCCTTTTGCATTAGTTAAAGAAACTGCGTTACAAAAGGCAGTCTTTTAGGTGGAGTAGGTAATTTTGCAAACAAACCAAGGAATGACTTTAATTTTTTCAATTGATTAACCTATAAAAAGTTCTATATAAAAATAATTTGCCTGGATGGAAAAGTCAGTGCCTACAGTCCTTCGAGTGCGGCCCCTCTCCCAAACGTGCCCATCAATAAATACAAAAATTGACATTTCAGTTAGTATAGTAACCAGTAAATAAATAACTTGAGCCCTATAAGTAATATTATTGCCTCTCTTTTGTTTTCGCTGTGTACTAAAAGAGAGGCAATGATGTTTTATAGGTGAAATTATTTTCCGGGTAAGTACCTATAGGCTGAATCATACTGGTCGGCGGATGTCAAGTTAACTACATGCGCGAAACGTAATAAACGTGCAGTTTATGTGAGCTTCAGTCAGGAATCGATATTGCGCAGCTTGTAGCTAATTTCACATCCGCCGACCTGTATGATACGGCCTATAGCTTTCGTGTACAATAACACATTGACTATTTGACTATTTTTATATGGCTATTTGACTAGTTTTTGGAAATCGTTTTATATTATTCGTTAGTACATACTAAGCACACTACATTTATATTTCCGAGAGATCTAATGTATTAAATGAAAATCAAGTGTTAAAGAATAGATATTCAAGATCCCGCCAAAACGACATTCTGTAATGGCGCTGGTCTGTGACGTCACACACTTGTAAATAACATTAGTTAATACTAGTAAATACGCTAGTTCATATCTAAAAATTGACAAAGAATACTTTAAAAGTAAGTTACAGATCCAATAATATTACTTCAAAAACACAAAACACAAATTACACAAACAACAGTCAATCGAGAAATTCTTGTTTACTAGCATGTAACGTCACCAGAGTTGTCGCCCTTCTTAGAGCATTCACGTCACAGATAAAATATCATAAAAATTTCGTATTTTATTTCGTGCGATTTGCGAAAATTAAATATATATATTAGTTTAAATAAAGTGAAATATGTCTTTTTCAGGCTAGCATCTGTATGGATAACCACAATCAATAGTATATTTTCAATGTTGTCAAATAGCCTATTATTGTACACAGCGCTTAAGAGAAAGGATCGGGTATGTCTGTGATCAGAAGAATTGACCTAGAATACTCTAGATTCCTCTAAAAGCCGACCTAAAAAATTGGCTAATTTTGATAGAACATTTTGTGTGCGATGCGTAGCACGAAGATCGAAATTTATATCATATCATAACGCTTAATATTTATATTCGCCCACCGCCCATCTATCCAGAATGTCGTCAGCGCTTTCCATTTATTGCACCTTTCGTTTGAATTACCTTAGAATATTATCAACAGATTACATTTATCATAAGATACTAATATGTTTCCATACCATGAGATCTTGCACTTCCTTCTCCCTAAAATACAGCTCATCAGGGAAGGTCCTCACAACGTCCTGCAATATTAAACTCTTCAGCTCGTTGTCTGCGAAGTGTTGTCGCCATACACTCTGGAACAATTAACTCTTTTTAGACAATAAACTCTTTTTAGACAATGAAGACAATGAACTCTTTTCAGACAATGGACTCTTTTTAGACAATGAAGACAATGAACTCTTTTCAGACAATGGACTCTTTTTAGACAATGAACTCCTTTTAGAAAATAAACTCTTTTTAGACAATGAACTCTTTTTGACCGATGAACCGGAGAGGAGGTACTCAATTCGACGCTTAAATATTTTTTTAATGTGTAACCACGCATAACTTTTTTCATAGTAGTCCGATTTCAATATTTTTTTTTATTGGAAAGAGTATACTTCGAAATTGGTCCCATTTAAATTTTATCTTAATCGGCTAAGTCATTTTTGATAAATCAACAATAATGTGAAAAATGCTACATCGATCCGTGCGAAATATTCGCGAATTCTGTACATTTGTGAAGTCGGTCATGCTAATTTATGCAAAAAATAATTATTAGTCAATGAACTCCTTTTAGACAATGAATTCCTTTTAGGAAATGAACTGTTTTCAGACAATGAATCCTTTTTAGAGTCTATGAACCTTTTTTAGACTATGAACTCGTTTTAGACAATGAACTATTTTTAGACAATGAAACTGAACGTAACTTTGTCGTCAGTATGAGATTCGGTGTGAACATATTAAACGAATTGATAGAGAATACTACTTTATCCTAGACTGTACTCTGATTTTATTAGATCGTTGAGCCTAGGCGAAACAAGTTTGTCCTATAAACTAGTTTGCACTATCATCTTTATTTAGGTAGAACTAGTTTGACTCGGTAAAACATCTACGGTCTACCCTAACATTGGGTTTGACTGGTAAGCGAATGAAGTGAGCGAAGCGTCTCGGTTTCGACTCGACAATTTTGCTTATATATCCGGATGTTGATTCTCCTTTTCATAGGTGACATTTTTCAGCGAACTTTTTCTTGACGAATCAATTGGTACACGGGATCTACACATTTTTGATGTTTTTTGTCGCCGGCCTTTTTCTTATTTGGTGAATATCTCGAGAGCGAGAGGTTTATGAAGATAGGCACAGTTGAACAGATGCGAGATCTACTGTTTGGAGAACTACTAGTATTGTACAGTCTACACACCTTTGCCAGTTATTCAATCGCCAAGCAGTAGTGTGCAAGTAATCTGTGTTTTTGATCGAAGGGCAATGTTTGCAGCGAAAGGTGACGTCCACAAGTGGTAATATATTATACAGTGAAAAATCTAACCAAGATGATATTTAATAAGTTTGTTATATATATGAAAGCTTGTTTTCTCAAAAATATTTAATTTAGATTTTATCATCCCTCCATTTTCTTAAATGTGAAAAATAAATTGTATGAAAAATAACAATACAAGCTTTTTATTTTTTCTTGTTTAGCAATAATAAAGTGCTTCTATCATTATTTTACTTGCATTCGTAGCTGATTCTTCCACATTCATCTCATAATTTGCTAAAACTAAAAATTATAGCATACCAGTGTGACCAGTTAGTAGGTACAATGTGACAAAAAAACACTTAAAAAGTGTGTCTAATTGGTAAAAATGTAAAAATTTTATTTAACAATTTGGAGGTTACTTAACCCGAGTTGCTAGAGATAAACTACCTATTGAGCCAAATATATATTTATCCTAATAAATTCAAAATTAATTTTAAAAAATCGAAGCGCTCTTTTTTAACCGATGTAAATAGACTCAAAATGTAAAGAGTGTTGTGGTTAGAATTTTTGATTATTATTATACCAGCCTTCATACATTTTGTGGACATGTCCTTTCTGGGCAAAAACCATCGAGCAAGTATTTATAGTCACAATCTTGTAAAAAGTGTCCGTGCCAAAACCTTGCCCAAGCTAAGTATAGTGAGCAGGCTTTTTAGTTAGTCGTAAGGTGATTGCAAGCCGACTACAACACCACGTGATGCCAAAGTGCTCGGTGCTCGGTTACTAATTTAGGTGACATAACATCGAAATTAGAAAAAATGGGTCATTGTGAATTATTTAATGTAAATATCTAGTAGGTATGTATGACGGCGCTCGGACATTTTTTTACTACTTAAAACACTTAGGGATTGTGGCTCTGTAGATATTTGCTCGAAGGCAAAACAGTACATTAAATCTTTCATTGTGACAAGCGCAGTGTTGTGTTAAACAGGGTTTTTATACTGGTTCAAAATGATGCTTCTAAATGATTATCAGGCTGCTTTGATTGATACAAACTAGTAGTGCAGCTGTGGCTAAAACAAATGATTCGCAGTTAGAGCTACGAGTATACTACTAGCCTGTACCAGCAACTGCAGTTGGCAGCTCGGTTCCAAATGGCAGCTTAAGCATTTCCGTGAGCGTAATAGCTCGTATTGTCACTCAATTGTACAAAAATATATTGGCAAATTATCCTGGATCACCCATATTGTATGGTCAGCGTCAGATGTACTTATATACGAAATTTATAATTTTTGTTTATACAAGCCCTAAATTAATGTTGATTATGTCAATACACGATAATTTCTTATCAATCAAAGCAGCCCTGCTTATTAGTCACTAGCTGCCCGTCCCGGCTTCGCCCGCGTACGATTGGCTAAAGAATAAAGAAGTCAAATAGTGAGGAACCATAATTTTTGGAAAATATAATAATTATAGCCTATGTTCACCGGGGATAGCGTAGCTTTTCAACAGTGAAAGAATTTTTCAAACCGGTTCAGTAGTTTCGGAGCCTATTCCATGCAAACAAACAAAAAATCAAATCTTTCTTCTTTATAATATTGGTATAGATAAAAATGTATAGATAATTTTATCAATAAACTTAACAGATAGTTGGTCGAAGTATTACTAAAGTTGTTTTTCCAAACTATACAGATATTGGATATAAGAACATTGTACATAGTGTTGCAATAAATGATTTCTGATTTTTGATTGGTAAAGGGAACTACTGAAAAAATCTTTGTAAATTTATTTCGGATACCAATTTGTCGGCAAAATAATTATTTTTTATTTGGTCAGCTGAATACAATACAATAAGCCGTGGTGGTCAAGAGGTAGTGACACCCGCCTTACAATCGTAAGGTCGTGGGTTCGAATCCCCGGTCCCGTACCAATGAGTTCTTTGGAATTTATGTACGGAATTTCACATCACTGGCTTTTCGGTGAAGGAAAACATCGTGAGGCAACCTGCATACGTCCGTAGAAGAAATTCGATGGCGTTTGTGAATCACGCACTGGGCCAGCGTGGTGGATATGACCCAATCACCCTTTGTGGGTAGGCCTACGTCCTGTAGTGGACTATTAAAAAGGCTGGTACAGTACAGTACAGCTGAATACTAGCAGTTCTAGTTTTGATCAGCAATAACTGTTATCCATGACTGAAGCTATTATACTCGTAGGCCGAATCATAATAGTCGGCGGATGTGAAATAAAATAAATAAATAAATAAATATTTTGGGACATCTTACACACGGCCTCTGACACCAAACTAAGCAAAGCTTGTGATATGGCTGCCAGAGACTGATATAGGGTCATGTGATGTATCTAGGGACATTTTTAATTTTTTCAACTTTGAGTTCACATATCTCTGAACATTATTAAGATTTTTAAATGAAAGTTAGGTACTATAGTAGGGCATTTCATCGCTAACGATTAAGTTATTTTTGGGTGCTATATCAATGCTAGATTATTTTTTATTAAAGGGCAAATAAAAATGGAGGTTTTTGTCCGAAGGTACGTTACACCTTGGGACAAGCCTGTATGTACCTTGGGACACAATTAATTTTAACTATATTTTCTAGCAAAAGCTTTTTTCATTGTCGGAAATTACTATTTTCACTTCATAATGTGGTATGAATGAAATTTAAATCAGTCTCAGAACCACTCTGGATAGTTTTGACATAACTGTGTAAAGTTGATTTTTTCAACCCGAATTCTTTGCTACACTTCTTATTTTTCCTCTCTTAATTTTTTTAACATTTTGTTTACAACGTCCCGAGCTTATTGCATCTTTCTTTCTTGCATTTTTGCTCCGTGGCACTATTAATAACTAATACATGTGGTTACTAAGAAGTGTTCATACATTAAAGTGTCCCAAGGTACAAACAAAATTATGTCCCAAGGTACAAAAACAGCCATATTAAAGCAAACTAAATAATCTTAATTTGCATGTTAGGAAACTGCTTTGGTATTTATGGTATTGTAGAAAGAAAATAACAGACTAAAATATACGTGATTTAGTTTTATCAATTAAGAGCACCTATGAAATGTAAAACTACTCCAAAATATCTAAAAAAAAATACTTTTGACTCCAAAAAACTTTAAACTGTTCTCAAAATTCACTAGAAGCTGGAATGGTCACGAGACTTACTAGTCTTGCTAAGTTATAAATATACTACGCAAAGGATATTATTTAACTTTTTTACTGTTGCTAGTTTTCAAATATAACGAATGTCCCTAGGAACAACCGTCCCAAGGTACAACACATGACCTACATACACTTATTTTTAAATACATACATACATAGATAGTAACTAAATAACATCCAGACACAGAGCAAATACCTATGTTCATCACATAAATATTTGCCCTGGGTGGGGATCGAACCCACGCCTCTTTGACCCAGAAGTTAGGGTCACTAACCACAGAGCCACCAAGGCAGTCTAATTAGCAACAAGCTGCGTATTATCCAATCAATGCGCAGCTTTACGTGAGCTTCAGTCAGGATTGGATACTGCGCAGCTTGTAGCTAACTTCACATCCGCCGACTTGTATTATTCGGCCTATAGATATATTTAATATTCATATTATTTATTTGTCAAATATAAAAAGCTAGACTAATAATTGGTGAGTATTTTAAATATGTTAATACGGCAGCAAAAAGAGCCTATTGGCCATGCGCATGCGGATTTCTGCCCGCGCCGCGTGTGAAACTATCTATATTAATAATTTCGTCAAGGGGTACGGTAGACTCGATTGAAACTTTATCTGAATGATAAAACATAAAAAAATAATGATTTCGAGTCGACAACATATATCCGGAAAATTCGGATTATCGAGTATTTTAATAAATTATAACGGTGCTGACAAACAAAAACGCGGTGTCCATATCTTAGGTCCATATTGACACCGGATGACGGATGACATAAATTGAGAAGTGTTGCCAACACCACAAATAAAGAATCTGCTAAAATGGTGTTAAAATTGTGACAAAATAATGCTATATAAACATGCTAAAAATTGTGATAACATTTTTCAATATGAAATGAAACATAACATAATTATAAAATTATTATTAAATAAAAAATATGTGTTTTAATCGACTATGACCTATTATTATGTTATCAAATAAAATGTAAGTATCTTGGTCTTGGATCTTGCCTACAGAGCGTAGTGCGTTCTCTGGAACTGCGTAAGACTAGCAGCATTTCCTTGCCCTTTTTAAGTCGAATCTTATAAGTATAAAATAGCATTTAAAGTTTTTACCGACAAACAATTGCGTAGCATAATTTTTAATACTGAATGTATTAAAACTAAAAGAAACCCATTCAATTTCGTCATTTGAAAGTGGTAGCGTTAAAAACGATATTGCTGACATAAATCTGCAATTTTGCATGTAATTTTAATGGTAAAAAACTTATTGTACAATTATTTTACATGCTGAAAATATGACGTATGCTAAATTGCAAATAAATATGCTAAACAAGATGAAAATATGCTAAATTTAGCATAAAAATGCTAAATTGGCATCACTGATCTTGAGCAGTCAAGTTTAAGTTTTAATAATTTTTGATAATATTGTATCAAAATAGTCACTGTCGTAGTCACGTTTAGGTCCAACCTTTAGTTAGTACCACAGATATCTAATACACTAGGTTAGTACCTAACCGAAGGTTAGGTACCTACTTAATGTTTTCAATGATCCGAAACATAAAATAGGACAGGAGTGTAGGCTATTAATTTTGTGAATGTAGTAAGTAATCAGACTCCACTGGAGAAGCAAAGGATACAAGCTACATAAAGTACATCATAATATATCACCAACCGGCCTTTTTGGAAATCTATGAGCCTTATGTCCAGCTGTGGACGTCCTACGGCTGATAGATAGATAGATAATCATAGAAAATATAATACTTGCCATACCTAATCTTTAAAGTTGACGTTGCCTTTCTTTTCGTTTTATCAGAATGTATAGATACTATTTTCAGTACTTATTCATTTAGTTTTGAGCAATTACTTTGGGATATTGTTTACACCCATCATTCCGAAATTACCTATTTTTTAATATATGTCTTTCATAATTGTTTTGCTTGACCTTCATCATTTTGTTATCAGCCTAATCTCCTTGCCATAGATGAAGGATAAGTTTTCGCTCAGAGCGAAGCGATCCTTCCTTCATCTATGCTCCTTGCATTTGGTAATCATTGTCATGATTGTAAAAAATTGATGCAGCGAAGAGCTCTTCGTAAAGATGGTGATCAAGTAAAATTATGATGAGTGTGTGTGTATTATAAGTCATATTTCACCCGAGCGAAGCCGGGTTGTCATCTAGTACTCTATAAAATTTAACTTGATCTCTGCGACAGTGACATTGACATAGAAGATTGACGTTTTTAGCGTTGAGATAGTGGTGGAAAAAAACGATTTTCAAACAATGTTGTAATGAAATCGAATGAGTAGTTGAAGGTGAGAAATTGGATTTTATTTACTTACTGTTATTTAAGATCAAGTATGTACACATGTAAAAAATGTTATGATATGAATTTAATACTCATAATAATGTAACGATAATATTTATCGACGTTTTTCACTATTATCGATGCTAATGTAACATATAATTGGGTTTTATTTAATTACACATGTAAAAAATGTTATGATATTAAAAGATACAATAAAATTAATGATAAATTAAGTTTTATTTAAAAAATCGTTAGTATAAACTATCGATATTTTAAATAAAACTCTGTGGTCACGATCATTCGTCGCCCATCACTAATCGGCATGCCCATAAAGTATGACATTGACAGGTACTGTCTGTACTATTAAGAAATTCAGGACTTCATAGACGTGATTTTTCTGACAGCTGTCGCAGAGATCAATTTAAATTTTATAGAGTATAGGCCTTCATTTTCGCACCGATAGCCAGCTAGGACAAATGCGTCAATGGTGACGAGACCGAATAAGAGCAGGAGAGAGCATTGAACATCTATGTTAGAACTGAATAGCATGCGATTTTAAATCATTTTCTAGCCTATCAAAGGGTTTGCGTTTGACTACATACTGCCTGTTGTAGAGCAGATATGCGGTCTAGGGTCTAGCACGCTTACCTAGAAGATACCTATTTACTCGGGATTTGAAGATACCCAAGTTGTACACTAGCGGGTAGACAGACCCAGGAAAAGCGTTCTACATTCTGGCTGTTCGTATGAGGAATGAGGATTCGAAAAGCTTTGTTCTAACGCGTGGAATGTCCACCATAAAAGGGTGGCGCTTTGGTCGCGTCTGCCTAGCCGTACGATAGAAAAAAGGGACAGGTGGGATCAGATTGTGCAACTCCTGAGCGCACTTTCCGAAGTGAATCCGATAAAAGGCCGACAAACACGCCACCTTACGTCGTTGCTTAAGATTTTGCAGGTGCGACTTAGTCAAGGTGTCGTTGTCAATCAGCCTCCTGGCTCGCCGCTCAATCGACTCCAGAGCCTCCAGTTGATATTCTCTTGACCAACAGTAAAATTAATAATCACTTACGCCGAGGAATGCGTTCACGTATAACACACGACTTACGTATATGATATATTGTTTTTACTTAACTTTTTCACACAACAAGCATTATTTTATGCACATCTGTAAATTAATTATATTTTTTAACCAAATCTATAAATGAAATTGTTAGTCAGATTGTTGTTTCAATTTTAAACAAATAATTATTAAATAATATTATAATATCAGTCGTAGATTAAAAAAAAAAGCTAAGCGTAATTTTGTAGCTGTATCTGTATTGGGACTAATTTAAGTATAATTAACATCTTTGTACATACCTAATTTTAATCTGTTTATTTTATTTTGAATTGTAAGCCCCTTTACAGCCTGCGTTTTTTTTTATTTTTTGGTATTATTTGATTGACATACATGACGTCCAGCAGTGGACGTCCTTTGACTGATGGATGGATTAATATCAATAAAGTTATTGTACACGCTAATTGGTTAAGTTTGCATAATGCGCCTGAAGCTTACGCAACCTAGCCATTAACACACCTTGGGGATAATTTCGAGTATGCAGCAATTCAACGGAATTAGTAAACCAATCAAATTCTAACTTAAACACAATTTCAAATGATTTCGACATTTTGTGTTAGACCTACAACTGTGCTTGGTTCAAATCCGGCTCGAAGGACCAACACAGTGTACAGTTATTTTATCTTATTTTATCATAGTACTACAATAAATGATTCTTATTCTTATCAAAATTAATTTATTCACTGACTACAAGTTATTAAGTTATAGTATGTACTTTGTTAATTTACTAAAAATGTGTTTCAATAAAACACATTATTTTACTGCTGACCGTTTGAACAGCTTCATTAATGAAATACAGAATAGTATATTGCTTTTTATAATGCAGCTTTTGTTGAGATATAATCGATTGTTTTTCAAGTAGCATCTCTATTTTGTGTTTCTATTTATGTCTATGGCAACATCCTCTTCCTGCCTAAGTTGATGGTAAAAATTCTCTCTAAAAGATGTCTGCTGAAAAATACTTTATAACAATAAAAACCAGTGTAAACATATAAAATAAGTTGTAAAAACATATACCTAGAAGATTTCAATTAAAATCTCACTTAAAAACATCCACTGCGTGTATAATTGAAGCGGCCCCAAATAGCAAATAATACAATACAAGAACAGCTTTGAGGCATATCACTTCATCAGATACAAGGCGTTAAATAAACCGTTCGAGCGTAAAATAAACCTCATATCCTGCCATAATAATTATGGTTTCTAGTTTTATGAATATAATTAATTCTAGACCAACATTTGGAGCGATGACCCCTTACTATTTTTATCCACCAATAATATAGTATTGCGAAATTGATTATTACAACTAGGTATTTGGGTAGTCTTGTACCTCAAGAGGGGAAAACAGAACCCTTATATCACATTGTTGTCTATCTGTCTGTCCATCTATCCATTTCTCGGGAACATGTAGAGGTACTTTCTGTTGACATACTACTATGAACGGCAAGAAGCTTTGTTTTATGGTACCTACACATAAAGAAAATAGTCCAAAAATTGTACACAATTGTCCTATATTGCTTGTCTTGTTGCTGTTTTAAAAGAATTTCTAATGGTTCGCTTCACCATCCATCCACTGACATGGTCATTTTCACATTGTTGATATTTTTAAAACTAATTCCATATACATTTTATCTAAATCGGCCTCTTAAGTATGATCTACGAAATAAAAAAAGAATCATCAAAATCGGTTCAAATGACGAATTGAAAACCTCCTTTTTTCGAAGTAGGTATAAAATATCTGTAATTTACGCACCTCATCATTTTGTGACAATGGATCATCCCCAACCGCTCTGCGGGGGTCCATACTCAGTTTATTCTTCAGTTCATCGTAGAAGTCTCGGCTCGCTTTTAGGCTGCAATACAAAGTTTGCGTTAAAATCACTTAAGTTGATATGTTACCCATAGATACAAGCTTTATATCTACACTCAAATATACACATTTCAAAGAAGTGGAGAAGCATATGGCTGCTATTTACTTTACAGTAATTGTCAATTATTATAAATTATAATAATTTATTGATCCATTAATCATTGATCAAACAAGATTATTTTTTGCAAAAATTAGCATGACCGACTTCACCCGTGTACAGAATTCGCGAATATTTCGCACGGATCGATGGACATTTTTCACATTATTGTTGATTTATCAAAAATGGCTCAGCCGATTTCGATAAAATTGAGTGCTGATTCTACTGAATATGCTTTTTCAAACTCAACTGCAAAAACAGCAATATGACATAGTTTAGTTACTAGGTCTCCATTGTGGTTTCTAATTGCTGGTGTGGAATAATGACAGTAGAGGTAGCACAGCGTCGCAGGCATGAATTAAAAGCTTTATCACCATAGTCAACGATTGCACTCCTCTGCTTCCTGGACAATGCAACACACCTATTACTCACTTCACAAAACTTAATATAGTCATCTTCATCCTTAGACATTCTGTACCTGTCCCATAAGATTTTCTTTTCTGAAATTAGCTCAAGAACACGCATGTTGGTCTAAGTTGACTAGGTGCTGCATGCAGATTCTAGTGAGGACACTGGACTACATAGTTGTTTAAGCATTCACTTTAAACCTTACTATGTGAATATGATACACTGTGTCTTGATATGTTCTTGACAAAGAGACTAGGCAATACTTACGCAGACACTATGTCAGCATTGGGCGGAGGTAGAGCTTCAAGCAGGATGGCCCAGGCGAGGCTCCGAGGCCGCGGCAATCGCTGCTCTATCGCCGCCTGCTTCAGCTGTTCCAGGCTCCACACTGGCTGCTCCAAACTGAACAACATTTTCCTATTTTGTACTAAGCTGTGGTGGTCAAGAGGTAGTGATACCCGCCTCATAATCGTGAGGTTGTGGGTTCCAATCCCTAGTCCCGTACCTATTCTAATTCTAATTCAAAGTGGGGGCGATAAGTCCTGCACTGACTTCCCGCATGGGGTATTTTGTGCATTTCCCCCCCCAGCGTCTACCCGAGCTAGCCCAGCTCCTTAAGAAATCCATTGCAATAATTTTGTTTTCTTTTCACACTATCCTTTTTATACTTACTGCTGTTGTTATATTTCAAAATTGTAAAAGGGGCCTCTCAATGTTGGCTTAAGCTCCATTGATGCCTAATAAAGGACCAGGCCAGCCTGTAATTTGATTGAATAAAATGGAATGTTAAATTAAATAACTACATACTTTGCTAGATAAATAACTAGGTATTTTGCATTTAGAATGTGCTTTGAACTTTTGTAGTTTTGAATATTTTGTGTTTTTATTGTTTTGCGGTTTGAAGATTTTGCGTTTTGATTATTTATTGTACATTTTGCATCTTAAACATTTTGCGTATTGAATGTTATACAATATTAAACATTATGCATCACGAAGATTTTTTGTGTGGTTGCTAACAGCAATAACTTCAGCTGTGTGGACCATTCAAATGTAAATATTTTCTTTGATTCAAATGCTTTATTTTCAATGTGTATAGGCTGGGAGGCCCTAGTGTCAGCTTTTAAGCCGCCTGAAGGTCACAGACATGGCTCAACAGCTAAAATAGCAGGGATATAATTAAGGAATTTTTGTAATGTTTCCTTTATACATTTTTAATAACAGTTTAGTGGATTTTAAATGAAATCAATATATATTATGAAAGATTTAGTCCAGGATCTTAATGAGTACAGGGCCGTGACAGTTTTCAAATGTCATACATGTTCCAAATGTGTATGCAGTTCTAACAAAACAATACATATAAATGCATATTATTTACTTGATATTCATGAGCAAAACAAAAGTTTTTGTGTGTTGTGTAAGATTTATAGCTAGCATTACCACAAAACATTAGTTTCAAAGTATCTGAACCTATTATTATGTTGACAACTTATGCAAAAATCTAGTCTAGTGGTAAAATAACCAGTTTTTGTAAAGGTCAATCAGGTTATGTACCCAAATTCTTTTTCCTGGAAACAATGAAAATATGTATGGAGGTATGGTCATACTCACTCATAGTCTATCTCATTTGTAAGGTTCTTAGACGGAGAACCAGAGAGGTCGTTGGAACCATTGATTTCCTGAAGAAAACATGTAAAGTTTAGAGTACATTCGTAACTTTTTAAGTTCTTTACGTGCTACTGATTGGATTGGGCATTTACCATTTTTGTTTCCTTTCACAAACACATTCTGAAACTGAAATAATGACTTGATCAGTGTGATCAACATAAAGTAATTTTCGCAGCCGATTTTATTTTATAGACGTTCTTTGTCGTTTCGTCAATAAAATTAAATATTTGTGGATGTTTTGTTTGCTGAAGATCTAAGCTGAACTTAGATTTGAAGCTGAATCAAAGCTGAATTTATATTTTGACATATTTTGTCTATAATTTTACTTGACTTTGACTTTGACAACTTTAACATAAAGCTTTTTTCTTGACTGACTTGACTCCACTGATGAATTTATCATATAAACAGGATTGAGTACTGGCAAAGAAAAACGGGCCGACAAGGATACCACATCAGATAATTGTGTCTCTTTTCCAAGTAGGATGACCAAATCATCTCGATCATCTCGGGATATATTTCTTTGGAATGTTACTGCACGCAGGAATCGCAGTTATCTTACCCTTAACTCGTCGTATTTTTAGGCTTCCGTAGTAAACAAGGCATCCATTTTGAAATAAAAAATGGCGGACTCACTTTTTTGAATAAGTCGTCATGGGTGTAGTTTTTGAAGATTTTTGTGGCGTAGATTTCAAAAGTGGCATCAATTTTGAAGTAATGTTCGACATCTTTAATTCCAAAATGGTTGCCAATTTTGAAATCTATACCCCAAAAACCTCGAAAATTTCACACATGACTTTTTCAAAAAACTGACGTCCGGCATCTCTAATTGCAAAATAGATGCCATTTTTGAAATCTACGCCCCCAAAAATATTGAAAACTACACCCATGACGACTTTTTGCAAAAAAGTGAAATCCGCCATCTTTAATTCCAAAATGGATGCCAATTTTGAAATTTACACCCCCAAAAACCTAGAAAACGACACCAATGACGACTTTTTGCAAAAAGTGATATCCGCCATATTTAATTTCAAAATGGATGCTATTTTTGAAATCTACAACCCAAAAAAATTTAAATACGGTTATTCTCTAGTTAATAATAAAAAATAACTATTAATCATAAAGTCGTAGGTATATTCATACAAAATAAATATCAAACTCTGTTTTATTAGCATCTATTCGCAATTTTAACTAAAATCATATCAAACTACATTGTTATAAAAACTAAGAAATAGTTAAGACAGTCGCGACTTTACAGGTAATAATTCTACCATGTATAAGTGTCGTTTCGAAATGGCAATAGTGCGAGCGGGACACCTTCATCACTTTGGGAAGTCTCACTCGGCACAGCGTCTCTCTTATGCCATTTCAAAGGAATATATGTTTTGTTACAACGGATTAAGGTTGAATTTTCCTAAGCTAACTTTGAGCCAAATTTCGTCTGTGCGCAATCCAGATAGTATACAAAATCCTTGAGACCAGTTTTTTTCCAACATCCAGCTGGCAATACTTCTTGTTCCACGCTTGCTTGGCGCTTGGGGCGCTTGCTTGCTTTGCTTGATATTTTTTTCTTTTTTTCAAAAGATCTTTTGTGTCTGTGGATTTACGATCTTTCTCTTTTTAACATACGTTCGCTCTCACTTCGATTGCGTTTATAATTTGTGATGTGAATTTAAGATCTTTCGATAATTGTAGCTTTGTTTCGAACTATTCAAAGTGATTCACTAATTGTGATTAAATTGCGTCTCATTGACCCCAAGCTGGTGAAATGGGCATCAACGCGTTAACCGTTATGGAATGGCTGCGCGGGGCCCGATCGCAAGCGCTGCTCGTCCTTCGGTTGCGATGACCGTGAATACGAGCGGGAACCATGATCGCCATCCTGCCGCTGCTGTTTGCCAACGGGCATCCGGTGGGGCTGACCAACTTCACTGCCGCCGAGTTGGAAAAGTTCATAACGTTCATGGTGACATGTTCCTGGGGACACGACACTGCGAGGGCGATCCTGCAGCCGCCGTGGTGGCCGGAGGACGTGCCGTTCTCGCACCCGTTCACGCCGCCACCCGCGGCAGACCTGCCCAAGGACTGGGAGGAGAAGCTCAAAAGTGTGGTCCGCAAATGTTACGACTACCACAAAAGCACCTTCCTGTTAGTGTTCTCAGCGCAACTGGCGCGCTACAAGCTGCGCTACGTCGATAACCGCGATCACACCACGTCGCTGTACGACAAGCGCACCGGCAAGCTGCTCGTCACCTTCAGAAACGAGAACCTCTACTACGACGCCAACCCCATACTCCTGGATGACGACGACGACGCCACCGACGACGGCAAGGCAGCGGCGGCGGCGTCAGTGGCGGCGGATGAACCTCAGATAAAGTCTGACATTTATTTATGTGATAATTGTGACAGCCATTTTGACAATTTGGATGTACTAGAAGTGCATGAGAGGCTCTGTAATAATAAACATATTCCATCGAGTGAATGCACGGGAGGCTTGTCTGAATTTTTATCTGCTATGCAACTGTTGCCACTCGGAATGGATAAGACTGCCTCTGTTAGCATTAGCATCAATAGTGATTCTAAATCTAAAATCGTTAGAAGTGCAGCCAATATTGACAGGGGCCCACCATATCCATTTTCCTCTCTCGCATACATGAGGAATGCTAAAAGTAATGTGCAGAGAGACACAACTTACTCGAGGGAGCGAGTGGAAAGGTACTGTTGCACAAATCCCCTTCCTAGCAAAACTTTAGTTAATAAAAGCAAAAATCAGCAATTTCCTGTGAAATACAGGCGGCCTATCGATTACTGGTATCGCAAGCACACATTTCCAAATCAGAGAAAGAAAAAAATACTGGATGTGAAAGGCCAACTGCTCCTGTTGAAATGCAGACCGATCTCAGTGGACGTTGAGAGAATGTCCAAAGAGAGTATGAATGAGTATATCGAGAATTGTAGGAGAGAAGCGGAGAGGAAGGCCCAACTGATGGCAGAGAAAGATATAGTGTTCGTAGAGGGGGTGGATTGTGAGCAGAGCGAGATGGAGGTGAAGCATGTGGACCCATTGACTCGAGCAGACAGTGATTGTGAAGTGATAGACCTGTGCTCGGACGAGGAAGGGGGCAGTGCGAACGAGAATTGCGACCCGTGCGCGCCGGGCGTGGCGTGCGTGATGCGCGGCGGTGCAGTGCTCAGGCGCACGGCGGCCGCAGCGCCGCGCTCGCTGCCCGCGGCGCCCTGTGGCGCGCGCCACCGCGCGCTGCCCGCCGCTGTGCTGCAGCCCCACCCCGTTATACTCATTGCACACACTCTTAACACCCTACAGACTATATCCTTAGAATGAGTTCATGTATTTAATCTAATTTAGGATACATCAATTGACTATTATTTATTCTTACATCTCAATTAAAAGATTAATGTTCAGTTTATGTTTCATTTTTATGGCTACCGCAAATGCAAGCCAAATGACACCAGTCATGCTTGCTACATATATTATTATTTAAACAAACACCTCACCACATATCACCAGAAGGGGCGGACAACCCCCTAAATGTAAAAATTGCTATGAATGTTATATGGATAAATAGCACATAATTTGTCAATAACAAACCAAAATATTTTTATCCTTATATTTTCAAACAGCATTTATGTTGGTATTATCTCTGAAGGGTTCTGCTCTCCAATATTTTTTGTTTGCACATGTCAGTTGCCTGTATTGTAGTGGATTATAACCTCTCTCTTCTGTGATTATAAATAATTGAGCTGGTCTCACAAAAATTTGCTACTTTTTGCCCTCGCTCAATATAGGTATTGAATGAAAAATACGAAAAGTAAAATTATGTACTCTAAATTCATTATGGCGGACAGCGCAAGATGGCGGGCTAGTTATTATTTTATGCACTCCCATAATTTATTGTTTAAAAAAGTAAAATAAATTAAAGAAATAGAGGTCAAGAAAGAATCAAAAGAATTTGTAAAGTAGAATATTAGAAATTGATTTAAAAAAATATTAGTCTGCAATTTTGGGTTGTGCGTTGGTGAAACGCTTGGAGCAAGTATGTACTAGAGAAGCTACTAGCATATAAAAATAGCCTTTATTCACTAATATATGCATTATTTAATTATTACACTCCACAGACTCCAGGGTCTGTGCTTTTTAAGATGTACATTTTTTTTAAAAAGATTTGAACATTGCTTATAACTTAAGGCTTTACAAGAGGACTCTAAATATGATAAAAAAATTAAAATAAGATTTTAAATGATGTTGATTATAAATATCATTTTCTAAATTACTACTTATACTGCTCAGAGCCTCCATCACCGCTGCGTTTCGGTCTTTAATGGCCATCTTTAAATTATAGACTACGATGATCTTAGGTGACGCAGTCGTCACACGCCGCACAAAGCGGCTGATGGCGTCTTCCTCGTTGTCGGCGAAGTATGTGAAGGACCTGTAGGCTGAGTGTGAGTTTTGTCGTAAACATGACGCGCTCCTCGGCGAGCGCGTAAGCATGTTATTTGTATGAATTTGTTGTGTTTCAAAAACGCGCCGCTGGTGGCGTTGTACATTTCTTCATACAAACTACATGCTTACGCGCTCGCCGAAGAGCGCGTCATGTTTATGACAAAACTCACACTCAGCTTATTGGTGTGCCGTGAAACTGCGACGACCGCGTGCGAAACGCTTCTATTTCTATATAAATCAAATTCAATATAAATTTCTATTTCTTAAATATTAGGTTGTCCACCCTGGACATAGGCCTGCTCTAGAATTTGCCAGAGCGGCCTGTTTGGCATCCGTATGTCAGTATAGGTAGTAAGCACATATTGAATACTTTTTGCAAACATTGAGGCTTCTTCGTTTTTAAAAATTTCTTTCAGAGACCAGTACCAAGCCCAAGTGTTGCTGGCTCTCTTTTGCACTTCTTTTTCCATCATCGATCCCGGAGAGATAATTTGGCCTAAATATATATATTCCTCCACATATTCTATCTCTTCGTTATTTATTTTAATAGCTCGTTTGGGTCTGTTTGTCAGACCTTTGTCTTTGAGGTATTCATTGTGAGACCTGCTTTGCTACTCTCTGTTGCCAGTTGCTGGAGCATTTCTTGTAGAGTGTTAGGATCTTCACAAACAATTCCAAGTCATCTGCGAATCTCAGGTGTAAGAGCATTCTTCCATTTATATTTAATCCTATGTTCTCCCAGTCTAGATTTCTGTAGATTTCTTCTAGAACAGAGAAAAAGATTTTAGGAGACAGGGTCTCCTTGCCGGACTCCTTTTTGGACATTAAATTCTTCCCCGATTCTTTCCAGTTGTACCTTGGCTGAACTGTTGTTGTATATCTTTTTTATGATTTTAATATATATTTTTTTCAATTTCTTGGTTGGTTAGGGCTCTGTATATATAGCTGTGAGAGGGAATCGAATGCCTTATTATAATCCACAAAGGAAATGTAGTATTGTTTTCTATATTCATTATTTTTTTCCACTACTTGTTTTACTATGTGTATGTGATCCACACTTGAAAAGTCAGCCCTGAAGCCTGCCTGTTCTCTCGGTTGTTCTTCATCTAAGCGCTTTGTAAGTCTGCCTACAATAATTTTTGAGAAAATTTTACTATACTTACTAGCGTAAAAGATGTGAAAAAAGATGTTTGTGTTTTTAACATTTTCAGACCATAGATAATATTAAAAACCCGCATAATACTAATAGAAATGATAGAAAATGGATAATAGTTCATAAATATGTTGATTAATTAAGTATCTCATCAAAAAATCAACAGTAGTTTTTTTGTCTGACTACTACGTCTAGGCCGTGCGTAGAAGTTAGACAAAAAAACGTATACGCAAATAGCACAGATTTCCATAAAATAGTCTGTGGCAAATAGAGACAAAAGATATTATTTTCGTCCTGTTCACTCTTTATACTTGCACATCTCGCCTTCTCTTACTTTTTGTAATTATTATTATTTAGCGCCTTGTTTAGTTATACTTCACTATGGTGAAACGCAAGTGGCGACTTTGGATATAGAATAAACTTATAATACCCCTACGGGCGTGCACAAAGAACAGTTATTTCGCCATCTTTAGTGGTCCGCCATATTGAAATTAGAGTGACGTAATCTTGCGTAGGTAATCTATACCTATATATAAAAATTAAACCCGTTTTCCGCAGGGACGTTTTATCTCCGGACTAGTAACGCTCTACCATTCGCACTCACTACATTCTGTCAGCTTTACGTGAGTCGCGGGGGAGGAGGTGTTCACTGAAATTTCGACCTTAAACATATGAGGGTAAAGTCGAAACGTTAACGGGTGACGGGTTTATGGAGCGGAGCGAGCGAGAACAATGCACCCAGATGCTGATAATCCATTTTCGCCTTAATTGCTTGAACGCTTAAGTCTAAAATTGTGTAATAAAATGTCCGGTGTCTCTTTTACGTGTAGGCACAAGTTTTCGTATACCGTGGCAGAGGGGTACGCGTACTGAATTCTTCTCCACAATAGACAATAATAGATTGTAAGGTATGGACATATGGCTGAATGTTGCATAAACATGGGAGGATATGATTCTCGATCTTTGGCGGAGACTCCATTACTGAATCGATATATTCGATGCCGGTCCGAGTGAACTATTTTAAGTTTTTATATAAAAATAAGCTTCAATGAAACAAAAAAATACTTACATGTGAAACGTTACACCATCTTTTTGTAAATTTGAGGTATAAGATTTATTTTCACACGTTCTAACTGCACAAGCTGGCATTTTTTCAATGAGCACTTCGCGCAGCGGATTCAATCAGATGACTGTTGAAATATCGATTGGTAAGTGGTTTTTATAAACGTGTAAGAATTATAGTTCTCATACCATGACAGAGGGGTGCGCGCGTAGAATTCTATTCCCGAGGATAACTCTTCCAAGGTTTTCCGTTGTCACGACATATCATGAAAACGGCTTGACCGATTTGGCTTATTTTTTTTTTGTAGTTTTCTAATACTCTGTACAAGGTTCTTACGGAAAGCGAAACGAAGTTCGCCGGGTCCGCTAGTTTTATATAAAATCTTTATTTTCAAATACTTAACTAAGATCCATAAAAAGTATTTCACAGAAATACACATAAAAATAATTTGACATCAGTACTGTTGACTGTTCAAATCAAATCAAAAAAATCAAAAATAAAATAAGCTAACAATAAAAAAGACAAAATAGGTAACCAAATCTGCCGCCATTCCTGACGTAACACAACAGAACCGATGGGACTTACTTATATATTTGACGCGTATATTTGACCCATAGATTACCGGTGTAAAAACATTGACAAAATGCTTTAAAAAGAGCAATTTTTACTTTTACTGTACATCGGGAAAATCTACGGATAATATTGCCCCGCACGGCCAGCGCCCTACGCTCTCTTTCTATATCAGCGTCGTCTTTAAGATCGTGTGTGACCAGTGGCGGCGTAGCATAGGTTGGCACCCGGGGCGGCTTTCTACTGAGCACTTCCAAAATAAAACGACAAATACTAAACATGCTTAACTACGTAATTTTTTTTTTACTAAAATCTATGCTAAAATGTTCGATCACATTATCAAAATTTACTTTCCTGGTCCTTTCAATAGACAATATGGAAAGACTACTAAGTCGCGTTTGGCTCATTGTAGATCTTAAGTAAGATTTTATTAACTTTAATTTTGAAAAATTAAAAAAAAATCTTATACACAGCATTAGACTTGGAACTGACTCAGAATAGTCCCATTTTACTATGAATCTCAGAAGCACCAGGGTAGTCCATTGACCGCTTCTTGAAGAGAAATGCGGCTTCCAAGTGGCGCCTCAGTCGTAAAATCTCCAAAATAATGTCCTCTGCTCAAAGTTCATCATAGATTTTCGTCAAATTTGGAACTATATCACGAAGATCTTCTTCTGTTGAAGTAAGCAGAGTTTTAGATTGAACGACACCAAATGTTATAAGAATGTCATCCATCCCTTTGTAACGATGCTCTAGTTCTTCGTAAAATCTATGAAGACATTCTAACATAGCTCTCTGCAACTCTTCTGGTAATGTTAGTCCAGCGTCCCTGGCCATTTCTCTTGGCATACGTTTTCGAAATCTCCTTCTTCCTCTTCTTTCAATTGAAATATCCAAGTCCTCACATTTTTCAGTTGCGTAGGAAATAGTTCTTTCCACTATGTTGATACGTTGCCTTAGAAGAAAATTTTGTAGGGTTTGGATTTTTATGACACACTTTTCAAGAGATATTCTAGGTATTATAAGCATATACTTTTGTGTCTGGTTTACTTCTTCTAGGACTACACACCAAAAAGAGAGGGAAGATAAAAAACTGAAGTCACACAAAGCTGGTAAGAATGTTCTCTTGAGATGCTGCTTCTCTTGTATCGACGTTTTCTCTGCTGCTGCTGGGATCACACATGTCTTCGAGTGTTGATACAAGTTTCTCCAAATGATTATTCAGTATTATCTTGTCTCTACTAGTCTTTTGACCGATATGCCTACACTTTCCATTAAAATTTCCCATCGATGTGTGGACGACGAAAAGAACGAGTAAACTTTCTTCTGTTCCGAAAAATGTTCACTTGAACTAACATTCCCGAAAGATTGCACTCCTCACAGATTTAGCGAATGATTAGAACAAGGCATAAACACTTTCGGATTGTGTTTTTTGATTATTGCTTACACACCATCATGAACTCCTGCCACGGTTGCAGCGTTATCGTATTCTTGTGCCCGACATAGATACATTTATCACTCTCTGACTGCGTAAGGATATTTTCAGTAAGTTCAACTGCAGTCTTTCCATCTATAGGGAAGAAACTTAAAAAAGATTCCATCACTTTAACATCATCGCGTTCAATATGAACGACAATGTCTTTGGACAAATAAGAATCTACCCGTTTACTTTTTGTACAGGCGGTGGCACGTCAATTCTTAGCAAATGCTCTTTTAGCACTGGGTCATATTTCTCGACAATAGATTAACTAATTCAAAAGATACCCTGTATTGTCTGATGAAATCCTCTAAGATGAAGATTTTGGCGTGCCAGAAAAAGAATAACATCCAAAAGGCGAAATGTCACACCACTTCTTCTTTTCTTGGTCTAAGACCATTTGATGTTCATGATTGATAGTTTTTTGTAGCCTCAATCCATTTTCCAAGATTTTCCATTTTTTCAGAATCTCAGAAGGCTCTCAGAATTCTCGTGTTCAGACACTTTAGGATTTAGTTTTCACCATGAATTAAATCCGTTGGCAAAACTCTAATTTTTTTTCATGGTGCATAAACAGTTTGCAGCAAAAACAGTATAAACTGTTTTTTGTTGGAGCGTATACCATCCATTTTCTGAGTAGGTAGGTACTTTTTCTCCATTTGGTAACGCTTTATAAAAACATTCTGAATTGAAATGTCGGCTCTTTCCTTTACTTTTGTCTCCAGATCTTTGCACAGTATCTAAAAATGGGCCATTTCTGTTTTGATAGGATTCACTTCCCGTCTTAACAATTTCAACTCTCAAATCATCAGGCATTGGTGTTGGCCAAGTAGCAACATCGAAACGAGTGGTGTTAAGCTCGAAACATACTATCAGACGCGGCTTACGGACGCGACTGACAGCCGCGACCTAGACTGAAAGTACACTGAGCCGTGCACACTATCGGACATAAGTCGCGGACGTCACCTTCGGACGACCTTGAGCGTTCGGACGTCTGAGAGCGATCTGGCACACCGGATGTTTTAAGACTGTGCACATTGCTAAATCGCACCTGTCAGTCGCGTCCATCAGCCGCGTCCGATAGTATGTTTCCGGCTTTATGCAGGTCTTCTTCATCGGTTGCAATTTGCTGTGATTCTTCTTCATTGTCGCTATTCCGTCCTTTTTCTTGGTCATATTCTTCTTGATGCAGATCTTCTCCACTTTGTCTTTCTTCTTGTATGTCAGGCTCTCTTTCCAGTGTCTCCTCCATCCAACTCATTTTGGCACCGTCTTTCTACATCATCTGTTTCATCAAGAAGAATCCTTTTGACCTCGATCTACTATCCGCCATCCGCCAAATACTCAGTCCTTTATTTAGCTAATTTAGTACTTATTGACTTTTGTGACGCGACGCGTCGATTATAAACAATAGCACTGACTGACCAACTATGATTATTTTGACCAAATTTTGACTGACACATTGTGCGGGGCGCGGCGCGGGCGGAGACGACGCGGGTGGGGTGAAAGCCCAAAATTACTTGCTCCTTCCGCCCACGCCGTCCTCGTCGTGCAGATGCACCAATGGTGCCAGAATTGTAACAGATTTTATAACTAGCTTTGACCTTTATTTTTTTACTTACCACTTATATAAAAAGAAAACTTATAGCATCTATCGATAAATATTGCAACACAACGTAAACAAAAAGGTAGGCGGAGGCAAACTATTCATAGAAAGATTTTCTCAAATAACTAGGCGCCAACTTCCGCGATTGTACACTAATCTGCGCGAGTGAGTGGTCACCCCGTTGTCACCCCTTGGTACTTGGCACCCGGGGCGGACCGCCCCCGCCGCCCCCCCTTTACGCCGCCACTGTGTGTGACTATGTGACCAAGGTATTTAAATTGTTTTACTACATTTAAAACAGTCCCAATCATCATTACTGGCACGTAAATAGGTGGTTTGTTTCCAGCTGTGAATAAAAGAACTTCACTTTTCGCGGAATTTTAAACAAGACCATTTTTTGTCGCATACGTTTCACATACTTTTACTACATCATTGCTTTTACTAGTTTCCTGAGTCCACTGATTGATGGGCTCAGCATCACCATGTCATCGGCATAGCGTATATTGTTGACTTTAAGGCCATCTATGGAGCATCCTCGTATTTTCATTTAATACTCTTATTTTGTGGGAGTGAAAAAATTACAGTTTTTTTTTATTTTCGCGTGAGTGGGTGACGCAGGATCCGCTGGATTATATCCGGATCCTGCGCCACCACTGAAGTCCTATAGACGAGGTGCGTTAATCGCAATTATTTATTTGTATAATTTACGCATAAGAGCCGAATTTGGGTACAGTCAATATTAGGGACAAAAATATTTTAAAACTGAAATATATTTGTTCCAACACTTAGTTTTTACAGTCAGTTGTGGCGCGGAGATTATAATATTACGGCCAGCTGACGTTTATTTTTGCAAATATTTATTTAAGCTATAATTTGACAAATGCTCAATGGGTCTCACAAATGTTTTTTTTTAACATGCCAAAAAGATCAACAAAAAATTACGAGAAAAACTATGTATTTACTATTTTCATATCTTCAAAAATGGCTGAGATAATATTAACGATCAAAGTGCGTATTTCCGGCCGAAGGTTTTGAAAAACTCGGGTGGGAGCTCCACAGCTAGGCAAGTTACCTAATCTTGCCTACTACTTAGAACCTACCTATGTACTCGTAAATAGCACTGACATATTAGTAATTCTGTAAGTAAAATTTTCTTTAAGTTTACATTAATAAAACATATGAAATAATCATCAACAACCTCGAGATGTTGATTGTGAGTACTAGGGCATGCAAAAACCGGGTGGTTTTGAAAAACCGGGTTTTTCGGTTTTTGATTTAAAAAACCGGGTAAATCGGGTTTTTCGAGTTTTTCGGTTTTTTTTTTGGTAAGTATATGAAAATACTAAAAATAATGGTTTGTTTGTTTGTTTATGACCCTGTACTGTCCCATTGTTGGGCAAAGGCCTCCCCTCGAGATTTCCAGTTGCGTCGGTCTGGTTCTGATGCCTGCCAATTTGGATTAAATGTATTCACGCTATCTAATAGAGAGTGCAGACTCTCTATTCTACTCTATTTTACCCCAGAGGTCTTCTGGCATACGACTGACTTACTCGGCCCACTGCGACTTCAGTTTAGCGGCAGTGAAAGCCAAATCTTTGATTTGAGTTCTGGAACGCATTTCGGTGTTTTTTACTCGGTCTATTAGCCGGTCACCGAGAATACTGCGCTCCATCGCTCTTTGGCAAACCTTGAGTTTGGAGTTTTAGACTTTAGTTAAAGACACCTGTTTGTCAAAAACAATGTTTGTACACCATAAGTCAAAATGGAAAGATTACATACATCTTGCGCTTTAGTGTGATCGAAAGGTGTCTCTTCATATGCTTTTTCATGTCCCAATAGCTCTTCCAAGCTTTTTCTTTTCTTCTAGGTCTTGTCTCGTCTGGAAGGTGACTATTTGCCCAAGATAGATGTAATCGTGAACGTATATGTCTTCGTCATCGACAGTTACCCGACGTTTGATGCCATTGGTCATCACTTTGGTCTTTAACATGTTCATCCGCAATCCAACCTAGAGGCTTGCAGTGGTTAGATTTTGTGGCATTGATTGCAGCTCTCTGGCTGAGGAAGAGAAGATAACGATATCGTCTACAAAATGAAGATTAGTTAACCTTTTTTTACCGATATCAACACCACTGCTATCCCAGCTTGCCGCCAGCTTTCCGAAAACTTCTTCGAGGACGCCCGTGAATATTTTCGGGGACAGTGGGTCTCCCTGTTTAACATATTTCTCTATTGCAAATGCTGGGCCAGAAGATTGTAATTTTGTTGCAGCGGTACTTTGAGAATAGATGAAGCGGAGAAAATTAACGTGTGTGATGATATCAAATGCTTTTCAACCGAAGAAACAGAGGAGGTACTCAACTCGACGCGTATATGTATAAATGTGTTGTGTATAACCAAACCAATAACCTATATAACCAATAGCGCGGCCAGAGATCCAAGACCCAGCTTACCTGACAGTTCACCAAAGATATCCCGAACATCAGCCTGTACGAGATTAGAATGGCCCTGAATCAGTTTAAGAATAACAAGGCGCCGGGTGATGACGGTATCACATCAGAGCTGCTGAGAGCGGGTGGAACACCGGTACTAAAAGTCTCCCTAAGCTTTTCAACACCGTCGTCCTCGAGCGCATCACGCCAGAAGCATGGAGCAGAAGCTTGGTGGTGTTGTTTTTCAAGAAAGGTGACAACACCTTATTGAAGAACTATAGACCCATCTCACTTCTGAGCCATGTTTATAAGCTGTTTTCAAGGGTCATTACGAACCGTCTCGAGCGTAGGCTTTATGAGCCTTCCGAACAAGCCGCATTCATACGCTGCGGCAGGTTATACAGAAGACCGAAGAGTATAATTTGCCACTTTGCTTAGCGTTTGCGGACTATGAGAAAGCCTTTGATTCGGTTGAGGCATGGGCTGTGCTCGAGTCTCTCCAACGATGCCGTATTGACTATCGGTACATCGAAGTGTTGCAGTCTTGTATAATAACGCCACTATGTCGGTCTGAGTACAGGAAGAAAGCTCCAAGGCGATCCCTTTAAAAAGAGGCATAAGTCGTAATTTCTTCGAAACTGTTTACGGCTACTTTTGAGAAGCGTTCAAGCTCCTAGAATGGAAAGGATTGCATCAATGTCAATGGCGAATACCTCACTCACATTCGGTTTGCCGGCTGTAGTCATGGCAAAATCGATAGAAGAGCTCAGCACGATTCTGGAAGGCCTCAATCGGGTTTCTCAACAGTCTTAAGATGAATATGGTCAAGTCGAAAGTCAAATGTGATTCCCATGTTGTACCCTCTTCGATTTGTATTGGGAACTCGGTTCTTGAAGTCGTTGACTCGTACGTCTACTTAGGACAAGTAGTCCAGTTAGGTAGGTCCGACTTCAAGAAAGAGGTCAATCGCCGAATCCAACTCGGCTGGGCAGCGTTCGGAAAATTGCGTAGCCTCTTCTCATCCGACATACCTCAGTGCCAAGACAAGTCAAAAGTTTTAGACCAGTGTATGTTGCACGTGATGACTTATGGCACATAAACGTGGTCTCTCACTATGGGCCTTATTAGTAAGCTCCAAGCAACCCAACGAGCTATGGAGAGGGCTATGTTCGGAGTCTCTCTGCGAGATTGAATCAGAAATTATTATTATTATTATTTATTCACTTAAAATCACAAGCAAAGCTTGGTCCTTTGGTAGGCATCAATGGGGCCGAAACCAACACTGAGAGGCCCTTTTACATCTTTTTTTATTAAATTAATATAAAATGTTGAGTACATAAAGTAGAATGAAAAAACTATTGCTAGATGTGACTTACAGTATATCGGGCTATTGTGATGTGCTGTTCGATGACTTAATACGGGCTATGGAATGAGGTACGGCACCCGCCAAATAATGCCTCATTTCAAATATTCAGGCGGGTGGTGACTTGCCATCCACTAAATGGGCCCCCCATAATAGCTACCGTATATTGGCGCCGGAGGGGCAACATTGGTGTGGACGGCTTAGGGTGTCGAGAGGTGTGCTGCGCTTTCACTAGACGCTACTCGCGGCGTTATGCCCTTTAACACTTCCACCCTGGAGCTTAGGTTCTTAGCTCTTGCGGTTTCCACTCCAAGCCGGCCAGTTAAGGCAAGAGAGGAGTCAGGGGTCTCATTTAGCCCCAGGGAATCAGGGTTCGCGGTGTCGCCACTCACCGACGACTCGCCTCAAAGTCGCCCCTGCGATTGTTATTATTATTATTATTAATCAGTTTATTTTCAGTTTTAAAAAAACCATACAAAAAATTATTAAAATTACAATTAAATTCAAAAATGTCATCAATAATAAATTAAATTAAAATTACATAAATAATATAAGACGACAGAGACAGACAGATACAGTGACATCACAATTTTGCTCCCATAACAACATTCATCCATTTATTTTGTATGGGGCAATCATGCTTACTAACGATCATCGTCAGGATACTGTTGGGGCTGGCTCGCACTCGCTGTCGTAATGAGGCGACTTTCTTGCGGATAACAGCATGAAAGTCGTCCGTGCGCGCCTCAGCGAACATCAGAGATGCGCTGCACCAGCGAGGCTGCCGCATCAGCATCCTGAAGATGTCATTGTACTGGACGCGCAGAATGCTGGCAGCCCGACGAGTGTGATTCACCCACAAGCTGCTCGAGTAGAAGGATTGGCAATAAGCCTTAAATAGAGTAATTTTTACTTCACTCGAGCAGCGAGCAAAACGGCGCGCAATCATGTTCCCGCGAACTGCCAGCGCCCTGCGCTCCCTCTCTATATCGTCGTCATCAGAGAGGTCATCTGTGACCAGGTGTCCTAAATACCTAAACCTAGTCACCACTAGTAGGGCCACACCGCTGAGCATAATTGGCGGAACATGAGCGGGCTTAATGGTACCACTTTTGAATACAAGTACTTCACTCTTTTTAGAGTTATATTTTAGCCCATGTTCCGCCACGTATGCCTCACAAATCTCTATTAATTGTCGAATAGACCCCACCGATGGACCCAGCAGCACCATGTCATCGGCGTAACTAATATTGTTAACGCACACGTCATCAATAATGCACCCCGTATGGGTGCCGCTGAGTTCACCGATGAGATCATTAACATAAATGTTAAACAACAACGGAAAGGTAATGCCGCCCTGCCGAACGCCGCACTCCAAGCCATAGGCATCAGATAACGTTCCAGCCCACCTAACTCTGTTCTGCTGACAACCATACCACCATTTTAGCATAGAAATCACCTCCGGTGGCACGCCCGCCGTCCGCAACTTTCTCCAGAGCTTCCCATACAGCACGGTATCGAAAGCTCTGGAGAGATCGAGGAAGCAGGCGTACACCGGCGTTTTCCTACTCGTATAGTACCTGACAGCCTGCTTTAGACTCAGTATAGCACTTTCAGTCGCTAGCCCAGCTCGAAAGCCAAACTGTGCATCATGCAACTTGACGTACTGAAGCATCGTGTCGTTCAGCAGGCTGTCAAGCACCTTCGCCAGTATGGTTGCTAGAGATATAGGCCGATAGTTATTTTTATCTGATGCATCTCCAGTTTTGCATTTTATGATAGGTACTACTATCGTCCTTGTCAAATCTTCAGGCAGGTACCCATGGCACAAACACAAATTATAGAACATGGCGAGCACGCGCGGCAGGTGCACTCCAGCATATTTGAGGTGCTCGATGCTGAGACTATCGTGTCCAGGTGATTTACCTCTCTGCATAGTACTAACTACCCTCTTTATCTGCTTCGAGTTAAATTTCACAGTTCTCTCAGACTCGACAGCCTCAACATCCAGCATCTCACAAATATCCGAGCTAGAGCATGACGAAACCTTGAAGTGATCTTTGAAAAGGTCTGCAATCTGCTTGTGATCACTTACTTCCCCTACACTCACAGGGAGGCCAGGCTTTATATTCATTTTATTTGTGCCTTTCCAAAAGCTATTAAAATCTTTGGCGGTGTGTTGTGATGCAAGAATGTCCATCTTAATTTGTTCCTGGCTGTCTTTACACCATTTCAATTTCTTTTTAAACAATTTCTTGCTGTCACACATTTCAACATAAATATGACCAGTATTTGGTTTACCGGCTGCAACCCACGCCAAAAACTTTCGTCTGGCCTCCCTGTGAAGTGGAGCCACGTGTTTGTTCCATCCGGCAACATATCGTCCCTTGCTCCGTGCAACGTTACGTTTCCAAGAATCAGATGCGGCCTCTGACAAAATGGTGACTATATCAGAGTACATTTTATCTAAAACACCTCTATGGCTGATATCTGCACACATCCCATCACAACACTGAGAGAGCTCATCAGGGAAATCAATCAACCTTAGTTTATTATGACAGAACCTATGATATTGCTCAATTTGCTCTGAATTTCGCTCTCCCCATGCTATTTTATTAAGATTGGGTAGCTTATTTGTACGATCCGACATACTTTCACCACATGGAACTCTCCCTACGTCACATTCAATAAAAAGTGGGAGATGGTCGGACCACACTGCATCACGCTTAACCCAAATGCTTTTTATAGATGACATGGTTCCTTCTGTAACTACACAGTGGTCCAACCATCTTACACTTCCAAATCCAAATTCCAAAAGAAATGAGGAGATCCGTAGAAGAACCAAAGTTACCGACATAGCCCAACGGATTGGCAAGTTGAAATGGTAATGAGCTGGGCACATAGCGCGGAGGACTGATGACCGATGGGGTCGAAAAGTTCTCGAGTGAAGACCACGTACCGGCAAGCGCAGCGTAGGACGTCCAACCATAAGGTGGACGGATGACCTTATTAAGACCGCAGGATCGCGCTGGATACAAGCCGCTTCCAACCGGTCTTATTGGACATTCATAGGGGAGGCCTATGTCCAGCAGTGGACTTCTTATGGCTGATGGATGGATGGATGGATGATATTTCTTTTGTTTGTTAATTTCAACAATCGAACTTTCCTTTATGTATAATTTACAAATATTAGACAAACGTGCCAAATATATCACGCTTAGTTTTACTACTTAGCGTAGCAGAGACTGTCAGACTAATGTAACAATACAAAAAGGCGGCGGTTGATAGCATTTCGGTCAAGACGCGTTTTGTCTCAAACGCGTCCCATTATTACGCTTATAACGCTACAGCGCTCTGCCTATATGACGATACTCACTAATTCACTATGTAAAGCGAGAGAAAGAGAGAATGAGGACTTTCGCACTTGAATTTCATCCTTAGCACGTAGTTATATAATAGTCATTGGTCAATGGTACATTAGGCGTAATTTTATACATAGAAAAAAGTTTTAGAGCAACTAGATGACAATAATGTAATACGAATAATGTATTACGAAGGAGTTAATATGTGAATTTTAAAAAATCGTAGAAAAACCGAAAAACCCGAAAAAACCGGGTTTATAACTAAAAAAAACCGAGTTTCAAATGCGGTCGGTTACCCGGTTTTTTCGGTTTTCGGTTAACCGGGTTGCATGCCCTAGTGAGTACCTACATCGTACCTGGCCGCCGCCGCCCCGTGTCACGGTCGTGGGCTGAACGGAGTTGTGACGTAATAGCATGAGCGCGCGAAATCTCAAATTCAAGAAAGGACTTAAACTTCTCGTCGCTATAACTTCGGAAATACTGCATGCATTGAAGTGAAATAAAAAGTAATGTTATGTACATGATCTACGCTCCAATGTTAGGTATATTTGATAGTAATATTTTGACCCCTTTTTGTTCGCCATTGAGAGGAAGTTGAGGATTTTTTTTTACTATATGTTTTGGGAGGCTCCAAGGAGCTGCAGCTGCTGCCCAGAGCCTCCACAAATAATGCTGTTTGATTTATTTTACATCATAGTTATAATAGAATCCGACATGACTAATCAAACATCTTGGCGGCAGGCTCGTGCTGGATGCAAGTCACTTCCAACTGATTCTATTGGATCTATACCGATCTATAGGCAAAGAAGATATAATAATACTACGTATAGAACGGCCACTCGTTACCCCCCACCCGTTTGAGTCTTCCTCACTTCCACCCCGCGTCAGGCAGGACACGATTTACTACTCTGCGCGCGGGCTGCACAGGCCGCTGCAAATACCCGTGTAGCGTTCGTGCGTATGTGTAGTGTTTGTGAATAAATATAGTGTTGTGTGCGTAAGACAGCAGATTTTGTATGAAGAAACGCGGAGTGTTCGGGCTGTGCTATAGGGTTATACACAAAGGATATACCTACTAAGCTAAGATATACTAAGCTGAAATCAATTGAATAGATTCAGTCGATTCTGATCAATTCGAATCCGGATTCGAGAAAAAAAATCTGTTTCATACATTTTGTTGATTTCATTCATTTCATTTCATTTATTTATCATACATAACACATATATAGATACCATAACTAACTCTACCTATTTTCATACACAATATAAAGATTCACAAACTTAAAGATGTGGGATCGAGCTGCCTTCGTCCGTGGGTAGGAACCCTTCTAATTTTTTGTCCCCCACACGTGGTCCTGGGTGGTGCTAACCAGGCAGCAACCATACTGGTGGTAGGCTATAGCCGCGGCGAGAGACCACCCACCAGACTAAGCCGCGCCGCCAAGCGACTCTCTCGAGCTCGTGTTCCGGCGCGTGGTCTAGTGACGCCATTCTGGGAGTCGGGTCGGAACAGTAGCGTCCTCTGGGGGTTCGAATACGGTGCACACTTTGATTTCCGCATCGGCCGACTAGTCGAGGAGGGCAGCGGGATCCGAGGCACGGTTTGTCGCTGGCCGACCGCAGATAGTAGGGGGCCCAAGTAGTGAGCTAGCCACTCACGAAAGGCTGCCCCGCCATCTGTCGAAAAATCCCAGGGATGCGCCATCGTGCCGGTTGGCGACCGGACGAGAGGGCCCGATGGACATCCTTGGGGGGGCTCGGGCGTCCCCGCGGTCTCCAGGCTAGTCTACCGTGGATGTGTGTGGTTTTTGTGTTGTACCACTGAATCTGCAGAGTGACGTCTCGTTCCACTTCCGACTTTCTACCTACTTTACTCCGCCATTATTAACCATGAGAAACACTAGAAGAAAAAGAACGTGTACACAGCGGCAGCACTCCCTCTCACTTAAAGTGCACCTGTGCAATATTCGGGGCCTGCACTCCAATCTCACGCCTGTCCATCATCATCTCGAGACAGATCGTCCCCACCTATTGTTTCTCACGGAGACGCAGATTGCTGGTCCATCCGACGTGTCGTATCTTTCCTACCCAGGGTACTCCCTGGAGCACCGTTTCAAACCACGTGCGGGTGTATGCGTGTACGCCCGGGATGACATTTGCTTTCTGCGCCTTCGTAGGTTTGAAGACCCTTCATTTTCTGTGCTCTGGGCTTTGGCGGACACTGGCGTAGAGAAAATTATCTACGCCTGTGTATACCGATCACATAGCGGAGACCAGGAGACGACCAGACTCACCGAATACCTTAGTGAGGCGGCGGATGCTGCTCAGCTCAGCTACCCTTCGGCCCAATTAGTGATCCTGGGGGATTTTAATGGCCACCATAAAGAGTGGCTTCACCCATACCTGGACACAAACCATGCTGGGCTTGAGACGCGCAAGCTTGCCTTGACACTTGATCTCACCCAGCTGGTTCAAGGCGCCACACGGGTACCTGATGTTGACTCGCACACGGCCTACTGCTTGGACCTTCTGCTGACTACCGATCCAGACCGTTATTCAGTGGCGATCTCCCCACCGTTAGGTACATCTGACCACTGTCTGGTGAAATCTGTATCCGTCTACTCCCCATCAGACCCCAGTCCCAAAGGGTCACGGCGCGTGTGGCGGTACAAGTCAGCAGATTGGGATGAGATGCGGTGTTTTTTTGCTTCTTATCCTTGGCAGCCTGTTTGTTTTTCTTCCGATGATCCTTCTGCGTGCGCGGATGCCGTGACAGATGTGCTTCGTACCGCCATGGAATACTTCATCCCATTTTCGGACGTGCCTCTGTCTAGCAAGGCTCGGCCCTGGTTTGGGCCTGAATGTGGACGCGCCGAAGCGCAAAAGCATCAGGCATACCTGGCTTGGGTCGATGCTCGAAACCGTAAGTTGAGGGACGTTCGTCTGAGGAAGAAGGCATACAATAGGGCTGCTAAGTCCTGCAAAAAGGTTATGCGGAGGGCTCGCTTTGACCACATTAGTCGAATAGGAAACAAGCTTGCTTCTTACCCTGCGGGTAGTAAGGCATTCTGGTCCCTAGCTAAATCGGTTGAAGCGAACTTCTGCCGCCCCTCATTGCCTCCGTTGCTGAAACCCAATGGTTCACTGGCCCATACCGCGGTGGAGAAAGCAAATTTATTTGCATCTCAATTTGCTGAGTCTTCGCGTCTGGACCCCGGTAGTGCGAGACCTCCAACTTTGCCAAACTGTGACACTGTAATGAGTGAAATACACATCCGGCAAAAGGAGGTCCTCAAGGTTCTCCGCAGTCTAGATGTGAACAAAGCCAGTGGCCCTGATGGTATTCCGGCCATTGTATTGAGGACTTGTGCGCCTGAGCTGTCGCCTGTGCTGACTCGCCTCTTTCGCCTATCTCTGAAGACAGGTCAAGTGCCCAAATCTTGGAAGCTTGCTAACGTGCAACCTGTACCCAAGAAGGGCAGCCGTGCCGACCCTGCCAACTACAGACCAATTTCGATCACGTCTATACTCTGTAAGAGTATGGAACGCGTTCTTAATAACAGACTCCTGGCCTACCTGGAAGCGAATGACTTACTCAGTGACCGCCAGTACGGCTTTCGCCGAAACCGGTCTACTGGGGACCTTCTAGCGTACGCCACACACATCTGGAGTGAGGTCATGGAGAAGCACGGGGAGGCGTTGGCTGTCTCTTTGGACATTTCCAAGGCTTTTGATAGGGTCTGGCACGAGAGCCTTATTGGCAAGCTTCCATCTTACGGCCTGCCTGCTGATTTCTGCACATGGATATCAGATTTCTTGAGGAATCGGTCGATACGAGTTGTCGTTGATGGCTGCTCGTCAGACCAAATGGCTATCAATGCCGGTGTTCCTCAGGGGTCTGTGCTCTCTGCGACACTCTTCCTACTGCATATCAACGATCTGCTTAAGCCCGGGATCTTTGGGTACGCAGATGACAGTACAGTCGTGGAGAGCTACACATCCGATGCAAGAACCAGCGGGCCACAGATCGAGTTATACAGAGAGGCTATGGTTGAACGGCTCAACTTGAGTCTGCAGGCGGTATCCGACTGGGGTGATGCTAACCTGGCCAAGTTTAATGCCACAAAGACTCAGGGCTGTCTGTTTTCGGCCAAAAAGAGACCCTTTCAATTGTCTCCCGCTTTCCGTGATGTCTCTGTTCCGGTAACTGACAGCTTGGAACTATTAGGCGTTTCACTCTCATCTTCTCTTAACTTTGGCTCTTACATAGAGTCCAAAGCCCAATTAGCCTCCAAAAAACTTGGTGTTCTCTCTAAGGTGAGACGGTATTTCACACCTGAACAACTGCTTTGTCTTTATAAAGCACAAGTCAGGTCTTGCATGGAATACTGCTCTCACCTTTGGGATGGCTCTGCCAAATATCAACTGGAGGCTCTGGAGTCGATTGAGAGGCGTGCCAAGAGGCTGATTGACAATGACACCTTGACTAAGACGCAGCTGCAAAGTCTTGAGCATCGTCGCAAGGTAGCGTGTTTGTCGGTCTTTTACCGGATACACTTCGGAGAGTGCGCCCAGGAGTTGCACAATCTGGTCCCCCCTGCCCCTTTTTTCTATCGTACGGCTAGACGGACGCGACCAAAGCGCCACCCTTTTATGGTGGACATTCCGCGCGTTAGAACCAAGCGTTTCGAATCCTCATTCCTCATACGAACAGCCGGAATGTGGAATGCTTTGCCTGGGTCTGTCTTTCCGTTAAAGTACAACGTGAGTGTCTTCAAATCCCGAGTAAATAGGTATCTTCTAGGTAAGCGTGCTACACCCTAGACCGCACATCTGCTTAACATCAGGCAGTGTGTAGTCAAACGCAAACCTATTCGAAATAAAAAAAAAAAAAAAAAAAAGGGTACTTAGAAATGTTATCTTGCATACCTACCATGCATGATAAATATTGGCAATAAACATAATTAATAGTAATTTAATGCGAAATAGTAAGCTTTGCGAAGCAGCTCCCACTAGGAAAAAGCAGAACCGTGTCGAGGACTACCTGCAGTCCGTTTATCCCGCCACATAGCCGAGCAAACGTAGGTAGGTATGTGAATACAATTAGTTAGGTATTTATTCTTCATACTTACAATACATTTTTAAATATTTATTAGTTATTTGAAAGTTTTCAAATCCAAGTTACCAGTGATTTGGACTATCTAAGTAATCATATTTTGTAGATAATTATATAAAAAAAATCATAGCTACTTATACATAAACAATTATAAGTAAATAATTATGTATATTAAGATTTATAAAATAAATAAATATCGAAAAAGGCTATCCTATCAAATTAAATATCCTATCTTCCAGTTTAACAAAACCCAATTTTACAAGCCATTTTTGATAATCTTTCTCCGTTTGTGTTCGTGCGTTGTTATTCTCGCTTTTGCCGGTAGGCTATTATAGATGCGTGGTCCAAGCCACGAGAGAAACCGCGTACCAAACACAGTTCTAGACGACTCCAGCATAATCTTGCCAATATTTTTAGGACGAATACTATTTATGTGTAGCAGTACGTTTAGTATGCAGTTTTACATTCTGGCAATAATACAAGGCGACTCGGTTGGCGTATGTCTGTCTTATATTCAGTATACCCGTTTCTAAGTAAAGTTTCTCGGTATTAGGTACGAGTATATGTGGGAGGCTTTCTGGTAATAATTTTTAGAATGTTGTTCTGAGCTGGTTGTGCTATTGACAGAATAGATTTGGCCGCCTCTCCCCATGCAAGGATACCATATGATATAATACAGTGCATCATAGCAAAATAAACACTCGACAACAGACTGCCCTCAACAACATCTCGCACCTGCCAGAAGAAATGGGAAAGACTCCTAAGTCGTTGGCGTTCATTCAGCATGTGATCCTTCCAATTTATGTGTCGATCAACCATCACACCTAAGTACTTGATAGTCGTGACTTGTTCCAGAGCAGGACAATCACACAAACCATCGCCACTATCAATTGTGCAGGATCCATCCTGGTGAGCTATTAGAGTGAGACTTTCTGGAGGTTGACCACTAGCATTGATAGAGAAGGTAATGTACTTTGTTTTGGTTTTATTGACAGTCAGTACACGAGAATCTATCCACTTTAAAGTTTGTTTCAGTCCAATTCGGCAGTGATGGAATATATCGATCCAGTTTGTACCGTAAAATATTAGCAGCGTATCATCAGCAAAGGCAACAGGAACACAGTTTTGTAACTTGATACGAAGTAACTTATTGACATAGATAAGAAATAGAATAGGACCCAACACGCTGCCCTGGGGTACACCACATTCCATAGGCAGCGTACGTGATTCCTCCTTTGACGATTTTAGTACGACTTTTTGCGTTCTTCCCACAAGATAGCTTTCAAACCAGTCTAGACACACTTCTCTTATTCCAATCAATTCCAGTTCCACTAGCAAGATATACGTAGAGACTGTATCGAACGCCTTCGATAAGTCTAAGAAAACTCCTATACATATATTACCTTGATCAAGTTGTTCGCTGATTATTTTTATGCTGTCTAAATCCATACTGACTATTGTTAATTATATTGTGCATATTCACAATCTTTTCTAAAACTTTCGACAAAACGCTCAGTAATGATATGGGACGATAGTTAGTGAGTTCCTCAGAGTTAGCTCCCTTATATATTGGTACTATAACAGCTCTTTTTAACAACTTTGGAAACATCGCTGAGGACATGCTTAAATTGCAAATGAACGTAATAGGCGCAATGAGGTTGTCTCTGCAGGTTTTAAGGATTTTACTAGTTATTTGGTCTTCACCTGGCGAACAATTTTGTTTTAGGGCATACATTGCGAGGTTAGCAATGTAATATCTGCGCTAAAACAAAATTTGTTTTATAATCTGTAGGAGCGAAAAATAGCGAATTACAAAATTCTGCTGTATTATCGTCAGTCTTAATGTTTTTAGCGAGTCCATCAAGCGTTTTGTTAGTTCGTTCTAATAGTTTTTGTGCTAATTCACTTCCGACACTCTGGAAAAATGCATTTATTTTTTGTAGACCCTCAGAAGAGCTTGATTTATTAAGCTTTGTAAGAAGTTTCGTAACATTCTTATCTTCAATAGGTTTAGGACCACCAGTGTATTCCTTAAGTAGCTGCCAGCATTTACGAGGATTGTCAAGACATTCGCTGATACGGTTTTTATAATATAGTGCTTTAGTACCTAATTCGTGTTGCTTCTTTACACGAGTTGCGGTATTGTTTGTAGTTCTTAAGTAACGTTAAGTCAGTAAGGGTCTTTCGTACGTCTTTATGCATGGCATCCCGATTCCGAGTTACGAATTTGTATTGGACAGCTGAGTTCTCAGTACATTATTTTTGAATGACTCTGTATAGGGGACGCCTATGTCCAACAGTGGACGTACTATGGCTAACACAAAAAAGTGGCGACAGAAGTCAGGTCTACGCTGCTATTATATTTATTTACCTTGTTTATATGAACTACTGTGGGTAGGTAGGTACCTATAAAGTAAATCCTTTGATGAAAACAACATCTAAGGCAAAGTTTTCCTTGTGTACCTACTTATTCATTGAATGGAGCATTTCTTGCGACCTATTTCAGACTCTGATTTAAGTGACATTTTATACAGGGTTATCTAGAACTGGTATGCTAATCCTAAAGAAAATGATCCAGACCAACATAATTAACAACTTTTACTATGAGGCCAACACGGAATTCGAGAAAATAAATGTGCTGCTTCATACATAATTTATATTCGGTTCGGCACGATCGACATTGCCGGACGGCAAATCCGGATATGTGTAAATGTCATAGAAATCCGTTCGGATTTCGCAAGGTTATGGATAATGGTCTTAATCGCCGCCCTTTCGGCTTAGTACAGGGCAAGCAGATAGCCCTGTACATTGTACAATGTACCTTGCTTTACCTATACCTACTTTTGTAAAAGCTGCACAAGACTATCTAGATTTTATTTTGCTGACTACAACATCTGTTAAAATAGCAGTGGGTAGGGTAGGTATCTACATAGTTCGAAGTACGGATGGCGAATGAGGTCGAAAAGTTCTCGAATGGAAACTACGCACCGCAAGCGCCACGTAGGAACTCCATCGTCTAGGTGGAACGACGATATATTATGTAATTAGCAACACGTTGGATAGTATCCGCTACCAGCCGGCCTTATTGGAAATAGAAATCCACAGTGGTCGTCTAATGAGTGGTTGAAAATTCTGTTTCTGTTTCTGTAATTCTGACCCGAGTAAAATATTTGCCATAAAAAGATTTAACTGAGAATCTCGTTTTCAGAGGTCGGCATAAAACTTTCCTGTGTGAGCATTTGTCCCAAGCATTCAACCTACATACGTAGAGTAAGTGCTAGATAACTCTGCACACGGCCAATATCAGGAATTAATTCAATGCTGCCAGGAAATTCAAAATGCTCAACATAACGTGGCGCCGCCACTCGCGCGCAGACTTATCTTACGCGCACGCTACATTCTAAAGAAAAGCCCTTGACCCATTCAGGGAATCATGTAGTAATTGTTACAATAAATATGAAAAAATACGGTTTGCACTCCCGGAGTGCCGGCAGAAGTGAAAACTTAACCATCACAATAATTAACATATCACACACGCACACTCACACAATCGCCCTGCGCCATCTTACGAATTTTCGATCAGGTTACGTGACCTGACGTGAGTAACATTTTTTACTCATGCACAACGCTGCTAAAGAAGTTTTCAGATCAAAAACTACGTAGTGGTTTGACGTACAATTATTAGGTATAGCCTATAAGGTAATAAACCAGTATGTTCAGCTTGGCCGATACGTAGTACGTATTATTAGGTATATCTTCTTTGCCGATACCTAAAACCACAAGGCGTAAATAGTACCTACAAGACTTAGTGGTAAATAAAGTGTCTGCTTGGTAATCCCTTGGTCAGTCTTCAGATATGACTGCAGGAGGCATTAAGCCGCTATCCAATCTCAAAATACTTGAAGAGAGCCCTAGTTAAACTGATTTTTCTCCATCAAATCTTGAAGTTTTTGGATAGAAAAAAATACACAATATTCTTAAAGCTATAAGGTAGAGAAAAGTAATACTCAAAACACAATTCAAAAAACTACGCTCGATAGAAATTAATTCAAATTTCAAATTTATTTATTTACAATAAATATAGCTTGACAGACTTACATCCAATACGCTACATTTATAGAGTTGAAATACTATACCTATATACAATTATGCTAAAACAGAAGCAAGGAAACAAAACGAGACATAATATATCTTAAATCATGCGAAAATACCGCTTTTTTAGAGAATATTCATGTTTTCCATAAAAACAACAGCGCTACCGTAGCTCGGATGACACGGTAAATTGTGAGTGGGTACGGTTATAGGCAATAGTATAATGTTTAATCCGCGCAGCTCACGATTGTGTTGGGTATAAACTGAGTAAAATGTCTTAGTGGCAATTTAACAATTAGGTAGGTATATCTGAAAAGCCGTGGTGTTCTAGTGGTAAAAAGCCATGGTGTCCTAGTGGCAATGACACCGGCTTTACAATCGTGAGGTCATGGTTTCAAATCCCGGTGACGTACCTACGAATTCCTTGGAATTTATGTATAGAACTTCACACCACGGGCTTTTCGGTGAAGGAAAACATCGTGAGGCAACCTGCATACGTCCGTAGAAGAAATTCAATGGCGTATCTGAATCCACCAACCCGCACTGGGCCAGCTTGGTGGATATGGCACAATCACCCTTCGCGGGTAGGCGTACGTCTTGCAGTGGACTATTAAAAGGCTGATACAGTACAGAACAGTTATATCTCACACTGAGTCATGATTCTCATGACCTTTAGTTTTTTTAGGTCCTTTACCAATTTCAATACGAATTTTCACTTATATTTTTTGTTTTAAATACCCGCCTATTTAAAAGTAATAATAACCACTCGACATAACGATACTACATGCTACACGCAGTATAAAATAATGTTACAATTAGTATAATTATATTACAATCCTGTTTGCGCCTGACTGCTTAGCTTCCGCCCCCGCGCCGCACCCTCGTCCCCGAAATTTTAGAAGCAGGAACGTCCGATACCTTCCCACTGGCGGCCTACGCGACGCGATATTGCAGTCGTGTCTGTCCAACTTCAATCCAGAGATCATGTACCACTGGCAAGGTTGTTTGCATGCGTCGCAAGTTTAATCCGTTAAATTAATATTTTATTATAATTTGAAGCAAATTGAGGTTGTAAGCAAAAAATATAGTTTTTATTGTGTGTAAGTGGTTGGTGTAGGTACTGGGGCAGTTAATTTTTTGCTATATTATATATATTTTTTTGTTATAAAATTCTGCAAGCGCGCCCGTTTCTACCTTCGCGCCCCTAGGCACATGCCTACTTTGCCTTAGGGATTATTATCATATAATACGCCACTGCTTAGTCTCCATTGATGCCTAATAAGAACCAGCCTAAGTCTGTGAATTCGATTGAATAATTATGGTAAGGAAAAATTAAGAAACGAGTAAGTCGATCTGGCATTCCAGAGTCATGGATTTTTGCATTGCTTTTCCGCAAAACGTAATAACGAGAATGTTGTTCAGAATACGCTGTTGATTAGGCTAGACGTGTTGTTTTATGTTGCATGAAATATGTATCATGTGGCTAGGGACATTTTAAGAGTAAAATCTATAGTGGTACTAATGGTACGTGCGTATTTAGGTATAAAGTGACAGTGCGAGTGATAAGAATACCTATATACCTACATACAAGTTATGAAAACCAGCTTTATGTTCTACTGAAACATCAATAAGAAACTTCACCAAAATCGGTACCTATCCGTTTGGTAGATACACGGAAATGAGATAAAAAGTTTTTTTTTGTGTGCCACAGACGACAGACATACATACCTACAAATAGATATAGACTGTCAAGTAACTTCTCTTTGTTTTTGTCGGGAGTTAAACAGGAAAGTGGTTCCGTGACGTAAGCGTGCGTGGTTCGAGAGCTACGCGTGTTGCGTAGAGTTTACAGCTGTCGGCATCATGTTACGCGACATGTGCGGTGCGGCAACGGCGCAGCAGCTGCTGCTTGTATGTATCGCGTGCATCGCGGTGGCCGCACAAACAAGCTTGGAAGGTTGGTTCTTCGAGGATAGATCGAGGCAGAATTATAAACTCAAATGTGGATAAATAGCCCACTTCAAAAATCATACCTTTGTAAAAATCGGAGTGGAAATGAGATGAGATTAGATAGGTACACCTAAGCAAGTAAAAATGCCTTTGCTTATTTTTTGTTCTCTATTATATGTTATTGCAAATACTTTTTTTTTTGGGCTACTTACCTACAGTAATATACCTACTAGTAGTCCGCCCCGGACTTGGACCTCGCGTTATTCCTATTTTATATCATAAATACCTACTGGGATTAAAAAAAATGTAACAGTATTTGTATGAAAGTTAGCGATTTATTTTAAACAAGTGTTGGAAGACATAGATAACATACGGTGAAATGTTTAAAATAGTCATCCGCAACTCCCACAGAAAGTGGCGCCGTTTTGCCTCTTTTTGCCACGGCCCTCGTATCATCGCAACCACTGAACAGTGCATATTCGAACTTAAAAATTCTATACGTATAAATTACGTGCATGCTACAGTACTTGAGTTATCGTCGAACAAATATACCTACATACAAACATACACTTAAGTGCCGGCTCGTCCCAGTAGACTCTGCATGAGACCTCACGCTCGGTTAATATTAAAAAATGGACATCGCGGCTTTTGCAAACATGTAGGTACGTAGGTAATCGGACGATTACGCGTAATGCAAAACCCGCGGTTTTGTAGAGCGTCATCTGCCTCATGACAATTGAATGGGACCTGAGGCAGTGGTCCGACCGCCGACGATGAACGAGAAACGAGTAGAACTATAAACGAGTTGGCGATCAGGGGGAAGCGATTGTGTAGTTTCGATAGTCTTGTCGCTAGGCTATAAGCGAGTGTGCAAGTGCGACGAGCGGTTACTCGCGCCATACGTATACTTTCAAGACCGCACTGTAAAGAAGTGATCAAGCGAGCGAGCATCGCTGAACAAGTATCGCTGAGCGAGTTTATTTTTGAAGCTCGTCGCTCAGCGACAAAACTTGTAAAGCGAGTCGTCGCCGGCAGTTTGAACAGTCAGAGAGCAATTTTTATTATATGCATCTCTTTCGTTTATTTACACGGAATGTACATTTATTGTTCGTTTCTTGAGAGAGAAAATCGCCGATAGTTAGTCGTTTTCCCGCCGGCGGTCGGACCACTGCCTTAATTAGCTGACGTTCCATATACCGTACAATACCCACCTCCTTCTTGGCCATTTATACTAAAGTCAAAATCCGAGAGGTCTTTGACTAAAGTAGACCGCGCATGAGCGATCGACCAAGCCACAAACGTAGAGGGCCAAATGTGAGCGCACAGATAGTAAGTAGTCGCTTCTTCATAGACGCTGCTTCCGACTACTGGCATCTTGATATGACATTTGTAGCGGAGTTTGTGGCTGTAGGTTTGCGATGATGGGTATCTGCACGCGCAAATCTTTTTGAAGTCTCAGAAGCTAGGCCACAAAAACATTTGCGCGTGCTGTTCTTAGGAATAATTTCTCCCGACAGATGCCAGCTTAGGGGTGTTGACTGCGAACGGCGTGGAGCACCGTGGCCGTCTTCAAGAGCTGCACTACTATGATGGCATGCCGGTCAACTTCACCTGTACGCGCGTCTCGTCAGGACCTGATTCGCAAGCAGCTGTGCAGATTTCCTATCACTCTCAAGGTGCTACAATAGAAATATATCTTTGAACACAGACCAACCAAGTACCTACTGAAGCAGGCCCGGATTTAGGTGTGGAGGCCTCGGAGCAATGAAGACTTGGAGGCCCTTTGGGCCTTAGGGATAAGTACCAACTAGGTACTCTACTCTACTTCTCCTTCAAGATGGGTACCTAGTAAATTATTAAACTTATCAGGACGACTTGAAATTCTGATATTTTGTTAATCGACTAATTAGAGTGAACAAAAATATATACTTATACCGTTTTTGGTCAATATTTAAGAATATTAATTAATTATATTTCTATAAAGTATCTACTGTGAATAAAAGTAAAATAGCGAAAAAAATTAAAAGAAACGTATGTTTGCTAGTGTTTAGTCGACGGAATTTGGAACATTTTTTTTTCAAAATCTATGTGGGGGCTACTCTACCGCCGGTTGGCCTCCCCTAAATCCGGTCCTGAAGCTTCTAAAATTATTTTCTGAACCGCGGTCGATTATTTATTCTCAGTCTTTCAAAGCGGAGTGAAGGATTTGTGTCAACGTCAATTCCGGACACCAACCGGACACATCCATCCATCCATCCATCTCGTAGTGATTAATTTTAATTCCTTTATGCATTCATCTACCAGTCGTAGGACGTCAATTAAAGTCCACTCATAATTAGTATTACAATATTATAGATATAGCGCATTTCATCCAAATCCAGACAGAAAATATCTATTAGAGTCCTTTTAGTTCCTCCGTGTTCAATGAAGCTAGCTAGCTTGTATAGACATGTACAATTACATACTTATCAGATATTTATTGTGTATTGTACCTATTATTTTAGAATCGAATGCTGTCACAACTTCGTTCCAGCCGAAAGATTCAGTTTACATGTACTTGAAACTCAGGGAGGCTAACAACGATACCATTCTTACTTGCTCGGTGAGGGATGACTCAAAGAATGAGTCAAATACGAGTATTATCCAAATGCGTCTTCTTCTGCGAAACGTACTCTTTAAGGAAGGTATGTAAATAATAATAATAATATAATGTTTTCTCATATTCCACTTCCATTTACCATATTGTTTACTGTTTATTCGTACTTATGTCTTGACATTGCTTAGGTAAATATGTCTCTATAAATAATAACAACATAATGTTATGTTACCTTGACCCTTGTTATCAGGTGTGTTGATAAGGGCCTGTGGATGATCCATTTGCTTTTTATGAAGTACCTAGTAGCACTAGTAGCATATTTTATTGTTTGTAGGTTTTGAAGTAAACGGGCAGCTTTTACCCCAGCTCAATGATCAGAGCAAGGATGGAGTGCAGCGATACGAGTATCACTTTATATGGGAGGAACCTGTGACGGTGCGCCTCGTGAAGGACGAGCGCAAATACGACAAAGCGTGGTGCAGCGTTTCTGGACGCAACTTCCCCGGATCTTGGCTAGATCGTATGTAAACCACTAGTTTTTAATCTAGTTAAAAGGAAAGCCTTTGCGATCAACCTATATATGAGCAAATATAGCCCTTTCTTAATCTGTTTTATGTAGTGCCAAGAAAACAATGCACGTTTAATTTCTTCGTTATATGACTGGTAACATTATGCAAATCTAGCGATCGAATCCAGCGCTGGATTGCAACTGGAATAATGTAAACCGGCACTAGAACGCACTGGTGTGCTGATGTAGGTACTATCTATACAGCTGTTAATTATAAGTGAATTCGCCGTACGCGGTGTCATTAAAATAACCAAATTACACTTTCGGCCCTTATTGCAGGCTCCGATGGAGCTAGCAGCAGTCCCGTGAGCGCTGCTGCTCTTTCCAAACCGCTCTGGGAGGTTCTTAGCTCACTCAAAAGTTCTCTTCCTGTTTTAAAACGCATCCCGCGTGGTGCACATTTTTCGGTTGCCCAGTGATTAACTGCTGCTATTCGGATTGTTATATCCAAAAATTCTTTAGACGCCTGGGAACACCTCTTGACTTTTCCCTACGTTGTGCTTTACGTACATTCGGACCCAACAAACAAAAAATCCCTTACCACTTGGGTATTAGATGAGATATTTCCGCATATCGTTAAAAAAAAAATTCAAAATTTTTCGAGTGCCTCTGATAGGCTAATCAAAATTAACGCCCACATGGCTTTTACCATCATAAGATGTTGTCTGTTTGTTCCAAAATTTATGTACACTTTACGATGAAGTCCACTGTGGAAATACAATGAGCTCCTTTTGAGCTTAGACGATGTTGTAAAGCAGACCCTAGTATCGGTTTTGAATATTGACATGAGTGAAAGGGCGTGGCTACAAGCCTCCTTGCCTGTTAGACTTGGAGGGCTAGGGGTTCGCCAAATTTCAAGTGTTGCTTTTTTCTTGTCCTCCATTCATAGTACTCAGAATTTGATTGAAAAAATCCTCGCACCTTCTTTAGGCCATTCTGGCGTAGATGTAGCTCATTTGAATAAGGCAACGAATGCTTGGAAGGTCGCTTGCCCAAATACCGAGCTTCCAAAGACTATCGTCGCAGAGACTGTGGGATCGGCCGATCTGCGAACTAGCACGGAAATCTCTTCTAGATGTAGAGTAGTGTAGTTCTAGACGTGTCCTGGCGTCGCGGATCGCGCTCGTATCCTTGCAGTCTCTGTATGCAGTTCGGTCTTTGGTTGCAAGCATTGCCCTCTTTCAATACTGGTAACCTTTTAGACCCAAATGCATTTCGTCTAGCTGTCAGCTTACGCTTGGGTGCAAGGTGTTGTGAGGCCCATCGCTGTCAGTGTAGTACTGCAGTTGACCAGCTCGGTCACCACGGTCTCTCTTGCTCAAGAAGAGCTGGTCGGATTGGCCGCCACGCCAGCCTTAACGATGTCATACGCAGGGCTTTTGTCACCGCCAATATCGCAGCCGTACTCGAACCGAGTCAATACTTTGGCACCGTCACATCTTTCTGAGACTCAGAGCAGGGCTGGAGCGGCGGCAGCGGAGCAGCACAAGCGGCGCAAATATGCTAACCTCGGTAGGTATTACATATTTGAGCCATTTGGAGTTAAGGCTTTGGGTCCGTGGGGGCCGGGAACTCATCTTCTAATTCTAATTCTAATAGAATTAGAACTCATCTTGTTTTCAAAAGTCTTACTGAGCGTCTGGTGGATGCGACGCGTGACCAAAATGCTGGTATTTATTTGGCTCAACGTATAAGCATTGCCATTCAGCGTGACAATGCTGCCAGCATGCTGGGCACGCTGCCATCTGGCAGTGGGCTTGAGCATTTGGATTATCTTTAGACCTTCAAGGGTCTGTGGATGATCCAATTGCTTTCTATGTAGTAGTAGTGTAGGTAGTTTAAGCATTTAAAGTAGTATTGTATCATATTGTAGTTAATAAATAAATAATAAAAAAAGTTAATTATATTTATGCATGTTTTTGACCGACGAACTGGAAGAGGTACTCAATTCGACGCGTATATATATGTATATATATTTTATGTATAACCACGCATAATATTTTTCATAGTAATCCGATTTCAATAATTCTTATTTTATTAAAAAGAGTATACTTTGGGATTGGTCCCATTTAAATTTTATCGAAATCGGCTGAGCCATTTTTGATAAATCAACAATCATATGAAAATGCTACATCGATCCGTGCGAAATATTCGCGAATTCTGTAAAAGGATGAAGTCGGTCTTGCTAATTTAAAAAAAAAAAAAAAACAATCTTGTTGTTTTAGATGTCTTAGCCAATGAAATAATGTCACCGTCAGTGGGCGTGCACCTAGTGAATAGGAGTTTATCGATGGAGCAATCTGGTACTACCATCACATGCCACTTGCGGAACGCCACTGCCCGCAACACAAGAGACGTGGTGTTACAAGTCACATTCATTTACTATGATCTCGGTGAGAAAATTACTATCTATAAATCTATACCAGTTGTTTCTAGACGGATATATATTTTAGCATTATCATTGTACCAACTCATTATAATGACCAACTTTTGCATCTGGGATTATCCCCAAGATGGCGATTTATCGACTCTTGCCGGAGTTTAAATATGTATAGTGTGTGTTTATTGCGTGTTTCCGAGAAAATGCAAATTTAGTTGTTTTTCAGGGTTTCGTACCTTATAAGATATAAAACGGAACCCTTATAGGATCACTTTGTTGTCCGTCTGTCAGTCTGTGTGTATGTCAAGACTCTTTATCTCGGGAACGCGTTAAGACATCGATTTGAAATTTAAACTGTATGTATACCTATCTATGGTCTCTTGCAGTTGTGTAAAAGAAAAACTTCTCAGTTATCGTTTATAAAAGTTAGAGCCGTATATGGCGTAAAAAACTGCATTTTTCGACACTCACAAAAATCAAAACCTACAGGGTACTTCTCGTTGACATAGAACTATGACATTTGGCGAGAAGCATTGTCTTAGAGTACACATATAGGAATAAATCTGAGAACTGTACATTTTTTATTAAATCACAAAAAATAGGGCCTCAAAATTCACAAAATATATGTTCATTATTCAAAGTGAGTAAATCGTATCATGTAAGGTATCATATAAAAGAACTTCATTAGCACATGCTGAAACAGGTTTTTAATTATTTTAAAATTGTGTAATTTTCGATGTATGACGAGAAAAGTGAAAAAAAAAAATAAGTCGATGGTTATAGTATAGAGATTTTAATAACTTACTTCCCAATTTTGTGAAAATTTCTGGATTTGTACGGAACCCTTGATGTGCGAGCCTGACTCGCACTTGTCCGGTTTTTTAATTCTTGTACCTACCTAGAATAGCTCAGTCGCTCTTTAGTGCGTAAGCATTTTAATAGTAGTAATACCCTTTATTAATTGCTTTACGATTGTGAGGTCGTGGGCTCAAAAACCGGGCCAGTACCAATGAATACTTTGGAACTTTTCATCATTTGGTTTCTGCCGTACGCAAAAATTCCAAACTAATATCGGGCGTTGCATCTCGATGTATAGTACTTATACTACCTACATCTATGATTTACAAAGTCATAATATTTATAATTTTCCCTTCTTTTCAGTGCCTTTTATCGGCGGGCTGTCAATGTCAAGTGTGACGCTTTTATACAAGGACAACACTTCGACCCATGTGACGTACGCGGGAAACAGCACCTACCAGCTCACGTGCAACCCAGACGGGCCTGCTACTAAGAGCATGTGGATATTCTCTCGTACGCCCTTGATTCCATGTCTATTCTTCGTTTTGTCGTGTGGAAGTCCACTGCTGGACACGGTTATCACCTATAAATCCCGTAGTCTGGGATTCATATTGCTCCTGTTTACGCAAAGCGAGGTTGCAGCATCGAAGATTACCTCCTTGCTGCTGACGACGCTGAGGGTCACTAGGTATCCGCAGGGAATTCTCGGAGGGTGCGAGCATCCTACACGTTTGCGAGGGCGCTAGTGGTACCTACTTCCAGCACCCTCTCAAACCTATTTAAACCTCCAATCAGAACAGTTAGAATCAATTAGCATTCAGTGCGATCCTATTTGACCGCCACGACTTGATTTTTTTTTATATACCTACCCGACATTTTGTTGACTATAGACATGGTTTGCGCCTGGTAGTGCTGGTCGTCAGTTCACCTATGGAACGGAAAATAGTGGACGTTTCGTGGTCTCTACTCGCGAACTTTGCTACATGCTCTGCCTACTGCCATTTCTACTAGTCAATGCACTATGTCGGTAGCTTTGGTTCTACGAATCTTGTCCTTTCTCATTCGATCTCATACAGAGAGACTCCGAGCATAAACTTTTCGAAAGCTCCGATACCGGCCACAAAGGACGTTTCTGGCCACTAACATTTTGTAAAACAAAACGGTAGCACCATTTATGGCTGTACTTGAAACTCGATTCGAAAAACGCTCGTTACACATTGCTTAAGCCATAATTTTTAAATAATATAACTAATATTTAAATGGTTTTAATACATTTTTCAGCTCGAGAAGTAATTTATTCTGATGCTAAATACCCGAATTCGTTCAGCATGAAGGATGGCGTCAAATCGTCTTTGATAAAATGTTTGCGCAAGTCGGACAACAGTTCGATCCCGGAGCGCCTCATAGAGTTGTGGCTGCGGCGTCAAGAGTCACCACCAGTAACTGAGCGTCATGTACACGATAAAGGTTTGTTATGTTTTTGATTATTATTATATCACTCATTTATTTTGTTAACTCAGGTTACATTTTAAAAAAAATTAGCAAAATAAAAACATTGTATAACATTTATTAAAGGTAAAACAGCGAAAAAAATCGAAAGCAAATTTTTTTACTTGTGTTTACTAGTTAGAATATGCAAGTATTTTTTCGAAATTTATTATGGCGGCCTCGGAGCTTTAGCCCCTTGCTTTCCCCTAAATCCGGCCCTGATTTTTAGACTCGATAAAGGTATATTACTTCGAGCAAATATTTACTGAGCCACAGTCCATAAGTGACAGTAGTAAAAAAATGACAGAGCGCCGTCATACATAAGTACTTTGATATATACATAAAATAACTCAAAATGACCCATTTTCTCAAATCTCGACGTTATTTCACCTAATAAGGGTAACTGAGCACTTTGTCATCGCTCGGCGTTGTAGTCAGCTTGCAATTACCATAAGACTAACTAAAAAGCCTGCCCACTACGTAGCTTGGGCAAGGTTTTGGCTCGGACACTTTTTTGCACGATTGTGACTATAGAAGCTTGCTCAATGGTATAAATTATGAAAGATGGCGTCAAGATGACTTCAATAAGGTATATTGTTTGCGCAGATAGGATAACATATAGCGTTAAAATCCATACCCCTCATACGAACAGCCAGAATGTGGAACACTGCCTGAGTTTGTCTTCGAAAATATAATCATCAATCAATATTTATACTGTATTGTGTCTATTACAGGTACTGTGTGGATACCTCCGATTGCTGGAGTATCCGTATCGTTGCTCTTAGTACTTGTATTGCTGACCCTGGCGGGTGAGTACCTATTATTGACCGACGAACCACCGGAAGAGGTATACAATTCGTCGCATATATATATATATATATATTTTATGTATAACCACGCATAACTTTTTTCGTAGTAGTCCGATATCAATAATTCTTTTTTTTATTGAAAAGAGTATACTTTGAAATTGATCCCATTTAAATTTTATCGAAATTGGCTGAGCCATATTTGATAAATCAACAATAATGTGAAAAATGTTATATCGATCCGTGCATAATATTTGCGTTCTAGCGATGCGCCCCGGCTTCGCACAGGTGTATTATACATATAAACATTTCTCTTGAATTATTCTATCTATTAAAACGAACTGCATCAAAATCCGTTGCGTAGTTTTAAAGATATAAGTATACATGGGGACAGACAGCGGAAAGCGACTTTGTTTTATACTATACAACGTGTAACAGAACGGTTCAACAATACTTAAACCACGCATGCTCAGACATATTTAAAACTTACCCCATAAGGTCTCACAATCCTCAGTATGTTAGATTACGAGATAAACCAAGTTAAAGTTTTGCGTAAAACAACCTGATGTCAACCCTAAACTTATCAGCTGACGGTAATGACAAAGACTAATTAGTGTACAGACATATTTTATTTTTGCCTACAAAATCGTGGACGGGCTTTTACACACAAACATTGTAAGTAGGTACGTGGTCATAGGTACAAGTTACAAGGTCATAGATTGATTTACCTAACTCATCTAAACTCCCTAGACTAGAACATGTTGTAAGTACTACCTGTTGCATAAAATGATTACATCGTCTATGTAACAACCTTTCTGATGTAGCAGGACTGTAAAAAAAGATTCACAAAGATATTTTTTTTGTCACTCATACCTATTTGCATGTGTTAGTAGTCGTGTGACATCAGTCATTGGCCGTGATATTTTAAGTAGTGTAAAACCTGAGAATAGGTCTTAGCACTCGGCATATTCTACCAGCTCCAAGTCATGTCAAAATAAAAAATACGTACCTATTTACCTACATTACAAGATAAATTTATTTGTTGTTAGCTTAGATTTAAAAAAAAACATCAAATATTCTGGACACGACACGAAAATACTTAGATGTTATTTTAACTGTAAAAAGAGCGAGACGAAAGCCAAAGTAATATGAAAGTTCAGAATGTTTTATACCTAGCTTTTGCTAGGTTCTCTCCCAGATACATACATTAAAATTATTATTTAATATCATTAAAAAAAGCCGTGGTGGTCAAGAGGTAGTGACAGCCGCCTTACAATCGTGAAGTCGTGGGTTCAAATCCCCGGTCCCGTACCAATGAGTTCTTTGGAATTTATGTACGGAATTTCATACCTCTGGCTTTTCTGTGAAGGAAAACATCGTGAGGCAACCTGCATATGGCCGTAGTAGAAATTCGATGGCGTATATGAATCCACCAACCCGCACTGGGCCAGCGTGGTGAATATGGCCCAATCACCCTTCGTGGGTAGGCATACGTCCTGCAGTGGACTATTTGAAAAAAAGGCTGGTACAGTAAAATACTACATTCAAAATAGAAATCACGCGTAACAATAGTTTTCAAACCAAAGTTAGAGCATTTCAACTACGCATCTGTATTTTTATCTTTATGATCGGCGATAGTCCACGTGGACTGGCGGCGCTTGCACACACGAGCCGACAAAGAGCATAAACAAACATCGCCAGCAAATCACGAATCAGCCGCCACTATGGCGGCTCTTTAAGCAAAATTAGCTCCGCCCCCCAAAAAATATGTTTTTCACAATATGGGTTCCGTACAATATTTTGTTCTACTATTTTTATATTATGGTAAAATGTTGTCTGAAGCTTTGTTATTTAGTTTCTACTACATCCATCCACCCATTTATCAGACATAGGACGTCCACTGCTGGACATAGGCCTCGCTAGCTCGCTCCGCTCGCGCTTTCTCGAAATGATTTCTTTTCTTTTGCTTATTTAAAATGTCGAATCAAAACGATTCATTTGAAATAACGTAAATAAATATGTTTATAATAGCTTCAGTCCACCCGAACTTTACGGTATCATCGGCTATCCATTCTTCGAACAATGTGCCCTGTCCACTGCTACTTTTTTCCATTCGAGAACTTTACGGTATCATCGGCCATCCATTCTTCGAACAATGTGCCCTGTCCACTGCTACTTTTTTCCATTCAAGAACTTTACGGTATCATCGGCCATCCATTCTTCGAACAATGTGCCCTGTCCACTGCTACTTTTTTCCATTCAAGAACTTTACGGTATCATCGGCCATCCATTCTTCGAACAATGTGCCCTGTCCACTGCTACTTTTTTCCATTCGAGAACTTTAAGGTATCATCGGCCATCCATTCTTCGAACAATGTGCCCTGTCCACTGCTACTTTTTTCCATTCGAGAACTTTACGGTATCATCGGCCATCCATTCTTCGAACAATGTGCCCTGTCCACTGCTACTTTTTTCCATTCAAGAACTTAACGGTATCATCGGCCATCCATTCTTCGAACAATGTGCCCTGTCCACTGCTACTTTTTTCCATTCGAGAACTTTACGGTATCATCGGCCATCCATTCTTCGAACAATGTGCCCTGTCCACTGCTACTTTTTTCCATTCGAGAACTTTACGGTATCATAGGCCATCTATCCATCCAACAGCCGAAAGACTCCACTGCGGGACATAGGCCTCCCTTTGGATTTCCAATAAGGCCAGTTGGAAGCGGCCTGTATCCAGCGCGTTCCTCCGATCTTTATTATATCGTTAGTCCACCTGGTCAGTGGACATCCTACGCTGCGCTTGCTGGTCCGTGGTCTCCATTCGAGAACTTTACGGCCCCATCGGCCATCCGTTCTTCGAAATATGTGCGCATCAAAAAAAAACTTTCACTAAAAACGAAATTCAAAATATGAACACTGAACCCTAAAATTTTGATTCCAATTTTAATAGAAATAATAGGAATTTTTTAGTCAGTCGCCCTCTGACCTTGCGGAAATGAAGACGTCTAACAACTCTTTCTACGATCGCGATGTCTAGGCAGTCTAGGATACCTAATAATATTATGCGTTGGTGATACAAATGGCAACTACGGTGCCGCGCACGAGCTGACATTTTGAAGAAGGCAGGCCGCTTTCTACCGACGCGGGTGAGGCGGCGGCGGCGGCGCGGCGCGCGAAGTAGGTGTACTTTTCTAACTTACGGACTTCTTAGACGGATGTGTACGTCTGCTCAGTACCTACTGGGAACTTTCACGAAGGATGACCCGGTGCTCGAGTTGGTTCAAATCTCGAGACGCGCAGTCTGCAGCATTTTTAAAGATTGCCCAACGACCAGCACGCATCGGGCAGAAGCGGCGTTCCACATTAACCAGATGGAGGTCTGGAGGACATTTAATAGCGCCCGCGCATTATGCGCGCCGCGTCAGCGACCACCTGAACGTGCGGTTTCCAGGACGGTGAATAAGACCCAGGGGCGTGGTGTGCTGGCCACCAAGGTCTCCGGACTTAACGTGATTAGACTTTTTGTGGTGGTACATTAAAAATATTGTTTATTCTGTGCCGTGCGACTCCAGTCCAGGAGAGATGATCCCTCGTATCGTACACGGAATTTTGAGGTGGTGAACGTGAGAAAATCTATGGCTCGTCGTGCCTTCGTACTCGGTTGTGCTGCGAGCGAGGAGGTCAGGATTTCGAGCTTTTCCTTTGACTTTTATTAAGTTTTTGTGGACGCCCCTGTGTGTGTTAACTGTATAGATAGGTACCTAGTTGTTATTTGTAGTAGGCAAATAAAAATAGTGAATTTAAAATATCTATCAATTTGTTTTTTTTTTCTATCACTTCTGAGTGCCCATAGGACCTAATTACCTAGGTAAGTAATTTTATATGCCAAAGATAGGGTAAGTACCCACATGTACCTAGGCTGCGCCACACAAGTTGGCGGATATGAAGTCAACAGCTACAAGCTGCACAATATCCAATCCTGACAGAAGCTCACATAAAGCCGCACGTTGATTGGCATTTAGCTAACTTCACATCGGCCAACTTGTGTGGCGCGGCCTATAACATTTGTTTACTTACAAGAGTGTCAAGAAACCTTACAATTAGGGTAAGTAAATAGGTATTTGTCAAAAATAGGATACCTAAATTGGTTATCTACTCTGAAAATTCCTAGGTACTTACATATTTAAGTTACGCATTAAAATAAAACATTAAGTAGGTAATTATGGAACTAGATACCTACAAGTAGGCCACGAATTTTTAGCTGTTTTTAAATGTGAATTAGGTCTCGACTAGGTCTAGGGACTAGGTCTAAGAATCTGTAGGTAAGTAGCCTCCTTCAACAGCATTACGTAGCCTAACTAGCATTTCCTTGTAGATTTTGAACCTAAAACTAAAAAATAAGACGCCGCGGCGCGTTCGCGTGTCGGGCCGACGGCAGCGAGCGGAGCGCGGAGCCACGGCGCGTTGTTGGCGTGCGGCGCGGGCGGCGGCGACTTCATCAAACCTTTCGAGGCGAGGCCGCGCCCGGTCACCGACCTCACTACTTTAGGGTTGTCCAAAATAATTTGAAAAAAATATTTTTTAGTTTTATATGGAAAAAATAAGATGACTTTTGAAGTCTAAAATTCATACAGGTGATTCGTGACTGGATATACATACATGCCGTTCAGTATTGTTGAACCTTTATGTTACACGTTGTATATAATGATTCTGTACACGGGTGAAGTCGGTCATGCTATTTTTTGCAAAAAATAATTATGGATTTAATTTCGATTGATACCTAAATTATTCAAGGGAGTTGTAAAATCAACCAATAAGTACATGATGTTTCTATTGACGACGGATATTTTCTAGGATATTATTGTTATCATCCTTATGAACACTTACACGACGGGCCAAACCCGAAAACGTATAAGCTAAACTATAACGCCAAATCAGTCGTTGTTCATCAACTTTTAACAAAATGCTAGCAAAGCAGCCGATTTCGATAAAATTAATTTGGAACCTCGGGAGTACACCAATTAAAGCAGTTCACAATTGATAGAACAAAAAAAAATCAGTTTACAATTGACGAAAATATCGATGAACATAAATAAAACACATAGAAAAACATAGAATTCCTCCTTCTTTTTAAAAGTTGGTTGAAAATTGCGTGGCTTCCAGCATGGTTCGCGTGGCGGCGCTGTTGTCGCGGCGCGCCGCGGGAGGACCGCATCGAGCTGCACGCGCCCGACGCCCGCTCGTCCTGCCCTAGTGAAGAACACCACTACGAAGACATAAAGGAACTACCCCCTTCTGGTATTAAAATTACCTACCTACTGTATAGATGTTTATGCCACATACCTAATTATAAAATAATAAATGTAGCTGGGGATTGCGACTCATGGAAGGAAATGGGGGAGTCCTTTGCCCAGCAGTGGGACAGTTAAGTACAGATTAAAAAAATATAGTATATTTTTATAGGCCTAAAAAGGCTGGGGCGTGACGATTTGAATACTATCCGGGAAGGTTGGTAGGAAGTGGCGCGACATAGAAGGAAGTGGGGAGAGCTTTTCTCAGCAATAAGACAGCATTTTACAATGTGTAGAGATTTAAAAGAGGTGTACCTATAATATGTACATATCTAATTATATGCTCATCATTACTAACAACTGTTACTAAAACTGAAAATCTAACAACTGCACCGTAATCAGTGAACTTTATTATTCGTGTTTTTGCTTCGCAAAACCTGTAGATAAGCATCGTTCCTGTAACGGTATCACGTAAAAACGTGTTTTCATTCACGTGTCCCAAGGGTGTAAAACCTCAGAAAAATTAAAGAGATTTTTTATTAAAATCTATGGGAATACGGCAAGATTCAACGCAGATTCATTACACTTCTTATTTTGATTAGAGATTGGCTTGCGTTTTACTACACCTTGCTTGATGTCAAGAAAAGAGAAAAGATCGATCTGAATCTATCGGAAAAGTTGTAGCACATTAAGAAAATATCTGACTTTAGTAAAAATAGCCAAATATTTTTCAGGAGAACCGCCAAATATCGCCCAGAGGCCTCAACTACCACTGCCTAAGACTGCGGCTTTAGAAGGTGAAGTATACTGAGTGAACGAAATGAGCGAAGCGTCTCATAGTTTCTACTCGACAATTTTGGTTTCATCTGTTCGGACATTGATTCTCTTTATCCTCCAGATTACATTTTTAAACGAACCTTGACGAAACTTGTTCGAATACCAGGTTCTAAATATTTCTGTTTTTTTTTGTCGTCGGCGATTTTTGAGTGAGGAAGTATTTTCCTCAAGAAGGGGGGAAATTGCTCTACTTACCGCTTTTTATCCACCGATTTTGATATTATTGGCAAGATATATCTAAATCATAGCAAGATTTGATATTATGAACGAAGTCGGTCAAGAGCGAGAGGAGATTATAAAAAAAATATGGGTACCTACTTATGAAGATTGAGTGAAATATATGTGAGGTCTATGAGCGGAGAACTACTAGTATATTATTTAAATATCAGAACAATATAGCTTCAGTTATCATTCTGTGATTTGGATGTACAGAGAGCGGCGGCGCGGGCGGCGGCGGCGGGCGTTACCGGCACTACGACACGCCGTACGAGTGGCGCATCTTCCGGTTCGGGGTGCGGCCCTGCGCGTGCCGCCGGTGTGCGCGCTAATTTGCGCGCGTTACCGTTAAAAGTCACTTTTAACGGTAACAATAAAAAACAACGAGTTGCATTCCGGGAGTGCCGGCAGAAGTGAAAACTTGAACATTAACGTTGTGCATTTTTGAATATTTTGGTATGGTTAAGGCATAATTTCGGGTGTTTCCCTTCTCACGAATTGCTTTATTTATCAGTATAAAAGTACTATGGTAAACTATTATAGGTATGTATAGGTATGTAATTATGATGAAATAATTTACCACATACTTAGGTATGTGGTAAATTATTTTCGGTACGTTTTTGCGGTAGAAAGAGAAGGGGATATTATGCCGATATATTAATATTAGTATTAAGGTCTGCTCTCCCTCCGTTTTATGAATTTTCGATCATTTACGAGTGTCTTGACGCGAGTTTAACATTTTTTTCCCACCCCAAAAAGTGCACAACACCGCTAAAGAAGTTTTCAGTTCAAAAAACTCATTTTATTTTATAATTAGTTCATAAGGCAGAAAGTCAGCCAAAGCCGTACAAACTATACTCTATAAAATTTAACTTGATCTCTGCGACAGCCGTCAAAAAAATCACGCCTATGCTATGAAGTCATGAATTTCTTAATAGTACAGACAGTACCTGTCAATGTCATACTTTATGGGCATGCCGATTAGTGATGGGCGACGAATGATCGTGACCACAGAGTTTTAGATAGAGTTTTATTAAAAATATCAATAGTTTATACTACCGATATTTTAAATAAAACTTAATTTATCATTAATTTTATTGTGTATATTAATATCATAACATTTTTTACATGTGTAATTAAATTAAACCCAATTATATGTTACATTAGCATCGATAATAGTGAAAAACGTCGATAAATACTATCGTTATCTACATTATTATGAGTATTTAATTAATATCATAACATTATTTACATGTGTACATACTTGATCTTATGTAATAGTAAGTAAATAAAATCCAATTTCTCACCTTCGACTACTCAATCGATTTCATTACAACATTGTTTGAAAATCGATTTTTTCCACCACTATCCCAACTCTAAAAATGTCAATCTTCTATGACAATGTCACTGTCGCAGAGATCAAGTTAAATTTTATAGAGTATAGGTGTGTCCATTCCTGTTATTATTTTGATAGCTTTTCTCAAATTGACGCTTGGTATACTGTACAATTGATCAAGTTTAAAAAACATTACGAAGAATAAAAATTGTATCTTAGGTTTACCATATTGTTTTTTTATTAACTGTTCACATATAAAATTAGTTTAGTAAAATCATCTGTAAAATATCTCCTAGCATATTAATATTTCTTAAGTCTAAGTAAACTTTAAGATACTAAATAAACGTATTATTTACTTTAAACTGATAAATGGGTTTTTATTTTATGAACCCTTTGCTACATATTTTATTATATTTAGAGAAAAGAGCTATAATAGATTGATATGTTTCACATTTTCAAAATTGTATAAGCTCAGTTTAAATTTTCAGTAATATATATTTATATATAGTAATATATAAAATTAAATAGTTTTCAGTTTTTGTATAGCTTCTTAAATTCGGTTTAAAATACAAATCTGTCATATTTTGTTTGTTTTTGTTATTTTAATTTTACGGTAGTAACACGAGTATTTTTTTTACTGTTCTAACAACTTTCAACTGTAGTAGTAAGAAGAGTAATTCGTTTACCGTTCTTACTACTGGTGGTAAGAATGGTAGTAACACTGGGAACAAACCAAATTAATTGATCTTGCTCCAATCCAATCATTAATCTATACTCTATAAAATATAGCTTGATCTCTGCGACAGCTGTCAGAAAAATCACGCCTATGAAGTCCTGAATTTCTTAATAGTACAGACAGTACCTGTCAATGTCATACTTTATGGACATGCCGATTAGTGATGGGCGACGAATGATCGTGACCATAGAGTTTTACATAGAGTTTTATTTAAAATATCGATAGTTTATACTAACGATATTTTAAATAAAACTTAATTTATCATTAATTTTACTGTAGATTTTAATATCATAACATTATTTACATGTGTATTATATTGAACCCAATTATATGTTACATTAGCATCGATAATAGTGACAAAGTCGATAAATACTATCGTAAAATTATTATATTTTATTTAATTAATATCATAACACTATTAAAATGTGTACATACTTGTTCTTAAATAATAGTAAGTAAATAAAATCCAATTTCTCACCTACAACTACTATCGATAATCGATTTTTCCACTACCATCCCAACTCTGAAAATGTCAATCTTCTATGTCAATGTCACTGTCGCAGAGATCAAGCTATCTTTTATGCAGATAAGGCTTCAACTTAATATAAGGAAATAAATTGTAATTCTTTTTGCTGTCCTACGAATAGAGTATTTATTCATGAGTTCGTAGCTCTAGCAGTTATTCATGGTGTGCTATGAGTGTGAAAGCTTGTAGCCGCGTTACGTAGATGACGCCGTAGACGGCCTACATTACTTATACGCTACGATACCGTTGAGCTACGCGGCCTGCTACGAGTCGTATAATTCATATTTTTAAAACAGTAAAAATGCCAAGTCGATGTTCATATTGGATTGTAGATTATTTACTAATAATACCTATTATAAATCCGAAGGTGTATTTGTTGGTTTGTTTGTTACGCAGTAACAGAGCAGCTTTTCATCCCAGAAAAATAGTTGATTGAATCAGGCGTTACTTTGCGGAAATTCATCTTCAAATCTATGTTTTGAATTAATATTTAGTGTATTTCCGCTATCTTGTTGTAGGCATATAAGTTTAAGGGCATTAAGTGCATTAAGGACATTTATGAAAAAAAAAAAATGTTCTTTCCTTTTTTCATAAATGTCCTTAATGCACTTAATGCCCTTAAACTTATATGCCTACAACAAGATAGCGGAAATACACTAAATATTAATTCAAAACATAGATCCCAGAAAAATAAAAAGGTTATGTATATAGGATAGCACAATAATCAAAATATCACGCGGGTAAAGCTTTTTTAGAAGGCGAGATTTTTTTCATGTCTCTTTCTAAATCGTGCCATTTTAAATCGATCATCTCTTTCAGATTTTCTCGATCGACCACATTATCCCTTTTGATATCTCTTTGAAGCGGATACATGCTATTTCTTTGCATTTATTTCTTTCATTACGCGCAATCATTGACATTGCCATATAGTATGATGCGCTTTGCACATAGTGCAACTATTGCAGCAATTGGCAACTACCTGTTTACATTATATTTCATGGGACTACGTACACACTGTACGCAGTCTAGTCTAGTTTCCATACGTAAATGTATGGAAAATCTTGCCCAGAGCTATCAAAACTGACAAATATGAATTGGAATTTGACACTATCGGGGGAAAAACACGGCAACAGCCGAGATATTTTTCATGTCTCTTTCTAACTCAAGCCATATTAAATTAATGCATCTCCTTCATATTTTCTCGATAGACCACATTACTCCTCTGGTTGCAATAGCTCTATGATTTCAGCATTTTCAGCTCAATAGAAGGTACTCTGTCATTTTTTATGTCAGTAGGTACGTCAATCCAACGTCAATCACACAAAGTACTTTGCAATGGTACTTTGTTAGACTTTGTTATTTACAGAAAGTTAATCATTTTTTCATATTTATTTAGATTTTATCGTTATTGAGTGAAATTTTAGAATAAAATATGGTTTACTCTTCTCCTGTACCGGTAAGATTGATTTAAAGCTGGACTTTAGCAAACGGGATTAGACTATGCCAGATTTGGATCAAAGATACAGATGAACTCATGCATTGGAACTTTAAACCACATAATATCGACACTATGGCCTTTTTCATGGGTGTTGCTGCAAGAGAGCACGGGAGTTTGGTACCCATTATTGAAACTTCATTGTTTACAACTTAAGTGAGAAGTGGACAAAAGTAGGCAACTGCTAGAGCTTATTGGCAACTGCCCGCCTAGATAAAACCTCTAGCTACGTTAATGACCCTCCTAGGTATTATGTTCCTTAGCAAATTTGGTAATAATTCTGCCATTGATGCATGCCTCAGACCAAATAAAAAATCAAGACAGAACGTCGTGAGCAGCCAAGTGAGGCCGGTTTTTTATACATGTGTGAGTGCGTCGGTGTTGTGCCGCCATATTTCGACTGACGTGTCAAGGCGTTGTTTCGTTGTACGTACAGGTAAAGGTGTGTAAATGTGTGCACTGCGAGGCGTAGTTTTGCCGGCCTTACTTGTTTATTCACAACATTCTGTCTTGATTTTTTTATTTGATCTGAGGATGCATGGATATCAAAGGCAGAATTATACCAACCTAAACTTAGAACTAAAGTAAATTCTACGATACCAACTGCGATATGCAGGCAGTGCTATGTGTTTTGCTATGTTTGTTGCAGGGGCATCAAATGCATAGTTACCGACTACTAACTGTGATAAGGAACATTTTAGAATCATTTAAATATAATCGACAAAATGAATCAATGTTTTTAAAGTTAGTTCCAACATTAACGCAGTGGGTGCACGGGTAAATAGAAATTACTCCTACACCCACCAGCAGGTTAAGCCAGTGGGTGGACGGGTAGCGAGCCGAAGATACTACCTAAGAGGGTCATTAACGTTGCTAGAGCTAGAGTTTTTTTTTCTGATTTGGCCCTGGGTTTGATTGCCGGCTGGAGAGATATTTGAGTGATGAATTTCAATACTTGTTCTGAGTCAGGGTATCAGTGGTCTTTGTCTTCGTGTGTGTTCCGTGGCTTACCACTTACATTAAATCTTCATAGAGAGCTATTATTTATATTTTAAATTATCTACCTACATCTTTAAATAGCCAAGAACAATAAGTACCTATGTATAAAATATGTGTCTATTTATATTTGCAGAGTTTAAGAAATAGTGGCAGCTCAATGGAATCAATACAAGTATGTACCTATGTATAAGTGCACAATCAGCTGTGTCAACAAATATGAATAAAAATGTTACTTTGAAATCTTCAAATCACTCCTTGAATTATATATGTACATAACCATAAGAGCGTTAATCACTCTTTAGCTAATATTTACACTGCATTTTTAAGTAAATAAGTACATTACTAATTAATTAACCTTTTGATCGCCGTAGTCACCTATACTTGACTAGTACTTAACGGGCACTCACGATGTCTATAGTTGTCAAAAAACCGGGTCACATATAAAGAAATATGTGGCGTTGCTGTCGAAAGGTCAAAAAATCAGGGTTTTTTAGGTTTTTAGGGTTCCGGGTTACCACAAGGTAAAAACGATACCCTATTACTAAGATAAGACTTCGTTGTCAATCTTTCTGTCTATCACCGTTGTTTTTTTGTCGACAGTTGATTTTTTTATATTTTTGCATGTGTATAGTTCAGTGAGATATTATACGATGACACGCAACGGGCTCCGTCGAGAAGACAGTCGCCAGATCGAGCGACGTTGGTGTCTTCGCCTGAAATCGGGAGAGATTCAGTCAATAAAGTAAAAACTACACCGTCCAAGTCCGAAGATCGATCTCGGGGTCTCTCTAAAGAGTTTGACTTCACTCTAGCTCGGACCACCTCTAGGAGGCTTGAGTAAGTATTACGAGAGTAATGAGATGATTAGAGTATACTATTACGACTTATGAGTTTTAAGTAAGAATATCGAAAATAACGTGCTGAAATTTTGCAGTCAAGCGCTGTGCAATTAGCAAAAATCTTTCGAAACTGCAAAATTTGATTTACGCTGGTGGTGCTGATTGTACGGAACGTTACTTACGAGTAACTTCGGCGATACTCAAGAAACACCCAGTGGCGAAATTACGTTTTCGCCGCCAGTAGGCTTTTGAATTTTTGCGTCAAATCTACCGCTTCAATATGCTACTACGCAAACGGTAGTAAAAACTATAACTTGGATTCTAAGCGGTAATACGTACCTATCTTAATATGATGTTTTTTTCTGCAGACCTAAAATATTTAGATATACGAAATCATTTGTTCTTATTGACACTAAAAATGAAATGGTCTGAAATTTGATGCCCCCTAAAATCTGCCGCTCTAGGCTCCAGCCTCCTCAGCCTTTAAGTAAATCCGCCACTGGGAACACCAAACTCGTCTTGGCGGGGGCACTACCGAGGTCTCAGATCAGGGTGCTATAAACGCTATATATAGGTATGGCAAAAGTAATAAGATGAAATATTATATTATTAGTTATAAACGTGCTGTTTTTTCCTTTGCCAGTCTCAGAGGCGGTGTGATGTCTCTCGTGAAAGGCTGCCTCGGCGGCGGGATAATGTGCATACACGAGTCTTACATGGTGTGCGGCTTGTGGACGGCCCTGCCTGTCAACGCGCTCCTCGGCCTGGTTCTTGCTTATTCTATGTATGTGAGTTTCTTCTTATGGAACTTCTCCGAAACAGCTTGACCGCTATTTATGAACTTTATCTGCGTTTACCCGCGGCTTCGCTCGCATGATATTTTTTTGTTATATCTATCTTTTTTTCTCTATTCCATAGGATAGGATTGTGCTATCGCATTATATTTTTGAGAGATAAAAAGTAGCCTGTGTCACTTTTTGTCCATGCAATAAATCAAGTCAATCTGTTGTTTGTGTTGCTGCGTGAAAAAGTAACAAACGAAAAAACACACTTCAAATTGGTTTTTATAGATAAAGCTCTTTAGTATTCGATTTTACTAGGACTAGGTAAACCACGTAATTGGCGAATTTATGTTTTGACCTATAACTGACTTGACGAATCACAGAAATGGTAGATTAAGCCTTTGACTTGCGCAGGATATGATTAATAAAGGATTTGACGAATTACAAATGTGGCAAAGTAAACGTACGAGTATGACACGTTTAGAAATTACCAAATCAAAAGTTTTTGACGACTGTCTGCGTAATCTTTCGGATTTATAAATTCAGTAAAAATTTCAACCTATACTGAATACGTTGCATAAGTTTAAGCTATTTTTTATACCCCTTGGTGCTAATGTTAGCATTATGTAGGTTTTTAGGGTTCCATACCTCAAACGGAAAAATACGGAACCCTTATAGGATCACTTTGTTGTCCGTCTATCCGTCTGTGTGTAAGTCAAGACTTTATCTCGGGAACGCGTAAAGATATCGAGTTGAAATTTAAACTGTATACGTATATCTATGGTCTCTTGCAGTGGTGTAAAAAAACTTCTCAGTTATCGTTTAAAAAAGTTAGAGCCGTTTATGTCATAAAAACCGCATATTTCTACACTCACAAAAAATCAAAACCTACAGGGTACTTCCCGTTGATATAGAACTATAAAATTAAGCGAAAGGCATTGTATCAGAGTACATATATAGGAATAAATCTGAAAACTGTACATTTTTATTTGAATCACATAAAAATAGGACTCAAAATTCACAAAATATGGAATCAATGTTCAAAGTGAGTAAATCATATGAAGGAACTGCATTAGCACATGCTAAAACAGGTTTTTAATTATTTTAACAATGTTTAATTTTCGAAGTATGACGAGAAAAGTGAAAAAAAAAAAAACTTTTTTGTCGGTGGTTATGGTATAGATATTTTAACAATTTACTTTCCAATTTTGTGAAATTTTCTGGATTTGTACGGAACCCTCTATGTGCGAGCCTGACTTGCACTTGTCCGGTTTTTTCTTATTTGACAAAACAACGTTGGACGGGGCTCCAAATAATAAGAGTGCCTCGCTCTAGAATTTTTATATTATATTTATGCCAAAACAACGTTTGTCAGGTAAGATTCTTTTTTTTTTTCCAGTATTAAAAGTAAGTCTACTATACTCTCCGACCCTTAAACCTATGTCCATGAAAAAAATTAAGTCGATCCCTCCGACGTTCGAAATTTATAATACTAGCATAAAATAAGCTATTCAGTAGCTTAGTCTATGATATTAGTAAGGATTGTTGAAATGTTTGATGGTCCACTGCTAGACAGTGGACATCCTAAGCGTAATATGCTCTGATGACTGCATCTTCAGGAGTTGACGACAGCTGCGCAGAAGACGTACACCCGCCTGAATGTGGAAACCATGTCCTACCCAGAGCTCGCGGAGGCCATTCTCGAATACGGACCCTGGGAGAAACTTAAAAGGTTCAGCGGATCTTTCAGGTTGTTAATTATTTGTTTATGTAGGATATAAATATATATACCTACCCAAGAAATTCTAAGAAATTCTTATTGAGTAATTTAATATCCTCTAAAAATTCTATGATTCTGAAAAAGTATAACTCTACAATAATGTGTATATACAGTAGAACAACAATTTTTATATCCCATTATGATTATAGCTAAATTAATCTCCCAGTGTTCCTGAAAATTTCAGAACAGAAAGGATTGTATGATTTTAAAAGATGGATACTGTACAATTTTTTGCGGAAAAGTGTTATGATTTCCACGGTATCTGCTGTGATGTCGTCTTGTTTCAGGCATACTGTTGAAGTTTTTATTTGCATCAACTCCCTCTGCGGCTGCTCCGTCTTACAAACTATGATAGCTCGACAAATGAAGCAACTTGTAGAAGGTAATCTTATCTAAATCATGCCCAAGTTTGTACGAACTGTATGAAGACGGTGGCCTGAATATGATTAAGAGTTATCTGCCTATCCTGTACTAAGCCGAAAGGTGACTGAGGCCCATAATTACGTACAACTTTTACTATGGGACCAACAGGGAATTCTAGAAAAAAGTCAGCTCTTTAAAAATTGCACATAACACATTAAAATATACGATTTTCGCATTTGATGTTTTTTAAGTGTGTTCGTTAAAATTGTTGAAAGAATTTAAAGACTTGAACCAGATGTCTACTTCATGATTAAAGTAAGTTCGTATAGGCTAGCCAAGGTTTTAAAGCTGCGTGTCTCCGATATAAGGGTTTTAAAACCTGAAGGCTTCTAATATGGCTTGAAACTACCAGCTACTAAACAGCCAGTCACGCATGCGACCACGAAAAGCCCATACTAGCCCGGTGGACTCGTAATGCTCTGTCGTAGGTAAGTAAATTAATAAAAACCAAACGTGGTCGCCCATCCAAAGACTGGACGTGCCAAACGTTGCTTAACTTCGGTGATCGCTAGAACACCTAGTCAAACTACTTCAATTTTGTCCTACCTAGTTCTTTCGTATGCTTTTTCATTTAGGTACAGAGTTGGTGTCTAATGCCTGGCCCACAGTGCGAGTGTACATAGCGGTGCTGCTCCTACCTTGTCTGATCATATCTGTGTTTACGAGCTTGAAGCATCTCGCTCCTTTCTCTATTATCATGGATGTGTTTATTGGTAAGCAAATCTTTAAAACTCACGTCATTATTTTATAGTCGAATAATAATACCTATGTAACATTGTGTGTGTATTAGGTATCAGTATAGGAATTCATACCGATCGATACGTCAGGTTATCCACCTTTTCTTGAGTTTCTCAGTTTGGAGCTCTGCCATTAGCTTCAACATTAACTACCTTAAAATTGCTTTGTTTGGACTTATCCTAATTTTCTTTTACCATAAGTACTAGTAGTAACTAAGGCCTCATTGAGTTTGCACATGCTTTTTTCGACAGACATTTCGTTCTAGATAAAGTTAGCTGAAAGACATGAAAGTCAATATAATCTAAGTTTCTGCGGTAGTTTTTTCCCACCCCAGAATAATATTATGTAGCAGCACCCCATCCCAAAAGGACAGAATGTAGCTGATGCCTCCGCTACAGAAAATCTCTAGCTACGCCAATCGCCTCTTGAAAGCCTCAACCTTGGCTAAACGGGTAAAACAACCAGACTTAAAGTGTATTCCGAGCCAACTCTCGATCTAGAAAGCCTAGATCTAGGAGAGACCTAATTTCGCACGAAACTGCTTCAAATCACAACTGCACGTAACGGCAATAACAATTACACAATTATTATTTACTAACTGACCCTTCGTTTCACGCAATATCTTTATAAATTATACCCTATGTATTATTTTGATGTACATATAAGCATTACGATTGCTTTTTTTTTTTATCTCAAACCGTTCAGTAGTTTTTGCGTGAAAGTGGAATACATACAAACTTTCGCGTTTATAATATTAGTAGGATAGTAGAAAAGATCACAATAAATCACTGATTCATTTTAGTGCATAAATAGATAACATTGCATTCTGGATTTGAACAAATTGAACTGCATCAGGTAATTTTCCAATTCGCTCAATCATCGTCAAGTAATCGGATAAAATAAATAAATAATTATATTTAGCCAAAAATGCCATAAAATCAACCGAGTCAACTCCAATAGTTTGCATTTATCAGTGTATCATCAACGTAGTAATTTTCACATTATTGTTGATTTGCCAAAAACTACAAAGCCGATTTCGATAAAATTTGTATGAGATTGAAGTATGCTCTACCAAGTCTATCAAATAAAACAAAATCATCGAAATCGGTTCATATTGCATATAATACACACAAAAAAACATACAGACAAATTAAGAACCGCTTTTTTAAGTCGGTTTAAAATAAAAGGTTCCTTCCAGCTGAGAACCTATTTTTATGATTTACTAAAAGAAACGGATCATGTAGATGATCATCCTAGAGGCAAGTTACTAGGTAAGTTACATATTCATAGATTTGTGTGTTGCTTGGTTGTGAATGAAATTGCTTTGAATATAAGTTAGTCAAAATTTACCGATGTTTCACCTTCAAAGGAAATAAGATAATTAGATTAACACTGCTAAGAGTACGCTAATTAAAGATCGAGGAATATCGAACCTTCATTACGAAGCATATTTACGAGTTTACATAATTATGTACATAAACTTTCGAGATATGTAAAATAGTTTACACCTGAGAGTTTCTTTAGGTGTACCTACGAGAAGAAACATTACATCATTTACGTGTTCGCCACTCTACTTGCAATTCATTTATTTAATTTAATGCTACATCTACGACCGCACTATGCAAATGCGGTCGCAACATACCTAGTCAGGTCATAAGTATTGTCACACAGTAAAAACTTTTCTTTTAGAATGCTGGCCATAAAAAAGTTTATTGAATTCGAATTTCGAATTGTTCATGAAAATAAAAATGTATGCTTTTTAGAATTTTACTCATTTTTAAATATGGAGTGTACGCTTAAAGAAGACCGTGTTGCAGTTATTGCGTTGCATCGTTGCGGTTACGCGCCAATTCAAATTTTTGACATACTGGAAAATTTGAATATGACCAAAAGATTCGTTTATCGTACCATTAAACGATACAATGAAGGCTCTAGTGTAGATGACAGGTCAAGAAGTGGTCGCCCTTGGTCTGTTAGGACTCCAGCAGTGATAAAAGCTGTGAAGGTGCGAATTCAAAGAAATCCCAAACGTAAGCAGAAACTGTTGGCCCTTCAGATGGGGTTAAGCAGAACCACGGTGAAAAGGGTGTTAAATGAAGACTAAGGGCTTCAGGCATATCGAAGAAAAACAGGACATCGTTTAAATGTTCGTCTAATGGACCTGAGACTGAAGAGATGCCGCGCTTTGTTGAAACGGTACGCGGGAAAAAAATATCGGGAAATTCTTTTTTCGGATGAATAAAATTTTACCGTAGAAGAGAGCTACAACAAAAAAAATGATAAGGTGCACGCACACAGTAGTGAAGAAGCGAGCAACCGTATTCCGCGTGTCGAACGAAGGAAGGTTGAAGGTTGAACGAAGTCATTTTCCATCCTCGCTCATGGTATGGTTGGGAGTTTCTTATTGGGGCTTAACAGAGGTACATTTTTGTGAGAAAGGTGTAAAAACGAATGCAGTTGTGTATCAAAATACAGTCCTGACGAAACTTGTAGAACCTGTTTCTCATACCATGTTCAATAACAGGCACTGGGTATTCCAACAAGATTCGGCGCCAGCTCATAGAGCGAAGAGCACACAAGACTGGCTGGCGGCGCGTGAAATCGACTTCATCCGGCACGAAGACTGGCCCTCCTCCAGTCCAGATTTGAGTCCGTTAGATTACAAGATATGGCAACACTTGGAGGAAAAGGCGCGTTCAAAGCCTCATCCCAATTTGGAGTCACTCAAGACATCCTTGATTAAGGCAGCCGCCGATATTGACATGGACCTCATTCGTGCTGCGATAGACGACCGGCCGCGCAGATTGAAGGCCTGTATTCAAAATCAAGGTCATTTTGAATAATTTTTATTGTCATATGAATCTATGTTTTGTTGAGTTCATTTTGGTATATAAATGGTTACATAATTAATAAAGTTTTTTCAATTATTTTATATTAAACATGTGACAGAATTTATGACCTGACTGTGTAGAAACATATAGTTTTCATACCCACTATAATCGGACGGCATTGTAGTGCATTTCCGTTAGTGGTCTTACAACATCCTCTGATCCCTGGTAAGTCTATAAATAGCCTAAAAATGGTAAAATTATCCCTACAGTACTTCTGAGTGTGGCAACGATGGGCTACAGCGCGCTTGCGGCCAAAACCAATCCCCTCAACATGCCCGTCTTCCGCTCACTGGACGGCCTCTTCGAGCTCATCGGGGTGTCCCTTTTCGCTATGGACGGCATCGTGATCACCCTCGCCGTTGAAAATAACCTGTGCAATCCCAAGATGTTTCCTCTAGTATTACTTATAGGTACCTATACTGTCCATTTAGATCGAATCCAAAACGGCTGAAAATCTTTTATACTATGGAAATTAACGTGGTTTTCACACATTTTATACTATACAGGGTTATTTCTAATCAATTAGCATCCTCTTAAGGGCTTATTCTGTACATCAAAACTAACAACTTTTGTTATACGACTTTTGTCAAAACACGAAAAAAATTTTGGTTGTTCCATAAAAAAATATAGTTCACCCGCGACAAAATGTATGGAACAACAGATTTTTTTTTTTGAGTTAGGCGAAAGTCGCAGAACAAAAGTTGGTAGTTTTGATGCACAGAATAAGCCCCTAGAAGAATGCTAATTACGAGTATATATAGTATAAAATGGCTGAAAATCTGATAACTTTTAATGATAGCGCGACCTGTAGTCTCGTCTTGGCCCCATTTTACATGAAGTTGTTTTTTGTGGGATTAGTTTTTCTAGCCGAAGTTGTTCTAGCTTTGTTCGAAGAAAATTGCAGTAAAATAGCAATGATGTAATATGAAAACAGTGTACTTACCTATAAATAAATAACTTAAGTGTCCCAAACACATAGAAAACATTTTTTTAAAACATTAAAACACACTCATTAAATTTTGGCGGTAGTTGATTTGGTTTAGAAAAAGTCGTTCAACGTTCGTGTGGTGTGGATAGATGTCATAATCTTTTGGCTCGCTGGCTCCGGGCCACGTAATCTTGTTACAGCATATTAGCTAATTATGAATGTATAACTTGCGTCTGTTCTTAGAACACATCTGAAAATTCGTCTCTTGCTCGCACTCATGTAGTTATACAAGCGAGGAGGCACGAATCCCTAAAAGTTTTCTTTATTGATATACAGGTCGATTTTGTTTTACTCTGCGCTCTCGCTAAAAAACTTCTGACACCTACCGTTTGTTCCGACTAATACATCATAATGTTATGAATTTTCGTAGATGGGCTGAATTAGATGGTCTCAAGGGTTTCTCAGCGAGTAGGTTTAGCAGCTATTACATAAAAAATTATGTGTAACAGGTATGTCAATCGTGGTGTCCCTCGTGATGATCTTCGGCTTCATCGGCTATTGGGGTTACGGAGACCAAAGCTTGGCGCCTATAACTATCAACTTTCCTTGGGGAGCGTAAGTATTATTCGATGCTGATAAGTGATAATAATGCTTTTTGTCTCTCAAACGTTCCAAATATAAACACGCTTAAAAACTCTCTGGTATCGTTACTGTATGAGACTTCCTTACCGAGACTTATAAATTACCTATTTGAGATTCTCTTTTCATTATCATAATTTCAGCAATGGGACGTCCATTGCTAGACATGGGTGTCACCCGCAGATTCACAAGAATCATTCATTAGCACTTTTCATCCAGCGTAATCTTAGGTCACATGTCTGGTGTGTTTCAGATTCTCTATCCAATTGAAGATGTTCTTAGCTATCATGGCCTACATCACCTTCGCCCTAAACTTCTGGGTGCCTTCGTGCCTGGTCTGGTATTATGCGTCCTACAGACATGGCCCTAGCAGGCATTGGATCTGGGAGAGGGTGTACAGAATGCTGTTGGTTATCTTGACGAATATTGTGGCTCTGTTGGTACCAAGCATTGCAATGTTCAGCGGATTAGTAAGTTTGTTTGATTTTAAAATATGTACCTACTTACCGTGCGATACACAAGCAGGCACGCATTTCTAGATATAGGGTGGTATAACGAGAGTTAAGAAGCTATAAGCTAATAAGCTTACACAATAAGGCCCCTGAATTGGTCGTTTGTGACTAAAGTTTGATTTTCGCACGACATCATTACGTACCTAAGTACTTTGCTACGGAGAAGTAACTAGCTAAAACGAATATGACATACACTACGCGAACCATGTAGGAAATGGCGTGTAGTTTGTTCGTACTAAAGTACGAATTCAGGGGCCTTATTGTGTAAGCGTTCTGACGTTCGGCTTCGCTTTTTCTCCTGCTCGCGCCAGTTAGTCACGTCACGAGAGCGAGCGGGAGGAAAAGCGAAGCTGAACGTCAGAGCGCTTACACAATAAGGCCCCAGATCGGCCTCAGATTTGCGTGAGTTTTTGCGCACCTTTACAAACTATACAATGAATTATCTGTCTTTTTAACCGACTTCAAAAAAGAGGTTCTCAATTCGACTACTTATGTTTTTGGATGTATGTTACGCGATTACTCCGCGAATTATGATCGGATTTTGATGATTTTTTTTCTGTTTGGTAGATTGAAATTTAGATGTGGCCCCATTTAATCGAAATTGGCTCAGCTATTTTTGAAAAATCAACAATAAGGTTGCTGGAAGAAATCGCTCTAAGCGATAAGGCCGCACTATTGTAATTATATTGTACTCTTTTATTGTTTTATTGTAAATTGTGTGAAGAATAAAGCGTTTTCTATTCTATTCTATTCAATAATCAAAAAATAGTATCAATTTTGCACATGATTGTAGTCAGTTGTGCCATAATTGCCGAAAAATAATTAGGTATATCTCGTCTATTTAGTAGCCTTAACAATTAATCGAAAAAAATCTGTCCCTTCTTTGAGGGTCTAATGTGAGAAATCACCAGTTGAACTTTCCTATATTAGGTCAGCAAACGATTCAAAATTCAAAAATGTGATTGGATTTTGGTTTGGACCTGCAGTTTTGTCCAATTTTTTGTTTCTTTTTCAGGTGGGATCTTTTTGTGTGTCTGTTTTGGGGCTGATATTCCCCGCTTTTATAGTTTTAACTCTGGAGTGGGAAGACCCTGGACTCGGGAAGTTCTACTGGCGCGCGTGGAAGGCGATATTCTTCATCTTGCTCGGGCTGACTCTGTGCTTTATTGGTACTTACGCCAACATCCGGGAGTTGGTAATCTATCTTACCGATGTCAATAACCATGGAGGGTTTAGATCTTATGCATTGAGCAATAAAGATTAACCTTTTGACCGCCGCATTTTTTTGGAGTCAGACTCTCCATGCTGCAGAACATGCAATATAATAGTTACACCCACCCGGGCTAGCATACGCACTATGACGTAATTTTATCGACGTTTTAGGGCGAGGGTGAAGCATTTCCATCGCTTTCCCAAAGAACTTCTCGAGCAATAAAAACGCTCCAATTTAGTTCATAAAGTTTTAACATGAAAAAGTACATTTACATAGGAAACATAAGTGGTGATCATATGTCCTCGTTGGCGATGTGGTGCGCGTTGAGAGGCCGCCGGCTCTCCTCGTCGGAGCCGTAGATCACCTCCTCGTCCGAGTCGTTGATCATCGAGAACGCGGGGTTGTCTTTGGTGATGCCGCTTTCTGGAAAGACCACGGAATATAAATAAATATTTTGGGTCATCTTACACACGGTCTCTGACCCCAAACGTAGCATTATTATATCTTCTTTGCCCAAACTAAGCAAAGCTTGTGATGTGGCTGCCAGAGACTGATGATATACTACTTATCTACTACATATTTTTAAATACATACAAACTCATATATAACATCCAGGCACAGAGCAAACACTTATTATATTTTCGTTCATCACATAAATATTTGCCTTGGGTGGGATAACGCTGTCTCGTTCTGACACTACGAACGAAATAATTCGTGGCGCGCATACTAGCCCGGCTGGAGTCAGTGTCACTATACAATCATTGGACTACCGAGACAGACGATAGGCCCAATTATAAAGGAGCCACCGTAATTATATTATAGCAACTAACTGCGCCCCGCGCTTTCACCCGCGCAGCTCACGATTGTGTTGGGTACAAACTGAGTAAAATGACTTAGTGGCAATTTAACAATTAGGTAGGTATATTTGAAAAGCCGTGGTGTTCTAGTGGCAATGACACCGGCTTTACAATCGTGAGGTCATGGTTTCATATCCCGGTGATGAATGAACCAATGAAATCCTTGGAATTTATGTACGGAATTTCACACCACGAGCTTTTCGGTGAAGGAAAACATCGTGAGGCAACCTGCATACGTCCGTAGAAGAATATGTGAATCCACCAACCCGCACTGGGCCAGCGTGGTGGATATGGCCCAATCACCCTTCATGGGTAGGCTTACGTCCTGCAGTGGACCATTAAAAAGGCTGGTACAGTACAAAACAGTTATATCTCACACTAATAAGGCGCATCATATTATTGTTTCATGCAGTGGGCTATTAAAAAAAGGCTGGTACAGTAGGTAACTATAATTAAATATCGATTTCTCTCATGTTACTTTGAAACTATTTTCATCTGCAACCACGAAATGTGGACAGATAATTAAGCAGTTTGAAGGTTGCGCAGCAGCATTTTTGATGCTCCTACCTTAAGGAGCAACTCATGTAGCGAGCTCGGGGAAGCGAGACTATGTAAAAGCTCTACAGGGCGGCATAGACTCGAAATACCCACAAATCAAGGCTGATAGGACTCAATATGGCCGCCATGTATGGCGGCATAGTTTATTTTTCACCAAAAATAACACACCTGATTTCAATCATAGGTACAAAATTCAAATAGTTCGCTCGAATCGATGTGTACCATTTTTTGATAATGATGATCTTTCAAAAACGATAAGCGATATAATTCAGAAAAATACGAAACACGTGGTCGATTAATTTTGTTTAAGTATTTTGCCAAATTTCAAGTCAAGCGGCCATCGAGGAATCGTGTTCTCCCATACTAAGTTCGCCTCGCTATTTCACCCACATAGGGCTGGAATTTCGCAAAATCCGTTCTTAGTGAGCACCTATAGCCTAAAAGGATCCCCATATAAAATTTGAAACTCCTGGGACTTGTACTTTTTGAGATTTCGTGATAGGTGAGTCAGTAAATCACGATTTTATATATATATATATATATATATATATATATATATATATATATATATATATATATATATATATATATATATATATATATATATATATATATATATATATATATAAATAGATTTAGAATATTGCTGTTTCTCTTTCACTATAGGTACCTACGCATTCGATAGAGAGGAAACTTTTAAAGTTGTTATTAAATTTATGATGGCGAGGTGTTTTGGCGGGAGAAAAAAGGTGTTTTATTTATTTTGGCGATTCCGAGATGAGATGTGATTTTTTTCTCGGATTCCAGGCTGGCCCCATAGTAAATGTTGTCTAAAATGATGATCAAAATTACACCGTTTTAGGCTTAATACCCACTCCTTTTTGAATAGCCTATTACGAAAATTGATAAATAGTTCGTAATAATTAGGTACCATGTTTTGTCACCAACATTAGGTACTCGTATATCCGCTATGGTCCAAATTGCATTATCTTTATCCCCCAACTAATAGGTATAACTACAATATGACAAAGCTGGGCAATCAACGTGTCAGTTTTCAGATTATTTTTACAGATAAGATTGCATAAATAATTAGTATTTCAGTATATTATTGATCTAATAAAATTCCAAAGCCGCCTTTAATCTGCCGTCTACTGAGTCAAACGGAAAAACCTACTGTTAATAATTAATATCACCTTACACATTAGTAGATTTGCCCCGCATACTGTTTATCATCTCGTCTCTGGTGGATAGCAGCGTAAATATATGCGATTCATTATGAAACAGTTGCTATTTCCTTCCTTAATTATTTATTACTGCTTCAAGTTTTCGCTTTAGCTTTTTACCTTAATAGATACTTACCATGAATGGAACCACCTCCAGGAGAGAATAGATAGGCTAGTATGTACATCTTGAAGTTGAAGAGGCCGTAAAGAGCCATGAAAGGCGCCGAAGTGTCGTAGTGGACCCGCGGCTGGGAGGCCCAATGGTCTTGGAGTGCCGCAGGGCCCCACCCTTGGGCCGCCAGTATTGTTGTGATGGCCGTTACTGTCGCTACCACTATGGACAAGCAGCGGAGTCTAATATCTGGAAAAGGGCGCGATATTTCTATTTTTAACTGACTTCAAAAAGTTCCCATTTAGTCTATTTTTTGTATGTACATGTTAATCGATTACTCCGCCAATTATGCATCAATTATGAGGATACATTTTTTATTTGGCAGATAATACTTAAAATTGTGCTCCCATTTAAATTTTTATTGAAATCAGCTGAGTAGTTTTTGAAAAATCAACAATAATGCGAAAAGTACTACATCGATGATACATTATTTTAAAATTCATTTACTGACATGATATGGCTTACAGCAGTATTTTATTATACATGGTATAGCAGCAGTAATTATTATTGTAGTATGGATTGTTCAGACCATGATGTGATTCTATTTTGTAATAAGTGTACCTATAGGTATCTAAAAGTTTCAATGCAAACACTTACCAAAAAACGGCATATTTCTTAAATCGCTATACGCTTTTATTATCAAAACTAATAAATATAGGAAGTACAGCGTAACTGCAACGAAGAACATCGTTTTTACCACCTGAAAAGAAACAAGTATTATTTATCACAATAAATTCAATTTCTATACAGGGTTATTTCTAATCAATTGGTATCCTTCTAGGGGCTTATTCTGTACATCAAAACTAACAACTTTTGTTATAAGACTTTCGTCAAAACTAAAAAAAAAAACAGCTGTTCCATACATTTAGTCACAAAGATTTTTTTTGAGTTTTGACAAAAGTCGTAGAACAAAAGTTATTAGTTTTGATGCACAGAATAAGCCCCTAAAAGGATGTTAATTGATTAGAAGTAACCCTGTATATTTTTAAAAATGTGTATAAAAAGTGTAGAGTTGACAGTTGAGAGTTGAGTTGGGAGTTAAAAAGTTTTATCTACTCTAATTTGTTGATCAATAAGATTTGAACACATAATTATTATATACCACGGGACTAATCGCGCACTAAAATTATGAGATAAATAAATACCTCCTCATCCCGACGTTTCGGCCGAGTTGCATCGGCCGTGGTCACGGGTAGACGGGATGAGGGGGTATTTATTTATCTCATAATTTTAGTGCGCGATTAGTCCCGTAGTATATAATAATTATGTGATCAATAAGATACAACTACTTAGTGAAACGAGGCTACCATGGGAGCCGGGGGTGCAAGACTTTCTTACACTTTCTTTTCTGCCAGGGGGGTGCAAGTGCACCTTCTTGCACTCCCCCCTGGCAGAAAAGAAAGTGTATAGAAAAAAAATGGTTAGGTATATGTAAAGTTGATAATTTACTTGATAACGTACTTAGAAAACATTGTTGAATCAATAACTGAAATAAGCCGAACGCTTATGCCAATCGTGCCTCTCTATCGCTTGTTTCGCGCTCCCGCTTGCACGCTCAGCTCATGCGGAACGTGGCGCTTTTTCATGCGTGCAGCCGGCGTTCATCGATTGTCAAAATGAAGGACGGCAAGGTACATAAATTTGGGATCCCAAGGATTATTAGTTCGCAGGATGGCGAGGCCCTGTCGTTGATACCAGAGGATCCGCCCTGAGAAACCCCCAGGATTGAGGTCACTGAGATGCAGATTTACCCCCCTGAAATATTTCTGGCGGCGTCCATAGACGCTATAACAACAGTTTATGATTATTGAAATTGAAACTTACGGTGTAGTTTGGATTGGTCATGTAGTTGAAGGTAGGGTCGATATAAGCGTAGTATTTCTGCCATATCGTGACGATCATGGCAGGCGACCACACCAGCCCCACGATCACCACTTTGATCAGGTAGAAAGATAAGAAACTCCTTTCATTCTGCAACAAAATAAGCTTGCATAGAATTCCCTCATAGGCATTTAGGAGAGGAGATAATACAAAAGGGGTGATTTGTAGAAAAAAAAAACAATTGTGTTGTATAGTCTACCTAGCATGTAAAATTGTAAATGAAAGTGACAGAGGATAGAGTGTATATTACAGTGCCGGATTAACCCGATCAGAGGCCCTTAGGCAGTGCGATTCTCGGGGCCCTATTACAGAACCAGTTTCAATAGTTTTCCAATACCAGGCATCTTAGTGGTTTGTACAAAACCCTTGGTAGGCGAACCTGACTCGCACTTGTCCAGTTCTGTTTCCTTATGCGTTCACAGGACCCCGTGACACAGATTAGGCAATTGCCTAATCTGCCTTAGAGATAATCCGCCACTGAGTAAATATATATGATGTAGAACTGAGTTAACAGGCGTGTAAAGTTTTAAGCTCGAGTGAGAATTACGTACTGGTGACTCTGGACGACGAAAGTCTATATCCAATAGAGGACGTCCTACCGTTGATGATATGTATGATGGTGATAAAAAAAATGGTAGATAGATACAGAGCAGTCGTGTTCAAATTATCATACCTACATAGATAGTGTTTATCAGCTAATCAATCGTAAATAGGTAGAAAACTAATGTTCTGGATATCATTAGTAATAAAACCAATTTAAAACACATTAATGATATGACAGTACCTATTGTATTAAGTGTTTGCTGTTGGTTTTATTCCGCTGGATACATTGGCTATATTCGATGGCTCGTTGAAAATAAGTATCATAAATAAGCCATTTGTAGTGCCACCAATAAGTCATCTAGGTACTTACAACAAAACTTGAGAACCGTATTGGCAAGAAGTGCAGCGTATGATGTCCAATTGTCCATTCACTAGGTGAAGTGAAGAGCCACGATTAAAAGTTACGAAAAAGAAAAGAGAAAATTTAGAATATTTCTCCAAAATTATGATGCTCTTTTTAAAGAAGCAAGAAGTATGTAGAAAGAGACGATTGTATTAGAGAAGTACAAGTACAATTAACTTGTGGGGAAAATTCTATAGAGAATTAGAGATGTTACTATACCTGCCTGGAAGAAATCACTTTCAGTGATAAAGTCGCCGGTTGCTTCACATGTTTTAACATCTATTTTTATCTATTTTTCTGTTTAATGTGTGTGTGAATGTGAATTAATAAAGATGTATATCTATTTATCTATCTATACTCGCTATATCCATCTATAGTCGCTATATTTACGTGTCCTATTTAAAATATAAAAACGTTTGTTCATACGAGTATCACGTCCTTTTATAGTTTATTTGCCGAACTGTTGATACTAGAGCGGTATCGATAGTTCGGTGCTTAGTTAAAACCGAACCATTGGAACTGAAAAGTTTCAGTAGTTTGGTAAACCGGAACAACCGGACTACTGCTATTAGAGGCGTAGTAGGCAAGTTTTGGCGGCTGCTTCTCATGCACAGATGCAATACAGGACGATGCACTTACACAACGCTCTATAGATATTTATTAGGTAGTTTAGATTTATTTTAGTGTAGTTTTCTAGTAAAGCATTAGTTTTAAGAAATATTATTCATATCATATTAAAAAAGTAATGCAACTCAAAGAGACCCGGTGTCTGTGGAGTGCAATAAATAATATAATAAAATAATCGACCAAATGCGAGCCGGACTAGCTCACGAAGGGTTCTGTACAGTATGGAAGCCCTCCTTAATATATTTTATTTTAATTTAATTATTTATTTTTGTAGGGAATATACAACTTAATATTCTGTGCACATTTCAAGCATCTTTCTGTTGTCGTTATTAATATCAAGCAAAAAATAATGTTTCTTGTATAGGAGCCCTTAAATATTTATTTGAGGGCGTGCATGCCTTGAGCATTCATGCTCGCCATCGAAGGCTCCTTCTTGCGGCGGCGTCGTGTGTCGGGTCGTTCTCTTCCCTTAAATATGGTCGAGGAGAGTGATGGCTGATACATGCGTCATACTCGTGATCGGGTGCTGCATGCGGGTCGCCGCCGCCGGTTTGCTCGTGGCATTCACGCAATGCAATGAAACCACTAACTTAGACTAAGATTTACACTAACCATTGTACAGTCGCATTCTTTCAATTGTAACTTACTTAACAAAAGGCACAGACCCAGGAGTCTGTGGGCCATTAATTTAAATAAAATAAAAAATATTTTATTTTTATTTAATTATTTATTTATGTAGTGATTATTTTACTAAACATTCTGTGGATATTTCAAGCATCTACTTGTCACCGTTATCAATATCGATCGAAAAACGGCTAAAAATTCAGGTTTGTTGTATGGGAGTCCCCTTAAATATTTATTTCTGTTTTTAGTATTTGTTGTTATAGCGGCAACAGTAATAATCATATATCATCTGTGAAAATTTCAACGTTCTAGCTATAACCATTCATGAGATACAGCCTGGAGACAGACTGACAGACAGACGGACAGCGGAGTCTTAGTAATAGGGTCCCTTATTTACCCGTTGGGGACGGAACCCTAAAAAGCGAAAAACCTAAGGTGCTCAAATCTGTGATTCTAGGGAAGGGACGATGAAGTTGAAGTTTAATTGACACCAACCGATTTTACTGAAACTGTTAATAATGCGCAAATGAGCTTTCTTCCTCAACAATCACGCGTAGAATATGTAGACGATCAAGGAAGATACTAATATGCTTATTCCCGCTGTCTAGATATGTAGTGATTTTCTTAGTCAGCATAAGAACTAGATCTTTCGTGGACAACCCTTCTCGCTGTGTGGGTTTCCTCACTGATTAGCGCAGCAAGTTATTTTAGAAAGATTTTATTTTAGAATAGAAAAATAAAATTTAATGGTTCTTTTTTTTCACCCGTTTTGTAAACTGGGTATACTACCTTTATCCGTTTTTTTTTTACATAACCGGAAGACTACCCATTTCAAAACTAAGGTTGTATATGTGAGATATAGGTTCAGCTAATATGTCTACCTACATATTGTTTAGTAAATTTAGCCGTAATCTTATCCCATCCTGATGCATGCGTCTTAAGGCAATCGTGAGACCAAATTGACCATAAAAGTGTTGTTATTTACCTCTAAATATTATCTGACTTAAGTGTTTTTTTTTTCATGTATTTCGCACTTCAAACGCTAGTATTATACATCTTAGTTATTACAGTTTTTTAAATGACTTTAAAGTTATAAGCCTCTAAATAAAAATATTTTACGCAAAACTTTGGCTGAAAAATCTGGGAAAAAAATAAGACGTACAAGCGTGCACAATATTCCTTGCTCAAGCGATTGACACCAAAACCATAACATTTCTTTGCTTATTATTTTTGTATGGACAAGTTATCGCCTCACAATCGACTTTCTCCCGAAACGTAAAAAACCAGAAAACACGAAAACACTGATCGATTCAGAATCCTCTTCAGAACTAGAGCCTGGCTAACGAAAGTTGATACTGACAAAGCGCGGCAAATTTAAAAAATATAAGTTTGGCAGCCCTAAACTGAGAGGGAAATACTTTCTCTCACTCACACGATGTAGCATTGTTACCATACTGCGATTTTGATTCTTACAAATCTTTGGGGGAATCGCAAAAAAATCTTTTTTCAAGCTTTAACTTGTCGTGTAGGAGTTTTATATTCATTACGTTAATTATTTTTTGTTTTTTGACGTTATTATTATGCCAAATTGAGGCTTCGCATTGCTCTCCAAATGATCCAAATAATTTCAACGCGTACCTATCTACTTCGTTACGATAAAGATTATGATAATATAATGAATAATTTTGTTCAGTTTAGTACATGAAGTTTGAAAAAGTTTTTAATACAAGGTAAAATACCCCAATTTAAAGGTAAATCCACGATGGTAGTAGCACCGTGTGTTGTCATATAAAAAGCATGCGAAAAATTCCAGTATCAACTTTCGTTAGCCAGACTCTATTTCTCACGTCAATAGGATCTGTAGGGAACAATGATATTGGTACCTAGATGAGATAGAGGAATCCAAAGTTTTTGCTATAGATAGATGCTAAATAGTTTTCTGTGTTTTTTTAATTTATTTAAGGTTTTGTTAGCCCGAGTCTTGCCAATAGATGTAAGATAAGTAAGATATAGATAAAATATGAATTGACTTAAAAAGAAACAAGTCTCATAAAACAAAATTGCTAAAGGTATGATCGCAGTCATTATTTGTTCAACTAAGAAAGAAATCTAATGATTCTCTAAATTAGAAATAGATTGATGTAAAATTAAGTTAGTATATCGGTATCATTAGTGTCATATATCAACTGGAGCATAGAGTGCATTCGTCAGTCGTTCGCTAAGTCTCGATCACTCCATTTGTGCACCACGCATTTTGGTAAAATGAAGGTTGATTTCAAGATTATTGTTGTATTATGCGCTGTTTGTTATGGGTGCGAGGCAGGACTTCTAAGAGGTCTTGGAAAGGCTATTGCTGGAATTCCAATCGCGGCTCACTTAGGGCTGCACGACGTCCTCAATTTTGGAGTTGATTTAGTACCGGACGAGCTTTTTGCAGTGAAAGACGCTGCCAGACATTTTGTCAACCCTCATGGCGAACACAAAGAACCAGCTCCTGGTGGTTCTGGAAGCTCTCATGGCGGACACAAAGAACCGGGTTTTAGTGGTTCTGTAAACTTTAATGGCGGACACAAGGAACCGGGTTTTGGTGGTTCTCTAAACCTTAATGGCGGAAACAAGGGATCGTCTTCTGGTGGTTTTGACGGTGGATACCAGGGATCATCATCTGGAGGTTTTGACAACTCTCATGGCGGACACAAGGAACCGGGTTTTAGTGGTTCTATAAACCTTGATGGCGGATACAAGGGATCGCCTTCTGGTGGTTTTGACAACTCTCATGGCGGACACAAAGGATCGTCTTCTAGTGGTTTTGACGGTGGATACCAGGGATCATCATCTGGAGGTTTTGACAACTCTCATGGCGGACCGGGTTTTAGTGGTTCTATAAACCTTGATGGCGGTTACAAGGGATCGCCTTCTGGTGGTTTTGACAACTCTCATGGCGGACACAAAGGATCGTCTTCTGGTGGTTTTGACGGCGAATACAAGGGATCGTCTTCTGGTGGTTTTGACAACTCTCATGGCGGACACAAAGGATCTTCTTCTGGTGGTTTTGACGGTGAATACAAGGGATCGTCTTCTGGTGGTTTTGACAACTCTCATGGCGGACACAAAGGATCGTCTTCTGGTGGTTTTGACGGTGAATACAAGGGATCCTCTTCTGGTGGATTTGACAACTCTCATGGCGGATACAAGGGATCGTCTTCTGGTGCTTTTGTCAATCCTCTCGACGAATACAAGGAATCGGTTACTGGTTGCTTAATCAACTCTTTTCGCGAAAACAAGGAACCGGCTCCTGCTGGTGGAAGTCATTCTCACGTAAAACGGTCAGTTCAAAATGAAAGGAGGAGAAGCTTACTAAATACGTTATTACGTATTCCCGGCGATGCGCATATATTCATACACGATGGTATTGATAATATTCTGGAATCACTACCCCGAAACCCATTAACTGATATTATTCAGGAATACAACAACCCGCATAAAAACATGGGAGGTCACGCACACTAAAAAAAACACTAAAAATTGTCCACTATTGTATTAAATATTTATGAGATTAAAATATACGATTAAAAATGTTTTTTTAATTGTTGTTACAACAACATACAACAAATCTGAATTTTTAGACGTTTTTCGCTTGATATTAATAGAGGCGACAGGTAGATACTTAAAATATTCACAGAATATTTAGTTAAATATGCACTTTAAAAATAAATAATTAAAATAAAATAAATATTTAAAGGAGGGCTCCCATACAAGTATGGTTTAGGTGATTTGTTTGATCGATAAATAGCAAAATGCTTGAAACATTCACGGCATATTAAGTTGTATGTTCCTTCAAAAATAAATAATTAAAATAAAATATATTAAGGGGGCATCCATACGATACAGAACCCTTGGTGCGCGAGTTCGACTCGCACTTGGCCGATTATTGAATTGAAGTCAATTTTAGAATCCTTCGCTTACTCGGTCAACAAAATTGAGCACGCGATTAAAAAGCAACTTTGCACTCTTGTTTAACAAATAACTATGGTTAGTCTATTGTTAAAATGGCATGAATTAATTCCTTATAAAGCATGATGCCTAATTACTTCATATATTTATGATTTAATTTGTATGAAAATTTTGTTTTTTTAATTGAAGAGTTTTTTCTTATTGCATTTATTATTTCTGGTTACTAGTATCTACTATGTTCTTCCATCCATTTATCCATCCATCCATTAGCTAAAGGACGTCCACTGCTGGACGTAGGCCTCCCCTATGGATCTCCAATAAGACCGGTTGGAAGCGGTTTGCTTCCAGCGCGATCCTGCGGTCTTAATGAGGTCATCCGTCCACCATATGGGTGGAAGTCCTACGCTGCGCTTGCCAGTTTTTCTACGGATTTCCTCATTCCTGATTCGATCCCGTAGAGAGACTCCGAGCATAGCCATCTCCATAGCTCGTTGGGCTACTTGGAGCTTACTAATAAGGCCCATTGTGAGGGACCACGCTTCTGTGCCATATTTCATCACTGGCAACACACACTGGTCGAAAACTTTCGACTTGAGGCACTGAGTTATGTCGGACGAGAAGACGCTACGCAATTAATCGAACGCTGCCCAGCCAAGTTAGATTCGGCGATTGACCTCTTTGTTGAAGTCGGACCTACCTAACTGGACTACTTGTCCTAGGTAGACTTACGAGTCAAGACTTCAAGAACCGAGTTTCCAACAGGAATCGGGGTGGGTAAAACATTAGACATGACTTTCGTCTTGTCCATGTTCATCTTAAGACTCACCTGTTGAGAAACCCGATTGAGGCCTTCGAGCATCGTGCTGAGCTCTTCCACCGCTTTTCCCATGACTACTATATCGTCGGCAAACCGAAGGTGAGTGAGGTATTCGCCATTGATATTGATACCGAATCCTTTCCATTCCAGGAGCATGAAGGCGTTCTCCAAAGTAGCCGTAAACAGTTTCGGAGAAATTACGTCTCCCTGTCTTACGCCTCTTTTTAAAGGGATCGCCTTGGAGCTCTCTTCCTGTACTCGGACCGACATAGCGGCGTTATTATACAAGCACTTCAACACTTCGATGTACCGATAGTCAATACGGCATCGTCGGAGAGACTCTAGCACAGCCATGTCTCGACCGAATCAAAGGCTTTTTCATAGTCCACAAACGCTAAGCAAAGTGGCAGATTATACTCTTCGGTCTTCTATATAACCAGCCGCAGCGTATGAATGTGGTTCATGGTGCTAAAGCCTTTTCGGAAGCCGGCTTGTTCGCAAGGCTGAAAGTCATCAAGCCTGCGCTCGAGACGGTTCGTAATGACCCTTGAAAACAGCTTATAAACATGGCTCAGAAGTGAGATGGGTCTGTAGTTCTTCAAAAAGGTGTTGTCACCTTTCTTGAAAAACAACACCACCACGCTTCTGTTCTATGCTTCTGGCGTGATGCCCTCGAAGACGACGGTGTTGAAAAGCTTCTGGAGGACTTTTAGTACCGGTGTTCCACCCACTCTCAGCAGCTCTGATGTGATACCGTCATCACCCGGCGCCTTGTTGTTCTTAAGCTGATTCAGGGCCATTCTAATCTCGTACAGGCTGGTCTGAGATATCATCGGTGAAGTGTCGGGTCAGCTTGGCTCTTGGATCTCTTTGGCCGCGCTGCTAACAGGCTTAGCGACCGAAGCGTATAGCTGTCCATAGAACCTTTCAATTTTCTCCAATACCTCTGCCTTGGTCGATGCTACACTGCCATCTTCTCTCTTCGGCTTTGTCAACTGGCTTTGCCCAATAGACAAATTCCTCGCGAACACTTTAGAGCCATTGTTCTGCTTTATTGTCTCTTTAATATGTTTAGTATTAAAGACACGAATGTCGCGCCGCGCGGATTTCGAAATTTGTCTATTGAGCTGCCTATATGACTTTGCATCATCGAAAGACTGCAGTCTCTGTAAGCATCGTTCGGCCATGATATTTAGAGTTTGATCTGAAAATTTTTAAGGTCTATTTGTACGACGGGGTCTAAAGAATTTAGCACCCACCGTCTGGACAGTTTCTACGAGGCCGTTGTTAATCTCGTCCACCGACGCAAAGTTCTCCAGGCAAGCAAAGCGATTTGAGAGCTCGAGCTGAAAGATCTTGGGGTTTTGGATATGGGCACGAGTAGGCCGGAGCGTAGACTTCATCAGGCGTGACCTTTCGAGTTTAACGTTAATATCCAATGTGCCTCTTACGATTCTGTGATCACTACCGGTTTTCACTCTGTGGATCACGGAGACATCATTAAATATCTCAGAAATATCTTCTCAGTGGTCATGATGAAGTCTATCTCATTTTTGGTGGAACCATCGGGGCTCATCCAGGTCCACTTCCTGTGATGCGGTTTCTGGAAGAAAGAGTTCATCATAAAGAGTTCCTCTCTCTCCAGGAAATCAGCCAGCGTCTGGCCCCTGGGGTTCCATTGTCCATATCCAAACTCTCAGCTCATCATCGCTTTTTTTGTCCAACTTTGCGTTGAAGTCCCCCATAACAACAGTAAAGTGGGTCTTAGACGTATGTATGGCCTGACTTATGTCTTCATACATAGTCTCCACTTCGTCATCTGGGTGTGACGAGGTCGGTGCGTAAACCTGAATGACCATCAGCGAATACCTCTTGGATATTCTGAGTATATACAACCCTGCTCGACATACTTTCGATGGTGATAACATTGTTAGCCAGGGGCTTGTGAACGAGAAAACCGACACCACCTTGGGACCGCTGGTCACCTTCCCGGTAGTAGAGCAGGTTGCCGGATTTCAGAGTTATCGTGTCCTTTCCCTCTCTACGGACTTCAGACAACACCCACAATATCCCAACGCAACCTACTCAACACTTCTTCTAGCTCAGCAATCCTCTCGTCAGTACTCAATGTACGCACGTTTGGGGAGTGGTAGCCGGGCGTCTGCCAGCGATTCTTAGCACCCTCTTCTCCGCCGTTACCGGGGCCGCTACCGTAGCCCCGGGCTAGCGGAGCTGCTGGAGACTGGGGCCTGGGGCCTTATTTTGTAAGCGCTCTGGCGTTCGGCTTCGCTTTTCCTCCCGCTCGCTCTCGATGCGTGAGTAACTGGCGCGAGCAGGAGAAAAAGCGAAGCCGAACGTCAGAGCGCTTACAAAATAAGGCCGCTGGTCTTTTTCTTTGTTCCATACTGAGGGTATTTGCCCATTATCGCCGCGCTGGGCAGGCGTGGTGGCGATCGCAGAAACGTAGCTTCGCGATCAGGATGCTGTTGCCCATCCTTGCATTGTGCCATTTTAACTACGTTTTGGTCGAATGGTTATACCGCCATTAGTCGGTTCCGCTGTACCTTAGTCGGCTCTTACGACACCTGGTACTAGAGGGGGGTGCTATTCTACTCTGCCGGCACCCCACGGCAAACTATGTACTTGGGGGCAAATAAATATGGGCGTCAGTTGTCCACTACATATCTGTATATATGAGGAATAGGAGAGGTCTTGGAGTACTTCCTTGTGATAAACCATAGGAACATTCTGCACTTTCACTCTCATAATTTTCGTAATTTCCAGTAGAATAGGCATGAATAGGCATACCACCGTGTTAAACCCTTTTTGTAAGTTTAGGAAGATACTAATGCTAGTAATTTTCTTAGTTAGCATAAGAACTACATCTTTCGTGGACAGCCTTTCTCGAAATCCATACTGATTAGCGCACAGCAAGTTATTTTTCTCTAGATACTCGTAATGCGTAACTTTGGTTTCGACTTTTTTTTGAAATATTTTAGATAGTGTCGATAATAAAGAAATTGAAAAATAAAATGTATTGGTTCTTTCTTTTCACCTGATTTGTAAACTGGGCATACTACTTTGCCTTTGAGTTTGTACGGACAACCACGCGATATTTTTTTAATCCGAATTTACGCGCACTTTTCACTGGTAAAACAGAAACATTAGCACATGAATCGACGAGGAAAGTCAACTTGCTCGATCTGTCGTACACGCGCAGGCGATAGTCACTAATCGGGGCAAAATCTCCAGCCTACTAAGATCCTACCGCAGCTAGTGTTCCTGGTGCCTATCGTTATTCACTGGGGTTGATGATCTCCTCCAGGTGCACGGTCCCACGCACTACCACACAAATGCTATGTCTCTGAACCTCATATTGGTAGTTGCAAACCCAGTCAGGATCTCCAGGAGCCTTGCGGGACTGCGATCTCGATGTACTTCTCTTATAGCCTCTGCCGCATCCTCGACCGCGGAAAGGGTTGCGCCTGGTCTGTTGAACTACCTGACGTAGCGCGGCAATCTCCAGATTTAACTTCTGGATTTGGTTTGCCATTTCCAGCACGGAATTTGTTGGTAACGGCGCGGCCCTAGCACTATTGCTGGGTCCAGCTACTTCTGCTACTTCACGTGCACATGTTTTTCATTACTATATCGGCGATCTTTGCCAAAGCTTCTTCTGCTACTTCACGTGCAGGTTTTTCATTATTTTATCGGCGATCTTTGTTAAATTTTCTAAGTCCTGATCGTGGCTTACGGTGAGCACTGCCCTGACGGAAGGAGGAAGCCTAGTAATCCAGAGGTTTTTTAGAGTTACCTCGCTGACTTGCGCATTTCTGCCGCATTCTCGCATGCGCCTCAACAACTGCGATGGACGCTGCGTGCCCAGATCCATCCCACTTATGATTTTTTGTAATTGTTTTTCAGCTGACTCTTCATATGCTGCTAGAAGTCTTTCTTCGATGGCCGTATATTTATTATTTTCCGGCGGGTCAAAAACTGTCGCTGACTTGTAGTAGCGCATCTCGTCCCAACTCCGATATGACAAAATTAAATTTTACCTCATCGCCCTGCTTTTGTAGTGCCAAGATGCTTTCCAACTGGGCAAACCATAGCCTGGGCATCTCCACCCAGAACTCCGAGATTCTCGCCGCAACTGTTATCGCCGCCAGCTCTGTATTCAAGGGCTCACCCTTTACTTGCGCCTGGGATGCAGCAGGGGCTGGTGTTGCTGGAATGTACGCCATGGTCCGGATGTCGTGTTCTTTCGTTCGGGTCACCACTTTGCCTTATTAGGTTATGTAGGCAATTTAGTATCGCTGGCGCGGCGGGAGATGTGGAGACAGGATTACGGCTTACTACGTCATCAAAATTAAACACTGGATTACATTACACGATCGATTTATTGTCAGCTAGCATGAGTACATAGCGCGGAGGTAAATTACTAAAAGTTGCGGCGTATGAGAGCGCAGAGCTTAAGTCTAACCGAGAGCGGCAAAATCGCTGACGCTGGTAAACATGCACCGCTACACTACCGTTTTCCGTTTTTTTACATAACCGGAAGACTACCCATTTCAAAACTAAGGTTGTAGGTATATGTGAGATATAGGATCAGCTAATATGTCTACATACTGTCTAGTAAATTTAGCCGTAATCGTATCCCATCCTGAGACACGTGTCTTAAGGCAATTGTGAGCTTGTCCATAAAAAAGAAATACGCTGTTATCTATTTCATGTAATTCGCACTTCAATCGCTAATCTTAGTTTTTACAGTTTTTTAAATGACCTTAAAGTTATAAGCCTCTAAAAATACATATTTTACGCAAAACTTTGGCTGAAAAGTATACATTAACTAAAAAAATCTGGAAAAAAAAAATAAGACGTACAAGCGTGCACAATATTCCTTGCTCAAGCGATCGACACCAAAACCATAACATTTCGTTACAAAAGGATTTGTTCCGTTACCGGTATTAAAATAAATAAAAATTCTAACCAGATCAATGATTGCTGTTTTATAATGAGCATTCAAAATGTAATTATTATCTGATAAAAACATATTTTTAAAGCCCTGCAATATTTAGAAAATCGATAATATATATTTGGGGTATGTAACGTGAAACGGAAAGGATATCTCGTAAAGAAACAGTCTAATCTGAAAAAACTCAAAGCCAATTAAAAAAAAAGTATAATAGAAATGTCAATGTCAAAGGAAATTGAATATTAATTTGATTTTCCGGTCAGTGTTGCCACCTTAGCCCTTTTGGAGCTAGATCTAGCACTGTTTACTGTAGGTGAACCCCTTGTATTTGTATTTGTTTATTCATTAGAGTAATGATTTAGCCCGGAAAGGGCTATCTAGCGCTTATTTGCCCTATTTATTTTCGTAGAAAATATTATTTTGAATTTCCAATATACTTTTATAAAATAACAATTAAAAAAAAATGCAGGGCTATATATTATTTTTTATTACTCCATGGAGCTTTCAAATTTAAGTACATTCCTAGAAAAATTAAATGATATTGGTTAGAATTTTAATACCGAGTTCCTTGTAAATCAGGTACAACTCCTTTGTTTGCTTATTATTTTTGTATGGACAAGTTATCGCCTCACAATCGACTTTCTCCCGGAACGTAAAAAAACCAGAAAACACGAAAACACTGATCGATTCAGAATCCTCTTCTGAACTATTTCTCACGACAATAGGATCAGTAGGGAACAATGATATTTGTCTCAGACCAAATAAAAAAACCCGGACAAGTGCGAGTCAGGCTCGCACATTGAAGGTTCCGTACAAATCCTGAAAATGAAGTTCTTTTATATGATATGATATTTATTTATTTTATATTATGATACTTTACGAGTACATGATACGATTTACTCACTTTGAATTTTGATCCCCTATATTTTGTGATTTAAATAAAAATGTACAGTTTTCAGATTTATTCCTATATGTGTACTCTGAGACAATGCTTCTCGCCAAATTTCATAGTTCTATGTCAACGGGAAGTACCCTGTAGGTTTTGATTTTTGTGAGAGTCAAAATATGCGGTTTTTTACGACATAAACGGCTCTAACTTTTTTCTAAGTTAACTGAGGAGTATAGTTTTTTCACAACTGCAAGATGCCATAGATATACGTATACAGTTTAAATTTCAACTCGTTAACTTTACGCGTTTTTTAACTTTTTTAAACGATGACTGAGAAGTTTTTCTTTTACACAACTGCAAGATACTATACATATGCGTATACAGTTTAAATTTCAACTCGATATCTTTACGTGTTCCTGAGATAAAGAGTCTTGACATACACACAGACGGTCAGACGGACAGATGGACAACAAAGTGATCCTATCAGGGTTCCGTTTTTTCCGTTTGAGGTACGGAACCCTAAAAATCAAGACAGAACGTTGTGAAGAAACAAGTGAGGCCGACCAAAACTACGCCTCGCCGTGTACAGACAATTTACACACACATCAACGTACAAGGAAACTACGTCTTGGCTTGACAGTCGAACTATGGCGGCGCAACAGCGACGCACTCACACATGTATAAAAAACCGGCTTCCCTTGACTGTTCAACGACGTTCTCTCTTGATTTTTTTATTTGCTCTGAGGATATTGGTGCCTAGATGAGATAGAGGAATCCAACGTTTTTGCTATAGATATATGCTAAATAGATTTCTGTGTTTTTTAACTTATTTAAGGTTTTGTTAGCCCGAGTCTTGCTAATAGATGTAAGATAAGTAAGATGTAGATAAAATATGAATTAACTTAAAAAGAAACAAGTCTCATAAAACAAAATTGCTAAAGGTATGATCGCAGTCATTACTTGTTCAATTAAGACAGAAATCTAATGATTCTCTAAATTAGATATAGATTGATGTAAAATTAAGTTAGTATATCGGTATCATTAGTGTCATATATCAACTGGAGCATAGAGTGCATTCGTCAGTTGTTTGCTAAGTTTCGATCACTCCATTTCCATTTGTGCACCACGCATTTTGGTAAAATGAAGGTCGATTTCAAGATTATTATAGTATTGTGCGCTGTTTGTTATGGGTGCGAGGGCACAGGACTTCTAGGAGGTCTTGGAAAGGCCGTTGCTGGAATCCCGATCGCGGCTCACTTAGGGCTGCACGATGTCCTCAATTTTGGAGTTGATTTAGTACCAGACGAGCTTTTTGCAGTGAAAGACGCTGCCAGACATTTTGTCAACCCTCATGGCGAACACAAGGAACCAGCTCCTGGTGGTTCTGGAAGCTCTCATGGCGGACACAAGGAACCGGGTGTAAGTGGTTCTGTAAACCTTAATGCCGGACACATGGTACCGGGTGTAAGTGGTTCTGTAAACCTTAATGCCGGACACAAGGAACCGGCTCCTGCTGGTGGAAGTCATTCTCACGGAAAACGGTCAGTTCAAAATGAAAGGAGGAGAAGCTTACTAAATACGTTATTACGTATTCCCGGGGATGCGCATATATTCGTACACGATGGTATTGATAATATTCTGGAATCACTACCCCGAAACCCATTAACTGATATTATTCAGGAATACAACAACCCGCATAAAAACATGGGAGGTCACGCACACGGTCACTAAAAATTGTCCACTATTGTATTAAATATTTTTGAGATTCAAATATACGATTAAAATTGTTTTTTTTTTCATTGTTAAGAGCCTGCCATATTTTCTTTCAATGCTCTAGAATAATGATGAGTAGGTCGTTACGTTCCTCAAACTAGCCTCTATGTTGATACTGTGTCCACCCACGTGATATCACGCCACTGCATTCCGCAGCCCAGACGCAGTGTCAGCAAAGATAAGCCCGAGCTTTCATCTGTAAAGCTATATTTTACTGTAAATAATAAATAAATAATAAATTAGAACTTAAGGTGTAGGTTTAAACAAGTTTCATACAAACTTCAGTACGATTAAGACGTGTCTAGCATCGGTACATTAAATATAAGTTTTAGAATTAAGTTTAATTATAATTTTTAATAAGATTAATTAACGCTCTCGAAATTTAACTGGGGCAGCCGGTAGGATAGCTGGCTGTTGCCATCGCGGAGTATATTTCTCAAATAGTGAATTCTCTAGTGCGTGCATGGCAGCAAAAAGTTTTAACGGCCTACCTAGAAAAACCTAGAGTCAGTGCATCCGTTAACCAGTTATCCTCGAACCAAATAAATACGTTACTTCGAGCAGAGAGAGAAACATGGCGAATGGGCTGTGAGTACAAGTAAAATCCTTCTACTTCCTTTCTATCCCATCATTTCCCTGATTTATGTAAATTAATTAAGTAATTGCGACGAAAACTGCGCATATTTAAGTATTTTGTGACGAAAATTGCACTAATTAAGTATTTTGTGACGAAAATTGCACAGAATTAATTAAAGTAAAGTATGGAAATTTACGTGGTTTTCACACATTTTATACTATATATAACGGGACTAAACTCACGTGTAGGGATAGTCGTAACGACTATAGTTTCGGTCGCATTCGGCGACCTTTCTCAAGTTGTCTCACTCGCTAACTTGAGAAAGGTCGCCGAATGCGACCGAAACTATAGTCGTTACGACTATCCCTACACGTGAGTTTAGTCCCGTTATATATAGTATAAAAATAAAGTAAAGTAGTTTATGTAATTAATTAATTACCAAAAATTAAATTTTCTTAAATTCATCGCAATATAAAATCTATTGTGTTAATTTAGGAATTTACGTAGATTAAGTGAATTGATTAATATAGTGTGTTTACTTAATTTACTAAAATGGCTCAAGAAAATAGAGGCCCTTTGCCTTTACCCGTTTTACCACAAGTTCAGATTCCCAAAGAAGTGTTATCCTTAATTCCCGAGTTCTATATAATTTAAACCTAACTTCGAGCCACAGGTAAGTCAACAGGGCTTCCGCCCTCTACCTGGACAGTTCGGATTCAGACCCCAGCAGCCTGGACAGTTTGGATTCAGACCTCAGCAGCCTGCACAATTTGGATTCCGCCCTCAGCCTGGTCAATTTGGGTACCGCCCACTACGAGCTGAATTTGGTTACCGCCTACCACAGCATCAAAGCTAGGGAGCAATGACGTCACAATGCGCACTGCCCCTGCACACCCGCCTAGACATCCAGTTAATGAGATGTACACTACAGACGCGCAGGACTACAACGCTAAATACGGTGAGTATGCACAACACTACGATCCTTACCCGGTATATAATGAAGAATACCCTAATTAAACAGATTTGCATAAAATTAAACTACACATCGGAACACCCAATGACTCGAACTATATGGGAATGGTATAGCGCTTTCATTCCACCCTTATAGAAATTTACCGCATAGCCAAATACGAAAGAAAATACACAGATCCCTCAGTAATGACTTATGCTATACTAGCCTACAATAATGCGACACATAGCGCTACCGATTTAACTCCGTTTGAAATTGTATTCGGGCATACATCAATTAACTCCGCATTCGACACAGACTTTGAGGCATATAAACAACAATTAATAAAAGACCGCAGAAAAAGGATTAATGAGTTGTACAAACACATTTCCCAAAAAAATAGCAAAGAAAAGGAAAATGTAAGTAGGAAAAGAGTTGGAGAAATAGGACCGAATTCGGAATCAGGTAAAGTCATTTTCGCCAAAACCGTAAATAAAAGACAGGCAAAAGACAAACCTAAATATAAAAAACCAGTTGTTACAGGAGAAGCAGTTAGGAACGTAGTCCCCGTGGAAGTCAGAAACAGGAAGACCAAAGTCCCCCTTAAAAATGTTAAACGTCCTCCACAGGTGGTGTTGCCTACTCCTGATATTATGGACATCGACCAAGGCCCTTCTGGATCGATACAGTCACCAAGACCAGCAGGCCAATCGCACTAAAAATTACAACTGAACTACAATTGAACTTTAACTGAACTTCGACTTTTTGTCTATTTTCATATCGCACTAATGATTTTGACTAAAGTTGAATCACAACTCGATCAGAGTTGGAACGTAACCGGTGTCAAATGAACGGTTGGTGTATGATGTTTAGCGCAATACCTAATTCCTTGAAGCTGAATCGAAACTTAACTATAATTGCAACCAAACTTTAACTGAATTACAGATGGAACACAGCTGTTTAAAATTAACGCGATTGGCCTGCAGGACCTTCAACTGCAAAGGATTAAAAATAATCCGGGTCTTCTACCCGTGAAATTAGGGAAAGCATTTTTGGAGCGAAATGAATGGTTTATTGTAAAAACAACTAAGTTAGAAGGACTAGCCTCTGACTTAGAGCTTAACTCAAAACACTTTTCCGATTTTTCTACAAACATTCCGAAATATTTCCCAAATAAGTGGTATTAATGAGAACAAAATTCAGGTACAATACATAAGGGATGAAGCCATTGAAAAGTCACAGCAATTAATCCCTCAGAAAAGAGTCAAACGTGGCCTTATTAATCCGTTAGGTTCACTGATTAAAGTTATAACTGGCAATTTAGACCATGACGACGCCGTTCATTTCAATACACTTATAGCAGACCTAGATAGCCGCGAAACCGCGACATCTAATAAAATAACAATCATTTCTGAAATGTTAGATCATTTATAGTTAATTCCACTAAGGTTATTAATGAAAACACTAAGATGCTAAGCGATAAGATTATGAACTTAGAACAATTTTATAAGAATAACGTAAAAAGACAAAGCGCGGAATTATTTCTGTCTCATATGGACAAGAACGCGAAAAGTAGTACACTGTTTCAAAATTGAGCTTTGATTTTTTTTTTGGTAGATTTTCCTCGGATGATTTTTTGTAGATTTTCCTCCTCCTACTTAATATTATCTCCAATAATTCTTTTTTCGCTAATCATAAAAGTTTTCGGCTGGTGCACTTATCCCTCATGTTAAATCTTTACTTTTTGATTATTTTCTTAAAGTAGCCACTAATTTGAATCCTGTTCGTTACCACTGGTTATTGGTTCATTGTCATAGGAAAAACTAAAAATGTATGCGAATATTACTTATTAAATGAAAGAAAACATGATTTCTTATTTATAAAATGTATTTTCAGTGCGTTATCTTAGAAATACACGAGATTAATCTACTTTTCCTGTCCAGTACGTTACTTAAGGTGTAACCCCCTATGGGTGAAGGCCTCCTCCAAAGAAGCCCACATGTCTCTATCTATGGCCACTTGTAGCCATTTTTTGCCTGCTGTCTTAATAATGTCGTCTTGCCATTTCGCATAAGGTCTTCCTCTATGGCGTTTGCCGCTTGGTCCTTTCCATGATGTTATTTTCTTTATACTACACCTGCTCGGAAAGTACCTTGATACTTTATCAAATTTATGGTAGAAAGTACGTCATTGCATATCGAACAAATATGCGGCGAGAAAACGCATCTGAGCGGGAGAGAAAAGTGTATGAAAATCCATTTCTTACGTGGTTTTTCTTTTTTAATTTTGGGTAAGACTATGCGCTGGTAACCTAAATATCAAAAGCCAAAAAGTTTTTACAGTGAGTTTTTATCTCCAAGTTCGCAAAATGACACTGGCCACTAGCTGTGTGTTGGATGGTGTCAAACAATTTGAAAAAAGAACATGTGAAAATTGCAGACGCCATTGTCGCCATTTTCAATTTGTGTGTTGTTTGAGGATTCAGTTTTCGTAGAAAAGTAAAATAAAACTATCAAAATGATAAGTAGTGATAGTGATGATGAAGATTTTTTAACTCAAATTTCAATTAGTAAAGATTTAGTTTTTTATTTTCCTCGTAGGTGTAGTATAAAGCACTATGTATCACTCGAGAGAAAGTGCGATTCCCGATCTCGGGTGTTTTAAAGCCAACGACACCCTCGACGATAATCGGTCACTTTCTCCTCTCGGTGAACAATGTACTATTGTCCATCTCTCGTCTTGGAGCCGCGCAATATGTCCCGCCCATATCCATTTTTGTTTCTCAGCGTAGTTTAGAGCGTCCGTGGCTTTAGAAATATTTCTTATTTTTGTGTGTTTAATTTTTTGGATTTTTTTGATGTTGAGCATGCTGCGCTCTAATCCACGTTGACAGCTGATGATTTTATTTTTTACCTTTTTGGTATATTTCCAAGTTTGACAGGCATAAGTTAAGCTTGGCAGGAGACATGTATTCATCATTTTGGTTTTTATCTCTACTGCCATGTTGCTTTTAAATATCTCCTTCATACTCCAGTATTTGTTCCAAGTATTTTGTATCCTACGTTCTACTTCTAGGTCGTTGCTTTTTCTGTCAAAGCTTATTTGTTTTCCCAGGTAGATGTATTTGCCGGTGTAAGCGAGTACTTCGTTGTCAACTAATACCTTGGTTTTTGTGCTATTTGTCATTATCATTGTTTTTGTAAGATTAATTTCTAATCCGACTTTTTTGCTAACTTCATTTAGAGAATGTATCATAGTTTGTATTTGTTTTCCTGATTCTGACAAAAGCACCAAATCATCAGCAAACCGTAGGTGGTTCAGATATTTTCCGTCAATATTTATACCGTATTGTTTCCAGTCCAATTTCCTTAGTAATGATTCCAATATGGCTATAAATATTATCGAACTTATTGAATCGCCCTGTCTTACCCCTCTGTTTATGGGAAAGCTTGGGCCAATTTTGTCCAATTTGACTCTACCTGAGTTGCTGTTGTAAATGTTTTTAATTACCTGTATATATATATCTTTGACTCCATGTTCTTTCAGCGTTTCCCAGATGCTTGCATGTGATACCGTGTCGAATGCTTTTTTATAATCTATGAAAACGATGTAAAGGTTCCTCTGTCGTTCTTGGTATTTTTCAATGACAAGTTCTAAAACGTGTATGTGGTCCGTAGTCGAGAATCCTTTTCTAAAGCCCGCTTGTTCTACGGGCTGTTCTTTTTCCAGTGGAATGCTTATTCTTTGATTTATAAGCGAAGAAAATAATTTATATAAGCATGGTAATAAGCTTATCGGCCTGTAATTGCTTATATCATGTGGATCGCCTTTTTTAAATCGAATTCAAAAAAATTACTGCCTCGTCGTAATTTCAAAGAAGATAAATATAAAATCATGTACCTATTCGATTCATGTTTCATTAACAAATTTTTTAACAAAAATAAATTATATCTCTGTTTTTCACCATAAATCGACGCTAAAGGTTAATTCTATCAATATGCGACTTGTAATATTTTTTTATTACTTCCTATTTTTGGTTATAACTATTAAAATCATTCTTGAGTGACTATTAAAAACAAAACCCTACTTTTGCCTTGCACTGTAAGAAAATATGTGCAATAAATAAATTAATAGAAAAAAAACGAGTTTACACCATGTAAACCTTGCTTTACGTGATCCTGTTTGTGACTTTCAAGTCCGGCCTATATGTTACCACTGCGATGGTAACGAACATGAGGTAACGGAATCGAGTACTTCATAAACAAAACTATAATAATATTATTGGTCCATGTTTCTATGAGTTACCTAAATGTTTTTTATTCGATAAGTTCTAGTTAAATACTAAAATAATTAATATTTAACGATCTCATACTAAATATTTAAAAGTGTCCTTATATTAAGCGCCAGGCGAAAAAAAAGTTACATCGAAAAATATATTTTTTTTTCTCGAATTTCTGAACATTCTCACTAATGTATCCAAAAGCTCTTGATAAAATTTACAAATTTGACTGTTCTGATAATTAACTATTTTAATTGTTAGTATTTTGATAAACTACGTTATTTCTTTAAACATTATTTAAAGAAATATATATATTTTAATAATAGAAAAAAAAAGTTACTGCACCAAAGTTATAGAGAATTTAGTTTGCAACAAAAAACGTTAACAATTTTTTTTTATCAGATAAATAGTTTAATATATATATCGTAAAAACCGTTCCAACCCCTATTTTCAAGATGGCGGCCGTGGGACAAGGGTTGCGACCCCACAAACTTGATTTTAGCTTTACACTTACCCCCCCTAAACATCAAAAAAATAAAATTACGTCCTCTAAAAAACGCAAGGTAAGGCCTAAAAAATGTAACATTTCAATGGACTATCTATGTTGATACTGTGTCCACCCACGCGATATCACGCCACTGCATTCCGCAGCCCAGACGCAGTGTTAGCAAAGATAAGCCCGAGCTTTCATTAGAACTTAAAGTGTAGGTTTAAATAAGTTTAATATCAACTTTAGTAGGATTAAGACGTGCACGACTAGCATCGGTACATTAAATATAAGTTTTAGAATCAATTTTAATTATAATTTTTAAAAAGAATAATAAACGCCCTCGAAAGTTAACTAGGTACATCATTGTATATCGTATAAAAAACCTGCAATCAAATGTGATTTAAGGTGTCTAGCAACTAAATATAACGTACGCTTCATGCTTGTCATGCGTGTCTACTGGGCAAAGTCTCATACTTTTCAATACAAAGATTTTTTTCATGATACATTCCTAGCACGGTCTTGGTATGGTACGTTATAGTGAGCAGACATCTTTAAAATCACTGCGATCGTAGATCTATTAGGTACCTGTCTAAGGCCGTGATACAGAGCTAGCCACGACAGCAGGACGAAGGCGAGGAATATGTTCTGGAATATGGAGTCCACGAGCGGGGCAAAACAGCTGCCGGACACCAGGCGGAGCGGGTATATTGGATCTGAAATATTCAATATCTTTTATTGTATAATACATCTTTACTAATGTTATGTCTACCTACGTCTGAAAGTGTGTTTGTCGGATTAGTTAATTTTGCTAGTGAAAAGTGAGTGATGATGATGACGTTCGATATTTTAAGCAAGTAGGTACAATACTTTTACTTTTAATTAAATCATTAAAAATATACTAAAGCTTGGACAGCGAGACAATGCGATCATGAAAGGTTGTCATCGAACATACCTACGATATAACTTTGGAGTAGCATCAATTGAATATTTAAAATTAAATGTCACATTTTAGCGCTAAATTCTATGGAAAGAAACAAGACAAGATATTTTTTCAAAAATAGCTATCTTATGGTAAGGCATACACGATGCGATGAACTGACAAGTTTTTCACATCACTCCAACTGGGAGCTCATACAGTTAATTAAAAGGTAGGAATTGGTAGTTCCATATTTGAACCACTACCTGAAGCTACACACGACGCGATGATCGCATCAGTTTATCAGATCAGTCCAGCGGAGGCCAAATATAGTTAACTATTGCCGGTAGGTAGTTATTGAAGAAACAAAATGACCCCTATCTTATTCGAAAAACATCGATAGTACAAAAACTTGATGAGAATCAAAGTTGTAGGAAATCAAATATCAAACAACTTTTGTCAAATGTATATTTTTCTCGTGCTGTGCTAAAAATATCACGTAAAAGTAACATTACCTATTTATATGTAGTTATAAGTAATAATAAAACCTTATTCTCTCGAAAAAAAATTTAATTATTTATTTATTGTAAAACTGCGCCCACACCTTTACTTACAATCGAAGTGATTAACAAGAAATTGTTATGTTTTAGCAAATATTTATCAAAATAAATTGCTTTCTCATTTTATTCTATTAACTACTTTAGTGAATTTCTTTAAATGCAGCTTGATGACTTTTTTATTGGGTAAGTTAAAAAGTATCCAATTCAATGCTTGTTTTGTGGCTTCTGTGAAGATGTTTCACTATATCGCCAATGTCTTGTGTGATACCATCAAACATAGAGAAATTGTCCGGTGTCCTGTGTAATAACAGTGTTATTTATTTCCCATCACTAGTCACGGCCATTGGACAGACTTCAGCTTAGAAGAATTACATGTAATAGAAGTATTGCTAAAGTTTACTCAAATAAAATCTACGGTACAACTGTCTTATTCATATCAGGTTATACAGCATACGCAAGAGTGAGTGAAACAAAAAAAAACGCAATGTCTGTCGCATACGGCAAAATCACCAGTTGGAATGTCAAAATGGTTAAAAATTTGGCTAAACTTGATCTTTTGACTTTTTTAAATCATTTTACCCTACAACTTTTTAACTTTTTGAATTTGGACAGCCGAGATAGCTCAATGCTAGTTTGTGAAACCCTTCGAAATTACGTAAGTTCGGGTGTATGTACATCTTTTTCTAACACCTTTTAAATTTCATGTTTAAAATGAGACAAAGTAATGTATATCTCGTGCTATTTTAGTACGGTTTCTATTACTGTTCTTTTTCTATGGACTTCAAGGACGCGTTCTCTCGCTGTTTAGACATTAGCTGGCTGGATTTCATATTTAGAATTTTAAAGTGTAAAAAGTGGTCGCATTATGCTCAAGATAGCTTACAAATTATTTGCAATAAACCAATATCAATATTAGAAATACTGTGCAATTCAAGATTTTATGGAAGATGGACGGTAGTGAAAAATTATAATATAAGTAATATAATACAATACCTTATTAAATAATAATAATTACCCGCCCCTGCGATGTAATTATAATATACTTAGTACAGTAATAATAAGCTCCTAAATAGCCTTGGTAGAGCTTGAGAAATTCCTATAGTAAGTTTTTATACAACAACCTTCTTACTAAATTGTAAATAATTTTAGTAATAAGTAATTAGGAGTATTCGAGGTCTTTGATTGTTCTCTTGCAGCGCCCTGACGGGGTCTATGTTTTGTACTTCAATTGGTTAAACTGTTGTAATATACACTACATTGTGCAAATAAAGAAAGAAATAATTATAATAGTTTGCACGGATCAATGCGTCATCGATGTAGTAATTTTCACATAATGGTAAATTTTTCAAAAACGGCTCAGCTGATTTCAGTCAAATTTAAATAGGACCTCTGAAGTATGTTCTATCAAACGAAAAAGCAATCATTAAAATCGCTCCATAATAGGGTATTTGACTAGTTTTTGGAAATCATTTTAAATTATTCGTTAGTACATAATAAGCACACTACATTTATATTTCCGAGAGATCTACTGTATTAACAATGAAATTCAGTGTTAAAGAATAGATATTCAAGATCCCACCAAAAACGACATTCTGTAATGGCGCTGGTCTTTGACGTCACACACTAGTAAGTAACTTTAGTAAATACCAGTAAATACGCTAGTTCACATTTAAAAATTGACAAAATACCTTAAAAGTAACTTACAGATCCTGTAATATGACTCCGAAATCACAAATTACACAAACAACAGTCAATCGAGAAATTCTTGTTTACTATCATGTGACGTCACCAGAGTTGCCGCCCTTCTTAGAGCGTTTACTTCACAGATAAAATATCAAAATAATATCGTATTTTATTTTGTGCGATTAGCGAAAATTAGACATATTTTAGTTTAAATAAAGTGAAATATGTCTTTCTCAGGCTGTTATCTTTAAGGATTACCACAATTAATAGTATATTTTCTATGTTGTCAAATAGCCTATTGGCGATGTGATCGAGTAACATACTTACATACAAAAATATATACAAATATGTGTATATATATATATACATATATAAGAATTGGAAACCTCCTTTATTGAAGTCGGTTAAACAAGTAGGTAGTGTAATTACGTACCGTTATAGAGTAGAAGCAGTGGCAGCAGGATGGACAGCCACTTCTGTTCGATAGCCCAGTCGTGTGTCGCGAATTTCCTTAACGTATGCGCGAACCAGAACTAAAATAAGAAAGAAAGCTTTGATTTTTAGGGTACCGTACCTGAAATGGAAAAAACGGAACCGTTATAGGATCACTTTGTTGTCCGTCTGTCCGTCTGTGTGTATGTCAAGACTCTTTATCTCGAGAACGCGTAAAGATATCGAATTGAAATTTAAACTGTATACGTATATCTATGGTCTCCTGCAGTTGTGTAAAAGGAAGACTTCTCAGTTATCGTTTAAAAAAGTTAGATTCGTTTATGTCGTAAAAAACCGCATATTTCGACACTTACAAAAATCAAAACCTACAGGGTACTTTCCGTTATCATAGAACTATGAAAGTTGGCAAGTAGCATTGTCTCAGAGTACACATATAGAAATAAATCTGAAAACTGTACATTTTTATTTAAATCACAAAAAAATAGGGCCTCAAAACACAAAATATGGGTTCAAAATTCAAAGTGAGTAAATCATATCATGTAAGGTATATAAAAGAACTTCATTAGCACATGCTAAAACCTAAGGCTAAAATAGGTTTTTAATTATTTTGATAATGTGTAATTTTTGATGTATGACGAGAAAAGTGAAATAAAAAAAACTTTTCTATCGATGATGATTATAGTTAAGAGACTTTAACAACTTATTTTCCAATTTTGTGACATTTTCTGGATTTGTGCGGAACCCTCGGTATGCGAGACTGACTCGCACTTGTCTGGTTTTTATTTTTTATGTAGAATAGGGCTACATTTGGCCACCAACTCGCCTGATGGAAAGCGAAGTTCTAGCCGAAGATGGAGGATTTGACCTAGTAGATTAAGTATTTTAAGCGGTTAGTGACGGGTCAAAGTTTGTGTTAAGTAGTGCTATAAAAGTTCCTGATATTTTCCTCGCCACCGTTGAATTGGGAACTAAGTACTACGGGAACTATGAACTAAGGAACTACCTATAAGCGATTGATGCGCCCCATTTATAGGAATTCAGTGGTGGTCACAAAACATTTTTGCTAATTTTCGAAATTGCACATAATTGAATTATGTCAAAGTTAAAGTTATTTATTTACTAAAATTGATTCATAATCGAAATATACTTTGGTCCCACACTAGGCTCGAGGCCCGTGTTGTGGGTATCATACACAAAGTTATCTAGGTGGTGACATTGTGGAGTACCTAGTCCTAAATTTTTGTAGAGAAATACTGATTTATCAAAAACTGAAATTAGTGAGATTATATAAACTTACACAAAAAACAATAAAAAGTATAAAACAGTTTTAGAAGCATCCTAAATTAGTCTGATGTGCATACCATTATCATAAAAATCTTGGGAGAAAATGGGTGTGTTAGGTATTGGTATGTACTATGTAGGTATAGGCTACTACTATGAAGAATCGTGAAGTGTTTGGGGTGTGCCACAGGTCGTCTGACATGCAACAGATGTGTTCAGCCCAGTTACGTTTAGTAAATGTAAAACTATTAAAAATAAGGTGAGTTAAAACTTACAGCGATTCCGAAGGTCGTCAACAGGAAAATAAACCGGAACCATGTCTCCATTTGCGTGAAGGCGGGGTTGTAGGTTTTGAACTGGGAAAGTAAGTTAGAAATGAAAACAACCACAATTACAAATAGGTAAGTTTTTATTAGTTATAAAGAAAATTTCTTACACAGTTATGATTATTAAAATATCAACTCTCGATTATCAATAAATATCTACAGTAACATACCTACCTAATATAGGTATCGCCACACAAGTCAGCGGATGAGAAGTTAGCCGCACATGACACTTCGCCGTGATTCGCGAATTATAGTAGTAGTGAGTACGGGCGTAGGGAGCGCGTGGCAGGCATGAGGTTAGCGGGCGGGTGTGCCCCGGCGTCTCGTCTCTCTGGTCGTACATACCTATATTTTGCCTTTTGTGCAGCGTTCTGCGCACAACTTCCTATCCGCCGACTTGTGTGGCGCTGATTATACATAAATAGATTTTCTATGGACCTGGTTTTATTTTCGTAATCTTAGGGTTTGTTCTGTAGCTAGTAAACGTAGGCTGTACAAAAATGTATGCAGCCAAACGGAAATAGCTGTAGTTAAACCTAGACTAACCCCTCAGTTCGGTAACGGATAAATTCTCTTCACAATGCTCGTATATCTGGTCTAAGCACGGTCTAAGTAAATAAGTTTGCATAATTCATTACGGCGTTCCAATTTTAAATCTATTTATCTCCTTTCTTTTTTAACTACAATGAGACTGAAAATCTACTTATAAAAATATATTAACACTAACTACATTCATGCAAATAAACACTGCAAATCCTGACTCTTAAGAGATCTTGAGTATTGCAGTGTTTCATGCTCACCGCACGTAAGAATATGCACACGCACTCATACATCATCACACGCGCACATACACACACGCACATACACACACGCACACACACACACACACACACACTAATGTGCGCGCGCGCACACACTCACTCACACACACACACACACACACACACACACACACACACACACACACACACACACACACTAATGCAACCGCTCATTCTTGTATTGTATAGTGACTTGGTTTGTTTGTACTTGCAAAATCACTTGATCCATCTGGAAGACACTGCCTTTTGCAACACAGTTTTTAACTAACGCAAAAGTCAGAGCTAATTAAAATTGTGTACCTAGTGTAAGTTTTTGCAATAAATCTTATCTTTATCTTTATCTTTCTTTGTTTGGGCTTAGGTATAGCACAGGATCAGACAGTATAGCACAAATATTGCATCTTTTGTTTTCAGTAGGTACCTAAACTTTTTTGTAAAACTTACCGTTTACGATTTATGGCCCATTTAACGATTTATGGCTCATTTAATGATTTATGGCCCATTTAATGATGACTGACGCAATTCACCGTCCAATCTGTGGCCCCGGTGATAAAGTGTGTCTATAATATTCATAATAAGTATCTATTTTGCGACCTTAAATAATCGGTCAAGTTCGAGTAGGACTCGCGCTCTCAGGGTTACGTACTATATGGGAGCCCCCTTAAAAATTTATTTTGTTTTAATTTAATTATTTATTATTGAATTGAATATGCAACCTAAACCTTATTATTATTATTCTGTGAATATTTGAAGTATCTACCTGCTACCATTATTAATATTGAGCTAAAAAGGTTAAATTTCAGGTTTGTTGTATCGGAGCCCCGTTAAATGTTAATTTTATTCTGTTTTTTGTATTTGTTGTCATAGCGGCAAGAGAAATACGTCATCTCTGAAAAAATCAGCTTTCTAGCTATCACGGTTTATGAGATACAGCCTGGAGACTGACGGACAGCGGAGTCTTAGTAATAGGGTCCCGTTTTTACCCTTTGGGTACGGAACCCTAAAAAGGAGGTTCTTAATTCGACTGTATGTTTTTTGTACGTTGAAACTTACATAAAATACTATTTCCCTGATATGGTAGCGCTTGTGGAACTCGCCAAGCCCATAGAAGCGCACGTTGAGGACGTAATGCGTGTATTCCAGCGCGCCTAGGTGCAGCACCATCACCTCCTCGCACACTTGCTTCTTGCACTTCAAGTGAAGAGTTCTAGAATCCAGCATTGATTAAAGAAAATTATGAAATTAATTTACAGGAAATTAATTTCATAATTTTCTTTAAAGTTTTCAGTATTTTATCTTTTTTTACCATTTCAACTTTGGTTGAAATCTGAACTTCAAGAACTGGCAATACCAGACATGGCGGATAACGCTCTTGGGCGGACCCTGTGGGGTGGACGCACGGTCCGCTAGGAGTATTTTTTTTTGACGCACAGGACGGATGAGTTTGTTTTTCGGGCAGAAAAGGATTTTTATTTTTGAGCAGTAGGATGTCTAAATTGTACTAATTAAATATAACACACTATTTATAGGAGTGTAATCATCTTGTTTTAATAGTTGCAATGCCAACAAGCCACACTTGCGGAGATATTGGAATTGAGGTATAGTTCAACATTCTTAACATATTTTCTTCATCTTTGTTGCTAAACTTTGCCCAATGTTTTTTTGACATGTATATAATAATAATTTGAGATTATCTCTATAGTACTATCCACTGCTGTACATAGGCTTTTCCTATGGATCTTTAATAAAAAGGTTGGTAGCGATTTGCATCCAATCCAAATTTGCAATCTTACGGTCTAAATGAGGTCACCCGTCCACCTTGTGGGTGGACGTCCTACATACATACGCTGCGCTTGCCGGTACCTCTAAAGCAATTGCCGGTCACCCTTGACGAAAAACTATGGTTATTTCCAAAGGGTGTAATGAGCCGAAAAGAGGTGACTAAGATCACCATTACCAATGGATATTTATTTTATTGCCATGGGATCAACACGGAATCAGAGAAAATAATCAACCTGATCAAATCGCAGAAAACAAAAATAAACTGTCTAAGAGGGTGTTGGATTAGTACTTCCTTTTTGAAAAACCTGTATAGGTGACTTCTAGAAGATATTACCTACAGTTCTAGCATAGACTAACCTCCTCAAGGTTCTAGCTTAATGGTAGGACGTAGCAAATTGTTGAGCAAATCATAGAGGGTAAATTTAGGATAAAGAAGACAACAAAATGTGTTTACCTGTTTGTGGCTTTGCCTTCGGGGACAAGGGTGACTGTAGTATGGTCACTCAGCACGCCTTCTACTGATAGACTTATTTGGAAACTCTTATCAAATATTTCCTCTGTAAACAGACAAACGAGAATGAGAAAAGATTCTAAATAATATATATTTTATTACTAATAGTTCTCCAAAAAGTAGACCCATCATCTGTTTAACTGAATCTTCGTAAGAGTAATTCTCGGCTCGCACTTGACCTATTTAATTCATACGCGCAAATCTTGTTAGGATTTAGATACTTCCTAAATGATCTTGCCAAATATTATTGACTGCCTCGGTGGCTCAGTGGTTAGTGACCCTAACTTTTGGATCAAAGAGGCGTTGGTTCGATCCCCACCCAGGGCAAATATTTATGTGATGAACATAAGTGTTTGCTCTGTGTCTGGGTGTTATTTAGTTACTGTCTATATAAGTATGTATTTAAAAATTAGTATTTGTAGTATATCAGTCTCTGGCAGTCATATCACAAGCTTTGCTTAGTTTGGGGTCAGAGGCCGTGTTTAAGATGTCCCAAAATATTTATTTATTATTAAACTGGTTGATATTATTTGCTACAAAAATCACCGAAAACATTTATAATCACCGACGACAAAAAAAAAGCAAAAATATAACTTGTAGAGGATACCTATCAAATTCCGGACAGATGTAAGAAAATCTTGCTAAATAAAAATCGATACGGAGACTCTTCGCCTCGTTCAAATATAGTTGTAACGTAATAGTCGGCTACATTTGTGAGCTACACCCTAAAATCTGCCATTATACTTACTCGTATGCTTCAGCGCCTCCAGCCTACCCATCTTTTTGCAAAATACAATACATAATTATACTAACGTGATTTGTACTGTCAATGATACAAATCAAGATGCAGACAGTCGTCAAATACTTGTTTGTCCATATTCTAAACGAGTCAATATTCAATATTCATTATACCAAAAACACATACATCTCTTAGTCTAATCTTCTAATTTATAAACTTAGAGTTACATATTTATGGACCCTGTTTTAGGGTGTTGCAAGTAACTTAAACACTAAGGTAAATAGATAAATAATAGGAACAGTTATCGATTACGGTTAGGGTCTTATTTACTTTGTCTGATTCGCGGTATCGAAACATTTATCGTCTAAGAAGTCCTGTATTGTGTAGTAGCTTTTGGCTATGAGAATCTCTTTTATCTTTCTTTTAAAAACGTTTTCGCTTGTTTCATTTCTGATGTTAGTTGGTAGTTTGTTGAATATTTTTATAAGCATATATTCTGGACCCTTCCTGACTATTTCTAATAGTGGTTCGGGCGCTACTAGCTGGTTCTGGCGTCTAGGGTTTGTTGAGGCGGTGAATAGATGTGAGTGTTTTTTGGTAAATATTGCTGCTTCTAATATGTATAAGCAGGGTAGAGTCAGTATTTTTTGTTCCTTGAAGTGGGGTTTGCAGCTCTCACGTTGTCGGATATTTATAATAATACGAAGGCATTTTTTCTGTTTTATGAGTCATAAGTACATTCGCGATGCAATCCGTAAAAACTTATGCACGCCAAATACGATGTTACTACTAACAGTCTTAAGACAGTTGGGACACTGTGGGCACATAATCAGGTGATCCATATCACAATAACACCCTGTCAGCATCTGAAAATCCCCACTTGGCTACGTTTATCCTGCAGTGGCCCACTTGGGTACGGATACGGTTTACTGCTGACAGTAAAACATGGTGATTTGTGACCTTGTGACGTACCATCGTCGTTGTTGGTGATAATCTCCGCCAATAGCCAGAGCTGTTGTGCTCGAGTGCCCAGCGCAGGGCTGTGCAGGTGGAACGGGCCGTGGTAGATGAAGCTTCCGTTGGCCAGTGCAGTACTAGCTGAGATAGAGCTGGTCTTCGTCGGCGACGGGCCTGTACACACGGGATTGTGGGTCAGGAGCTCTACAATTGAACTTCAAACGGCTAGGAACGTATACTATATACGTAACTTTGACAGATTGTATGGAGAATCCATAAAGTTCCGTATAGGTACGAGTACGTCCTATACCTAGTCGTTTCCATACAAGTTCCGTATATCCGTTCCTAGCCGTCCGAAAGTCAATTATAGAGCCCCAGACCCTTCAAAACATAACTTGCGGCCGTATTCTGTAGGTACGCGTTCTGGAGTTCGGTTTCGCTTTTTCTCCTGTTCGCGTCGGCCGATTTGTGTGGTGCTTAGTATACCTATTCGGCCCACAACAGCGGGCGGGAAAGCAAAGCCGAACGCCAGTACGCATAGACACTAGGGCTGCTTTGGAAACAATTAACTTGATTCAGCCAGATCGTATCTGTGAAGTTGACAAAACTGGAAATACTAAATTTTTTTTCTACTAGGTGGGGCTAAGGATTATGTAAACTGGACTAAGGTACAATAGTGTTTATTGAAAATGTTGAGTTTGTACCACTAGTAAATTATAATTTTTTGCTGCTAGCTGAAACTTAGCCAAGTGGTAAAATAAAAAAAAAAAGTTAAGTACATAATATCAGACTTACCGGCTAATCCTATAAAAACACCCAAACCAAAGCAAGCGAAAAATGCTATAAAAACCATAACAAACTCTCCTTTGTGCATAGAGTATATCCTCATTTGAACAGATCTGAAACAAAAACATCAAGTGTTATTATTAGGTGCTAGTTTTTACCCGCGGCTTCGCCCGCATACATATTGCGTATAAGTCATTATAATTTATAGCCTATGTGTTATTCTGATTTATAAGCTATATTATTTTTTGCGTGAAAGAGTAACAAACATCCATACATACATCCATCCATCCATCCTCACAAACTTTCGCGTTTATAATATTAGTAGGATAGTCTAGAAAATGGGGCACGAACGACCAGCTTGTATATTTTGTATTTTCTCCGAGGAAACGACGATTTTTATACAAACAACTATGAGATAGAAATCTAAGTATAATTTGTCCTCAACTACCTAGGAACAGCCACGTGGGAATATGATATATAGGAATTAGCGATTCTATACTGCATCTTTTCTCTACTCATCTGCGTTCAACAGAATGAAACATGGACATCTAAATTTTATCTAGCTAAATAATTATTCATTAGGTAGGTATAATATAATTATCACGTCGTATCGCACTAAGTACAATATAATTGTATTTATACGACGTGCAACATCAAACTACTATTTAATAGCATACCTAAGTAATTAGATTTTAGATCATTTATAGTACAATTACTGACTATTATAGCACAGTAAACAAGTAAAATACCGTAGGTATATAGATAACAAAATGAAGACGCAATAACCTGGGAAGGAAAAAGCGACGAGCGAAAATATTTTTCAGAGATTAAAGTGATAAGTTGTAATTACATTATACTAAAGTTAGTATTTACCTTTCGCAGCGGTCATGATGGTACGCAGGAGCGATGTATTTGTTAAATTCACTGAATAAATCGCTGAACTGCGACAGCGTATTCCGAATTTTGTAGTTCCATCCACCCGATGGGAGATGATACGAATATCCGACGTTCCCCGTGTCCATTATGATTAGTATTGAAAATAAACTAATGGTTATATGGAAAAGAACACACAAAACAGGTATAAAACGTGGAGTTTTGTTTGCCCTACATTGGAGCCATGTTTACAAGCGTAGTATCGATTTTTAGAGGCGCCTGAGAGAGCGACGCGCGCAGTTGAGCAAGGATGGGGCGCGAACGATTCTCCATTAATTTTTCGTGTCCTTAGCAAACATAATAATAGCACATGTCAGGATTTGTGTACTTAGTTAATCATGAGAATTATGGTTGATAGGCTATAAACCCGAATGAATTTTTTATATTTTTTATTTCATATAGGTTTGCGTTTGACTACACGCTGCCTGATGTTAAGCAGATATGCTGTCTAGGATGAAAATGAATGAATACAAACATAGTGAATATGACATCATCAAACCGTTACGTTACCTAGGTATGCGTAACGCTACATCGAAATACCTAGTGTACCTAACAGTATGAACTTGTTAGTAAGCGGCTTTGAGGCGAAATATTATGCGTTCCAAACATGGAGTTCGTATACGTTATGACTATGACTTTCTTATGGGAATAGCAAGGATTCCTATGACCATGTCCCTAATTTCAAGACTGGATCACTGAATTGAGAAAGATCCAATCTAACCAATCCCCATAGCATTAGAAAATGGAGGTGGAGAAGAGTATCAAAATATGAATGCGTAGCTTGTGGTAGATCTACAGGCTAGTATTTTATGTGGTATTATTTCTAATTTGTCATATTGATGAGTTCTTTGAAGTTTATGTGCGGAATTTAGCACCACTGGCTTTTCGGTGAAGGAGAAGCATCGTGACCTGCATGCATCCGTAGAAGAAATTCGATGGCGTATGTGAATCCACCAACCCGCACAGGGTCAACATGGTGGATATCGCCCGATCACTCTTCGTGGGTAGGCCTATGTCCTGCAGTGGACTATTAAAAAAAAGGCTGGTACAGTACAGTAACAATATTAATTATGATGAGTCTGATATTTAGGTAAATCCTGGAATGCAGGTAGGTATACCTATATTAGATTTCAACATTGCTGCATTGTAGGTATAGGCCGCAGTAAACTTAATGGCGCCTGTGAAGGTAGCTACAAGCTGCGCAAATCCCCACTCCTTGCGTCGCTGACATATAAATAAATTGCAACTTCTCAATGACTCGCCTCGTGTACACCACGTTTGAATCGATCTATAACGGTCGTCGCTCCGGAACAATTTGTAATCGATTCTAAATAATTAAATATATAATTAGGAATCCCCAATACATGTTACAGGAATTAATTCATACAGGTGTTTGACCGCAAATTCGACTTTGAAGCTAAATAGATAAACCACTATACTTAGAGAATAAATAACTAAAGTATAGAGTGCTAGCACCGCACTAGACGCCCAGTGCGCGTCGTAGGCAGATGTAGTATAGCTATATACTTATATATGTATGTTGGCGATTCCTAGGGATGGGCACGCGGGCAACGCAAACTCATTTTGTTGTCGATAGATGCAGGTTCAGCGCGGTACAAACAAGTACAAATAATTATATTTCGTGCGATATCTATAAGTAGCATCTATAAGTATAAGTAGGTATTTATTTTAAGGGATTCATAAAGGAATCAAATCTATCAGTGTACTGAGCAAACTTTATACCATATGTTTGTTTTAAAGCGATAATCTGTTTTCGGTCTTTTGGAAATCTGAAAAATAAGAAAACAATCGTTATTTTTTTATATTTCAACCCTTTTTTAGGAAAGTTGTTCAGTATTTTGAGTAGGTTTATCCTTTACATATTTTATACTATATTTGTAGGACCCTGTATTTTCAGTCAGTCAGCATTTGGATGTGTAACCGTGGGTAGCATTTTCCAACTGAGCGCTACCGTGGCTCGGAAGACACGTTAAATTGTAGGTCCCGTTTAGCCATCTCAGAGGCCTTCAGGCGCCCTAATACTTATTACAAAAATGTATCTCTCACTGTCACTTTTTTTTAGTTTAATTTTACTCCATTCGATACCCACTAAAATCTTCAAAATCTATTTGACATTGTAGACGTGATATCGTAACATTACATAATTATGTAGGTACTTTAAGTTAACGCTATTTCTAATACTTACGCATTAAAAATATTAGAAAGTATATGTACAAAACACTATAAAATTACCTACTTATAGTAAATTATTATAAGCTTTTAAGTGAACATGTTAACACATTCACTGTGTGAATGTCCATTCATTCAGCAGTGAATGTGTTAAAGTCACAAAAATCTGTTACAATATTGTGCAGTAGTTCTATCAAACATTATATCGACTACCGTTGGTCACGTCCCATCTCTATATCACGCGGCGGGAGTGCGGTGCGCAGGCGGGCCTGCGCGTCCCCGCCTCTCACGTCACCTTCACCCCCGCGATCACGGATTAGTTTTTATAAAAATAAGTATAATAATCGACTTAGCGATGAAATGTGATACTGGATTTCAATTTTGTGTGTTTTCTAGTATTGTTTTTATAAGGTCGAACTGCACTATTCACCATTTTAATACGTAAATTTGAAAAAAATCCCTCGAGAAACGCACTCTCCTAGTACTCAGCTACGACTACAAGCGCTCGCGGCGCGAGCGTCGTTTTGTTCTCACCTGTGCCTACTGTTCCCACTTCGTTGTGCGCGCTCTATAGTTATTAATACTCTAAGACACTATATTACAAGAAGGCGTGCACTGTATCTGTACGTATCAGCCTTTTTAATAGTCCACTGCAGGACGTAGGCCTACCCACAAAGGGTGTTTGGGCCATATCCACCACGCTGGCCCAGTGCGGGTTGGTGGATTCACATACGCCATCGAATTTCTTCTACTGACATATGTAGGTTGCCTCACGATGTTTTCCTTCACCGAAAAGCCAGCGGTGTTAAATTCCGTACATAAATTCCAAAGAAGTCAATGGTACAGGACCGGGATTTGAACCCATGACCTCACGATTGTAAGGTGGGTGTCACTACCACTAGACCACCACGGTTTCGAAGAAGGCGTGTAGGTAGGACTTAATCTACGTCTAGGACTTGATAGCTCTATAAAATGGATTTTGTTTTGTCGAACATGTCTACCCTCTGAGGGCTATCAGGCCATATCTATCGCTATGTCTCAGTTGCGGGCTGGTGGATTCATAATTATACGCCATCAAACTTTCCTTTTTCTTTGCGAAAGTACGAGTATGCAGGATTTCTTACGGAGTTTTCTGTAACCGAAAATCTAGAGTTTAGGAAATCCGTACTAAGCTCCTAAGTACCTACATATTGATACGGGACCTGGATATGAACCCAGAGCCTCACAAAATTGGTGAATTCTGCATTTAATTATGATTCTTAAAGTGAAAAAATAATTAAAATTGGCTAATCAAGTTCAGAGATATAAGCTTATGAAGATTTTGGTAGGGATTAAGAGGGGATGCTTTGTCTCCCTTTCCCACATAGCATAACATATTATGGCGAACGTATGACACTTACGGGCCGTGACGTCATAGCATACTATAGTGCGCTCTTTGTCCAGCAAGAAAATAAATATGATTGTTACTTTTTTATTTCTAAGTTGATTTTATTTTTGTTTTCGTTAATCGGCTCCGTTTATGGTTCGCCGTTACAAGAGGACATTTAAAAAAAATGTCAACTAGCCTATTCTAAGTCAAACGTCCTCCCATTTTGTTTTTAAAATTTTGTTTAATATATACACATAGTACTAAGTATATAGCTAGCTAAAAAAAATTACTGCGAGGTAGGCGTCTGGAGAGATTTACATTTGAACTTGCACTTTGATCCATCATTTTTGTCAGATATATTTGAATGAAGCAATATAGAGCTTACTGTTTTGCCCGTAAGAGCAGGAAATGCCGCATATTATCGTCAGTCAATAAACTTTTTTTATGGAGCAGCTGATTACGGCCCCATGGTAAAAGGTGTTCTTAATGATAAGTACATAATTATATACCTACGCCTCTTGAAATACCTGCGTTTTACAAAGCGACACCTGGTGTTGTAACTCAACAATTCATTAAAATTAATACCTAACGTGGTAATGTAACCTGCAAGTTACATTATCACGTAATTACATTAGCTTAAGCATTGCCATTCAGCGTGGCAATGCTGCCAGCATGCTGGGCACGCTGCCAACTGGCTGGGCTTGAGCATTTGGATTATTATCTTTAGATCTTCAAGGGTCTGTGGATGATCCAATTGCTTTTTATATAGTAGTAAGTAGTGTTGTATTTTGTTAAAACAAAATTTGACAATAAAAAAACCTGGAAGTCCTGGAACATATTATTAAAGAAAAATAATGAGGGTACTTGACCTCATAATTAATTATATTTATGGAGGTGTCTGACCTACTCGACTTTGAAGCGATTAATTCATAAGCCGTTACAATGAAGTAAGCATGTACGAGGAACCGAGGATACACTTCTATAAATAGTAGGAAACCACGCTGTAAATATAGGGTTCTGATACCTAAGCATGATTTTGTAATTAGTAAACGTATGGAACCGTAAATTTTGTTAGTTCTTTATCATTTGCGTCAGGGGCGCTTTAAAATGTTTATGGAGTTACACGTAAACTACTGTAGTTTTTGGAATCCCATTCTTATCTAGCGCCTTGATGTTAGTGTGTACCTAGGTACAAAAAATAAATGGAGTTACTTTCGAGTTAGTCCGTTTTTGTGTTTTACAAGTCAAAGAAGAAAATAATGAATGATTTACTCCCGAAAGGTCTATTGACGAACCTACAGCCTACTGCTCCAGATTTTTCTATCACCGAAAAGCCATTTGGCATTGGTGAGAAAATTCGTTCATGCTTTCCAAAGAATTCATTGATATGGGACCGAGATTAGAACCTTTGGCCTCATGAATACAAGGCTAAAGCATTCACCCACTAAGCCACTACAGAATCAAAAAAACTTAAGTAAGTTCCGGCATAAAAAGGAGCCTATCTCGCTTTTCAATCTTTGAAAAAGATACCTTCTCAAAACTATATCCATGCCAAAAAACAAGATTGTCCATTGCTCTGTTTCTGCGTGAAAGAGCAACAAATCAACCAACACAATTTCGGATTTATAGTAATATTGGGTATATTCCAGACAAATTTTGCTCCATAATTCATTTAATATTTCAATTATAAGTATCTCTATACGTTACAGATGTGCGATTTAATAAACCATTTTTATCGTGACTCAGTACCAACGCCAAAAGCTCCTCCATGGCCCTCTAGATTGCCCTTTTTCTTCTTTACTGCTTTTTAAAAATATGGCCACGGCGCTCGTCCACATTTGCCATTTTCCTTTAAGTGGCGGAACTACAAGTACGGAATCACGTTACATAAATTGATTATATGTTATTTTAGTTTTAAATCGTGCCTGTGGTATTTGCACATTATATGAATAATCCTAACAGTAATAATATAATTTATCTCCCGTGGCATTACTGCTTGGTTCAACTAGCTAGGGACAAGGATAGTAAAGATGTATGTAAGATGATGATAACTAGATGATCAACGCTAGCTTTACTAGCTAGCGTTGATCATCACAGACTGTATTAGTGTTTGTAGAACCTTTCGCAAGGATATATCGTAATTAAATATTTTTCGAGCTGCATATTGAACCATGATTTTCTTTTGTCCTTTCATTTTTAACATTACTCCGCCACCCGTCTTTAACTAGTCTGTGCTGACATGATTGATTAAAATCTAGCTTGTTACCTACTCATAAAAATACTTTTAGTTATGTCTGGAACCCTACGAACACTTTGTATAAAACAATTAGATTTAAAAAATTCTAATGAAATATGCAGATGAGGCTAGCCTATGATTATTTTTACACTATAAATACACAAACTATCCATTAAAGATTGTATTCAACATAGTAGAACGTTTGACGAGTGTATTGTGAACAAAAGACCATGACTCCGACGCCCCAAGAAAACGTGGTTTCCGGAAAGACGGAGCCGCTGAGGAGACCACCCCCTGGGGAGGAGGTGGTCATCAGCGGAATGTCAGGCATTTTCCCAAGTTCTGATAGTGTTCTGAAGTTTATGGAGAACCTATATGATAAGGTATTTCAATTCTGAAACTGAGAATAACTAGACTACGACAATCCAAATATCTAGATTACCTTAAACTGATAGGATCTGGTACTTTAATAATTTAATCTGTAAAAACATCTAAAATATAGGTACCTAAAGTGGGTAAAGTCGGGTTTTAGTTTCGGAGGGATTTAGCCCTTAAAGTGCCTACCAAGGTTATGTAGGTATATCGCATATAACTGATTATGTGTTGCGTAAGCATGAAAATCTTTCAATAGTTGTTTTTAAACTTTCGCGATTTAAACACATTATTATTATATGAGTCTACCCGTGACCACGGTCGATGCAACTCGGCCGAAACGTCGGGATGAGGAGGTATTTATTTATCTCGTAATTTTAGTGCGCGATTAGACCCGTAATATATGTATAATAATCTTTCAAATAGCTCAAGAAAATAAAGAAATTACTACTTTTACTATCGCAGCGAGTACAAAAACCTTGAGATATCTTTGCTAATTTTGGGTAGATTTTATCTCCCCTTGATAGTATGATTAGAGTTTAGCCCCTTTAAATTTCTAGTCTGAGTCCCTGGCACAGTTATACAGGGTTATTTCTAATCAATTAGCATCCTTCTAGGGGCTTATTCTATACATCAAAACTAACAACTTTGGTTCTAC